>CM050690.1:46775027-47975027 GCA_027574665.1 Rhynochetos jubatus | reverse complement strand
CAACATCAGCAAATTTGCTGATGACACCAAGCTGTGTGCCATGGTTGGCTTGCTGGAGGGAAGGGATGCCATCCAGAAGGACCTTGACAGGTTGAAGAGGTGGGTCTGTGCCAAACTCATGGAGTTCAACAAGGACAAGTGCAAGATCCTGCACCTGGGTTGGGGCAATCCCAAATACCCATACTGGCTGGACAAAGAATGGATAGAGAGCAGCCATGAGGAGAAAGACTTGGTACCGGTGGATGAAAAGCTGGACATGAGCCAGCAGTGTGCACTTGGCAGCCCAGAAAGCCAGTTGTATCCTGGGCTGAGAGAATCGTGGCCAGCAGGTCAAGAAAGGTGATTCTCCCCCTCTACTCTGCTCTCATGAGACCCCATCTGGAGTACTGTGTCCACTTTGGAGACCTCAACCTAAGAAGGATATTGACTGGTTGGAGCAAGTCCAGAGCAGGGCCACGAAGATGATCAGAGGGCTGGAGCACCTCTCCAGTGAGGATAGACTGAGAGAATTGGGCTTGTTCAGCCTGGAGAAGAGAAGGCTCTGGGGAAACCTTATTGCAGCCTTCCAGTACCTGAAGGCATCCTACAAGAAAGCTGGTGGGGATGAGGGTGGGGTGGACTTTGTACAAGTGCCTGTAGCGACAGGACAAGGGGTAATGGGTTTAAGTTGAAAGGGGAGAGATTTAGATTAGATATCAGGAAGAAATTCTTCACAGAGAGGGTGGTGAGGCACTGGAACAGGTTGTCCAGAGAAGTTGTTGATGCCCCATCCCTGGATGTCTTCAAGGCCAGACTGGATGAGGCTTTGCGCAACCTGGTCTAGTGGAGGGTGTCTCTGCCCATGGCAGGGGACTGGAACTAGATGATCTTTAAGGTCCCTTCCAACCCAAACCATTCTATGATTCCATGATTCTATAAATACACTAATAGAGATGGGATATTTATTAAGTACCAGATGAGAAAGGGGAGTTCAGTATGGACTTAGAGAAGAGAAAGTCCAAGCAAGCAGTTACTAAAACACAGAGGGTACAGAAATGGCTGGAAAAGTAAAAACATCAAGAACAAACATTTTGAAGGCAGATACAGTGAAAGCAGTAACATGGAAGCCTTCAGCAAATGCAGCTTGTCCTGTCCCCTGCCCTGTATCCATCCCAAACACTACTACTAGGATCATTTTGCAAGCACATGTGATGGAAATGTAGATATTATTCCCGATTGTAGACAAAAGTTGTTGTGCAATATCCAGTTATGCTAAAGCATAACATAACCAAAAAAAGGAGTAAATGTCAATCAAATGAAAAATGACAGACCCACGTCTCAAACTTTGCTTACTCCAGTGGACACCTTCCAAACATAAAGATGTAAGTCTGAATGTCCAGCCTTGCTGGAAATTCGTTGCTCTCTGAAGCCCACCGAACACCTCATTTATTATCAAAATTCTCTGAAGCTTCTTGGTTTACAGGGTGAACTTCTTCAGGGTGTAAGAGTGTTCCACATAAAGCATGTAAATTTATTCAAGAACACCACCACTTCAAACACAAGAATGAAAACAAGAGCCCAGAGGACACAGCAGCTTTAAGGTCCATTTATCGCTATTCTGTGGTGCTCAGCAGCCAGTCTACATTCAAAAAGACAGATCTTGTCTCACATACAGAGGCCAATTCCTTGCAGCTTAAGACAGAAAAAACAGTCTCATGAATGAAGCAGCTTCTGACATTTACTCCCTTCCCCTATTGTCAAGAGAGGTTTTGAACACCCCACCAAAGTAATGATAGTTACATACCTACCACTCTTACCTTAAAAAAAGAAAATGAAATTTTCTGGCAGTAAATAGCCATTTTCTAGCAGAAAATAGCCGGGGGGGGGGGGGGGGGGGGGGGGGGAGGTAATACAGATTTAAACACCTACTTCAAAAAAATGTTGTACATTACGAAGCACAAAATAACACAAACAATCAAATTACACATACAAGTGGACCTTTACATTTATTTAAAACTAAAATTCAAAAATATTCCATATAAATTCCTTAAATTATTATAGATATAAAGAAATTTCTAAGCTGCAAACAATTGGAGTTTAGAGAGCACAATAAGGAATTGTCCTCATAGGCTTAATTTGTCCTTATATTCTCTCCAAAAATTCTCCAGGATAAATCAGTCTCTAAAATCACCTGATAAAATTGGTATATCATAAAATAAAAATCTGATAGATTGTAATGACAGAACACATTATTGCAGGTTTTCTGTACAGGCCATAAAATTGAAACAGGGAAAATTACAGAACTTTGAGAAGGAACTGCATATAAGCAGCAACTTTCATGGCTTATATAGCCTCTTTTCTTCATTGACCATCCATATCAGTATTTCTCATGAAATCTAGTCATCCAAGTGTTACTGTAAGCCTACACTAAAATGAAACATACATTTATTTATTTATTTGTTATTTCAATACTGAAATGATTTTTAGATCTGGCAGTATATCCAAAGAGAACAAATAAAATAAAAATTAAACAAACAAAGAAACAGAGAGGAAATGTATATTTTTGTCATCATTACTAAAGAGGCAACACAGAATTATGTGAAATACTAAAGCTATGCAGTACACCGAAAACCAGCGCTAAATTGTAAAAGCCGCTGGGAAATATTTTTGTCTTTTCTTCAGTTAAATCCAGGTTTGTATCTTTTCTTCATTTAAATCCAGG
The DNA here is from genome assembly GCA_027574665.1 of Rhynochetos jubatus. Taxonomy (NCBI): domain Eukaryota; kingdom Metazoa; phylum Chordata; class Aves; order Eurypygiformes; family Rhynochetidae; genus Rhynochetos; species Rhynochetos jubatus. The sequence continues at coordinate 47,972,326 of CM050690.1, read as the reverse complement.
TTTATACTGGCTGGAAACAATAGCATATTACCCACAAACAATTTTACTATAATATACTCAGATTTTATTTTGAGAACTAAGTAAAGTGAGCTCATTTATCTCTACCAGGCAATAGTGTGCAGAAAAAAGTATATTGTTTGTTTGGGATTTGAAAGTTTTGTTCTAATAATAATTAGAGGAATATTTCTTAAGTGTAATCACCACTTAGTGCTAATGGCTGGCTAGTTAATTCAAGGGGATTATTGTAGCACACTGGTTGATAATTCAAAGTATTAACTTGTTAACAAATGACCAGTACTTATCTATGTTCTTCATTTGTCTTATCACTAATATTTACTTACTCTTACTAATACAATATTAAATATTAAGTTGTACAAATATAACAACAAAGATTTTCACTAATTAGGGAAAAATTAAAAGGAATCAAAGTCTGTTCATGATTATCATTATTCAAGACTGGACAATCCAAAACCAGCCCAAAAGTCTTCACAACAGGAGCAGTCTTTCCAATCTCAACTCTTTTGTTTAAATACAGCACTATCAAATCATCATGTTCAGAGAGCAATACTACTGCATAACAAATAAGAACTTAAAGTGCATCAGTGTTCTTAACAAAATAACATCGTGTGGCTAGTTGTGATTGACTTGGTAGGGATGAGCTATCCTAAAAAGAGAGATTTCAACTCACTGCAAAATTTAACACCCATGTGCCCTATGGATCCAGCAACAATTCCTGTTACAACACACCAGGAAGCAGTTAAAATCCTGCTGGGGTCCTAGAGTGCATGGTGTATGAACCTGCTCAATGCATCAGCATCGGAAAAAAACACTATAGGCAAAACTGATTTTGAAGGGCCTTTGTCATGGTCATAAGATCACTATACAAATGAACTTACCTCAATACCAGCCTGGAGCTGGCCATGAACTGCTGTGTTGTAAACCACAGAGGAGAAAAGTGCTCATCCCAGTCGAGCTGGCATTCTATTGCTATGTAATGGGACAAGGGGACAGAAAAGTCATTGGGGTCTGAACCTATCGCAGAAGCACCTTTTCTGTCTATAAAGCACTGTGAAAACCTCACTGAAGCTGTTGTACCCTGCAAAGTATGTGAGAGTCAATGTAGATGTTTTAGCTTGCAGGAAAATCACATACATGAATTTAAGTCTCTCAATCAACGTTTTCTTAACATAAAAGTGAAAAACATTAACTTGAGTCTGCATTTTCTAGGTGGGTGCATTTCAGCACAAAGCCAAATATAAGTTTTTCTTCCAACTTTCAGTCCATATAACCAATCCATTTAAATATGTAACACACTTTTTCCCCTAAGATGACATCAGTTTATCAAGAGAAATGGCAACTTAATCATAGAAGATTTATTCACTTAAAAAGATTAGGCTAACTCTGTGCGTACATCTTTCCTACCAATTTATTAGCATTAAATTACCAAAGTTTTTACCACTTGCAGTATAATGTACTAGACATAGGTAATCTGACTACAAATATTTTTAAAAGGGTTTTATTGCATATATAATGAAATTTAAATTTTTATTCAAAGAGGTATAAACTGAACCACAGCACCAGAAAAATTTATGTTGACTAACTTCTCATTTTAAAGCAGTACACAATATGTAAAGAAGACAACAGGACTTATTCAAGGAAACAAAATATTAGCACAAAGAGTCTTTGAGAAATCTAAAGGATGATAAGCCAGAGGGCCAAGATGACTAACTTTACCCTGCGTGATGGTTCAGCCCAGAGGAATAAATAAATTTCTATTAAAATTGTCCACCTGCAGGAAAGGCCCTTAAGACTATGTCTCCAGGAGGAAATGTATAAATAAACATATAAATTTACAGCTTCATTTTATAGTAAGATGGCATGGCATAGGTAAACCAGAAATTAACTTAAAAAAAAAAAAAATCTAAACAAAGACAGGGTTATGTTAAAATGAATCTCTGAGATGTTCAGCATAAAAAAAGATCAAATAAAAATCTTCCTCAAGATTTCAAAAAAAGGGCATATAAGTGCTTATTACATAACCTTGAAGGATTACAAATTTAAACAAGGAGTGGGAATCAGACACAATACAGTCACTGCAATGGTAAAAGCAAGAACAGACTCCACAAGCACATCAAGAACAGATACATATGGAGGTTACTGGATGCTGAAATACATGATGTAATGCTCTGAAGCAGTATAATGAATTACTTGAAGTACTTACTGTTTGCACCATCAATCAACCGAAAGAAAAACATTCTCAAAATGTAAATAATTTTCATATATCAATATTTACAAAAGACTGTATACAAATTGCTTGAGGTCAGAAAGTTGTACCTCTTTTTCCGAAGTTAGTTGTATTCTTTTGCAACAAGAATTTTGCACAATATCTAATGAAAGCCATAATCACCTATGCAATTTATGACCTCTCCTTGTCACTATGTGAGACACCAGGTGGAAAGAGAAAAGCTGCCCAAAATGAGATTTCCCATACTACCCTAGGTACATCTACCAAGTGTCAGGTTTTTCCCAGTTTCAAAAAAAAAATATAACAGCTTAGTTCCTTCATTCTGTATTTCCTCCCAAGGGAAAAGGGCCACTCATGCTGCCTTTCCTCTTATACCTGACTAGTTTAAACTAGAAAAGAACACAGAGAATCTGTAAGCTCAAAAATACATTCTATGGAAAAACAGTTCTCGTTTGTCTTCATGTAAATACAAACCAGCTTTGTGTAAGTCACAGGGTATGACATACACATACCCTGTGCATGAAAGTGTTTCATTTTTTCTTAGATCAGAAAGTATAATTTCATGTATAATTTAGTTAAGGTCATCATAGGTCCATGATAGAAAATATATGTAAACAGTAACTTGTGGGCTGAGTAAGCATTTGTAGAGGCACTCAGTATTAGAATGAGACAGAATACCTCTTGACTTAGTCCATTTTACTCAGGATTACAAACTAAATGCAAAAAAAGAAAGTTTTGACATCAGCAATATGTATTATGTGGTGGCACTTCACGCAACCTTTACTGAGTTTCAGTATGCAGAACTATTTTGTGAGGATTGCATATATAAAAAATAAACCAGAATAAAACATTCTGTAAAATAAGCATTTGCACAATCTCTTTGTTGACTATTTCTTATTAAAATTGTTGTAGGGAAGGTACAGTAGTGTTTAGAAACAAGCACTTTAGATGACAACTTGTAGTGGTGATTATGTGAAGGCTCAAGAAAGGCCAGCATCTTTAACCCAAGTATTTTCATCCACAGGATAACAGCACATCCTGGTGTACCTTCACATGGTGAGAAATTTTCCAGTACTTAAATCCTTGGTATTTAACTTCAATATAAACTCTCAGCTTGATAACATAGTAATATTACGATCAACAAAAGCAACAGAGATGTCAGGCCAAATACATGCTGATGTCAACTATTATGGGTGTGGGCATATACATCTCCCCTACACATCAGAATTTCATGCATCAAGTTTAAATAAACAGGAAACCATACTAGAAACCAGTAAAACACAATCCCAAAATGCTGCGTCATATTTAAATCCACCAGTCTTCTAACTAAGTAACAATTATATTAGATAATTGCAGTTCAAGTGCAAAATTATCTCAGCAATTTCTATTTCCTTAGAATACAGATTATGTATTTAAACCCATGTATTTAATAGTATATATTATAAATGTATACATATATATATGAATGTATTATAAATATTAAAAACTACATATACCTAAATTGATTCAATGTATGAATGGATAATCTGCCTATCAGGAAAGGATATTTTGGGAGTAGTTTTTTCTTCACCCACACCCACATGTTGCTTATTTATGGACTGTAAGATTCTACATCCCTGAGGGCAGTTAGACATGATATATATGTACATTTTTCAAGCATTCTACAGGAATTAACTAAGGAGTAATTACCAGAATGATCAGGAAGGAAAATATTCTATCTAAAAGATGCTTTATAGGCAAAATATTACATCTACAAGAGTTACTGCTGAAGATTTTCAGCTAAAACTAAGAAAAAACATTACTGTAACAAATACTCTCTCTACTACTGGCAATTTGTGATTCAAAGCCTAATTATTCACTACATTACAAGGATATCAATCCACAACAATGGCAATTAATCTAATGAAGGCACATCTCAGTTACATTAGCAGAAATTGAAATTCTCCAAATAAAATTTTACAGCAATTTACCAGAGATACACATATTTACACTTTTCACAATATAATCATAAGTTTCAAATTTTAGTTTAGTTTCACAGGATTATTCAACTATGAGAAATTTACATTTTAGGTTATCTAAATGGATTATCTAAAGGATTATCTAAATTCTTTAGAGCAGGGATTTCATTCCTTTAGAATTATATGAGTTATGGAATTCGGAGTGGAAGATTTAAAAAATCATAAAATACTTAAAAACTCACTCTCTTTCTCCTTTAAAAATACTGAGTTCCCCAAAACAACCATGAGAGCGCACACTAAGGAAGAAAAAATTTGATGCCAACTCAAAATACAGTAAAGTTTGGTATCTGAATAAATATTACATTAAATAAGAATTTCTAAAAAATTAATGGATTCTGACATTCAAGATTTTCTATGTTGTAGAAAAATACATTTGAAATACACAATTCAAAAGTATACTTTCATTTTTCTTGATGTATAGAATTAATATTGATATTGTTGCCCTTTTTTCTGACTTGAGCATTACGATCTGATCATTATATCATCTCTTTGCTGAAGTGTGAGGAAAAATCAAAACCAGAAGCTGGAAAGAAAAGTATGTGGACTATTACCCTAGGTAGGACAGAAAAGCCATACTCAAAACCATATTAAATACTTATACAGGGAAAACCTGTAAATATTTATTTTAAGCTTCAGAATCTATCCCATCGGCACTACTCTGACTTTAAGACTGGCCCAACACTTACAGTAAAATAGAAGTAAAACAGGGGTTGAAATTACATCAGTCCCCTTTCCTGTCTGTGTGTGAGAGTCCTACTATACACTGGATCTTGATAATTTAATTTCTCAAACCCTAATCTATTCCCATCTCTAAGCATTGCACCAAGTTCAGTAAGGGTCCTCTTCTTTCCAGCTGTAAGACGGAGCACACAGTAAGTCATGGCACCATGACCAAGAGGCACTTACTTCACTCTACCAGTCTAGAAGAGTATAGCAATATAATGGGATCCACCCCAGAAATAACTTTAAATGATGCTAGAAAGAAAATAGTAACAGCATTATTGGCATATTCACCACAAAACAAAAGTGTTGTAAAGTTTATAAAACCCTAATTATGCTGGCATTTGTTTACCAGGCAACAAATGCAACTCCTGTAGTATAACACCAAGCATTTATGTATGAGATTAGAAAGGTTATTTTCCATCTGCTTCTAGCTTGCATATATTTGCATATAAAATTTACATGGATGATAAAGAAATCATGTTTCTCAAGAAAGCTAAATTTGCTTATTTACAAAGACTGGAGACTGAAATTACAGCAAATGATCATCGTGGAGTTAATGATCCTCCATGATTGTTTATATTCTGTAATTTAGTATTAATTACCATCAGGAAGTGCTTTGTTTGAACATTGTGCAGCTACATGAGTTTTTACAAGAAATTCACTTTTTTAAATGGCTCTAGGGTAGCAAAATGCAATCTGGTGTGCTTCCAGTGAAGTTAAAGACTCATTTTATTGAAATAGTTCTCAGGCCACTTGATTTAGTCTTCATAGCTAGATATCATCCCTTCACCAGCTGAGAACAATATGAATTCACTGTAAATACGGCATACTAATTTTAACTTGGACAGTTGATTGGGTCTGGCATTTTTTTAAAAACAACTAGAATACTGGGATTTTTGTGTTTTAGAATGTTGATCATCACAACAATGAATATCCTAAAGGCTTACCTCTATGCTGTGGACATATACTATGTGGGCACATTAATTTTCACAGCTCTTCAGCCCACTTTTGAACTAGTCTCCAGTATTCTGCAATCTGTGGCACTTCACAGGTGTCAAAATCACCCATTTTTAACATTTCCTGCTTCATAACATATTACTAAAATTCTAATTGATTTTGGGAAGTTCCACTACATGCTTTTCATAAAGTTCTAATTAAATCTGCATCTCAAAACACAGATTCTGGAGAAACAAATCAAAACACTGCATAGATTAGCATGCATCTCCTCCTCACCTGACTTCCCACAAGACACTAATTCTGTTATCTGTTTCTAACTTCAAATGAAGACAAATTCTATATTTTCCTCAGACTTAAATTCCACATCATGGGACAACATAATTTCTTTTTAAAAATTAAAATAAGCAAGTGAATTCAGCAAGGAAGTGTATATAGTCCTGTAGGTATGGATAGAGAATAGGTTACATTGGTGACTGCTTAAGATAAAGTATGAGACAAAACATGATGAAGCTAAGAAATTTAACATGGCTGTCACTGACCCCTAAATTGCCTGAGAGTTGAGTGTGGAAGTAGAAAGAGTATGCCTTCCATTTACTAGAAATCCTTTATTTAAACCAAAATTAAAAAGTTTCTTTCATTTGGGGTGTTATGTGATAATTTTTTTAAGCCATACGAAAAAAACCCAAAATGTTTAGAGGCTGCCAGAATTAGATGTTTCTATAATTTAAGATTATGAATAATAATTTTAATTTAAACTGAATTTATGGTGGAGTGGGGAGGAGCAGGGAGGGCAGAAATGCCAGACAAAATGTTAATGATATGGCAGAAATTCAGCTACAAATCTTAACATACTTTATCTACTATCACCCAGTAACACAGAGAAATATATATCAGTAATTAAAAGATCATCCCAAAACTGATCCATTCAAAGCATGTTCAGATTTACATAAAATTCTGATAAAAATTTTAAAAAAAGAAAAGAAAGAAAAACAAAGATATCTCCTATGCAAACAGAATTGAAACTTCCAGTTTTGTGCTACATTTGAAAGGATTCATACCCTTCTAGCTCTTTATTTTCCTTATTTGCAATCTGCAGGGATGTAACCAGAATAAAATAATTCAGGGTAGGCTCACATACATAACCAAAAATTTTCTGATTAAGGTATCATTTGCTGGGGGGGAAATTTATTTAGGAACTATAGAATATCACTACCAGCTGCTACAGAAACAGCTGTCATTCAGAAAACAAAACATTTATGACTTCAAAGTAATCATTACACTACACAACCAAAAAATAAAAAGAAACACCCTAATAAATTCAGTATCCCAGACACATTTTTTCTTTTGGCACAGTCAAGTGTTTCTTTCACCACACAAAAGAAAATTTTTGTGTGGTTATCACCACATTACCTAAAAATCTTAGCTAATAAGACAAGACTCTATTGTGAAGTTACTGTTTGAACAATCACTCTGACAGGCTGCCCTAGAATAAGCCAAAACAATGAGATTTTACTGTCAACAGATATCCCTCACCCTTCATAAGACCTCTTTTGCAGACAAAGAATACTTCTGCTATAATAAACTGTGTGAACTTGTCTTCCTCCCACAGACATCGCTGCCTACACTGAACTACAGCAGGACTTCAGGAAACTCCAGTAGCAGTCAGAGAAGTCTTTTGGGTACAGGCCTTAATTTTCTAGGCTGTTCATAGGAAAGTGGCATGCTAGCGCTTTTCTTCGAAATTTTAACAGATTTCATAAAAGCATTTTAAAATTTCTGTTCTCTAATTCAGTGGTAAAAAAGAAGTAGAAGATGGAGGGACAATATATACAAATACTGGGGAGTGATATATATGCATATACAATGCACATTTCAAATGCACTTACTTGTTTTCAAACAGTGTCAACTCATACAGAATTTCCAACTTCCCAAGATATTTTAGTAGGTATCTGTGGAGGACTTTCGTTTGAAACATTGCGGGAACTTAGTTATTTATCTGTATAGATCGACCATGGAATTGATGAATCAAACCTATGCTTTTAACTATTCTGTTAAGATGTGTTTAAAGGGAATAACACTCACATCTAAACAGAATGTTAAGTATATACACTACATGTTGAAACACACCTCTAGCGATCTAAGAAGGAGGGAGGGAAGAGGAGGAAAAATATCATAAGGAAAGAAAAAACAAGATGGCTGAATGTTTGCGCTTACACACTTGTGGAGGTTGCTTTTCAGACAATAGTAGGGAGGTGGGTGGCTACAAACGTCAAACAAAGGCCCAGGATAAAGTATAAGCCAGCATAATCAAGAGAGAGCAGGGGGATCAGAAGCCTTAGATTTACAGCAGAAAGAGGCAGAGAAACAAAAGGTGAGTATTTAATCCTGCTCATTAAAACTGGATAGGGCAACGGACCTGTGGGTAAGCCACAAGCAAGTGCATGTGGTGAGCTTCTTGTATGCCGACCTGACAGCTGACAAGCCTGTAAGAGTGGCAGAATAGGCAGAATAGAGATACCATAAAGCTGGACAAGGACAGTAGGTAGTAGTAAAGGACAGGGCTTTAAATGTTAATGTGAAAACTCCTGACTACAAGAGTAGTTGGTTGTGCGTAGGAGTGGGTGGGCAGAAGGTCAGAAAGAAGTACAAGACAGCAATGTAAAGAAAAAGATAACAAAATGAAATTACACCTGAGGAGAATAATGGAACAGAAGGTAAATTGCTTCAAATCCCATACACAAGGTCTCTCCCCAAAATTCTGCAAGAATTTGGGATTAGATCCATATCCCCTTGTCTTCGTCTAGGATAGGAGAATGTGGTTACTTCAAAAGTTCACACAGGGCGTCCCCTCCACGTATGTATCATCTCTGTCCTCCACTGCAGAGCACAAGCATCTTGAAACACAGGATGAAGAAATTAGTTGTGGTAATTTCTTGCAAACAAGCGAATAGTTTTTGTGATATCAAAAAAAAAAAAAAAAAAAAGGAAAAAAGAAAGAAATATTAACACATCAAGTATTACTGTTTGGGATTTTTCATAATAATTCAGCACTTCCATATAACTACTCTATTCCAGTACCATGACTAAAATCTTTCATCAGGGGAGAGCTCCTGTCCAGAGACAAAAGATTAGCAGCTTGACTCTGTGGAGTGTATGAAACTCTATTTATAAAAGTTTGGAGATTGTTTTTTACTCATTTGCTGATTTGCACCATTAAAAGCAACTTGATTTCATCTTGTTGTTCAGATCTGAATGAGTTTATATCAATCTTTTTTGCTTTTTATGTGATAATTTATAACACACAACAGATTATATAGTGTACATGCACATACATACTCTAAACTACCCGAAAATTAGCTGATTTTAAAACATACCATCATTACAGCCTCTTTCTGTATTTTAATGTCAAGGTCTCAAGTTCAATAAGTCTGAAACTCAAACTAAAGAGTTATAAGGTTTTAAGATCACATATAGCCCAGCATTTGTCTATAAAACACAAGCTTCAACAAGAGGCCAAGACAACCACCTTTCTAACAAAAGAAAGACACAGACAATATTAAGACAAATTTGGTTGGTTGAGCTGTCTGCCTGGTTGGTTTGTTGGTTGGTTAAGACCAATTCTTATCCTACAGGACTTATAGTTCCCAAGCAGCCAGGAAGTATACATGGTACCTATTTGCTAGAAGTTCACACTGATCAATTGCACTTGCTTTTCTTGTTCAGCAGTTCGGTCAATACTACACAACAGTACTAGGGAAGCACATGAAATTGTTTTAGAAGTGACAAGTTGTAGTGATGATACTCTAGAGCCAACAATAGACAGCGAGGTGCCAGCACAGGGAGTTCAGGACTTCTGACCTGCCACAGGATGAGGAGATCAAAGTCAAGGATATGCATTGCTCTCACTTGAATGCAGTATAGTCAGGCCCTCAAACATCTCTCTTCCTGTAGACATACTCCATGAGCTTCTGCCACAGTCTTTCCCACTCCACCCAAAGCTGTAGACATACCTTCCCACAGATAAACTTTCTTAAAAAAAAAAATAATAGTCACATAGTAACTATTTCTACCGGTTCTATTTCTAGATTCTGCCTATCCTACATGTCCAGAATATTAAAGACAAGAAAGCAAGGCATGTATCGACCAAATAATCAAGTATACCCAGTGGGAAAAAATCCTATTTATCGAAAAAAGATAACGTGAAAATTCAGCTGCAGCAACCACTGCTAATAGAGTAAGTTGACAAAAAGCACATTTAGAGTCCAAAAATATCCAAATTCAACTCTTCAGATGCTATTAGATGGTTTCTGTCTATTTGACTAGACAAACTTCCAGAAGTGTCAGTCTCTAGGTAGGACATTGATATTAGATGAATAGAACACCCTGAAGTCATTAACAGAATATGATAGACAAAGTATATCTCTTTGTGTTTAACATTTAATACTGATCAAGCACTTAATCATAAATTTACAATGAGCTATTTATTAGTCAGGCTCTCATTTATTCCAAACAAGTGATGTTCTAATAAGCCAAATTCTATTAGAAAGAGCTATCAAAGTATTAATGCATACTTACCTAAACAATGACTGCTCCAAGTCACAGTAACATGGGCAAACATTAGCAGCAGGATTTTCCTCTCTCTGGGCAAACTATAAGTCAATATAAGCAAAACTAGCAGGATACAGTATCAATAATTCATTCAGGTCTCACATATGTCTCATAATACATGGACATAATGAAAGTAGCTCTAGAGCTAAAAGTTGAGTACATGCACACACACATTTGCCAGCTTTTCCAGCAGTGGGCTTTTACAAAATTCCTTTGCAAAATTTTTTTTTTTTTTCCGACTGGATTTGACTTTCTTCTTCTGTTGAATTCAGACCCAAAATCGAAAGTGCTGTTAGATCCAAGTTCTTGCTTGTTCCTGTACACAGGATGCTATTTTAGACAACCTAACCTTCTTCTGATTACTTAGTTACATGGTTTATGGAATTATGTAACCCCTATTTCATTTAGGTTTGATGACACTAGCCTCCCAGTCCAACCTCCTGCTCGAAGCAAGGCTAGCTTTAAGGCTAGATCAGGTTGCCTTGGGACTTGCATAGTCAAGTTTCTTCTACCCAGAAATCCACAGAATGACTGAGAAAGAATTCAACACCATGTATTTAATTCCTTACATCACACCCATGACAAAGTTGGGAAAGGTATGAAAGCATGAGAGCTGCAGTGAAACACACAACACCTGTTTAAAACCTTAAGAGCATTCTTAAGTCAAATACAGATGGTCTTAGGAGAGATAGGGATGCTTCTTGCCAAGCACTGCTAACTGCAGGCATTGTCAGACCACAGCTCCTTTCAGAAGAACTGCATGACAATCAGAAGGTATCACTGCTCTAACTATGACCACCACTTTCATGCTTGTATTCTGCAATTTTATGTTTTCTTTGGAAAGTCACACTTCCCCCTTTTCCTGCACCAGGCGTTTAATTCCTCTGGCTTGCCACTATCATTTCCTGTTCATGCTGGTTCTTTATGATGCATACCAAGAAACATACCAAGCAGAGATAGTAGATTCTAAGTAGATGTTAGTAATGCAGTTAAAACTATGGTACCTGTAGAATAATTACTGGAGGTGACTTAAACTAAACTTGTATAAAAGGCCCAGAATTGTTCACACATTAAGGAAAGACAGGGTATTGAAGGGGCTTTCAGGGTGGAGTGCAGTTGCAGCTGGTATGTGAGAAATCCACTCCATGGTGGTTCCCTGAACAATATTGCCTGTGCAGCAGCACAGAGAGTGGAGTGCAAATTTCACGGCTAGGCCCTGTGAATCATCGCAAACATGGGAAATTAGTGGTGCTACGAACTGATAAGCCTCATATTTGCCACCCTGGGCCAAAGGTCTGTCAGTTTTTGACAAAATGCTGTCCTTAGTGTGAACTTTGCTCATTATAATGTCATTATAATACCAAAACACACCTCCATCCCAAAAGCTACCCACCTCCAAGGTGCGACCACCCCTCACTGAGCTTGCGCTCTGAATTTTTCTTAATCTATACCTTTAAAAGTGAAGCAAGAGAATTCTGCACCAATCATAATTAAAGCTATGTATGACGAGTCACTCAAGCTCCAACTTGAAGATAGAAAATAATATAAAAATTACTCAAGAAAAGGGGGATGTGAGAGAAGATGCCATTGTGAACAAGTCAGGGGAGATACTATCTCAGGTTGCCTCTGACTCCTGGGATCAGTCGACGGGCTGAGCCCCTCTTCCCTCCCAGTAGGGATGTCTTGGGTGAGATTTAAACTTTTACGTTTTTTCCTAGGAAACCAGAAATCTCTATATAGAGTTATTTTATGCTGCTATATAACTCAAGTAGTTTTATGTTACTAGATTCTGCGTGCTGTATCATTCATAGTCTCAATATTTGCACATGCTTTTGCAGACAGTGTACTATCACCAGCAATCCATAAGAACCTGTGTTTCTACCACTTTAATAAACTGCACTTGCATGTAGCTAGCCGCAGAGGTCTCTTATCGGGCATTGCCAACTCATTAGTGGCTGTGTCATACCATGCAGCATGACTAGATGGGAGTGCAGCATGCTGTTAGTGAATCCGGTATTATGATAGTTCAGTCACACTGAACGTGGCTGGACTAATAGTGCCAAATTGGATGTCACTCAGAATCTAAACCTAGCCACCCCCATTCCCTCTGATATCTGAGGATAAGCTGGAATGTAAGGGGGTTTATTTTCTGCCAAATTACTTTATCCTTTTTACGTGACAATATCAGCTGGGAAGTAAACAAAAAACAAAATTGAGATATTGCATAGAGATCGATTAAAAACTTGGATATACAAAAGACAGTATCTGTAGGACAGTTATGTAACATGCATTTAGCCAACATTCACAATTTTTTCTTTTAAACCGTGTTAAGTAATCAGGTCTTTGAATGTGCTGCTGCAATCCACTGCACCTTCATAACACTTCAGGAAGAGGACAAAAAGTTCTTAAACATATATGAAAGGTTAAACCTTCCAATAACTGTGGAATTATATTCATACATTGATAAACCACTGTGGACTCTCACAATGATGCAGGACTGACCTCCTGCATAAGCGACTGTTCAGTGAAGGTTCCCCTCTGCTACGCCAGGGGTGTGCTAGGTGGGTGAGAACAGGAAAGGTTCTTCTTCATGGTAACAGAGGCCTCTTGGAGATTCACAAAATTTAGCTAAAATCTGCATTAACAGGGGAGGGATGCTTGCACTGATCTATTAGAAAGATTAACTTTGGAAAACTTAGAAAGTCAGCAATTCAAGTGGCAGAAGAGTTAAGGCTCTCTTACTTCTTGCTGCTGAATGTTATATGACTCTCATATCTTTGCAAAATCTTCACTGAAAATAGGTGTTTTCCTTTCACTAGCTTAATCACTTAGACACGCACAGATTTCTGTTTTAAAATTCTCTTTCTTTTTTCTTGTGTATCATCATTTTTCTCCTATATTTGTTCTATTGAGGTTTTGTTTCTTTTTGTTCTAATTATTATGCTTCTTTGGGGGCTACAGAAGAATAAATACTAAAAGCTAATAAAAGAGTGACAGGAAGTTCTCCTTCTGACACTTTAATTTAGATATGGCAACATGTGTTAAACAGGAATGAAAACTACCGTTGACTTTCAAGATATTTAATAGACATTTTTTCTCCCACTTTTTTGAGTTGTGAATATTTGCTGTGTTCATATTTCCTATTACACTGATATCCCACAAAACTGAAGATTTATTATGGAATTCAGATACACCGTCCCCACTAAAAAGCAAAGGACATCAAAAGATAAATTTGAAATTTGAAATGAGAGTGTGTAATGTTTGAGAAGTAACTAATTTTCAAACATTCCAGAGTGTGGTCTTTGAATTATTAAATTTCCTTGTCTGCTCATACTTGATCTTTTCTGAGCTTGGTCCATCATCTGAAGGAGTTTACAAAATACTTCATGAACCTTCATGATCCTCTGAGTACCATCAACAATTTCAGAGGTTAATTGACTGTTACAATTATATATTCAAAAACTTCTGAGCTGATAGTGAAAGGAGGATTTGTCCTTCTCAGCATACAGCAGCCAGAACTGAAGATACTGACAAAATCAATTCACAGAATCAGATTAGCAATGTCTTAAATAGAAAGCATTTTGAGAAAGGAAATAAAGTCACCTTCTTACAGTAATTTCCAGACAGAAAATTTGGCTTTTCTGCATGACCTGTTTGTCATTAGATTTCCAGATGACACAAACATGGGAAGAGAGGCTGACAGATGGAATGGGTGTGCTGCCATTCAGAGGAACCTTGACAGGCTAGAGAAATAGGCTGACAGGAACTTCATTTAGTTCAAAAGGAAACACAGACTCCTGTCCCTGGAGAGGAGTAACTCCAGGCTCCAGCACAGGCTGGGGTCTGACCAGCTGGAATGCATCTTGTCAGAAAAGGCCCTGGGGATCCTGGTGGACAACAAAGCTGACCAACAGTCAGCAACACATTGTTGCAGCAAAGACCAAGGGCTTCCTGAGCACGTTAGGAAGACCATTGACAGCAAGTGAGGTGGTCCTTTGACTCTATTCTGTACTGGTGATGCCACATCTGGAGTGTTGCATCCAATTCTGGGCTCCCCACTATGAGACATGGAGTCACTGAAGAGAGTTCAGTGAAGAACCATGAAGATGGTGAAAGACTTGAAGTGCCTGTCATATGAGGAGAGGCTGAGAGGGCTGGAACTAGAGGAGACAAATCTCAGGGGGGATCTAATGTCACAGAATCATAGAATGGTTTGGGTTGGAAGGGACCTTAAAGATCATCTAGTTCCAACCCCCTGCCATGGGCATGGACACCTTCCACTAGACCAGGTGCTCAAAGCCTCATCCAGCCTAGCCTTGAGGACAGGCAGGGCTGAGGCACCCTGGGCAACCTGTTCCAGTGCCTCACCACCCTCTCCACAAAGAATTTTTTCCTGATATCTAATCTAAATCTCCCTGCTTTCAATTTAAATCTGTTACCCCTTGTCCTATCACTACATGCTGTTGTAAAAGGTGTCCCCCCATCTTTCTTCTAGGCCCCCTTCAGGCACTGGAAGGCTGCTACAAGTTTTCCATGGAGCCTTCTCTTCTCCAGGCTGAGCAAGCCCAATTCTCTCAGCCTTTCTTCACAGCAGAGGTGCTTCATGGCCTCCTCTGGACTAACTTCAACTGGTCGATACCCTTCTTATGATGTGGGACTCAGAACTGGACTCTACTCTACTCAGTACAGAGGAAGAATCACCTCAAATAACCTGTACATATACCTGTGTGTATATATATATATATATGTATATAAGATCATATATAGAGAGATATATATCTCTTATATATAAATACCTGATGGGGAGAGAGAATAATATGTAGCGAAGTTTGCCTCAGTGGTTCCCAGTGACAGGACAAGAGGCAAGGGGCACACACTGCAACACAGGAAATTCCACTAAAACAGAAGGAAAATTTTTTTCTGTCATGATGGTGGTTTTAAACTGGCACAACTTGTCATGTGATGGTTCTGTCCTTGGAGATACTCAAATGGACATGGTTCTGAGCAACCTGCTGCAGCTGACCCTGCTCTGAGACAAGGGTTGGGACTGGGCAGTATCCAGAGTTGCCTGCCAGCCTCAACATCACTGTGACTGTCAGATCTCTCACAATTATTTTACTGCCATTTCATCACTACCTACTGATGAAAAGGAACCACAGTTGTTTCCTTAACCATTTCACTGAATGAACTTCCACAAACTAAGTCAGGTGCTGTATTTGGTCAAAAAGTTCTAGAATAAGAGGAAACTTTGGCACAGGGAAATGTACACTTCTCATGAGAGCAACTGGCTACATAGTATTCAGTAAGAATACTAAAATTAAAGAGCTGCAATATGTGCAAGATGGTATGCAGGCATTGTTTCCTGACAGCTACAATTTTATACTTTATAGAAGGGTAGAAGATTCCTCCATTTTACACCCATGCACATTGTAAGAAAGACTAACCTGGTGTAAATTGATACAGCGTTTACAGAAAAATCTTTTCAAGATCCTTTTGCAAACTCTTAATTATGGAACATTTCAGAAGGAGAAGTTCAGTATTGTGAAAGATTTGGTCACAGTAAAGTTGACAGGAGCCTCAACAGCAGTATAATTTATTCAAGGAGTTTATCCAGACCCCAGAAGATCAAAAATTCTCTTTTTAAAATGACACAATTTCCCATACCAACTCTGAGGAATGCTTTCAAAATCAAATTGCCATTATGTAGAAGCTATACAAAGCAGCCATTGAACAGAGATCATCTTTTTCATGCAAGAAATCAGCTATAGTCTAGCTGTTAGCCTAAAACAGTGCCTATCTTCCCTGCACTTATTGTGAGTCCTGTGGTTTGAGACATGACACAGCAGAAATGCCTAGGAACAAAATCTCATTATGACATAAGTAGGATGAATTAGTTCATCAACAATTCACACAGGGGCCTGTTATCTTCAGAGATCTCTGAGCCACCAGCTGAGGAAGCACATGCTTACATCACTGTTGCACAACTCAGCGTAACCCTCCCACAAGTTCGTCATGGGGAAACATCACTTCAGTTTATGAAGCGAGGTTTGGGTTCTGGAATGCCAGCTTGCAGAATGAAATGCAAAAACTTTTTCAGGGGCCCAGCCTGTGAACATAGAGTACATATGACAGATAGGACTTTCTAAACACATCTGTGGTTGTGAGCTACAGTTCTGAAAATCACGCCATCAATTCCCTCTTGCCATGTGCTGTGTAGAGATCTAATGGTTTCAAGAACTCTGACAGATCCAGTTCCATCTGAGGAAATCATAAGGAAGAACGCATGATGCATCAAACGTGAATAACTAAGCCTCTTCCCCTTAGTTTTGATACGGTTAAGTAATCTTTACCACATACACAACTAAAAACATACTGCTAAAATATTTTTTCAGAATGAGTGGGTACATGTGTGCATTACTGATATCCCTTTACAGATATAAAGATTAATCCCTGAGGGGGACGGGGGGGGACGGGGGGGGGGGGGAACGGGACCAGAAAAGAACAAAGACCTGTAAGACGTATGTAAAATCACCACTATTGCCAAACTATAGAAGGTTTAGAAACAACATCAAACAATGAAGTCTACAGTTTTGTAGGAAAAAAAATCAATCAAGGCATCTACTGCATGTCAGGATTCTCATCTTTTCCTGAAAGGGTGCCAGGACTGTAAATCTTGTTTTGATTTTTTTCTCCACTCTGTTACATGAATAATGTCTTTTTTCATGCTGCAGAGAGCAAAAGTTGGTGTTTAATAGTAATCTTCAGCTATGTTTTTTCCATTGTTTTGGTTTGGGTTTTTTTTTCTGTAAATAGACACATGCAACCAGTTTTCAGAGGTTATTTTGAAAGGATTCTGCAGTAGGAGTAACTGGATCATTTTTTCAAAACAATACTCAAATTGCCTTTGATATTTGACAGCATTGGAGTATCAACTTTATCTAGTGAAAGAATTCAAAGAATGTTCTCACAGTCTTTGCTCTTTATTTCTTATCTAGGAAAATATTTTGTCTTCCTACTATCTGACTACTTTAAACTTTGCATGTGGGCAGCTGAGCTTCCTGAAACTGGCTGTAAAGTCAGATAAACGTTACTTGTAATGCCAAGGTAATATAGATGGTTAAATTAAAGCACACAATGCATTGATGAGCTTTTTCCTTGCAATTAGTCCTCAGCAGGGACCTTCTGCTCTGGAGAACAGTGCTACTGTATTAATGTTTATTAGAAGTTTAGCAACACAGCTTCTACAAAACATTGTGCAACAGATTTACTTTCCAGCACAAATATTAAAGCTAAGTATGCAACAATATTAATTATATAGCAATTTTTAATTGACTATGTTTTATGACTGTAAGTAGATACAGAGAGGAAGCTTAGGAAACATTACGAGTTCCCTAACCTTTGAAATTTTTATTCCAGATTATACAGTGGCTCAGTGTGTATAACAAAACACAATGCATGTGCATTACAATTAAAATAGTAATTTTTAAGAGCTCCTTCCCTTAGAGAATAGAACCTGAAAAAATGTTTGGTTTAACTTCAGTAAGCTCCCAACTAGGCAACTTCTTCAAATGGAAGGTCCTACCACCAGTCAAAAGAGCTGCACAGGTATGTGCAATGTCCTGTCCAGTCAGTATGGCTAAAACAGATAGCATATGGCTACACAATTCTGATGTGCCCGCACTTACCAGGACACAGGTCAAAAAACGAATTACACACTTCTGGTAAGTTCAGGGTTCCTGGTCAGCACTAAAACTGTAAAAAAATTACTGACATGTGAGTGACTGGTCTGTAGAAATGGCTTTAGCAATATGCGGTGGTGCCTCAAAAGTATCAAACAGTGCCTTCTGTAGCATCTGAATCACATCCCACAAATAGTATCAAGGTGGGTTCACGTTGATCCAGAGCAACATAGCAAGGTCTTGGCCAGGTACTTAAATTTGATGTTATTCATGTATTTTCATAATCTTCTTGCAAGACTCCTCTGTTTACCTTGTGCACATAGACCTCCTTTGCTCCATGGAAGGTTCAGCTCTTCCAATTTGGGGTCTTTCTTCTACCTCCATTACAAACTTCCTTCTCTGTCTCCAGGACCAGAATGACACTAGTATCTTTCCAGGAGCCCTCACACAGAAAGGAGAACAGAAAGCAAGATCTCTCCACAGAAGACAGGATGGGAGCCCCTCTCTGCTAGCAGAATTTGTCAAATGTACTCAGTACTTAACACCTTTGTTTCAGTATGAAGGTTCAACTAAGCTGTCAAACTTGTATCACAAATCACAGTGTCTTCCGTTACAAAAATTCAGGCACTTTATGTAATGGCACTGTTTATTCAAGCCAAATAAATGTCAGGTTTCAAGACTATAATTTAACTTCTTTCAGTGGAAGTAGAAGACTTGAGAGAAAAGATATATGTATGTGGGCATCTGTAGACACTTTTATGCAAATGGCAATCAAAAGGCTGCTTGGAGAACATAAATGCTATACCTCATTCTTGTTTTGATCTCCCTGGTCCTTTTTTGTAATAAACTTACTCTTCTTATCCACTTAAGTGCAGGTCTAAATTCCATCGGTAGCGCTGTTAGTGTATTAGTCCACACATTTGTATTCCTGAGCCTCCCAAACTCTCCTCACCAAAAACAAGGAGGGAGGGGGAAGGAAAAACGAACTAATAACAAACAAATAAAACCACTAAATTCCTCTGCCTTTTTCATGCAGTTGTACAGAAAAAAACCACTTAGTTGTTTCTGTTATGTTTCAGACTAAACATCTGAGGAAATTTGGCAAAAGCAAAGAGTGTCAGATGGACCAAACAGCTGCCTTAGATAAAACGAGCCAGATTTCTGAACAAAGTGGAAGTGTAGTAAATTTCATCTCTTTTGACTGTAATAAAACACCTCATACATTGCCACACAGTAAGAGTTTAGATAAACTACAGGATCATTAAATTGTTAAAGAAAGTCAAATCAAACATATGAAAGGGTAGCTAGGAACAAAAATGCCTCAGACAAGAGGGAAGTAACCAGCAGATTTCCTCATGTATCATTCTGGAGGCTAGTCTTATTTCACAGCTTCGTAAATTGCCTTAGCGGTGGGGGGGGGAAAAAAAAAAAAGCCAAACCTGTTCCACTAACAGCAGACACATTTGTCAGTTACAGAATTTTTTAAAGCATCAGTCACACAGAGAAATACCTGGATGACTTATCCATGCCAGCCAACATAAGGAAGATCATTTCATCATACAAAAGGCAAGATCATAGATTCAACAGTTGTTAAGTGAAAAGGGGGATTAGATGGTAAAACTATATGCTACCAAGTCCTAGGATGTATCAGGAAATACACTTCCAGGAGAGAAAGTAATTTTGGAACTCTGCAGTAACCAGAGTTTTAACCTCTAGTTTTAACCGTTTATGGTTAAAAAAAAAAAAAATGCTTCTTTGAGACTAATATGGAGAAGGGCTGTTGAAGGAGAAAGATGTTTAAACTGGAGAGTTAGATGAACTTCTAGCAGTCACCTACTAGTAACATCAACAGGATAAACCTTATCTCATCTAAGGATTGACATCAAAACAGGAATAAATAGGCCAAGTCCATGACAAATTCAGACTACAGCTGAGGAGAATAATTGCTAACCCATTCACACAAAATACGCAGCTGCTTTTAAAGTGATTATGAATACACATAAGTAAGGGTCATAATGTAGTACTTAAAGTAATGAGGTAGTAGATAGAGCAATGCAGAAGACACCTTCCATGCTTTTAATGAAGGCTGGTCCCCTGTTGGTTTCAGGGTAGACCACTGGGTTAAGAAACATAAGGGCATTAAACAGACTTCAAAATAAAAGCCAGTTCCCTTTGATTTCATAATTGAAATATGGAACTTAAACTTTAACAAAGAAAGAGGTAAAGTTACTCTCAAGTACTAAAAAAAAAAAGCTAAGAAAAAAATTATATTGCTTTAAAGCTTTGTTCTCACAGGAACTGAAATCAAGCCAGCAACATTTCTATTAACAAAAATTACAGTTTTTGTCTCATACGAGTCAACATCGGAATTAGCTGAGATTTTCTCCACATTAAACAAGCTCCCAGCAGCTGACCTCCTTTGACAGGCCTCTAAAGGATAGCTGTAATTGTAACAGGCATCCACTTAAATTAAGCTTCCAAACAGGCCAAAACATGCTTGTGTAAGTGAGTTCTTGAGCCTAAGCTGAATCACAGGGTAGCTGTTAAAATTACAAATGGCTATAAATTTACTAAAGCTCAATTGCACAGTTGCATGTGAAATGGGAAATGATAAGAAATTTTTTAAGTCACCTCATCTGTTACTGGATTAAAGACCAAGTGAGAAGCCTAGACTGCATTTCTCTCACACTCCTATGCATCAGCCCTGAATCTCTTGGGGTATCTAGAACAGCTTTCAGGCATTCAAGGATACACATACCTAACATGATGCCAGGATTAGTATATATGACAAAAGTTAAGTTTTGACTGTATAGTCACAGAGTATAACTATATTAGAACACAAAGCATAGCGGAACCCAGAAACAGCAAGTAATTTTTGGATTTCTGTTTTTTGAGTGTTTAGGTCCTATTATTAATTGTCTGGTCACCAGCATACCAGTGCAACCCAACTGACTGGCAGTAACACACTGAGTATGCACCCAAAGAGGAATCAGAATTCTTCAAGTATCATGGCAGGAAGACACTGTGGAGATGCCAGCACACAAACAATAGCCTATGCTATTCAGGTTAAATCAAGAGTTGCAGTGGCCACATGCACAACTTCATGAAATCAGTTGATACCATCTGAGAAAACAACCCTCATCCCAGCAGAGAACATAATGAAGCTCTGCAGAACTCCAGCACCTGTAGAGCACTCTTAAGAGCAAAGCATTCAGAAGAAATTATAGGCTTTGAAATCATATCCTGCTCATAGGTCCCTTGAGACCCAGAAGACTAATACTTGTTTCCCCCATGCAGCTTAGCCAGACCATCTTCAGTTTCTGTCTTCTTCCTGTGGACTATGTTCAAGACTTACTTGCAATGCAGGAGGTGTTCTCCAACCAGGTTGAAATAAAAAGGTTTATTACTACAGGCTGTAATCTAACCTTGTATGTTTATGACTCTTAATCAGTTCTCATGTTATACTGTCAAATAGAATTACATTGGAATGGAAATTCCTGTGCGTTATACAAAAGTCACCAGATCTATACTTTTTGCACTGCACACACTCAAGTAAGATCCATTCTGTAATAAAGTACTCTGACTCCGAATTGAAGAGTAAATATTTGACTTAATGTACGGAGTTCTATTTTTCTTATAAAATTTTTGTTTCTAAGTCCACTTGCTGCAACAGGTACTATAGCCTGAATACATTTATATATGTCTAAACTGTGTGTTTCTCTAAAATAACAATAAAAATTTTCAACACTTTATTGCTAATGTTCTCCAGACACACCATACAATAAGTCTGGCAAGTGGATGACTATGTTAAACAAAAATTTCTGTCCTCCTTGTTGAGAGAAAAAAGAATTGTGATGAGACATACCCTCCAAAAAGATTAATTTTTTAGGTTTTTCTCCCCCCTCCCAAAAATTATAGTACTCTTTTATAAAGGGCAGACCTAACTATGTATTGAGAACAGATTTATTGGAAGGTTTTTTTCTTCTGTTGTTGGCGTTTGTTGACACTTTCTAAATTTCATGGATAGTTCTGTAATAAATATTTCTAAGTCTACAAATTAAATACTAACAATAGTATATACCAAGACTGACTTTTTATTTAAGGACTTGTTTTTAATTAAGTTCTGTATACTTCTGTAACATCTATACATTTCAAATGTAATTACTTTTTAAGAACTTGATAATTTTAAATATATTCCAATGATTATTCCCTTTCCCACCTTCATGTGACCTCAGTGGAGGTAAACAATTTAGTAATTCAATTCTGATCTCTCTTGAACTGAAACAAGGCAAATTATTAGGCCAGAATTTCTGATCTCTCACATTCTTGGTACCATGTTTAAGCAGACATATTAAAAACAAATGGTCATCTGCACAAAAATATTTCTGAAAACAACTTGAATGGTGCTTGTCTTGATCTTTAAACTACCTGAAATTATGAGTATAACCCTTTTCTCTCAAAGCAAATCTTAAGAAATCAAATGTGCAGGGTCAGGTTGCCTACATTATTACAACAGGGCATTAAAAAACTCCGTATTTTGGAAGAAACTTTTAAAATGTTCTATTTCTTACATATCTCCATCATCTCACCAGGAGTTTTAGACTGAACAATAAGATGTATTTCATAATGTATGAAGTCACTGCTTAAAATTCTGTTTGGGAAAGAACAAAAGGTTCCTTCTTCAGTGAGAACTGTATCTTTCCAGACTTCAACACTGTTGATCCTTAAATATAATCAGTCATAAAAGAGGTTGGCATTCTTCTGATATAAAAAAAGATCTTAAAAATTGAAAGACTGTGTGTGATTTCTTATTACCAGCACACAATTTCACCTCCATACATTTCTTAATTACTTACAAATCGCTCTAATGCCAGTTTACTCATCATATAGTCTTAAAATTGTTTCAAACACCTACCTTTGTGACATTGTTATTTATCTGTATTTCAAGTATTTTGAATATTTCTCCAACATCCTGGGAAGTGTATGGACTTGTTTCTCTCTATGCAAGAAGCTAGACAATATCAGTGTCTAAAGCTATGCTGATAACTCACAAAGATTTTTTTTTTAGACATGAAAAGCAATTTTGTCCATCAGAGGTTAAAAAGTTAAACAGCAAGCACAAATTAAGTTTTTCAAAGTTTAGATTTTTCTTCCTTCTTGCTTTGAATTTCACATAAATATACTTGTTCTGAATATGCTTAGAAATTCACTAGATCCCTACTCCACCTGTGAAAACACATTGCTTATTGCTTGCATATATGAGAAAGTCATAGACTCATTTTCTTTAACCGTGCAATACACATTTTATCAAATGCAGAGGTCTTATACAGTTATCTAAAATAAAACAAACAAAAAAAGAATTGTATTTATACACAACACACTCATCTCAAAATGAAGACTTTTTCTTTTATCTCTAAAATTTCCTTTTGAAAAAAATTCCATGCATACTGATAAGTAACTCTGGGAAATCTATAAAAATCATATTCAACTTCTTAAAGCAGTAAGGCTTTGCCAAAGCAACACCTTGACAGAAGAGTCTGCTTTAAACCCATAGTAATATCAGGGACTGTGTTTAGGGCAAATCCTTCTATCCAGAAATCTGGGAATGTTCCAGGTGGATTAGTTCATTATGAACTGATTAATTCAGCTGCAGCTCTTGTAACAAAGTCCTGTCCTGAACTGTGAGTTTTTCAAGAAGAAAGGCAGTTGATGTGCTATGTATCACATGTGTGCAAGTCTGGAGCACTCCAAGTGCAGCAGATGTCAGAAGTACCACATGTGCACAAAACAGCTTTGCAAACTCCTGTTTTCTAGACCACATCTGCTGTGCATGTGCTACATCTGCACATGCACACCAGGTATGCCTGGATTTCTGAATGCTCAGCAGTGTATTTGGAACAATAGCTGTGGGATATCTAGAAAATACCAGAAAGATCAACAAAGCCCACTGAACAAAGGCAGTGGAGGCAAGTGGAGAACTTACTTTTCACAATGCTCAGATCTGTTAGCTATAATTTCCATATTCACTTCATTATGCACTGAATCAGCTATGTATCTCTTACCAGACCTTAACACCAGTATTAAGCATTGTGTGCATGAACCACTATCACACATCACACTAGCAATACAACAGTTTATCCCAGCAGAATCAACATTTTAACAGCTGATTTTTCTTATAAAATTTGAGACTTATCACCTCATTCCTTATCTGACAGCAAAACAATGGTTTCTAGTTAAGGGGAACATTGAAATCCAGAGGCTTGGAAATTACAGTAGCTGAAGTTCTGACATTAATAATTTGAATTAAGAAAATACATACGGATTTTAACACAACAAATTTGAGATCCTATTCCCATTGTATTAGATCTGATTATAAAAATATAGGCATCTTATCTAGTCAGATTACTGGAACAGTGACATATCCTCAGCTTTCTTAATTTGATTTAAAGGATTAGAACATACTTTGCAATGAGATACACAGCTGTTAGTGGAACATACATCCCGGTTGCTAACAATAAACTGCAATCTCCCTAGCTGCCTATGATGACAACATCATACTCAGCAAGGTCATTAGCACAGGAGGCACAATTAGCTATAGCTTTCTAGTGCTATAGTATTAAGTGAAGAAAAATGCTCTTATAAGACTAAGTGATTTCTTCTTTTTTTTTTAGACTCAGCATCTCCAGGAAATCAGAAATCTTTTAAGCTTTATGCAAATGGAATACATCTGATATTTTCAGCATGAGACTAAAGATTACCCTCAAAATGAGGACATTAAATAAAATTAGCTATGAGAATAATTCTCTCAGAGATTATCTCTTTTCAGATATGAGAATCACTTCACTGTCCTGTTATAATGCCAAGTGAGCAGCTAGAAAGTGTCTAGGAAATGTCCTTATACAAATTTGCCATTACGTCTTTTATACTTCCCCAGAAGTTTAAAACAGAAAAGCCAAACAGATACAGATATTTGGGCAGGTATCTTTGTTAAACCTTGCCTCTAGTTTCAAGATTAAATGGTTTGTTATATGTCACAAGAGCCCAGACTATCTAGAGGAGCATCAGATAGTCTCACTAGACCTTTCAAATTCCTGCAGTCTAGGTTTGAGCTCCAGACCACACTCCAACTCACCTAGCTCAGAACCAGTTAACAGTATGAGTAGCATAATATGAACTACACTGCTATTTCTAAGAAGATGAAACGAAGGAGGAAAGGCTGTGGGAACCAAAAGAAAAATAGTGGGTAGGAGATACGGAATCAACCATGGTGCAGAATCATTCAAGCATCCTGTACTTGTCTGTAGATCTAAAGCCCAATGAAAAAGTGTAATGAGCCCATCAATGCTGTGCCGGGTTTAGTCAGGAATGAGTTAACTTTCTTTACAGTAGCTGGTATGAAGCTGTGTTCCTGGATTTATGCTGTGAAAAGTACTGAAGGTGTCTTTTTAGCTAGTGCTGGGGAGTGCTTGCACCAAATTCAAGGTCTCTCTCAGCTTCCAATACTGCAGCTGCGTTACCAACTCTCTCGCAGAGAGTAGGGGGGAACACAAAGTTCAGATATCTGACCCAAACTGACCAAGGAAGTATTTCATTCCATAGTACGTCATGCTCCGTGCTCAGTACATAGTCGGGGAGCAGGTCTGGGGACCATTACACACTCACACTTTCTCTTTCTTACACTTGTTAACACTCTCTAACTCCCTTATTAGCTGCTTTACTAAGTCTTTTGCTGGCTCGTTTGTAAGTGAGTTGGTTGGTCTACTAGTTTTCCTGGTCATCCTGTCACTGCTAGGGTTCACCCAAACTGTGCTCCAGTCACTCCTGGGTTGTGACTCTCAGGCTGTAGCTCTCAGGCTCTCTTGCTCTGACTCCCAATTCTCAGGATCTGGTTGTGCATCAGTAGTGGGTGGTGAACAACTGTATCATATGTTTTATTCTCTATTATTTTAATTACTTAGTAGTAGTAGTATTTGTATACATCCATACATACATTATTCATATATATTCAATTAGTAAATAGTTCTTATCTCAATTTTATGAGTTTCCTTGTCTTTTTCCTCCGATCCTCCCCCTCCGCTGAAGGAAGGGGAGGGGGAGCTCTGAGAGTGGCTTCATGCTATTTCCACTGGCCAGAGTTAAACCATGACAAATGTTTTTCTGTATAATAGTACTTCTGCTCATTCTCCAAAAATAACACAATATGAACACATCCTTATGATTCAACTTTCAAAAAGACTTTACATATATATATACACACACACACATATATATATAAAAAAATTGGAGTGGGAAGAGAAAAATATACACAGATGTGGTAGTCTCAGTGTTGCAGAAAGTCTCTGAGAGAAAGAATAGAGCAGTTAACATACACAGAGGACAGTCCAGGGAAACCACTGGCTTCCAAGAAAAATTGGGCATCTTTAGGTACATATAACTCCTAAAAGGGAAGACTAGGCTGCAGGAGGTTCAGACAGTCCCACAACAGACAAAACAGGAAAAGTGGGCCAAAGAGGTGCTTATGGTGGGCAAAGAGAAGCATAAGGTTATTTTGGTGAATGCAAAGAGCAATCTACAGAAGCTGGGAGCACTGCATTTTTTCTTAAGCCAAATTAAATTACAGCACATAGGGATCTTTAAAGGGTTCTAAGTTTCTCTTCAAATGAGAAACCCATCCAATGCACCAGTGAGGATGTTGATTGTCACCCTCTTCCACTCTTAAAAAACAGAATAGATAGCTAAGGCAAACTTCTGCCTTAACAGACATTTTTGCACAGTTGCCACTTTGCTGTGGCTTTCCCATGGAGGTACCACAACAAAATTGCAGTGCAGCAGTCAGTAGATTACAGATATCTAAGTACTGACCTATGCTTAGTTTATATCTCACAGACATTGTCTACTTGGTCTGCAGTAATGAACGTGTATCTGCAGCAAAGCAAAACCCAAACCAGCATCTCTGTAGCCAAGAAGCATCTTGTTCATAACAATGAAAAAACAACTGATAAACCAAAATCATGAATGTGTTTCTTTACTGACTCAAAATTCATCCCTTATTTGAGAATCTATTAACACTAACAGAAAAACATTCATTGATTAGGTTTTGAATACTATCCTTCTGTTAGTAATGTTGGTATTTTGCTAGGTGTACCCTCTGTTAACTACTACAGAACAATCATGTGATCAACAGCACAGTGTCCTGGTTAATGAAACCACTGCTTCCTACTGCACTATCATGTAAGAACATTGTGCATTGCAATCGACCTATTGTATTCTGCATTTTCTAAATTACACAGCTTAGATTTTGACCAACTCATTCTGCAGTCTGAGTAGTGCCCCACTAATTGGAATGTGAACTGACATCTATACAGTCACACTCCAATACTGACATAGGGACAAATCATTACTGCACTACTTGCATCATAACTCAATTGATGCAATAGTGTGAAACAGGACATCTCTGAAGTCCTCGCAGTACCTCAGAGACACAACCATGAGGGAGTTTCAATAAAGTTTTCAAATCTACTGACATACAACAATCCTAACTAAGGCTTACCTTCTTAATAGCTTGTACTGGCTAAAGTCAGTGACCTTTAAAAGCTTTCTAGTACCCTTAGACTTTTACATCCTTATATTTAAAGGTTTTATATGCTCAGCATCAGAGCACATTCTACCAACTTCAAATGCAGTGTGTGAGGAATGAATTTGAGTCTTTCCATTCCTGGTCCAGACAGGCTAAAAGCTTGAGTTCTGATTAAATTGTATTTTCATAAAACACAGTATCTATGTTGTTTCATTGTCACTATAAATTATTGACAACTTTTAATATTAGCTTTTAAAATAACTCTAATACTTAAACATTAGGGAAGTATTTTCTTCAAACCAAAATGCATCTAATATCAAAAGGGCATCATGCCCAGAACAGTTGTACTGAATCAAATCCAGCCCTGTCACAATTTTCATAATGGAATGGGAGAAAAAAATATATTCACTTCTGTGAGGTGGACCTCAGTGCATCTACATTTACTGCTAAGCTCATTAAAATCTTTCTTTCTTGCCTGCCTTGTTGCTTCAGCAGCTTTCTACTTGTCTGCAAGCTTCATTCACAACTTCTGATATAAATACAGCCTTACTCTTTTCCTATGGCAACTTTTTGAGACCTAAGGCTTCCATCAGTCCCTTTGGAAATTCTAAGACACACAGTGGCCACATTTCCTTTTCTGTTTCATTTCCATTTTTTTGTATCGCCTTCTCTTGAGGGACCACTAATGCAATTCTCGTGAAGAACTCCTGGTACCTGAGAATCTTTTAACAACAAAGGTTGGCTTACATTGGAGAAGCAGAGAAAACTGAAGAAGCTACTGCAGATTTGGGTTCTCCATAGTAACTGTATTAAAAGAGAAAGAGAGCAAATAGTGACACATAGTCTGTCTCAGCTTTTCCAACAAGAAAGTAATTTCAACACTCCAGGCTACAGTCTCCTTAGTTCTACTCTTAACATGGAGGGAAGATCCCATTTACATCTTCAGCACACCAACTATTCTAGTGAAGAAGGCATCAGGGTATGTATGAGCACCCATCTTCACCTTCACAAATGCCTGTATTCACACAAAAGAACAACATGAAGGTAAAATGAAGCTCAACATGAAGGTAAAAGTCCCGTGCCAGAATATGGTGTAGGTTGGTGTAAGGACGTGTTCCAGAGGAACAAGGAATGCTCGTGGAGGTCTGTGCTTAGAGTCAGAGAATGGAAATACTAGGCTATTAGGTCCACAGAACTACTACAGTGACCTCTGCTTGTTCATGAAGAAGGTCCAGTTTTAGCCTTTAGTTTTAATAGCTTTGAAAGCAAACACCTCCCCTCCAAAAAATAAAAATAAAAAAAATTGTGAAGACTATTGATCCATAGCTGAAATTTTCAGAGCATGTACATGGATGTACTAGACCTGTCAGTCAATGAAAACTGGGGTTTTGTTTTGTTTTTTTTTTTAAACATGCAGATGATAACTCCAAAGAAGGAATATGTGTGATTCAATTCTTAGTTAACACTGTCAATGCTCCTTCTATGGATAGAACAATATTTCAACAATAATGCCATGGGTAACTTGAAACAGGGCACTATTTGTAAAGCCAAACAAACTTCTGCTTTCAAAAACTTTCTCTGCCTTTCTTGGTTTTACATTTGGAAATAATTTTCCAGTATGCTGAGAAATGCATGTACACAGATAAATATATACACACATATTTATCTAGTAATTTATTCTTGATCTTAAATGTGTAATAGGATTAAGCATAAATACCCTGAAGCTTCAACTATCTCCATAAGATCTAAGTTTTTCTTGAGCTGGTCTATAAACCAGTTCAGCCCAGCCACTAAAAGTAAAATGCTGAAAAAACAGTGACAGTAAATATCATGCTATTACCATTCAGGGGAAATAATGAAAAATAAGACAGAATAAATAGCTATAATAAATTAGCACTTCACCATCAGATACTTTTTCTCATTATAATTTATTTCCAAATAGCAAGCACTTAAAGTCTTGCAATAAGTAGCAGAAAGTTTTCATTTGCTTATTTATACATTTTTTTTTCTCTCCTTGCACCTCTGCAATCATTGTGATTCACAAGGTTTTATAACAAGACAGTTTCTCTGCAATTCATGGCAAACTTCAAAAAGTTGCAAAAAGAAATCACTTACTTCATGCTTCACACAACTCTTCCATTATATCATTAAAGTAAACGTGTTATCTACAAGAAAAAGAACTTAAGAAGAACAGGAAAAAAACTTTCACTCCTACTTGTAGGGAAAAGTGTAAGACTTTTTTTTAATATTTTATTTTGAAATGTGACAGGATTGTTGAAGTGCTGCTTCATCAGAACTATTAAACATATGCCTCTAAAGCATTCTTTCAGCTACTAACACAGCAAAAAAGGTTATATATTATAAATTGTATCTCTTTCTAGCCAGTGTTAAACTAAAAAATGCAAATTGTATCTGAAAACATGCTCCTGCTTTCTTAACTGATATTAACATCTTAGACACTTTGGGAAGTACTTGTCTGTATTATGTTGCCATGAATAAAAGAATATTCCATAATTTTTAGGTGAATTCCAAAAGCCTACATGCATGCCCCACTGCAGTTGCTTCCTATGGTGAAAAAAAACAATAGGAAAAAAGATTGTACTACAAAAGTCAAAAGACCACAGAGATCCCATTTGAAAAAAGAGATTGTGGAAGGTAAAAGTGTCTCCTGATCTAAATACAAATGTTCATGTTCCTAGTCACAGCTCTAGGGATTTCTCATCTCCCCACACCACTTGGTTTCATTTTTCCTTACTCCTAATTTCTTCTTTGTAATCTGAAATTTTTTTTTCTTTTTAATGAAATCCAGTATTTTCAGGCAAAACCTGAACAAGTGTACAGAATACATAATAGATAAGAAGTCCTGTAAGAAAGCAAGCCTTCAGGATTCTGGTTTTGGCTTTTTTTGCCAGAGTGGTCAAGAACAATATCTCTACACCACTACTTCACAGACTAGCAGTTCATCCACAGCATACAATTAGAAGTGCTCAAGATTTTAAGAGACATTTGTTGTTTTTCGATGTTCAGTTTGAAATCAATCTTCTATTAAAAAGGAATGCTAGACTCAACTTACAAATTATCAGGCCCCATAGAAGTAAATGAGATAAAGTCAGAAATCCCCAAACATAATTTTTTAAATTCTGCCCATGGAGTTTGACACTGTCATTCTAATTATTAAACTTCCACCTCATTGTGGTTTAACTCTGGCCAGCAAAATACCACAAAGCCGTTCTCACATCTCCCCAGCCCTTCCTCCAGCAGAGGAGGAAAATCAGAGGAAAAAACCACGGAAGCTCATAAAATTGAGAAAAATTTACTAATTGAATATAAGTGAATAATATATATACAAAAATAATATATACAAATACTACTAATAATAAGTAATTAAAAGAATAGAAAATAAAACATGTGATACAATTGCTTACCACCCGCAGACTGACGTACAGACGGTTTCCGAGAAGTGATAGAGCCCAAGAGCCTGAGCCCAAGAGCCACAGCCTGGGAGCAATTGCAGCAGAGTCCAAGTGAGCCCTGTCAGCAACAGCACAACCGTGAAATCCAATCAACCCACCACCTCACAAACGAGCCAGCACAGGAGTTAGCAAAGCAGCTAACAAAAGAAGTTAGCAATAGAGTTATGGAGCCAACAAAAGCATGTAGAGTGTACGAGCGATGGCCTCAGAGCCCACTCCCCATGTACTGAGCATGACATACTATGGAATGAAATGCTCCTTGGGTTAGTTTGGATTAGCTATCTATGTGTCCCCCTCATACTGCTTGTAGTGAAAAAGCTGGGAACACAGCTGCAGTATCAGAAGGTGAGAAAGATCTTGAATTTGGTGCAAGCACTTCCAAATACAGAATAGATAGTACATTAATAATTAATAATTATTATAGAAATAAAGAAAAACAGCAAGGTCAATTCAGTCCTTGTTATTTTCTTAGACACAGTGTCTTCAATATCATAACCACTGATCCATTTTCAGGGGAGACAAACAGTTGAGAACTGTGGAAGTGGAACTATAGCTCTGTTTTATCATTTTAATGAGAATTCATTTCCCCTCTTCCTTTGGGTTTAGTTCTGATATTTTTTTTCCCTTGCATTCCCCATTTTCTGTGCTAAAAAGCACAACCTAGCTCTGCAGTGACTGCATCACATATGACATCAGTCTATTATGTCACACTAGGCTATATCCGCCAAAGCCCTCACCTCAATTCCCAGTCACACTGCAGACAGAGATTGCTGGTTTCCATTTGTATTGGATCTTTTATTGCTATACTTTCTGGACAACGAAACCATCAAAAAAGTATTACATTCAAATATAACAGATGCCTGCTTTTAGCTAGCTCCTGAGAGCTAAATCCTCCAGATGGAAAAGACAGCGAAGAGCTGGGGCTTGGGCCTGGGGGCTGCGGGGGAGAGGGGTGCAGACCAGGCGAAGTTTTACTTTCCATTTTACAATATTATCAAATTATTTTACCAGTTCCTATCCTGGGCTAGAACTACTATTTTTGTTTTACTTAAGAAATTTGTTTTCACTTCTGAAAACTGCTGTTGGTATGCTTCTAAGTTTTTCAGTAAGTTACTAAGATTATAGACAAGAGTTACTAGATTTGCTAGTGAGCATCCTGTAAATTAACTCTCAAAAGACCTTTTACTGTTGATTTACACAATCCCAGAGTAACTCAGGCTGACAGGGATCTGGGAAGGTCTCCAGTTCCAACCCCTGCCCAGAGCAGGCTCAGCTGGGGGATCAGACTGGGCTGTCAGGGCTTCACCCAGTCAGGGCATGAAACAAACCCCCAAGGATGGAGACAGTGCACTCTCCCCAGGTTCCAGCTCCACTGCTGGCCTGTCCTCCTGGGTGTTGTGGTTTAACCCTACTAGCAGTAAAGTACCACGTAGCCACTTGCTCACCCTCTCCCCTCCCCCAGTGGAGGACAGATGGAAGAAAAGACAAGCAAGCTCATAAACTTGAGATAAAAACTATTTAGTAATTGAATATAAATTAAAATTATAGTGATACTACTAATATTAACAATACTACTAATAATAATTAAAATAACAGAAAATAGAATGTGATACAGTTGCTCACCACCCACCAACTGACACACTGACAGGTCCCGAGTAGCAACAGCCAGATCCCAAGGGCAACAACATGACCCAGAAAAAGCCAACATGACTGGGAAAAAGCCAGCTGACTCCCCAACTAACAAATGTACCCATCCAACCACTAACAACCATGCCAAGTCACTAACAAGCCAAGAAGCAAGCAAAAGCCTTAACGATCCCCCCCCCAGACCACTTCCCACACATGTGTACTGAGCATGAGGTACCATGGAATGAAATACTCCTTCAGCCAGCCTGGGCCAGCTATTGGAACTGTGGAGAAAATTAACTCCTTCCTGCCTGAATCAAGTACACTGGGGAAAAGGCTTCTCCTTATCTCCAGCCTGAGCCTCTTGTGTTTCAGCTGTGCTGCTGCCGCTCACCCGGCTACCATGCACCACTGTGAAGGGCCTGGCTGCATCTCCTCCACACCCTCCCATCAGTGCCAAGGATGCTATTGAGTTCCCCCAAAGGCATCCCTCCTCACAGATAAACCAGCCCTGGTCCTGCAGCCTCTGCTTGCAGGGCAAGGGCTCCAGCTCCACTGTCTCAGTGACCGCCCCTCACCTCC
The DNA here is from genome assembly GCA_027574665.1 of Rhynochetos jubatus. Classification (NCBI taxonomy): domain Eukaryota; kingdom Metazoa; phylum Chordata; class Aves; order Eurypygiformes; family Rhynochetidae; genus Rhynochetos; species Rhynochetos jubatus. The sequence goes on along the minus strand of CM050690.1, from coordinate 47,938,838 downwards.
CACCAATATGTAAGTGTTGTTCCTGTGTTGGGGACCCAAACTGGAGTCAGTACCCAGACGGGGTCTGACAAGCCTCAAGCAGAGAGGACAGTCCCTTCCCCTCCCCTAGCTCTCAGGACATGTCCTACTCACACCACCCCAGGCACTGCTTGCCCTCATTGGTGCCTGGGCACACCAGTGACATTGGCTCAGCTCACTGCCCAGCAGTGCCCAGGGCCATCCCCAGGAGCTGCCCCTGCCCTAGGGCTGCATTTGCCCTCCATTCTCTTCTCCAGGTCACTAATGGAGATGCTGAACAGCTTCCCACAGACCCTATGGGACCCTCCTTGATACTGGCCTCTAGGAAGCACCTGACCCATAACCACCACTGTGAGCCTTACCATCCCACTAGGTCCTCACCTACCAGTGTGTCCTCCTTCCCAAACTGTGATGTACCAAACCAGGTACATATTCTTGTACTGTCATGGAGGACATGGTGACAAAATCCTGGGTAGAGAGCAGAGGAAGGAAGGGAGAACCTACTGCTCTTTTCTTGTCCTTACGATTTTGTCTCAGAAGGCAGTAAGATGGGTCAGGCAGATCAGGTAATATTTATCCTTGGTAAATCCTTGCTGACTGCTCCTTGTTGCTGTCTTCTCCCTGCTGTGTCCAGATCTGGGCTTCAGAAGGTTTCCCTCCTTGATTTTAACTGGGACTGATGGAAGGCTGTCTGGCATGAAGTTCCTCAGGTTGGCTTTTGCCCTTTTTTGAAGGCAGGTATGACATTTGCCTTTCTTCTGTTTTTGGGGACCTTCCTGATCTCTATGACCCTTGAGAGCTGATGGAGAACAACTACACAAGGACACCAGCCACCTCCCTTAGCAACTCGGGTGCAGCCTGACAAGTCCCAGGGACATGTGTTAGTCGAGTGCTCCTGCGTGATCCCTGACTCGACCATCTTTCCCATCTGGTAGCTCCTCTCCTCCTTGAGGCCTGTTACTAAGCACAGCGGTTTGGCAGACCTTGCTGGTGACAAGAAAGAAGGTGGAGAGGATCTGCCTTAACCATGTCTGCTGTCGCTGTATTACACTCTCAATCTGTAGTGATCCTGACAGGGAGACCATTGCACATCAGGGGGTCAGTGATCCACATACCAGTTAACCTGAGTACACCCTGGCCCTTGCTGTGCTGCACGGCACATATAATTTGGCCTTCAGGCTGTGATGTGCTGCACAAATTCCTTGGCTTCAGGACAACCTCAGCCAACTAATTTTAGAGAGGACCATGCAGGCAGCTCCCACTTGTCACCAGCAATTAAACCACCTGCACCACCTTGCCTTCATCTAAAAGTGCAGCAACAAGTTCTTATAAGAACATTGTTTCTGCTTGCCAGCAAAAAAGACAGTTTCCTTGGAAGAAAATCCTATAGTAGCTTGAATGAGCAGAATTGGTCAGTCTTTCTATGGACAGGGTCTTCATGGTGTGCTGCATAAGGACTGGAGGACAATTCAATGGCAAGAAGTTATCCTTGACACCCTGCAGCAAGCTCCTGGATGGCTGACATCCTGAAACATTAAAGTTCTCAATGAGGATGGGGGTCTGTGACACAGAGGCTTCTTAACACTGTTCAGAGAAAGTTACATCTGTTTCCTTACCCTGGCCAGTGGCCGGCAACACATCCCACCACAGTGTCACACTTAGTGACCTCTTCTCTGACCCTGACCCACAAGCTCTTACCCAGACCTAAGCCTCACACATCTGAGCTGCTCCTTCACATGGAGGGCAGCTCCCTTCCTCCTTTTCCCTACCTGTCCCTCCTGGAGGTCTTGTCTCCATCCACCCCAGCCACATGAACTGTTCCACCACATCACAGGTATCCCAGCAATGATCCTGCTCTATGATTACATGTGCTGAGCTCTGGTCCCTCCTGCTCAACTCCCTGTGCACACACCCTGGAGGTCACTGCCTTTTCTCCTGTTTTAACCTGCCTGAGCTCTACCTTGTACTCCGCAACCTGCACTTTTGCTTTCTATCCTTGTCCCACCATTTTCCCACATAATTCCTGCCTGTAATTTCTCTCCCATGTTACTCTTAGTTTAACAGTCTCCTCACCAGGCTGGCCAGCTTGTTGGCAAAGATGCTTCTACCACAATAAGTGAGAAAGAAAAAATGACAGTTGATTTTTTAACTTCACAAATGCAGAACTCAGAAAGCAAGCTAAGTTTTGCACAAGTCCCCCTCATCTGCTCCACAACAAGTCACTCTGAAATTCAGCTCTTCACTCACTGAGTGACAACTACTGTACATATACTGTTCCCCAACCACTTACACATGTAGCTATAGCTCAGTTCTGCCATATGGTTTTGCAGATTTTGCCCTGCCAATCTTTTGTAGTCAGATGATCTGATTTTCAGTCCCCAGGACAGGACTAATGACCTGATTCACAGCTGTAATTTTACTGATGCCACAGCAAAATATAAGAAAGAAGTTATGTTTCAGGTGTTCATACACTCCTCACTTGTGATTTTGTGTCTGAGCTACTGTAAATATTTTGGGGGAAAATTTACCTCAAAAGCAATAAGAAAAGCCCCTTATCTTTGACCAATTTTTAAAAAAAAGTTGATGTAATCAGAAACTGTATAGCAGAATAGCCATTTCTCCTTTTTTACTGAACTAGAACACTATACTGTGCAGCCCCTGGCTAAAATGGGTTGAAAACCGCATCTTCTTCAGAGGCCACAAGTACAAATGACACTCAAAATCTTGGTAGAAAGAAGCCAGATATTCCTTTCTATGGGCAGAAATTTAACATGATCCAAAATGTGATCTGCTGCTTTGAATGGCAAAAATTTCATCAATTTGAGCAGGGGGCTTCCACTCAGATTTCTGTCACCAGAGTTAGAGAAGCATATGATGGAGACAGGAAAACAGCAGAAAAAACTTAATTTCCAAAGCAACAGCTGTACTTGAGTCCTTCAATATATAACCCTTTTACTCAAAACGTAATTGGGGTCAGTACATTATAAACAAAGACAACAGCTTTAAAGTTCTTGTTTACAAGTGGCCACATGTGGGATCTAGCCAATGTTAGCTTTTGCAAACCTTTTCTAGCTCAAATGTCCTTCCCTCCCTCAGCTCCTGCCAATAAAACAACTCCCTAACACTCAAGAACTAATATCAAAACATGCTAAATAAAATAAAGCCCCCTATTTTGGCAAAGTAATAAGACTACAATTTATTCTTCAGGAATTAACAACTAAAGAAAAGAAAGTCAACTGTTAAGGTTTTTACTTGTCACTTTTTCATTCAAGCATCAGGATCAGCAATTTCTAAAACCATGTGAAGAGAAGGAAGGTTGCAAAATTCGGATATTGGTAGACAGTACCTGACAAGAAGCATGCAGAAAGACAACATAGCTATTCTCACTACCAGTCACAATGTGCAATATACTAATTTAAAACTTCTGCATTTGACAGGACATCTAAAGCAAGCCATAACAGGAAGGAAATTAGTTCTTCAAAACCCAGAATTTTCCTTTTCTTGCACAGAACACCTACCTTTGCACAGGCTTTGCAAGATATTCAGATGAGACCCCTTATGCCATAAGTATGTTCTGGCATTACTTTGGAAAATTATCTCAAGTAAATTATTCTTCATGAAATGTGAAATCCTATGCTCTCTTATAAAAAAAGAGGTCTATAAATGAAGACAACACAAACTAATAGTTACCCAATCACAAAAAGCAGTGTTTTATAAAAAACCTAACACTCAAAAAAAAATCAGTACCAACCACTCCCACCTGTCATGCAATTTATGGAATTTAGTATTTAAGTGTATTGCAAATAAACCAGTTTAGTACTGCTTTGGAGAAGATAACAGGAAGGAGTTGCTCATCCATTCAGAAAGATTCTGGAAATTCAAAGATTAATAAAAGACTAATACACACTTTCAAATCTAGCCAAACGCTTGCAACCTGAACCTCATTTAGGGTTCTGCCTCAAGTAAGAATTCATCTCTGCTGTAAGTCACAAGAACCACTTTTTTTAGAATAATAGAAACTCAACATGCCCTACAAAAAAACCTCAATCTTCAGATGCATTGTGCCCTATTCTGATGATTTCTGATGATAGAAGCCTTACCTGGGAACAAAATTTAAAGCACCTACTGCAAAGAGAATTTAGTGTATGCAAAAAAAAAAAAAAAATCAACAAACCCCACACACACTAAATTACAGTATTTTAATGTGTATGATACAGACGAATGCAATGCACCTCCTCTTCCCCCTCCATAAGAGAATATTGTTACTTTCTCTGATGCTTTCTTGTTGCCATGGCATCCTTTCTACTGTAGGTCTCTTCACCCTTACATTATCAACTGGCATTCAACTTGTGGGCATCTTCCCCCCAGCTCAAAAGCTTATAAATCTACGTTTCTTTTTGAAAGAATACATTTGAGCTTGACTTGAATAAGGCATATCACTCCAGACCTCAGAGAGTCAGTTGCTGGTAAGAACACACAACATCGTTTCTAAACACATGAAGACTGGGGTTGTACAGTGAGCAGTTCATCCAAAATCTGTGTTTGCATGTGTGTGTTCAGCACCTAGCATTCGGGTTCAGATCCCAAGGAAAAAGACTGTCAAGCACTAATAAATATCACTCATTTCTACTTTAATACTCAATTTGTTCTCCCAATTTCCATGGATATCTTGCCAAGATGTTTTCTTTCCTGGCATGTAATCTACACTGACCCTGGTGCATCCTCATCAAGATGTCTGTCCACTTCAGAGATTCTTGACACGTCCCACTGAGCTGGCTAAAGGCAGACAAACCACCAAGGAAGCCACCTTCCCCAGAAGAAAACATCTGGTTCCCAAGCGCATGTTTTTAGCCTACCTGCCTTCAAGTCTTTCGCTTAGGAGAGCTGTCACTTTTCTCTCACCCACACAACGCAAGCGCAAGTCTCAAGCCGCTACTTCCCAGCCACGCCGGCTGCGGTCCCGGGCGGCTCCGGCGCCGCGCTGCTGCCCTTCCAGAAGCTACGCCCAGTGCCGCCGCTAAACAAATTCCCCCCGATAGGCGCACACACAGAAAGCCAAACAGGAGGTTTGCACCTGTTGTAACTACAAAATCAGATTTAGGGTAGGGGAATTTTTCCGTCCAAAGTGTAACAGGTTTCTTAACATCACCACCACCCAGGACCCGAACGGAGGAGCCCGGTCCCAGGCGCAGTCCCAGTTACTCACCGGCGCCGCGGATGTGGAGGGTCCGCCGCGCTTGGCGGAGCCGCGCCGAGAGCTCAACCGCCGCCAGGACTCAGCCAGCCGCCCGCGGCCGCCGCCCGCCGTTCCGTCGGCGGCGCAGCCCCGCTCCACCGCCCCGGGGCTCTGTCGACTCTGCCCCATGGCCCACAGGGCTGACGGATCCCGCCGGTTGACCCTCGCCTCGCTGCGCCACTCTTAGTTTTAGCGATGCTGCTGAGACACCGTGGGGGGTGGGGGGAAGGGGAGGCGGGCTGGGGCGGAGTCCCGGTGCTGGGGTGATGGGGCAAGCGGTGCGTGTTCCGCGGGGACAGTGAGCGGGAATGGAGAGGGGCCTGGGGAAGCGGAAGCAGTTGCAGGAAGGGTGGTAGCGGTCACCCCCCACCCCGGAGGGGTGACCGGTCAAGTACAGTGTGCTTGCTAGCAATTAAAACTCGTCACATCCCCCAGCAAAATTGGGTTTAGTCTAGGGAGAGAGCCAAAAACTGTCCGGCGTGAACTGGGAAACAGGGAGGGCAAGTGAAAGGCGCAGGTGGCTATACTGTGCTTAACCATGACAGATTACAACTGTTCTCTTCAGCGTCTCGGTCTTGCCAAAATCTTGCCAGGAGGCTTCTTCTCATTAAACTACATTAGTATTTCCACTGAACTAAATCAATAGTTTCCCCATAATGAAACAAGTTCCTTCCTAAAGTCCAACAGCTCTTGCAGGTGCACAGCTTCTACGCTAAGTCTGGCTTTTTTTACCCTCTTATTTAACACTGAGGACGATGGAAACACGAAGTCAGAAAGAAAAGACAGCATGGTACATGTTTGTAAGGCGGCACCTTTGGGCTGCCTGCTTTTCTTTCTTAAATTCAACGAGGAGCATCTCTGGAATTAACAGCCTGCGAGGGTCTCCTGTGATCCTAGTCAGTGTCCTGGCTTCAATATGCCCTACCAGACATTTTAGGAACATGCACACTTCAGGTTCACCAGCTCTGCATGCTGAGCGCAGGGCAGAGTGGTGCCGTTGAGGAAAGCTGCCTCCCCTCTGCCCTCCGAGCTCACTGCTCGTTTTTCTGCACGAGGTGAAAGGATGCTCAAGTCCCCAAGGCTGAACTAACAAGATAGTTAGTCGGTGTGTTACACTACAAGTGTACAAGCTCAGGTAACACCGTTACAAGGTAAAAATTTTGTCTTCTACACAGCCATGAAAAAAATAATATAGATAGACACTCTGTTTTTCAAGAATCATTACAAATACCTTGAGTGTTTTGCAGGCATTTATGATTTAACCCTTCTTACAAAGATTTCTTAGAAGACCATTTTACTGAAAAAGTTGTATGCTTCTCTTTCAGGTAGATGAACTTCCTATTTTAAAAAGATGATATGACTTTATAATGAATAATATTATTCTAGTTATAGTCACAGTACGTAAATGCTTTATGAAAGGATATATTTCCTCACAATGTGTCTAATGCCCTAATAATAAGCATGAAATGGGGTCAGAGTTTCCAAAGAGCATCTTAAATTCTCCGTTAAATATAGATTGGAAGCAAATCACGAAAGATTTTGTTATGTCATTAGACAGTCTAAAGCCTTCCACACCCCGAGTCAGACTCCAGACTGATTAAGTACCTTCCATTCAGTAGAGATAGATGCTATCTGAATGGTCTTTTCCTTCCAACACTTGTAACTATAGCAAGTTTCTTCATTTGGCTGAACTATTCTCCTAAGTGCTTTTAGCTTCATTTATTCTCCACTGAGGCACATCAGCATTTGATCAGCTTTGCTGATTAAGTCAATTAGTTTTATCTAATGACATCTATAGTTCAACTCCTTTGATGTCTCCTCTGTCTCCTAGTCATAACTATCAAATTTTACAACTCTAGTGTTTTTCTTTAATAATGCATCAGTGGAATCTAATGATTTTTAAATCCCACAAAAATTTGTGAGTGAGTTCGTAAAAACTCAAATCACATAACACTGATAAGACATGCTCTTAAGGAGTCTTTTTGGGAGGGTGGGGAATAAGAATCTCTGAAGGAATTCATGGACAAGAGAAATAAATATTTGTGTTCCTGATTTATCAGTAGTCTTTAATTCTTTGGCAGCTGGAATATGAAGTTTGGTGCCTTCACCTGCTTAGCTACACAGATAGAGCTATAGTACTTATTCAGCTCACAGTACCATGTAAGATACAACAGGAAAGCAAGCAAAGTCTACAAACTTCAAAATAAAATAGAACAAAATCATAGCAAAGAGAAATTTAAGCTCCAGTAAGTTGAACACACAACACAGGTCATTTGAGTAACATCAGGTCAAAATTTTGTCAGAAGCACTTCACATGTCAATAGACGTGAAAATATTGTTTCTTTTCAGATGTTAAGGCTTAAGTTTCAGCACAGAAAACAGCTTCTTTCTTCTTATTTCAGACCCTATTTCATCTGAACCTGATGACCTAAGTGCCAGTCACCTTTCATATAAACTAGTATAACAGTAAGATTCAAATTATTACATGGTCTGACAGGACTTAATTCAACATGTATGTTTAATAATCACCCACACAGGATTGGTTTCTAACATATTATACACATCGTATGTTTATTCCTTGTACTCTTGTAAATATTGATGTTGTGGCTTTAATCAGGCATACTCTATGCCTGGCAAGAAAGTATTTTCATCCTGAGCAGAGGACATGACTACATGGTGAAAGCAGGGACAGATAGCCTAGGAGGAATACAGAGATCTTGTTCTAGCACACAGGGATGACATTAAGAAAGCCAGTGCCCACCTGGTGTTGAATCTGGCAAGAATGTCATGATCAAAGGCCTGAGAATGAAGGCCTTGTGGATATTTCATACTTGTGATGTATGTCACTTGTATGTGATGTAAGAAATAATAAACAATAAAACCAACCATAAACACTGTGTAAATATGTACTGTTCCTTGCCATGTTTTGAGAACAGTTTTTGGTGTCCCCTTCCTATTAGTGAAGAATGGATTTGCATTTATTTGTATCTATATTTGCTTTAGGCAGGGTCAGATTGCTATCATAGTAGTGTGGCCAGAGGGTCTTCCTTGGGATTGTCATCTTTGCAAGTCTTTCATTGCTATGAAACTGTAGGACACAGGCAGCTGACTTTTTGGACAGGTGGCTTGAAAGTAGTTCTGCTTTTGCCTCAAACTCATGAGAGAAAAGATCCTGCTGTTGTTTCTGGTGAGTGCTTATAAGTCTGCTGGAGGGCAGAGGAGTGCAATTTGCCTGGATGTTATACCAGGAGCTACATGTCTGTGTCTCAGCTGATCATGCCTGCAGTGAGGCAGTCTTGCCTACCTCCTGGAAGCAGCTGAAAAGCAAGAGACCCTAAAGTGAAGGCTCTCTCCTCCATGCTCTTCTCTGATGAAAAATGAAGCCAAGAAGCAGCAGCGAACAGCACCAAGATGATGTGTGTAGCATAAATGCAGGCTATGGTGCCACTGTTGAAATAGCATCGTAGGTTCATGGTGAGAGAAACAGAAACTGTAAAGATACTAAGATTGGGAGAGAGGACAGGTAGGCTTTTTTCAATGCTCATCTGATCTTTGATTAATGGAAAAAAATCTGGAATTAGTTTGGTCCCTCCATTTATCCTTAGTATATGTACACTTGGAAAACACTTGTAACTAATTGTTCTATAGATGTGTTTGAATTATGAAAGCAACTGTCAAAAGACACTCACTTTTGATGATGAGAGGATTTTAATCTTTCAGTGGAGCAATATTCCAAAACACAGCATTTGTATACTTCGTTACATCTTAAAACCAACTCTATATGACATACAGTCATCGGAACTAATTTGGCTACTGATTGTGCTTACCCTAGGTGTAGTCTATCTTCCAGCTACTTCAGCAGCTTCACAAATAAGCTTGCAAGTTTCTGCTAGTCATCATCAGACATCATGGGCCTATTACCTGGGGTCTTGTACACCTTGCGTTGTGGTCTACAACCAAGTAAAGCAAAACCTTGAGCAGATCAAAGGTTAGCACAGACCTAAACTACCACAAACAAATGCAAAAGAGTGGAAAAAATGAAGTCGATATGGAAAATAGTGCTGGGCAGTTTGGGGCAGAAGTCTATACAATGTTTAATTTTGTTCTTATGGTTTTAGTAAAGAACAAAGAGGAGCAAATTTTATAGTAAGTTATTCTATGTTCAGATGAAGTAGCAAACGTGTTATTAGCTATTCTAATAGGTTCCTGTGACAGTCTCCTTAGGAACATGACATGTTTAACTCACCTAGGGCTAGGTGAACACTGTTAAGATGTGTGTACACCAGAGTCTATAAAAGTGCCCATGGTAAAGGCATGTTTAACCCACTGAATACACACTAGTCCATGGGACCGCATGACGTACATCCAAGGGTGCTGGGAGACTTGGTTGATGTCTATACGTGAGGCCACTCTCAATCACCTTTGAACTGTCATGGCAACCAGGGAAGGCTCCTTTTAACTGGAAAAAAACTCCGGAAACATCACACCCATATTCACAGAGGCAAAGACTTGGGATACTGCAGACTAGTCAATCTACCCTCAATCCCTGAGAAAGATGGAATAAATATTCCTGAAAGCCATTTCCAGCATCATGAAGAACAAGATGATAATTAGGAATAGCTAGTATACTTTTATCACAGAGGAGTCAAGCCTCATTGATCTAATTGCCTTTTGGGATGAGATAACTGGCTCTGGGGACAAGGGAAGAACAGTGGATGTTGCATAGCTTGATTACAGAAAAGTCTTTTGCATGGTTTCCCATAGTACCCTTCTAGCCAATCTGCTAAAATATGGACTATATTAGTGTATAATAAGATTGTAGGGAAACTGCTGAACCTTTAGGCTCAAAGGGCTATGGTCAGCATAAAGCACAGTATAAAGTCCAACGGGTGGCTGGTTACTAGTAGCATCCTTCTAGGATCAATACTATCCTGGAATGACATAGATGGAGTCTGCTGTCAGTAAGTTCATAAATGACAACACACTGTGGAAAAGCAGTAGATACCTGAGGGGAAGGCAGTGCTGCTATTTAGAGGGATCTTGACAGGTTGGAGAAATAAGCTGGTAAAAACCTCATGAAGTTCAACAAAATAATATTCTTTTTTATTTCACAGTATGAACATCTTGTAAGATTTTACATCACCAGTAGATTGCAAGTATGAAATATCTGCAGGACTTTCATTCCCAGGCCTTTGATCATGCTTTCATGACTACCTCAAGCTCCACAAAATTATGTAACTATTTCACAAACTCTACCAAATCCATGAAAAGACATAAGGAAAGGTTACATGTTTTCTTTGATTAGCTTCATTATTTTAATTACTTTAATTAATTCATGGAGGTAATTAATTCAATTATATTACACAATTGCAGAGGGGCAGAAAGGTTGTCTGTGAATTCTCCTTTTCTAAGGGTGGGTTATAATATAAAATTACAGGTTTTAAAGGCAAAGTTCTCTGCCAAATTCTTTTGCTTTTTAGAAAAAAGCAATTCTTCACAAAGTTTCCTCCTTCTACAGACAAAAGAAAAAATAGTAATCCAAGAGCTAATGTCCTAAAAGGGGAACAGTGTTAGAGTTTTTTTCATGTATCTGCTGCTATAAGGGACCATGCACCTCTGCTTTTTATCACCTGCTTTATGGAAGATTTTTTCCATTCTCCAGTTTATAGAGTTTTAATTAAGAAAGTTAAATACACCAGAATCAAAAGTCTTTCAGGAGACTTTTCAAAAATTCTGTACTGCGTATCATTTACATTGCCTAACTAACACATTTTATTTTTCTTTTTTATACCTTCCAATTTTGTAGAGACAGATAAATCAAAGTCACTACCAGTAATCTTTGGTGGATACATACAAAATGCTTGTTTAGTTCAACCATTACAACTTCTGAGGGTGGTAGGACTCCAATAGAACACAACTTTGATTTTGAAAGACAGTCACTAGTCTTAACTGCTTGCACAGTAAGTGAAGTCAAGCATTCATTTTTTCATAAGTCAGTCAACAAAACCAGTCCTGAAACTCAGAATTCATACTCTGACTGGGGCACCAAAATGTCTGTCATCATCTCTGTTGAAATTCTTGGTAATTACCACAGTAAAATTTATTTTCTAAAGCACAAAGTTATAGCAGTCTCTGGATTTGGAAAGTTATAGACAAAACCTTTTGCATTAAACATGACCTGTCATTGACAGAAAAAAAAATCCAAACCAAACTATAACATAAATAGGAATAGGCTTCTTGTTTCAAAACAAACTAAACTTCAGGTAAGCTAAATCATTAGAAAATTTATTTTATACCCTTATGTTTACCTGAGTCATTGTGATAGGATAGCATACTAAAGATAAAAGCACTGTTGGCAATTTATGTCTGAAAAACAGCTAAAATGCCCTCCTGTGTGTCACACCAACTTTAAAACTGAAATGAGGTGATGTTGCCTTGGAGTGTTCAGCCAAGGGGACATTACAAACAGGTAGTTTGTTTTCTGGTTCACTACAGGAATATGCAGTATAGAAAAATGCTGGTAATTAATAACATCTCCTTCTAAAACATGTCTGGACACCTCATTAAAGTATAACAGGACAAACAAAAGCACAATTTTGCTTAGTATTCCTTAGTATAGTGCTAATTCAAGCTGAACTCACACTACAAACGGACATAATTTTCAGCACAGACTGCAAGATAAAGCTTTCAACATTTAAGTAGTTTCAGTTATGCCCAGTTTTTCTTTCTCCCATCTGTTCACATCAAAAGGTCAGAGTCTGCACCACAACATTGTCAGAAATATTTGTAATACCTTAGAGAGCAGACAGCATGGACAAATACTGTACAGTATTTTTGCCAAGGCTGTCATTCATCTTACGGTGAAGAAAAAAACCAAAACGAAACCAACCAACCAACCAAAACAAAACAAAAACAACAACAAAAAACCCCAATACAACAAACCCAAAACCACCAGGCAGCAAATTCATAACAAAGAAAAAAATTGCTCTACTTGGAATGTAGCCTATTTTTTACAGAAATGCTAAATTGAGTATTTATTTCAAGACACATTTAGTACTTGGTAATACAGCATAAAGAGTACATTTGATGACACAACATAGTTGAACTTAGACCGTGAAACTTGCTTGTAACACAAGAAGTGAACAATCTTTTGTAAAGTTACTCTACAGAGAAGTCACAGATGCTCATTCTGCCTTCAGGATAGGGACTCTTACAGTTCAAGGTATATAAAGGTTTAATATAAAGAAAGCAATGTTCCTCTTGGGATCCATCCTGCCAAAATATCAAGTGCTTAAGAAACACCATGGTATTCTCACAATATTTATACTTTGGTTAAAAATATGCAACTGTCAGTTAATGGAGACAAATAAAGTAGTCAGTACAAGTGATAAAAGCATTCCAATAGCAGTTACATATACTGTATACAAATACCTGCGAAGTACACTGATCTGCATCACAGGTCGAGCCATATTGCTGGATACAGCCCTCAGTGGCTTCTTCACCCATGCAAAACTCAAAGAGAGTAAGGGGAGTTACAGTTTCAAAAACTACACTTACTTTGAGAACTATGCTTTATCTTTCCAGAGTAATTTTCTTAAGTCACACTTTCACAATCCAGCATGAATAGCAGGGAGTTTCATGGTTAAGCACCTCTCATCATATCAAAACACTCTTGCACTGCTAAGGTGGGGAATGGTATTGGCCATACTAGGCATCAGTTGCCTGGTTACAGTGGGGGATGGGAGTGAAATAATTCATTCCCTTCAGCCCTGAACCTTATCTCAATCTGGATGGATCAGTACCAGCTGGGAATTTCAGTGACTGCCTATCCCGATTAAGGCCAGGAGGTAAAATTATTTAAGCTTAAAGTCAATTATCTCACAACCCTATAAATAGTGATTCCAAGGATGACCCCTTGAGCTCTCCTAGACTGCAGTGGGATGCCTCCCTCCAAGTTCACAAACCCTTGTTTCTGAAATCAGAGAACTGTCAACACAACCTGGGCTGAAAAATCACCTTGAGGGTCAACCCTTTGCCTGTTGAGACTGACATCCTATGTGAATACTTTCACTGAACTCAAGGGGAAATTTTAACAGGTACCTACGTATGTCTATATATATATATGTATATTTCTTACATCCCACTATAGTAATTATATATTACTAAATGTATGCAAAGTCTGGGACAAGTATTAGCCTTAAAAATGTGACAACACTGGACTCCATCCTGTGACAATTTTTCAGTGCTGAAGTAGTTGTGACTTAAATTGCAAGTAAAGGATTTTCATTGACTGTCAGGGATAAAACACTGAAGCACCAAGGGGAACAGAAGGGATGCCAAGGTTAACCCTTTCAGATCAGAAAAAATTGAGTCCTTGCTCTGATTTTGCATTTCCATTTCTCTGTTAAACTATTAATGTCCAAACTTGTAACTAATTCACTGGGCTGTTCTCTCTAGGAATCTGTCACCAGTGCTTGAATAACAGGGGATGAACTCCACACAACCCAGAACACAATATGCAAGTAAGGAAGAAAAGCTTCCAAAAGAGACAATAATTTTCAATTAATTAATCAACCGAATTTCCCAGTGGACAACAGTTCTGTGGCACCTGAAATGCCTTTTTTATTTGTTTAAGGAAAGTAGAGTCATTCAGTGCAAAAGTTCTGGAAAGCTTGGTAAACCTAAAAGATTTTTTTTCCTCAGTTTTCTTTGTTTCTAAAAGAGAATTCCTTATGAGATCCACCATACTGTCCCTTTCCATAGAAGACATTCCAACACAAAGAGGTCCCTAGCTTGAATGAGGTCTAGGTTTGTCTGATAGATAGAGCTCTCTCACCAACAAAAGTTATTAATTCCCCTTTCTAGACAAAACCATCATAATATTTATCCATCACTGTATGTTTGTCTTCATTATTCTAGCACTTCTGTCAGACTTAAGGCCAAATTGTGGTGGAGGCAGTGACCCCAACTGCTTCATCTGGCTATCATGCATCAGTCTTGGAGAAGACCTGAAGAGGATCGGTATTGAAATGTTCCAGCCAGCATTAGCCATTAAATTTATGTAAGTGGAATTTTGACCTTTTAATCTAATTCTTACTTCTAACACTTCTGGCAAATGGGAGCTTAATAATTTGTGTATTATTCACATACATAGAGTCTATGACTATTATTGAGTTGAATATCTTAACACTTTCTTTCAAACAGAACTAAGATCTTAACCCAGCAAAACACTTGGACCCATTTTGAACTTCAAAGTCAATAGAAGTGACAGTGATTTTTATTGAAGCTGCATGTTTGCTTCATGAAGTACTGCTGAATACATAAGTACTGCTGCACTAACTATATAAGTGCCAGCTATGAAAGGTTTGATTTTCACATCACTAACATTTTAGTTGAGAATGCTGGTCCTGTACGTTGAATTCTGTAATAGTGTTATTAGATACAATCCCAGAATACAAAAATTACTTGCTGGACATGAATGAGTTTACCTCTGGAGCTATATACAGGTGTAAGTAGATTAGAACTTGAATATTTACAGACTTCTGCAAAACGGAACCACTAACATTATTGTATTAATTCCCCTGTTTATAGCACTTTGAGGAAATTTAACTGAGTAGAACAAAGCATTTTAAGCACACTTCACAGTGGGGAAAGCACCTCTAGGGGCAGTTTCCAATTATGCTCTATATGTAGGCCTTAAACTAATAAGTGTTACACTGCAATCAAAAGTTGTTAATCTTTCAATATAGTTACAAGTAAAAGTTTTTTTGTTAGTCTTAAGCATATAGACAAAGACTTTCTTAGGACTGGGATGAAAAATAAAATGATGGACTTCTTGTGCTTTATCTCTTTAGCCTATACAAGGTTACAAGGTATTCTCCATAAATAATGATAGTCATCTTTTCGTCTGCAATTGTAACTAGTGATTTCTGGAAATAATTGTTACCATGGTACCCCAAGTTCCTTTATCAGATTAATTTTTTCCCAGATTTGGTATGATATGTCATTTCATGTGGTCACCTGCTCAAAGTGACTGATGATTTATACCAGGAAGAGAATGCTTGCTATCACCCAACCTTCTTCTCTACTGAAGTGACTGTCACTTTGATTCTATAGCAGAGATATTTGTTATATTGGAACACAGAATTACTTTTTAACCTATTTTTATGACATACGCTGTATGAAACAAAGTTAAGCAAAGTATTCCAGACTTTTTTTCCCTAATACCTCAACTTTTGATGCTGTAGAGGTTTTGAACAGAAAGATTCATGTCTATGAATGCAGTAGGTATGAAGGAAACACCTGCATGTCCACTTGGACATATATATCATGGTGCTTGGAAGTGAAAGAGTGACTGCATGAACACCATAAGAGAACAAGTGTGAATGCATAAAACCAACTTGGTTAAAAATTTAATGAACAAATATAACATTTTCCTTCCCAAAGATTTCATGCTGAGTTATATTACACTACTTTTCTTGTAACATGAATGCATAAATCTTAAATATTGGCTGACAATGAGAAAGTAGAGGTTAGACTCCAAAAGTCCCTGGATCCAGCTGGAAACTTGAATTGTAATCAGAAAGATAGAGGACAGAATCTGTGCCACAGTCCTCTGCTTGAGAAACAAACAAACAAAAAAGTCATCTTTATTTATTCTAACACCTCACTCGCCTAGTGTGCTGGGTTTCACCAGGAAAGTGTTAACTCTCTGTACAGTGTCTGGGATGAAGCTATGTCCCTGGATTTAAGCTGAGGAAAGTACTGATGAGCTGGCCTTTTTAGCTGGTGCTGGGGAGTGCTTACAGCAAATTCAAGGTCTCTCTCAGCTTCCGATATTGTAGCTGCATTCCCAACTCTCTTGCTAGAGGCAGTGTGGGGAACACACTGTTCAGACAGCTGACCCAAACGGACCAAAGGGGTATTTCATTCCATAGTACGTGATGCTTGGCACATAGGCAGGAATCAGGTCTGGGGCCATTACCTTTTCAGTTTCACTCTCTTACACTTGATAACTCTAACTCCTTTGTCAGTTGCTTTGCTAACTCCTTTGCCAGCTTGTTTGTGAGTGAGTTGTTGGGTCCGTTAGTTTTCCCAGTTGTGCTGTCACTGATAGGATGCGCTCCAACTGCTGCGATTGCTCTTGGACTCCAGCTGTCTGGTTCTGACTCTCACTTCTCAGGACCTGGCTGTGCATCACAGGATCACACACAGAATCACTAAGGTTGGAAAAGATCTACAAGATTATCTAGTCCAACCACCAACCCATCACTACCATACCCACTAGACCATGTACTCAAGTGCTGCGTCTACATGTTCCTTGAACACCTCCAGGGATGGTGGCTCCACCACTTCCATGGGCAGTGTGTTCCAATGCCTGACCACTCTTTCAGTAAAGAAGTTTTTCCTAATATCCAATCTACACTTCCCCTGATGCAACTTGAGGCCATTTCCTCTTGTCATATCACCAGTTACCGGGACAACAGACCAGCACCCATCTCCCTCCAACCTCCTTTCAGGAAGCTGTAGAGAGCGATCAGGTCTCCCCTCAGCCTCCTTTTCTTTAGGCTAAACAACCCCAGCTACCTCAGCCACTCCTCATAAGACTTGTTCTCCAGATCCTTCACCAGCCTTGTAGCCCTTCTCTGGACACGATCCAGCATCTCAATGTCCTTCTTGTAGTGAGGGGCCCAAAACTGAACACGGTACTCGAGGTGCGACCTCACCAGTGCCGAGTACAAGGTCACAATCACTTCCCTGCTCCTGCTGACCACACTGTTCCTAATACAGGCCAGGATGTTATTCGCCTTCTTGGCCACTTGACACACTGCTGACTCATACCCCCAACATCCACAGGTCAACCAACACCTCCAGGTCATTTTCTGCCTGACAGTTTTCCATCCATTCTTCCTCAAGCCTGTAACGCTGCCTGGGGTTGTTGTGACCTAAAGGACCTGGCACTAGGCCTTGTTAAACCTCATACAATTGACCTCAGCCCATCAATCCAGCCTGTCCTGGTGCCTCTGCAGGGCTCTCCTATAGAATGCATCTGTCTAAGCCATCAGCCACCAGATTCTTTAGGAGAATGCTGTGGGAGGCCATGTCAAAGGCTTTACTAAAGTCCAGGCAGACAACATCCACAGCCTTCCCCTCATCCACTAGGTGGGTCACCTGGTCATAGAAGGAGGTCAGGCTGGTCAAGTAGGACATTCCCTTCATGAATCCATTCTGGCTGTGCCTGATCTCCTGATTGTCTTGCACCTGCCATGTGAGCTCACTCAAGATGAACCACTACATAATCTCCCCTGGAACCAAGGTCAAGCTGACAGGCCTGTAGTTCCCCAGGCACTCCTTCCAGCCCTTCTTGTAGATAAGCACCACATTGACAAGTCTTCAGTCTAATAGGGACCTCCCATTAACCGGGACTGCTGGTAAATGATGGAGAACAGCTTGGCAAGCTTCTTTGCCAACTACTTCAGTACCCTCAGATGAATTCTGTCTGGCCCCATAGACTTGTGAGTGTCCTGGTGACATAGTAGGTCATTAACTGCTTTCTCCTGGATTATGAAGGATTTATTCTACTTTCCATCCCTGTCTTCCAGTTTAGGGGACTGATAACTGGTCTGACTATTAAAGACTGAGGCAATTGCGGGATTCAGTACTTCAGCCTTTTCTTCATCCTTTGTTGTTATGTTTCCTTCCACATCCTGTAAGGGATGGAGATTCTCTCTGACTGTGTTTTTGTTGATAATGTATTTGTAGAAACATATTTTTGTTGTTTTTTGCAACAGTGGCCAGGTTAAGTTCCAGCTGGTCTTTAGCCTTTCTAATTTTATCTCTGCATGACCTTACAAGATCCCTATACTCTTCTTGAGTTGCCTGCCCCTTCTTCCAGAAGTGGTAAACTCTCCTTTTTTCCTTGAGTCCCAGCAAAAGCTCCCTGTTCATCCAGGCCAGTCATCTTCTGTGACAGTTTGTCTCACAGCACATGGGGACACCCCACTCCTGCGCATTTAAGACTTTCTTTTTGAAGGACAACCAGTCTTCCTGGGCCCCTTTGTCCTTCAGGACAGTGTCCCAAGCGACTTTCTTAACCAGTGTCCTAAACAGACCAAAATCTGCCCTTTGGAAGTCCATGGTAGTGGTCTTGCTGACCCCCCTCCTTACTTTACCTAGAATCAAGAACTCTACTATTTCATGGTCGCTAAGCCCAAGACAGCCTCCTGCTACCACATTTCCCACCAGTCCTTCTTTGTTTGTAAACAGCAGGTAAAGCGAAGCACTGCCCCTAGTAGGTTCGCTCACCAGCTGTGTCAGGATATTATCATCAGGAATTTATCATCCAAACACTCCAGGAACCTCCTAGACTGTTTCCTTTCTGCTGCATTGTATTTCCAGTAGATGTCTGGTAAATTGAAGTCCTCACGAGAACAAGGGCTAGCGATCGTGAGACTTCTGCTAGCTGCTTGTAAGAATGCTTCATCTGTCTCCTCATCCTGGTTTGGTGGTCTTTAACAGACTCCCAGCAGGATGTGTGCCTTGTTGGCTTCCCACTCATCCTTACCCACAAGCACTCAACCTTATCATCTCCGTTGTTGATCTCTACACAATTGAAACATTCCCTAACATACAAGGCCACCCCACCTCCTTTCCTTGTCTGTGCCTTCTGAAGAGTTTATAGCCATCAACTGCAGCACTCCAGTCATGAGAGTCACCCCACAATGTTTTTGTGATGGCAACTATGTCATAGCTACCCTGCTGCACCATGGCTTCCAGCTCCTCCTATTTGCTGCCCATAATGTGTGCATTGGTGTACCTGCACTTGAGGTGGGCTATTGATTGTGCTTTCAAATTTGGACTTCTGCTCCTAGGCTCATCTCTAGTGAGCCTGGTTTTTTCCCTTTCCCCCTTCAAAGCTAGTTTAAAGCCTTCTCCGTGAGCCCAGCCAACTCATGAGCAAGAATCCTTTTCCCCCTTTGAGAAAGCCAGACTCCATCTGTGGCCAACAGGCCTGGTGCTGTGTAAACTTCCCCATGACCAAAGAAACCAAAATTCCAGTGTTTGTACGAGCATCTGAGCCACATGTTAAGCAGGTGTGTTTTCCTGTTCCTTTCCATATTCTTCCCTGCCACTGAAGGGATTGACAAAAAACACCACCTGTGCTCCTGATCCTTCAGCCAACCAGCCCGGTGCCCTGAAACCCCTTTGGATTGCTTTTAGACTTCTCTTGGCAACCTCATCACTGCCCACCTGCATTACCAATATCAGGTGATGATCAGAGGGCTGCACCAGACCAGGGAATTTCCTGGTAATGTCTCTAACGCAAGCCCCAGGGAGGCAGCAGACTTCCCTGTGGGATGGGTCTGGTCAGCATATTGGGCCCTCTTTTCCCCTCTAAAGAGCATCACCTACAACAGTCACTCTCCTGTTCTTGTTAACAGAGGAAGTCTTAGCGCATGGGGCTGAGTGACTATCCCTAGGTGACTCCCTGGGTGAACATTAATCTGTATTCGCACTAGCCTGGCCCTCAAGTTCCAGAGACCCATACCTGTTGTGTAAGGGCAACTGGGAGGATGAGGGAGTCCAGGAAGAGATTCGCCTCCCTCCCAGAGCAGGGACATGTTTCCACTGCCCCCCATCTCTTAGGTGTCTTCCTCCTTCTGCCTCGTTGCAAGAGAGTAGAGGTTCCTCTGCTATTTTTAAAGCCTCCATCTGTTGTCTTTGCTTCAGAAATGACAGGATGTAACAACACCAATCTATCTCCCTATCACATTCCCTGATACTCCTTAACCTTTCCAACTCCATTGGTCAGTGGCTGGTGAGCAATTGCATCATATTGTATCATGTTCTACTTTCTATTATTTTAATTACTTATTATTAGTAGTATTTTTATATTATTCATTTATATTCAATTAGTAAATAGTTCTTGTGTCAATTTTAAAAGCTTCCTTGTATTTTTCCTCCAATTCTCCCCTTCCTCTGGAGGAAGGAGGGGGGAGTTGTGAGACCGGCTTTGTGGTATTTTCACTGGCTGGACTTAAACCATGACAGTCCTTTTTGGTGCCCAACGTGAGGCTCGAAGGGTTGAGATAAGAGCAGATCTGATTCCTGTGTGTTAAAATGAGATTGTGTGATAAGTATTTGTTATAGAGATGTTGTGGTGGCTGGTCAGCACGTTAAGTTCTTGTCTCTTTAAGTTGTTCATAGAATGGTGGGATTTATTGCCTTGGCTATTCCTTATGTTACTGTTCATAGATGTTCAAATCACATTGAAGAATCTTATTTGGCTGGTTGATGTATTACTGGTTTGGGGAGGAATCATGTATCTGTATGCAATATTGGCAGCATCTGTGGGCTTCATGCATCATCTCGTGGGGACTTTCACCAATTACACCTTTCCCTTTTTCTCCCCTGGGACACAGCCTGTAGAAGAGAAATTATTCAGTGGGTTGGAGAAGGAATTGTTCAGTTGGTTGGATGCATGGAAATCATTCCAATTTTCCCTCTCTTCTCTCTGGTCAATGTCACAAGTGTATGAGTATTTTTTTTTGAAATTTTTCATGGCCTTGGGGTGACCTATGGTTACTGATCAGCACATTTCTGAATGTTCTTGTGATCTTCTGTAAAGTTAAAGAAATGTTTGGGAATGCTGAGCCATCTGCTACCAGTGCTCAGGGTGAAGGGAGGCCCTGTGTAGTCAGCTGAATCGCCCTAATGTGAAGGGGGGCAATGCAGACCCACACAGCAGGCAGAGTAGCAGCCTGAGCCTGCACAGCTGAGCCACCCTCTGTGCCAGCTTCAACCCCAAGGCTACATCACTCCTCGCAAATAGTCCATCCCCCACACTGAGTCCACCCCCATGGAGATGTCAACTCTGCTCAACAGACACTACAGCTTTACTTGCCACTGCGGCTCCACCTCCCACAGCAGGTCCACACACTGCAGCATACAATGCAGCCATGCAAACCCCCATGTGCCATTGCCATTTTCAGTGCCAACTGGCGCCAGTGTCACTTGCCCCAGTACAGAAAAAGAAATGGACATGCAAATCAGCACATCTGGTAAATGTGGAGGAGGAGGAGGAGGAGGAGGAGGAGGAAGCAAGGCTGTCTCAAAAGATAGCTACACAGGAGATAGAGACATTGAATAGATCTATAGTGACAGAGACAGAGGATGACAATGATGCTGATGATGCAGAAGTAACCACTAGACCTTTATCCATGAGGGAGCTCTGGGATATCCATAGAGACTTTGGCTGTCAAGGTGAACGTATTATCACCTGACTGCTCTGCTGCTGGGATAACAGGGCCAGTAGCATCGAATTAGAGGGCAGAGAAGCTAAGCGGTTGGGGTCACTTGCTAGAGAAAGGGATATTGACAAAGCAATTGGAAGGAAGACACAAAATGTAAACCTTTGGAGACGACTCCTGACAAGTGTGAGGGAAAGGTACCCTTCTAAGGAAAGTGTGCCACATCACGTATGCAAATGGACCACCACACAGAAAGGTATCCAGTACCTGAGCTAACTAGCTGTGCTAGAGATAGTTTATCATGACCTGAAGAAGGCACAGTCAGATCCAGAAGAAGTTCAATGCACATGACCCATGTGGAGGAAATAAATGCAGAATACACCATCTTGTTAGCGAGTGTGATTTCAATAATGACTTGGCAAAGGAATCTGGAACCAACGGTGGATGAGGTGGTTCAACACTTTCGAGAATATGAGGACACTGTCTCTTCCCCCATACAGGCCTGTGTCTCAGCTGTGAACTGTCCCAGGAGTTTAAGCAATTCAGAAAGGAGATATTCTGTTCCTCGCCAGTATGAGCCAGTATCTTGGCTATTAGGAGTAAGTGTTCCTCCTCTTAAAGTAAGGAATATAAAAGATATCCATCATGGCGTACCCTGTGACTTTACCTACGTGACTGCAAAGAGGACATGAGGAAGTGGGATGGAAAATTTACCTCACACTTAGAGGGATGAGTATGAATTGAAAGGGAAAAAATTTACCAGTGGGGCTTCTTCCAGGAAAATTGTTGCACCGGTATCCAAATGTGATGTAAGACCTGACTGGAATAATAATCCATTTCTCTAAGACATGAGTGATAGTGAATCATGTCATTTTTAGAGGGTCCCTGCCTCCAGCCAAGTAGAGGAAAGGGACAACCGGTTTTACTGGATTGTGTGGATATGATCGCCTGGCACATCAGACACATGCCTAGTAGACACAGGTGCACAGTGTACCCTCATGCCATGCTATAATGGGGTACAACCTATCAGTATTTCTGGTGCAACTGGAGGATCTCAACAACTGACTGTCTTGGAGGCTGAAATAAGCCTGACTGGGAAAGAGGTGGAAAAAACAGCCCATTGTGACTGGCTCAGAAGTTCCGTGCATCCTTGGCATAGACTATTTCAAGAGAGGGTATTTTAAGGGCCCCAAAGGGTACCAGTGGTCTTTTGGTATAGCTGCTTTAGAGACTGAGGAAACTGAGCAGCTGCCTGCCTTGCCTGGTTTCTCACAGGACCCTTCTGTTGTGGGATTGCTAAAGGTTGCAGACCAACAAGTGCCAATTGCTACCACAACAATGCACCGGTGACAATATTGCACCAACTGAGATTCCTTGCTTCCATTCCATAAGCTGATTCATCAGCTGAGAGACAAGAAGTTACCAGAAAGACTTGTTCACCTTTTAACAGTCCCATCTGGCCAGTGCCAGAGGGCAAAAACTTGCCAGAAGTGCAGCAGTGACCTGACCTGGACTGGTCTTGATGCCCAACGATTCCACACAACACTCCACCTTTCCTGCCCTGAGTGACACACCCCACAACGCATGAAACCTGAAGTCATGGACTAAGGGACATTTTGCCAAGGTGGTTCATAGACTAAGGGAATGATATCTGTGTGGGATGGGATGGGAAAGGGGGAGCTGCACCCCTACGAGTATGAAATCAAGCAGAGGAGGCAGGCAACCTGCATGGATGAGCAGGGAACTTTGGCAAAAGCTCAAGTGGAAGAAGGAAGCTTACAGAATGTGGAAAAAAGGAATGGCCACTTGGGGAGTGTATAGTAATGTTGTCAGCATATGCAGGGATCCGATGAGGAAGGCTAAGGCCCACTTAGAATTAAATCTGGCAAGGGACGTTAAGGACAACAAGAAGGGCTTCTACAAGTACATCAGCAGCAAAGGGATGACTAGTGAAAATGTAGGCCCATTGCTGAATGAGGAGGGTGGCCAGGTGATGGAGGATACAGAGAAGGTGGAGGGACTGAATGCCTTCTTTGCTGCAGTCTTTACTGCCAAGGCTGGCCCTCAGGGATCCCAGATGCTGGAGGTAAAAGACATAGTCCGAAGTAAGGATGACTCTCCCTTGATTGAGGAGGAGCAAGTTAGAGATCAGCTAGGCAAACATGACGCCCACAAATCCATGGGCCCTGGTTGGATACACCCACGAGTGCTGAGAGAGCTGGCAACTGATATTGCTGAGCCACTCTCCATCATCTTTGAAAGATCATGGAGAACAGGAGAGCTGCCTGAGGACTGGAGAAAAACCAATGTCACTCCAGTCTTCAAAGAGGGCAAGAAGGAGGACCCAGAAAACTACAGACCAGTCAGCCTCAACTCCATCCCTGGAAAAGTGATGGAACAGCTCATTCTGGATGTCACCTCCAAGCATCTGGAGGAAAAGAAGGTTATCAGGAGTAGTCAACATGGATTCGCCAAGGGGAAATCTTGTTTGACCAATCTGGTAGCCTTCTACGATGGCATGACTAGTTGGGTGGATGAGAGGAGACCAGTGGATGTTGTCTACCTTGACTTCAGCAAGGCTTTTGACACGGTGTCCCACAACATCCTCATAAGTAAGCTTAGGAAGTGTGGGCTAGATGAGTTAACAGTGAGGTGGATTGAGAACTGGCTGAATGGCAGAACAGAGGACTGTGATCAGTGATGCGGAGTCTTGTTGTGGCTAGCAGTTTTCCTCTAGGGGCCTGTATTGGGTCCAGTCCTGTTTAACATCTTCATCAATGACCTGTACAAAGGGATAGAGTGTGCCCTAGCAAATTGATGATGATATCGAACTGGGAGGAGTGGCTGATACCCCAGAAGGTTGTGCTGCCATTCAGTGACACCTGGACAGGCTGGAGTGTTGGGCAGACAGGAACCTAATGAAGTCCCACAAGGGCAAGTGTAGGGTCCTGCACCTGGGGAGGAATAACCCCAGGCACCAGTATAGGTTGGGTGTTGACCTGCTGGAAAGCAACTCTGCAGAGAAGGACGTGGGAGTGCTGGTGGACAGCAAGTTAGTCATGGGCAATGTGCACTCGTGGCCAAGAAGGACAATGGTTGGTATCCTGGGGTGCATTAAGAAGAGTGTGGCCAGCAGGTCAAGGGAAGTCATCCTCCTTCTCTACTGTGCCCTGGTGAGGCTGCCTCTGGAGTATTGTGTCCAGCTCTGGGCTCTCCTGTTCAAGAAAGACAGGGAACTACTGGAGAGAGTCCAGAGGAGGGCTACAAAGATGATTAGAGGACTGGAACATCTCCCTTATAAGGGAAGGCTGAGAGACCTGGGTCTGTTTAGCCTGGAGAAAACTGAGAGGGGATCTCATCAATGGTTATAAATATCTAAAGGGCGGCTGCTGAGAGGATGGGTCTAGGCTCTTTTCAGTGTTGCCCAGCAATAGGACAAGGGGCAATGGACACATACTGGAGCCCAGGAAGTTCCACCTCTGCTGGAGGAAAAAACTCCTTTACTCTGAGGGTGACAGAGCACTGGAAGAGGCTGCCCAGAGAGCCTCCTTCTCTGGAGATATTCAAAACCCTCCTGGACACGTTCCTGTGCAATCTGCTCTAGATGAACCTGCCTTGTCAGGGGGGTTGGACTACATGACCTCCAGAGGTCCCTTCCAACCCTGACCATTCTGTGATTCTGAGCTGGTTAATGAGAATTTATGAAATAGTGTGGGACTTGGGCATGATGTAAATGGTATGAAAAAAGGGGTGGGGAATGTGCTGGTTTCCTACACAGAACCGGCTGGCCCAGAGCAGCCAAGGGATTTGTATTTGAAATACATATAGCAGATGTTATTTTTAAAGATCCCTTATTATTTTGGCAATAAGATTGATTTTAATTTTACTGAATGATCCTGTTAAATACAAATAAAATTTGATCAATAAAAAGTATCCATTATGTTGACACTAGCCAAAAAAAGAAAATTTTTGCTTTGATTTGCATAACTCCTTGACACCTGCTACAATATTTTTTAAATTAGCCACCTGCTCTTGTCATGCATAACATGTATTTATGATTCTGCAGCTGAGTAATAGTAAGAAGTAACGGTAGTATGAAAAGCAAATAGCTTAGTTTGACCTCTTCTGATCCCCAAATTATTATGATGATCTGTAAGTCAACTGAAGCCCTCAAAAGGTTAAAGAAAACCTCAAACCACCAAACCCACAGGAAAAAATGAGTTATTTTCTGTGAATACATTTATTCTATATACTTAAGCAATGTAAAGTAACTCAAACACATTATTTTTCTGGATATTGGTTGGGCTGCTGTAGCAGACTCAAAATCCAGAAATGTTAAGCTATTTAAGAGTATGCATAAAACAGATTTTGTTCATGACTTTCAGAAATAATTTAAAAATCTAATTCAGACATATTACAGTAATAAATGAAAAACTTCTGACATGCTTCTAGACTAAAGTTCAGGAGATATTTTCCTAGACACATTGGAAAATGTACTTCCTAAATTCTTTGTCAATGTGTCAAGCACTACATAATTCATTTACTGTAACAACCACAGTCTAGCAACATTTTGGTAACTTAATGGCTCCCACTATGTTTTGGAAGTTAAAGCAAAAGATCTAAATTGCTTACATCAAAATTCTCATTTATCTTGAACACAGATCTGTTCCAGGGTTGTTTTGAAGAAGGAAGAAGTATTGAAGAGGTTTCCATAAAATTTTCCAAACCAAGAAAATCTGAAGAGTTAAACCGGAAGGAGGAAAGGTGGGGAGAGAGGGAGGGAAAGAAAAGAAAAAACAAAGAGTAGTAGATTGTGCACCCCTAGAGGTTTTAACAGGAAGGAAAAAGTGAATGAAGTAAGGATGAAGTCACTGTGGCCTAGGTGGGGAACAAAAATGTTTGCACCAAAAACATTTGAGCATCATTGCTTATAAGACTAACTTTGCAAAAAGACAAGGCCTAACCACAGGAACAAAAATTGGTTTTTCACTCCAGTGAAAGAATGTGCCTTACATGAGTAAAGCCTGGTATGTCAGATGAAAAAAAAAAAACCAACCAAAAAAAACCAAACAAACCCAAAACCCCAGTAAAATAAAAATACTGAGAGCAAGGCTGCCATTTCACAAAAAGTAACATGAATGATGTTGATATGCTGGACAAGCAGAAGACACTCTATTCATACAAACTGCAATAATTCTGTCTTCCCTAAGGATGCTGAAGGAGTAATACAAAAACCTCTGTACTCTACATGTGTATTTCATCCATTGAGGGTGGCTTACTAATATGGGGCATTTTTGAAAAGTGTGTAACTCTGGTTGGAATTGTAAGACCGGTAAAAAACATAAGAAAATTAAGCCTTTTATAACTAAGTATTATGTGAGGTTTCTGTGTTATTGAAAGTACTGGAGATCTTGACATGTATCAGCATATATCTGAGCCTATATTTTGTATATCTGAGCCAATATTTTTTGTACAGGAAAAGATACGTAAAAATTGTCAAATATCCAGATGTCTTCGACTGCTGTTCAGTGTGCAGAAAGTATGTAGGGATGAAATACCAGCCATTCTCAGGAGCGTTAAGATTGCACCCATGAGTTTTTTTAGTAATTTCAAGATTGTTGCATTCCTCCTTGTTCTGCAACAAATACTTTTTTTATTTTTATTAGTTAATTCAGAAGAAAATGTGGCTGTCAATCCAATTTATTGTCTGCATCAGATTTTAGCTTTTGCCAGCTCATTGGGGAAGCCTAACTGGCAGGGCTAATACGAAAGTGAAATTTAGATGTTAGAGCCAATACAGAGCCCACTTTTTGTTTGGCTGTGCAATTGACTGCCAGGGCAGGGTGAGTGCCAGCAACAGCTCTCAGTCTGAAATGACATAGAACAAGCTGCCCGCAAGAACGTATGGTCCAGATCTCTTCAAGTCTCACATTCCTGTGACTATAAGAAGTGTCTCTGGTGCAGGGCCTTCATTTCTACATCAGGGACTGGTTTGAATTAGGACCTGTAGTGGGAGTGCAGAGTCTGACTGACATCAGCAAGGGTCATCCACTAAGGTGGTAAGAACAGGCGTCAAATGGACAACTTTTCAGTAGAGGTTTAAATACTACTCAAAATGGGAAGTATTTTGCAATGACTGAGCTTTTGTAATTTAAGACATGGGTAGTTTAGTTGAATTGTTTGCATTTGGAAGCCTTCAACACAGCTCCAATCAATTTTTTGTTCATCACTATTTTTTTAGACACGTAGAACATAAAATCTTAATCTCATATTTAAATCCCCCAAGTTTTTTCATACTTCATGCTTTGTTCTTGTAAGATATCTTCCCTCATTTGCAAGGATTTAAACAAGAAAGGGCGTGAAATAAATCTTGTTTATTCTGAATTTAAAGCAGAAAGTAACATTTATGTCATCGGTGTCTTCTGTACCTACCATCCAGGGTTAGTAGCTGGAGGACAACAATCGTTTATAGGGAGGAACTAAGAGCTTTTACCCACTGAGAAACACAAAGGCAAGACACAATATGACTAAGATTACCTAAGAAATTACCTTAGCATCCTCAGGAAAATATAGTACGAGAGTGCCAGTTGCCACAGAGCTGAAAAACACATTTAAGGAAAAAATTCACTGGATCCACTTTGATATCTCCTGTTTGAGAGGAAAGTCTCTCACTCAGTTGCACTGAGTGTTGCCTGCCTTTCTTGAGTCACCTGCTGTATTGTATTGTATCCATATTTACACCTGGATCATCTTTTAGGGGAATGAAGCCATTTCAGGTGTGTCTCTTGCCAAACCGGTTGCTTTCAAAGATTGTCTTTCCATATTGCAAACCTTGAAAATTTAATGACCTTCTGGTAAAGTATTTTCCTCAGGTTGGTGCATAATATGTGAAAAGCTACATCCTGCCTTTCTTGCCAGTGAGTACCTTTCAGCAAAAAAGATGTCTGAAAAAGATTTGTCTGGGGAAAATGAGCAGCAGCTGTCCTGAGTTTACTAAGACAGTTCTCCCTCCACTGGCATGAAAACAAGGATGTTGAAAAATGTAGGTAAGCTATATTCACTAGTATTAAGTATGCATGTTCACTTGTCCCACAGCATTAAAATTATTTAGAGTATAAAAAAAATCAGATAATTCAAATAGCTGAGGAAGTACTAACCTGAAGAATCCATTCATCCAAAAACATGAACTCTGTAAAAAATGACAGTTGTTATAAATCCTCCCCCCCAACTTTTCATTAATAAGAGCTTTACTATAGCAGCTACATACGTTATATTTTATAGATCTCCAGCACAGATTATTCTCACACATACAGTCAGTCAGGTCCAATCTTATAACCGTTGAAAGACTAAAAAAGAAAATTATGTGGCTGATTGCATAACCTTGCATGCAAATTAAATGGGGATATTACAGTAATTAAGGCAGGAACAAAAGAATGAACCAAAGGGTCTAAAAGTGTTTTAATGTAAGAGGGTGAACTTGCAGTTTTAGAAAACAACCATATGTAATACCTAGCTTATCCCAAAGACATGAGCATAGTCATGTCTTATCATAAGATAGTGCAGAGAACTGTCTTGTGCCTTGTAACATACAGCCCGTGCAGAACTGTGATCTCTTTGCACTCAGAACACAGAGGGGAAGGATATGATCAATTGGAAAATTAAGAGCAATAAACTGTATAGAAAAGGGTAATCACAGTTGTTGCCTTTGGACAGAAAGACCAAATTATTATTTTAGTATCCCTTCAATAAAACGTCAGTTAGTGTTTGCTGCACAGTTTGAATAGGAGGAGTGAACAATGGTTTAATGTCAGATTTACACAAGGAAACCCAGAGCTCTGGAACTTAGAAGAGATACTGGTAACTTCAGTGAACCACAAAGATATTATTTGTAAGGCTGTTAAGTAGGAAAGTAGGATGAAACATGCCAATGTCTTTACATAAACAAAGTTCCCTACCTTTTTTAAGCAAAATTTTACTAGTCCCATATCTCTTAACTGCAGTAGCAGAAAACAAAATTCGCTGTGGAAGGAAATCAAGAAACTAAGCCCCAATTTATCTCCCTGGGGCATGCTCTCAGACTGAGTTTCAGCATGTGATCTCTTTACCATAGTAATGAAGCTGGCTTGTAGTAAATGCCTGTATGCCCAGCTACAGTCTATGGCAAATATAAGGCAATTTGATTAAACCTTAAACTCTCTTACTGAGGGCCAGGCTAAGGACACAAGGAAACTAGGACATGTCAGAATGACTGTAAGCACACACTGGCTGACTGTAACCACAACTCAAATGCCTGACAGCAGCTATGGAGACACAAATGCCAGGATCAACTCAATTTAAAGCACTAAGAGTCATGACACATAGTGCATGTAGACAGATATTTTGAGCTTCAGTGCTGTGTGATAGTGACAGTCAGGACAAGATTTTCTAGAGAGCCACACCACCATTTCTGGGCTCAGTCAGGACATTTATGTTATTGCAGCAATTTTATTTATCTCTATGATTCCTAAAGTATGTGGCAGTAAATTGAACACAAATCTGCCAGCCTATTACAGAGGTGAGATAGTCTTCTTTTTCATGCCAAAGGACTCTCCCTCTTCTGGGAAAAGGAGAGGGAACTCATGCTTTTCAGTGCTTTGATGAGCAGATTAAACTCAGTGCTAAAGGAGAAGTTAACAGAAATACCGGATCTAAGAAAGACTAGAGCACATAACATACCCACAAAGTTTCCTCCTAAGCAAGGGTGCCTGGAAAGTGAACAATAAGTTGGGTCATTAAATAAGAAAAAGAATTTTTGCTAACAAAGAAAATAATGATCCAGAAAATATGTACCTGTGAAAGATGCAAATCTCCAAGCAGTGGCAAATGGACAGCACTCAGAGGAAGGGAATAGAAGCAGGGAAGGAGCTACAAGTCTGGGCGTGGGGACCCTATACACCATAAGTATCTGTGGTACAAAGGAGTGATGAGACGTGTATCTGGCAAGTGGACTTTCACACACACCACCCCCACCACCACCACCCCCCCTTTAAGAATAGGTGTAGTTTGATTCTGGACAGAAAGTCACAGGCAGGGCATACCTTTCTCTATGATAGAACTTTGCCTAGATGAATTTCTGATTTTAACAACTAATTTCATATAGCTTTTTCTTTAGCAAGATGTCCCTAGGCAGAAGACAGGGTAAGAATTTACTGAAATTTCATCAACTGTTTACTGTTCCACACTTCTTTCCTTATTTCTTCATCCTGTCAAAGATCGGGCTCTAAAGAGCAAAGAAGTGAGTTGAGGGAAGAGGGCCAGGGGGACAGGCAGAACGCCCACAGCCTTTTTTCTTCTCAATTTCAATTCTGAGTGTATGAAATTGCAGCAAGTCAGAGCCAAGCTGCATCTACTTGTAGTTGTCCTGTCATGGTTTAACTTCAGCTAGCAAAATACCACAAAGCCACTATCACGAATCCCCCCTCCCCTCCTCCAGCAGAGAAGGAGAATCAGAGGAAAAAGAAATAAGGAATCTAGTAGAAGTGAGATAAGAACTATTTACTAATTAAATCTAAATTAATACATACAAATACTACTAATAATAAGTAATTAAAATAATAGAAAGTAAACCATATGATACTATATGATACAATTATAATACAATTGCTCACCACCTGCTGACCAATGGACAACTAGGTGCTGAGAAGTGAGAGTAAGAGCCCAAGAGCTGCCGCCCAAGAGCGATCACAACACAAGAGCCACAGCCCTAGGACCGGAACCTGAAAGCTAATGCAGCAGATTCCGAGCAAACCCTATCAACAATAACAAAACCAGGAAAACTAAACAGACTCACCAACTCCCTCATGAACAAGCCAGCACAGGAGTTAGCAAAACAGCTAATGCAGGAGTCAGGGAGAGTGTTAGCAAGTGTACGGAAGTCAAAGAAAGAGAGAGTAATAGAGAGTAATGGTTCCCGGACTCCCTCCTTGCCTATGCCCCGAGCATAATGTACTATGGAATGAAATACTTCCTTGGTCAGTTTGGGTCAGCTGTCTGAACTGTGTGTCCTCTACACTGCCTGTAGCGAGAGAGGGAGAGAGCTGGGAATACAGCTGCAGTATCAGAAGTGGAGAAAGACCTTGAATTCAGTGCAGGCATTCCCCAGCACCAGCTAAGAGCTTATGAGTTCTTCTCTCTGCATCCAGGAACACAAATTCATAGCAGCCGTGGTAAAGAGAGTTAACTCTTTCCTGACTGAACCCAGCACATGCCCCAAAGCTTTACCTCCCCCAGGGAAAAAGGGACACAGTCAGCCCTACAATCTGGAAGTCTTGTTGTCTGCTATGTCTTCTCTGCTGAGGCCTGTTGCCTGCTCTCCACCAAGGTCTCGGGTGACCAAGTGATGCCCTGATACCCCAGCACTCCTAGGTAGTTCTTCCTCAGGGTGGGGGCTGAGCACTTCCAGCATGAAAACAGCTCCCAGTAACAGTATGTAGCTGTGCTACAAAATTACTCTTCATTTCTATCTCTTCCTCAGTGTCAGAGTTAATATAGTGTAATTTAGAAAATTTAAAAATATATAGATACTCCTTTGGTGGTTTTGTTTTGGTTTTTTTTTCTGTAAGGCAACTGCATGAAGTCCAGTGCTATGAGAAAAGTGACACAAAAAACTAAGCATTCAAGGACAAGCAAGAAAAAAAGTATGGAAGTTGTGTTAACTGATCAATGCCATGTGAGACTACTTTCCTTTCCACACTGACAGAATATAACAAATTAGGAGAAATCGGACAATAAAGCCTTCCTATCTATTAGGGAAAATGATATTTTTGTGGTATCTTCTTTCTGAATTTTGCATGTATGTGGTATTCATATTCTGGAAGGCAATTTTTGGTAGTATACTTTACAGTTGTCACAGATGATACATAGTGATTTAACACTCCTTTGGTCATTTCAAAATAAGCTGTAGCCACGTAATATTAAATTGGTACTGATTATCATAACTGTTAATGAAACAGACGCCTCTATATAAACCCTTACCTGCATTAAGATCTGCAAATGGATACACATGTATAAAGATCTGCCAGTGTTTTGACCTCCCTCCTATCCCTGGATGATTCGTGTTACCATGACATCCACATCCTCTCCACTCCTAGCAGCCATCCAGCCACATTAATGCATTAACCCTGACCCAGTAACTCATGTAAAACACTGCATGCTTTGAGGTGGGGATGGGAGAGAAGACCTTTCCCCTTAACATCTGTTTCTACCATTGCAAATCACGAAACTGAGGCAAAGCTTTCCACCTCTTTTTCTCCATTTCTGATGTGAGGCACCTGCAGTTCCCTTCTGCCAGTAGTATGTCAGAAAGAGGAAAATTTGACTGCTGGAGAATACTGCAAGGCTGTTGGTCTCACCTGGCCTCTGCAAAAGCAGCGGTAACATTGCTCTGTTAACCATCACTGACAAGTTTATGCTGCTTATTGGGAAACAAAAAAGGAGAAAAGGGGAAAAAAAAGAGCCCCTGACAAATCCAAGTACCAGGCAAGTTTAACAGATAAGGCATGTAAATATTTTCCTAAGCCACATTTGTTTTAAAGTGAAATGAAACAGAAATTCTCAGCTATGTTCTCTTTGGAGGAGAGCAGAAAACCTGGAACATATGTTTTATGTCCAGTGTCAATTTACAAGAAAATTCTTTGCCCCAAAATGCTTGGTTTTGAAATTGTCTACATTTCTGGTTTGGAAAAAAAAAAAAAAAAACCCGAAACCAAAACCGTACTAGAAAATACGCAAGTACTTTTTTGGTGCATTGTGCAACATAAATTGAGAGTAGGCCCAAACTTTTTTTAACCAAACTTCTTTTGATAACACAACTTGGAAAACAATCTGACTGCAAGAGGATTCTTCAGTAGAAAGACTGAAATTGTCTAAAATTTTAGAAACCTTGTCCAAATGCTACAGCATGTTATATGAAGGACCAAAGTCACTCCTTCTTACCCTTAAAGCACAGAGTTAAATAAGCTCTCTTGCTGTTCTCTACAGTTGCACTCGCTGTAGAAGTTATGAGAGGAAATCCCAATCCATACAGAAAAAGCTTCTCTTAACAGCGTTTCATTGTATTTTTTGTGCCTTACTTACCTACAAGTAATTGAATGCTTACAGTTTCAATCACAGAGCTTGTTGCCATAGAAATTGGGCAATTTAATATGGCTACATAATTATTATTATGATTTAGGTTTATGACACTATAGTTGAAACTTTGCACTTTGAATAGTTCTAATTAAAGCATAGAGTAACAGATAATGTGTTGCCTAGACATATGCTTATTCTTTGCCTTGCCTTTTGATTACTAGATTTCAATCCATTCCCAAGGAGATTTACATGTTATTCTGGCATCTACATAATTTGTAGACACACATACAACTACACTCACATTATGACACACTAACATCACATCACAATTTGATGTAGTTCACAGAATCCTTGACATTAACGAAGACAACTGTCTCTTCCCCAAATTCGCAACTCAAAAATGTATTATTTTTAGATTTTTGTTTTTTCTGAAGAGGAAATAGCTTAGATATGTTTAAAGTTACTCTATTGCATCTGCAATTTGCCTAACAGGTTAATGAGTCACAAAAGGCTTAATACTCTAGAATCCATTTAAGTATCTAATTCAGAATGTATGCCAGAACCTCTGTGGCAGGATTTTATAAAGCTAATAGCAGTATTGTGTCTGCTAGGTTTTTTAGGTTTTTATAAGTAAGATGAAGACATTGCATAGTACATGCATTTGAAAGTGACAGCTTTGTTTTATTGAACACATTCTGCTTGGAGGCAAGGGCTGTTACCTAATCATAAAACACTTTATACCAGAATATGAAAGAGAAAACATGCAAAAAAAATTGTGCAATTGTGCACCTGTATATAGAGGCAAAGAATTGTGGAAGTGTGGATAAAACATCATCCAGGAGAGCACAAGGATCATTAAGGTAAGGCACTCAGGTAGGAGGGAAAACCCACCTGAGGACATCCTGCATGCTGTGAACCCAACTGCACTTAGGCACATTTCAAAAGAAGGTGCAAGGCTTGTCCCTGCTCAAAGTGGCTTCCAGATCACTGAGTTGAGCTCTCACAGGGGTTACAGGAGGTTCTCAAGCCATGTCAGCCTGGGCAGAGCAGATACTCCAACCATGACTGGTAGTGCTGAGCAGAGCAACCCTTTTCCTAGTGATCACATTTAATAAGAAATTTTGCTCAAGAACAATATATTTTGAGAAGGCTCTAATCATACAGGTCAGTGTGAGAACCACTGAGGACTAATTGAATGAAGTCTGTCTGGTCCTTGGGTATACGAAACACAACTCTTGACCAGTTTTGGCAGGAAAGTGGGCTTGGGGAGAGCCAGGTGTGCACAGACCCAAGAGCAGTTTGGTGATGTAGACAAACAAGTCAGATGTACAGATTCAGACACCTCTACAGCTAGTTATCCACTCCTTCTACAGCTCTTTGGTTTCAAACTGAAAGAATTGTTTTGTAAGAGCATGATATTGATATTAAAAGAAAAATTCCTGAAGTACAAAATATGAAGAACTGAAGCAAAGCTATCTCAAACTGGAATACAGGTAAACTAGTGTCATCAATATGCTTATATCTACCAAAACCTTTCCCAGGTTGCTCTTGTGACTATTTGGAATTAGCAAAATCTTTGATTAGCAGAAGTATCCTGAAGACAAAGGTTCAGAGTTGTACAAAACACTGGTAATACTTCATAAACTAGATGTTTTATACCATACATTAGAGGTAGGGTATAAATGCATAAGCTCTACAAAATAAGAATAATTTCAGGGCAAAAAGATTTATACATATTAGGATATGTAAGAAGCCTGGTAACACTTTAAATCAGACTCTCCAAGAAAGATTTAGTGATCAGATTGCCATTACACACTACATAAATGCCAACCCATAGTCTAATTACAATTGTTTTTGTTTAAACCATTGAGACATAAGATGCTTCTCAAATCTTCAGCAAGTCTGTCTCAATAGCAAGGAACTGTGACCATATTTCATCTTAATTTTGATATTTTGGTAAAAGATGCTGGATGTCATTTTGAAGTACAATGTAAAAATGGTCACTAAGTTTACATGACTCTACTATGGAATTTATTGTTCCTGCCCTATTCTGAACAGCAACTAGAAGTGGGAAGAAGTAGAATGCTAAAGAAAAAGGCAAGTGAGACAGAAGCTGCACCCATTTGCAGCAGGAGAGAATGTACTCAATCTTTGAACCCAAAATACAATTACTTAAGTGTTTGCAGAAGCTGATAGTCCCCAAACAGTGCAAAAGGCTGCCCTGTGTCTCTTTGCCTGGGTCTTGCAGGTCTCACTGTCAGTCTTGATTTTCTTTTCTCCTGTCTTGCCCACACTTGCTCAAGTGCTTGTCAAAGCCATTTTCCTCACAATTTTCACCATATTTTAGTTCTTGAATCCTCCAACATAGCTCAGGCATAGAAATGTGAACATCTTGTTACCACTTCAGGTTAAATTCTTTGTTCTATCTTTCCTTATTTTCTACTTAGTCTATTTTGTCATTTACCTATTTGTCAGCTTTTTCAGAACTATTTCTATGGGGTTTATATGCTGCAAAGTCTTTCTTGTCAAAATCCACAAAGTTCTCCACTATTAATACTGGTTTTAAAGACATCTACTGAGAGGCTACATTTTGAATGGACTATTTAAGGAAGTCATTCACCCTTTCATCACACATTTTAATTTAATAAACCTGAAAATTTTAACATTTTAAAGTGTGCAAAAGATTTTTGTCAAAGATATAGAAAACTGATATAGTAACTCTCATTATATGGGTTATTTCCTGTGCTGGGTTCAGTCAGGGAAGGGCTAACTCCCTTTACTCTGGTTGTCAGGGAACTGTGTTGCTGGACAGTAAGTGAAAACATCGATAAGGCCTCAGCTGGTGCTGGGGATGGCTTGTACTGAACTCAAGGTCTTTTGTCCGCTTCGGATACTGTAGCTGACCCAGACTAACCAAGGAAGTATTTCATCCCATAGTACGTCATGTTCCGGTCTCTTTGGGTGGGGAAGAGGGTCCAGTAGCCATTACTCTTCCCTTCTCTCTCTCTCCCTTACTCCCCTGCTCGTCTCTCCGGGCACTTGCTAACCCTCCTGCATTAGCTGCTTTGCCAGCTCCTGTGCTGGCTCATTCTTGTGGGAGCTGGTGGATTGTTTTGAGTTTTCTGGCCGTGTTATCAGTGATAAGGTTTGCTCGAAATCTGCTGCGTAGGCTCCCGGGCTCCGGCCTTCAGGCCGTGGCTCACGGGCTGTGATCGCTCTCGGGCTGTGGTTCTCTGGCTCTCGGGGTCTGATTTTCATCCCTCAACATCTGGGTGTGCATTGGTCAGTGGATGGTGGGAAATTGTATCATATTGTATCATATTGTATATATTGTACTCTATGTTTCATTTTCTACTATTTTAAGTATTTATTAGTAGTAGTACCTGTATGTATTGATTTAGATTTAATTAGTAAATAGTTCTTATCTCAATTTTACAAGCTTCCTTATTTCTTTTTCCTCCGATTCTTCCTCTCCACTGGAGGAGGGGAGGAGAATTTGTGAGAGTGGCTTCGTGGTATTTTGCTAGCCGGAGTTAAACCACGACAGTAATGATTTATCTCAGGGTATTACAGGCATGGTTATGTTAAGGAAGAAACCTATTTACTCAAATGAAATAACAAAAATTTGAATGTGGGAATCTTAATAAATAGCAATGTGGATCCTTCACACTGGAATAGAACATAAGTAATTTTTCTTTCATTTCTAAAAAGGAAAGCAGCAAAATTGAAGCTCAGAACAAGAAAAATTTTTGACTTACAAACATTCACAAATAAGTATATTTCCATTTTTAAATTATTCCTCCTCCTGCCATGGGTACAAAATTTTTCTGGGACACTGCTACAATTGAATGGACAGCATCATTTTGGGTACACAGAAACTTATCATCTCGGGTGTAAAAACAACAAGCAGTTACTGAGGGGAATGGAAGGGAACTAGCAGTATGAGGGAAATGCTTTCCAAAGTGTTTTGGCTTTTGGGTTTTTATTAGTGCTTTGACATCTTTCTTAGAACAGCATTTTCTGAGATTAGGGATGCTTGGAGCAGTTTCAGGTGATGTCATACTGACAGACTAACAAAATCGTATGTACTGTCCATTTCCACAGAGCACAGTTTTTTGCAAAGTTTAATTAATTAAAGCCAGGATCTGAAACATAGGAGAGAGAACAAATGTGTGCAAGAAGGGAGATTTATGGACCATGTGGCCATATGGATGGTAGAAAGGATTATTTTATTGCTTTTTTCTTTGAAAGTTGTATGTGACTACTACCCAAACTGAGAGATCAGTTAGACATGCTACAGCTGCAGTGTCCAAGCATGACAAAACTGAGAGTCATGGTCTGTATCCTATACCCAGACTATTTCAGAAGGTGATGTAAAATTGTCCTACCAGGATACTTGGCCAAATATGTACTCTTGTGCCATGCTCCAGGCCTTGTTTAGCTATTTTCCTGTGTGATCTTTCCACAAAGAATTATTGCACAGATTAGCCCTACATTTGCATATCCACTGTAAGTTCATTAATTTTCATTTAACTAGCAGCTTTCTGCTTGTGAATGCCAAAACACGCAAAAAGGAAAGGTCTGATTTGCCTTTTTGTATGACTAGATATGGCAGTGACTATTCTGAACTTTTTTCCTCCAAACTAAAAAAATCTTTTATTAAGGAGGAAAAACCATCATCCTTTCTCTGAAGAGCATTCATCTCTTTGCGTCCTAGTTTAGAATAGTATGAAAAGCAGTAAAAACTAAAGCTACATCTAAACATTCAAATTGCACACAATTTTTTTATATTATCTATAGCAGCCATTCTCCTTCTCAAACCGCAACACAACATTCTTTATTTTAATTGCTACACAGCACTTGAGGTTACGTTTCAACCATATTCTCAGATGAACATTTCTCTCCCTTATAAGTTATAAATAGCTGCTAGTTTCTTTTTCAAGAGAAGCAGAAGTTTTATTCCCACACATGGCAGGACTTCAAGCACATAAACTGCCCAGCTGGTAAAAATCAAACAATTGCCTCGCCTCAAAGTGCCTCTACCTGTTAAATAAAAGGCTAGGCCAGCCACATTTAATGAAAGCCCCTTAGTGTTACTGGCAGCTTTCTGAAGGCCAATGATAGGGTGTCTCTTATGAAAGTTCCCAATTATCAGAAGTTCTCTCTCTCACTGAGATACAGGATAGTCTCCTTGGGGTGTGTCCTCAGAATCAAGTAAGGAACTGAGCTTTAATAAAACACTGTTTTGTTTTGGTGGGGTTTTTTTTCAGTTGTAAGGATTTGTCATGTTAAAACAGCACAGAGCAGCAAGGAACCACGTTAGTAAAACCTCTTCACATTAGGTTTGCCTCGACAGACTCTTCTCAAGCTCTTCCTTGGCATCCTCCTTGGCTTCTGCAGTCTTGAAGGAAGACTTTCCCTTATTTTAATCTTTACTTTTACATTCATGACACAAGCCTGCATTTTCTTCAAATCTTTTCAGCCTCTGAAGCCTTTTCCTCTCCCGACCCCGGGGAATTTTTCGAGAGGGAACCACCAGAGGGCAAAGCCAGACCATGAACATCTGATCTCGCGGTGGCTCTGTCCTGCAGTCCTGAATGTGGCAGGAATTCAGGACAAGCCTAGCAGCTCCCTGGATGCTCGTCGTTCACACAGTGCATGGTCACGGTTGTAACTATTTGCAAGCACAGGCCAAAAACACGCCGCTGTCTTCAGGAAAGTCTCAGCACATCTGGGATCATAAATCAAGGGCTTGGCAGTGTAATTAGACAACAGCCTCATTAACCTGATAACCTCTTTCAGCGCTACTGCAGAATCTTAAACATTTTGCTGTAAGGAATTATGGCTAACAACATCAGAAAAAAAGAAAGGAATGATTTGCACATTAGACACTTCAGCTGTTCATTTTGAGCTCATTAAGAGACACTGCACTGTAGAAATCTTATTTATTTAGGCAGGGAAAAGCTTTGCAACTTTTTTCTAGAACCATTTGCTTTAACTATGAGTAAACCTCAAACTTGCCTGCAGTCTCCAGTTCAGCAGGACACCATTGCTGTGTTCATGTAGCACATCTGAAATCATGGTGTACTGCCCAGGCGTCACAAGATAACCCAGTCTGTTTAAAATGATAGCTAGAGGATGCTTTTTATTTGAAGCTTATCAGAGGAATTTAGCAAACATACATTTCTCCCATGGAGACTATCCAGTCCCCAAAATATATTTCAAACCATCCATGCACATGATCTTTTAAGAGAAGGTCACATTTAAGGCAAACCAAAATTCACTTGAATCTAGCTAAACTTCAGACAAAACACCTGTCCCTGTCCCTGCATAAAGGCTGCTTGCTTGCTTGCTTGCTTGCTTTTTCTCTTTCTTTCTTTCTTTTTCTCTTTCTTTCTTTCTTTCTTTCTTTCTTTCTTTCTTTCTTTCTTTCTTTCTTTCTTTCTTTCTTTCTTTCTTTCTTTCTTTCTTTCTTTCTTTCTTTCTTTCTTTCTTTCTTTCTTTCTTTCTTTCTTTCTTTCTTTCTTTCTTTCTTTCTTTCTTTCTTTCTTTCTTTCTTTCTTTCTTTCTTTCTTTCTTTCTTTCTTTCTTTCTTTCTTTCTTTCTTTCTTTCTTTCTTTCTTTCTTTCTTTCTTTCTTTCTTTCTTTCTTTCTTTCTTTCTTTCTTTCTTTCTCTCTCTCTCTTTCTCTCTCTCTTTCTCTTTCTTTCTTTCTTTCTTTCTTTCTTTCTTTCTTTCTTTCTTTCTTTCTTTCTTTCTTTCTTTCTTTCTTTCTTTCTTTCTTTCTTTCTTTCTTCTCTCTCTCTCTCTCTCTTTCTCTCTCTCTTTCTTTCTTGCTTTCTTTCTTCTTTCTTGCTTTCTTTCTTGCTTTTCTTTCTTTCTTTCTTTCTTTCTTTCTTTCTTTCTTTCTTTCTTTCTTTCTTTCTCTTTCTTTCTTTCTTTCTTCTTTCTTTCTTTCTTTCTTTCTTTCTTTCTTTCTTTCTTTCTTTCTTTCTTTCTTTCTTTCTTTCTTTCTTTCTTTCTTTCTTTCTTTCTTTCTTTCTTTCTTTCTTTCTTTCTTTCTTTCTTTCTTTCTTTCTTTCTTTCTCTTTCTTTCTTTCTTTCTTTCTTTCTTTCTTTCTTTCTTTCTTTCTTTCTTTCTTTCTCTCTCTCTCTCTCTCTCTCTCTCTCTCTCTCTCTCTCTCTTTCTTTCTTTCTTTCTTTCTTTCTTTCTTTCTCTTTCTTTCATCAGTGTCTTCCAATGTTCTCCCTTCTGTGTGCTGAGACAATTAATGATCATGCAAAAGCAAATTCATGATAAGCCCTATCTTTGTAGCTCCAGAATTAATTCTAATAGCACAGTTTTTCTCAAGCAGCAGTGCCATCAGCAACCAGTCATTCACAGCAGAAGTGAGGAAAGGCTACTGCATGCCATGAAGACTTCACACCTGTTTCTCAAGAGAATAGACAATCGTCTCAGCACACACACATACCCACCACCACAACTGGTTTTCAGTTGTAATAAACTTCTGCTGACCCAGACGCCCACATCTTACCCCTCTAGCCTAAGCAGTGAGTCAGTTTGTTGGTAGAGCATTTATTTTCCAGCAAGATATGATTTGGTATGCACTGAAGATCCATGCAGCACACTTCATCAGCAATAGCACTGACTTCTGGACCTAAAGCAGGGAGGCAATCCCTTGGCCAGCAGAGCTCAGTGTCAGAAAGCAGAGCAGATTGATATGCAGTAGGATGGAAAATGGCATTGTCAACAGTCACTGCAAGCACGTGGGCTGCTATGCCCAGAACCTAGAAGATGATCCATCTGGTACCAATTCAGAAAGGCAACCATCCATTTAAAATGTGTGAATGGAAAGTGTTGTGATGTCTAATTTACACATGCTGACTGTACTGACAATGTGCTCCTTGAGCTACCATGCTGGTTACTCTTCTGTAGCAGGCTCTCCACCTGCTGATGTGAGCTGGTGAGCCTGGGACAGGGATGGAGCTGGAGGACACCAACGAACCAGACTCCAAGAAGCAAAGGCTCATCATTCACTCTGGAAATTTACTTCAGAGATGCATGATAATGAAAACCCTCCGCTTCTTTGTTCTTTTGTGCTAGTCACAGGAAAGCTTTGCCAGAGCTGCCCTGGGAAACTCAGGCCTCCCTGGCCAACACTGACACTTTAGCTTCTTGGAGAAGAGATGTCAGGCAACGACAGGAGCCTTTAAAGTATATTTTCACCCAGTGTTGTTACAATATCATCAGGAGGGCTTTCTCCAAGACATACTCTTTAAACAACAGTAATAGTTTTCAGTTTGTTTTAGTGTGTATGCATGAAGATTGGGTTGCTACTGTTCAAACTAATATTGTGCTGTACTACTGATTTTCAAAAATATAGCAGTACACGTAGCAACTACATCTGCTCTTTTTACAATTAAGAAACTGAACACGGGGAGCATGCCATTGCACAGCTAAACTATCATTTCAATATCTAGAAGCAAAACATGCGAACAATGAATCCTTTAATCTTTATTATAAACAAGAACTTCTAGATTACATCCTAAGAATTTTAAAATGTCCTGATGCCTTCCTCAAAGGAACCTCACCCTTCAGAAGAATTCCTGCTATTGGACAACATTCTTTTATTAATTTTCTCCTCCTTTTTTATTATTTTTTTTTTCTCATGTGAACTTACGTTTATTGGTTTAGAGATACTCTCCTGTTGATTATTACCCTCTTCTCCATTTGTGACATAACAATATTGCTGTGCAGAACAGTATGACACTGAGACCAGCAGCAAGAGGACCCTAAAAATCACCAGATATCTTGGATTTTTACAATTCTTTGCATTAAAATAGTAAAGTACAAAAATACACAAAAAGCATGTCAGAATGTCACCACAAGACAACTTTATGAAAACCCAGCAACTTTCAGAGGATATTTGTATGTTTATAACTTCACAGAGGGAGTGGGTTTAGAAAATAGTTTTCTATCATTGAACTATAAAAGGTAAGATTCTTAAAATATTTTTTTATATATATAATTTTAAGAAACTACAGAAATATGTTTGGGATCGAGAAACTACAAACCATTTCAGTGTCCAGTCCTGAGTTCCCTCCAAGCTCTCCTCCCCTTATACTATTCCAAGAGACTTATAGCAGCATAGCTAACAACATACATAAACAAGATATACTTTTACGAATCCTTCAGAAGCTGTAACTAATCTCTTCTGCTTTTCACCTGCTAGAGGAATACTCCTGGATGCCTTTAGCTCCCTTGGTATGCTTTAAAATGTAAAAATATCTGCCTCTAATGCTACACACAAGCTAGACAGACCTGGTATTTCTTCTATTTGCATCTCAAAACACTTGTGCTCTAAAGCCTGAGATAAAAGTGGAAAAGACCCAGAGAATCCATTTTACATTTCATCTGTCCCTTCTCCCAAAAATGAGAATATTATCATTTCCAGACAGCTATAGACAATTCTTAATGGTGTAAATTACACAACTTGAATGTTTACAGCAAGCCAGAAACCCAAAATGCAGGTCCTCACCCTCCTACTCCAGAGGCCTGTGACAGCAGTTTCATATTTTTTTTCTTTTTTGCTCCTCCGGCCCCTACAAAGATGGCTCCATCTGCCCCCATCCATAATACCATGGTCAGGCAACAGCTCTCAACACTTACCTCACTTAGTGCCTCTAAACCAAGAATTCTGATAAAGTCATAGTATGGAAAGCACAGGAAGCAAGATAAACCACATTACAGTTTGTCTTTTAAGAAGTGGTAAGATCAATTACCATAGTCAGAAACCCTTTTGAAATTAGCCTTCTGTTGGAAAATTCCTTTTGTTTATATAGTTTTAGACATACATGAATAGGTACCATTTAAAATACATTTCACAGAGCAAGAAACTTTCTATTATATTATCACCTATGTTACATAAAAATAATTATTGCACATAAAATAAATCAGTCTCTTTAGACTATTAAACAGTGAGCCCAAAACAATAACAAAACAAAACCCCAAATGAAAACTTCTCACTCATATCCAAAAATAATATCCCTTGTTCAAAGTTCTCAACAGAGTTAAGCATCAGCCCTTGGAAAAGCATTCGCATATCGCTTACAGAACAGGGTGCAGAAGCAAGCTGTCTAGTGGTTACCTCCTATCCAGTACAACAAATGTTACTGAAAAAGTAGAAAAATTCTACAAGTAACAAAGACTAAAACAGCATGCACTCTGTGTATACACTCTGTGTACATGAATTAAACATTCAACAATCAGAACAGAGAAGGAAAGACACATATTCTCTCATATGTTAAAAACTTTAACTTTTGTTTATTTTGTATTTATTATTTAAACATTATGAATTAATTAACAAAGTTATAGTGCTTTAAACTGTGCAGTAGTTTTGAACTTTATCTTTTCACTTCCATGGAGAGTATCAATCTATTTAAAAGATGTGAAACCTTATTGTATTCATTATTTTGCTTGCCTTTCGTGGAACC
Organism: Rhynochetos jubatus; assembly: GCA_027574665.1. Classification (NCBI taxonomy): domain Eukaryota; kingdom Metazoa; phylum Chordata; class Aves; order Eurypygiformes; family Rhynochetidae; genus Rhynochetos; species Rhynochetos jubatus. The sequence continues at coordinate 47,894,733 of CM050690.1, read as the reverse complement.
ACAAATCTAGACAGTTTATCACTGTATGATATGTCTCCTGTACCCTGATGCTGTATCAGACAGGAAGATTGATATTTTCAGGCATTCATAGTTTCACTGTCATTCTACTCCACAGTGTACCTGATCTCAAAGGTAGCTATCAAAGCAAATTTCCTTTCCAGAGTTTCCCAGCCATGAAAGTCTCTAGAGACTTAGGAAAGAGCAATACCAATATTTGAAATTAACTTTTTTAAAAATGTCACCACCAACAAAACTCTTACTATGTTTCCATACATTTAAATAAAATGGAAAACTCACCAAATTTGCCTGTTTGTTCTTCATTTGTGTAGCCAACTCTCCGCAGATGAACTGCTATGAATCCAGCTGCATTTCCCTCATTCTGGGAGACGTAGGAGATGTGACAGGTTCAAGCCTATCAGCAGAGTGCAACACTGGTGCATTTCTACAGCAGGGAGGCAGAAAAAGTAGGGGTGGAGGGAGAAGTCATTCCCCTCACAGCAGTTTAAGAGTTCTTGCATGTTGTTATTGCTGCAGGTTTACGTGACTGTCTTTAGCTGATTTGTTCTCCTCTGACATTGCTGCCTGTTGAGCTGGAGAGCACATAGGAAGCGCAAACACTGTACACCTCAAGCTGTTTCCTGCAGTAACCCCTGGGTGTTTTATCAACTGTGGAGGCAATTGATACCTGGGAAGGAAAGAAGTTTTGCCATCTGTCACCTGAGATAAAATGATCAATTTCCTAATTCTAGTACTAAAGCTGGATTCAAAGCTGAGTGATGATTATCCCAGCTGGTTCTTAAAACAATCTATGAACGTCACTGACTATGGTTATTAAAACTGGTCTGAAAGGCGTGATGGCACATGAGTTCTCTGGATCTATTTATAGATTAATTTTCCTCTGTTGATGGAGTCATGTAGAATTCACTAAAGGATAGTAGTTTTCCCTTGTGAAAAAAGCTTCCTGTTTTCCTAGTAGGTATCATTACTCGCTAGATGCATAAATTGGCAAACCTTTCACACTAATGGCAAACTACAATAAAACAGTTGGTGGGTACTTAAAAATTCGCTTTATTTATTTATGGCTAAATAAAGGCTGTAGTGAATCAGGTTGCCTGTGTCACATGGGAACTGAGAAGCTGCTCTTTCCTAACATTTTGAGGGCCACAGGCTACTAGACAAAGTACTCATACAGCCTGAGCTCTGCTTTCAAGAATTGCTTTTTCCACTCAAAAACAACATGCTCAACAGATATTTCCACCTCTTTGTAAACAGGCAAACCAGCTTTAAGAAATTTCATGTCACTGTTAGCAGAAGAAGGACAAAATCACATTGTATGGCTAAAGTTTGCCTCAATGTGACCTTGAACAAGTCTCAGAATACTGGTGGAGTAAAAAATAATACCCTGAGCAGAAACAATTATAAGGATCAGAATTTACCATAAATTGTATGTGACTTTATTTAATTTTGGTTTATCAAATATGAAAAAGGTCAGTGATTCAGTTAACCAAGACCTGTTATTCTTTCCTCTGCCACTCCCTAAAACTTGACAAAGTTCCTTAAATGTGTCCATTTTTATCTTAGCCTTAAACCCTTCTACATACTAGGAAGCTAGAAGAACCTCAGGTACAAGTTTCATACATAGGCCTAACTGTGACATTCAGCCACAACCGTGTCTACATCAGCTTCCTTAGCAATGTCCTCTGTTAGGCAAGCTATACCTCAGACTGTATATAAATACCTTTTAGTAAGACCTTTGTCTGTTCAGAACATGCTGGCATACACTGCTCTCATTTAAAACTGTCACCAAGGGCTGGTAAGGAGGAAAACAGCAGGATCACCTATTACAGGACAAAGACAAATCCAGTTCCTTTCTCTGTTCCAGAAGATCTAATACTTCTCTCTCATCTCACAGCAGTCGCTTTAACTCCTTCACTGCAACGCATAAGATTCATGTGGGACTGAGAGAAACCGAGGACAGTACCACAGTATAGCGAGGAACTTAGGTGTTCTGGAGAGGATACAGGTTCTGATTCTAACACGAAGTCTTGTTATATATGCTATAACATGCACTTGTTTTCCAATGGTTACTTAATAATGAAAAATCTTAGGAATCCCAGAAATGGGGACCAGCATGCCCTCCTTGCAGGTGACTGCTGTATTGCCTGCTTCCAGAGTAACACTTGTTCTTGCAAACTATGCCCTAGTCCCAGCAGATCTTGAACATTTCCTGAGTGTGTTCCCAGTAAGAAGTAAAGTTCCCGACTCCTGTGCCTATCCCTGGGTTCCCACAGACACCTACCACTGGTCTGCAACCCACATCAGGCAGCATCCATACACACATGGATTTCCACTGGTGGATCTCCAGCAAAGAAAGGAACTGAACCAGTGCTTTCTCTTTTTAAGGGAATTCTAGGCACTATTACATACAATGAGACCCAAACACTACTTTCTGCATAAATAAGTTAGTCTTATCTTTTTGCCTTGAAAGAAGGCAAAAGGCAAAAAAAAAAGAAAGGACCAGTTCCATTCAAGAATTTCCTCTGTAGTATATGTAGATGCCTCACTGCAGTCTTCAGTGTAACATTTGGAAGCTCTAATCAAAGTCCCTGTGTATATAAGTATTCTCTTACTAATTAACTTCAGGCAGTGCTGTTTTGGGGTAGCCTGCTGTTCAATGTGTAGAAGGCTTTGAACTCAGGTCTAAGGTGCACCATACATAGAGACTGTCCTTGCTGAATTGTATTCCAGGTGCAAAAACATTTATTCCAGGTATCCAGACCATTTCTGCATTTCAACTACTTTTCCACCTTTCATTTTTCTATGAAATGTTTAAGAAAGTTAAATCCTTTATTTCTGTCTATTTGTAGAGACTTTCAATTTTTTTTACAGTAAAAAGTAAAAAATTCTAAATCACATTATTATTGAACAAAAAAGAAAGGAAAGACAGACATTATCCTGGAGAGATACAAGGGTCTTTACCCTCTCCATCTCAGTCATATTATTTTCTTCCAGTGAACGTTTTGACAGCTAAGATAACATGTGGATAAAACAGCAGGTGTGAGTCAGACCTTACTCCAGATTTCATCCTGGAGAGAAGAACAAATACACTCTAGTTTATTTTAAAACAAAAGATAGGAGGATTACTAAAAAAAAAAAAAAAAAAAAACCAAAACAAAACAAAAACAAAACAGAAACTTAAGTAATGAAGATTTTTCATTACAATGTAAAGCTACAGTGCAAGCTTAAACTTACGATGTAAAAACATAATTACTCGTACCACCTTACATATAAATAACATCAATGAATGCTAAAAATGTTATTATTCTGTCAAAATGTGCACTCTTTACAACTTAAAGTCTTTGAATTTATGACAATAGAATAAGATCAATTGTGTCATTTATTATGTTCTTTTTCAATTATGCATTGATGTCTGAGTTTCAAACATTTTGTGAACATGTTACTGTTTAAGAAATAGTTTTCACTGGTATGTATGTATGTAGTAAAGTGAAAAAAAAATTAAAACATGTTAGGGATTTTTAAAGGTTGTTTTTATTTGTTAGTGGGCTGACTTTCAATTCTTTTTTCTTTGGAGAACAAAGCACAAAATAATAATGAGAATGGCCAAACTGTAGTGTGGCCACTGAAATTTAATGTGAAACGAAGTGACATGGTAAACTCCAGGAAAAAAAAAAAAAAAAAGCATAGACTGCCATTAACTGTTTTTTGGGTTTAAATTAAAACAACCTAATGGAATTAATAGCTATTCTTGTGGAAAAGTCAAAGATACTTTTGGTTTTAATGTGAGTGGTTCTTTCCTTGCAAGAAACAGGTCAACCCCACCAGAACTCCTTAAACTTTGCTAAAATCTTTTGCTGCTGCCTTAAGAGTGAGATGCAGTGACAACATGACACAACAGAGGTAACATATGAAGAGGACATGGCATATAACATATCTCCTTCCACATATTTTTTCAAATTACACCAAAATTCATGACCCTTTTCAAGCAGCCTTAGACATGTGCAGTATTTCTCTGTGGATTTCACTACTATTCTGAGATCATTAAATCATGAAGATCACTGACAGCTTGGGTATATAGGAGTAAGTTACAAGCTTCTTTACCATCTTTACAAACCTGTCCTCTTCTTGTGTTGTACAATATTGTTCTCTTAAAACTCTGTTTGATATGTAAATGTGCACATATGCATTCAGGTCTACTACATTTTCTTTTGAGAAATTCACCAGCTAAAAAGCCTTGGAGCGAACACTGCAATGAGTGCAAAACTCTGAAATAGTCTTACTAGATACTCAGCTACAGTCAGAACCATTTGATTTACAATAAGCACATTAAGAAAGTTTTTTCCAAAATCATATATTAGGCTTGGATCTACAAACACATGGTTCTGCTTAATTCTCATGTGCTCAAGGAACCATTTATCGTAATTACATAACTAAACAGAAATGTGATCAGGCTGAGTAGCTGACCTCAAATTAAAAAAAATAATGAATTCATAAACCTGTGTCTTCCTTGTCATAGGTTCTACAATTATTCCCAATGAAAAGTAGTTCTGAAAAGGCTTTCTAGAATTTACTTGATCTTTGAACACTGAAAACTGAAGTGGAACATCTCACCCCAAATAAGACACTAATACTTTTTCTATTGTTTCTTTATATATTTATCTTGCTATTTGTTACCAGGTACCAAATGACTTTTTTGAATATCTAATTGTGATCTTGTTTTACTTTTGGTTTTGCACGAGCAAAACCAGCAATAAGGTCAAATGGAAAAGATTAATATGTCCAGCCAAAAACCTTTTATACAGTATTGAATCATTTTGCTGAAACAACAGATCTGAGAGACATCTGAGATCAGTTGCTATAGCAATATAGTTTGATAGCCCTGTGTTATGTTGTGCATATGGGGTAGAAATGCAGCCAGTTTGTTTTCCCAGGCACAGCAGGGCCAGCCTGAACAACTGTAACAAATGAGCAAAAAATGTCACAGATTGGTAGCCAGTTGGAGGTGGGTGGAGGGGGAGATGAGTGGAGAAGAAACAGGTCGGTTCTGCACCACAAAGTTGGGGGAAGGTGTAAGTAACAGCTATATATATTCTAATTATCTCAGAAGATAACAGGGAAGATAACAATAAGAGAATGTGCATAGAAATGCCTTCCAGCTCTCTAATTGGACCAATGCCTCTTGTTTGATCCTCTCAACTCCTCAAACTAACTCTGGCAGCCACCTGACAACCTGGTTCAAAGCCTTTGCTGTCAAACTTCATTAACATTTTGCTTGAGACTAGAAGCTGGCAAGCAGACCAGGTTTTCTTGGTTAGTGTGAGTGGTTGCCTCCCTTCCCTCCATTTCTCCCACTTACCTTCGAAAGTATTAATACTTTAAAAGGTATTTGTTGCCCTTACTGTTCAAAAAATGGTGCCACTGTTATCTTTCCAGCTGCAAAAGAATGAGAATAAAGTGTGCAGTGACATTAAGAGTCTCTTACTGGACTACTAAGAACTTCTGTTTGATGTCCTTAAGTTTGTATCAGTCAGAACACAAACTTCTCATCTTTAATTTCTCCCATGCAATGGCATTCATGCAACCTGTGACTATGCAGACTCACACTTTTGAAAGGCTCACACTGAGATAAAGCTTGGCAAAACAGGACAGGTGGGAATTCAAGAAAAACAGGTATCCAAATAATGATTTTTATTTTTTAAGTTTGGAAAAGCTTGACATAGTATCAGACTTATAAGCTAGGAAGTGATAATGAAGTGAGGAAGAAAGGTGCTTTCCTAGTACAGACCTCTTGTTTAATTGTGTGATGGATTGCAAAACGAAAATTATTGGAAGATGGAGGGGGTAAAGACTGAAACTAAGACTCTACACCTCAGCAAAGAAAACCTATTGTAGAACTGGGGATCCTGGATTCCATAGGGAATTCTGACCTATTTCCAAGAGTGGTAGAGAAACTCATATAAGCAAAATGTTTGTAGGGACCTACATGGTTTCACCAAACCATGAAGGTTTGTTATCAACTTCTAAACATGTTTGTTGCTTATGTTTCAGTCTATGCATCTTCATGTGCCTGAAGAATTAACTGCAAACCAACAGCATTTGCAAGCTTTGAGTTTACAAAAGGAGTGTCAGATAAAGCGAGCTCTTATGGAATCAGAACAGGCCCTATGGACTTAGTCTTGGGGAATTCATTCCTTACCAGCCGTTGTTAATGCTACAATGGATTAAGGCAGAAGGAATGAAACTATTGCTGGTTTGCTTTTACATGGTGTGCTGTGAACTTCAGAGGATCAGGAACAACTTCTGAGACAGTTAGGTAGAGATTGGAGTGTTATTAACCTTGCCAAACTTTCCAGTTTAACCTGCTGATATCTGAGCCAAGAGACACTGAAATCTCCCTGGTCCCAGCTGTGGGGACAACCTAGAGCATGTTGAGCTCAGAGAGGACTACCAAAGCCATGACCAGTGTAGGGGGAGTTGGCGGTACCAGAAGATTGTACACTGACAGCTGGGGCAATTGTACCTGGGGCTTCTGGCTAAAATGGACAGACAAGGGTCTGACTCTACATTTAGCCGTCTTGGTCTGTGAGGTGTACCAGAAGTAAACCCTTGGACTGTGAAGAAGGTGATGGTTGGTTATCCTGCCCTGGTTTCCAGCTGTGGCTGGAACATAGCTGCTTCATTCTACTCAGCTAGCCAGCCAGGACCCTTTCCCTCTTTTCTTCTCCTGTAGCATATTTTTTAGCAACAATTAGCTGCCTAAGTGATGTTAATCTGGACTCTTGTAGCATCAGGCCATGTTTGTGCTTAAGCATTAGAAAATAATTTAGTTCAGAGGCACCAGTGTGAACTGTCATAAAAGGCAGCTCTGAAGCAAGCTGCAGTATTCAGAGTGTAAAAGCACAGAAGGTTAAGCAAGTAAAACAGCTTTGTGGATTATCTTTTATAAAACTTAGGAATAAATTGCTTCTTTTTACCCCTAGTTTGACTCACTTGTTTCAGTTCCATCACAGTTTAACAAATATATCTTGAATGAGCTTCCTGCTACAAACTGCACAGCTGGACAAGTCACTGAGAAGATGGCAATAAATTTTATGAATCAGTCTTCAAGGTGAAAGCTGCAACGCTTAAGTGACATTATACGCTTGCACTACTGTCATCTGTGAATGCAACATCATTTTAGTAATACAAATAATTGTAAATGAGAATTATTTAAAGCCAGTTTTACTGTCTGTTACTTAGTTCAATGCTACTAAGCTCAACCTGGTTTCATCAGATAATGTCAAGGTTAAGTTAAAGCACAAAAAGTACCTGAAGAATTAATTGCCAACACTTCCCAGAGTCAGTTCCATAAGGGTTACCAAGTGATAATGGAATGCAGGTAAACATCCTTTTTTATGCAAAATTATGGACAATCATTTCTTTGGGAAAGAAGAATTCAAGAGAAGATCAGATGCAGACTGCACTTACTCAGGCTACAGAGGAGCAGATCCACAGATAGATCCAGGCTATCCTTAGTGAAGATGCTGTGTAAATGAGCCTAGCTGTGTTTGATGTCCCGCAGACAACGTGCTGACTATACAACTTATTTTTATTTCTGCACACTCAAAAAACATTAGAATAATTTAAAGCAAAGGTAACATTCTAGAGGAACTTGTGAGCTCATACATACAAAATAAAAAGAACATGAATGGATTTTGTCTAGTACCATGGAATCACAGAGCTGCCCAGGCTGGAAGGGACTTCAAAAGATCATCTGGACCAACCTTTTGAGGGAAAGTGAGACCAGATGAGATTATCTAACACCCTGTCCAGTTGCATTTTGAAAACCTCCAGTGACGGGAACTCCACCATGTCCCCAGGGAGGCTGTTCCAGTGACTGATTGTTCTCACTGTGAAAAATGTCTTTCTTATGTTGAGATGAAGCCTATCCCAATGAAACTTGTACCCATTGTCCCTTCCCTTCTCCATGTGACTCCTTGGGAATAAAGAGTCTCTATCCTCTTTGTATCCAACCTTTAAGTACTGGAATACTGTGATGTGGTCCCCCTGAACCTTCTATTCTCCAGGGAGAAGACTTAACATCTTTACTGTCTCCTCAAAGGGCAGGTTTTCCAGCCCTTGGATGATCTTCATAACTCTCATTTGATCTTCTCTGGTCTACCTGCATCTTACTTGAACTGTGGGGCCCAGAACTGGACTCAGTACTCCAGGTAAGGCCTGAAAAGTGCTGAATAGAGTGGAATGGTCACATGTCTATCTCCACTAGTAATGCCTCTCTGGAGGAAGTCCAGGATTCATTTTGCTTTGGTTGCTGCAGCAGCATGCTGCTTACTCCTGTCTGCCAAATCCTAGAGCAGATTTGAAGCCACACTGACTGTAGAATAACCCATACACCCCAATGGCTCAGGTTAGATACAAAAATACCTCATCACACTGCCACTTACATAATGTGTGCACATTAGTGATCAGTTATAATACAGGAGAAGATAGCTTAGCATTCCAAATCTCACCAGTAAGTAGTTAATCTAATTGCATATTTTGACTCTCCAGGGAAAAAAAGAGGCATCAGAAAAGAAGGATTTTGGGGTTTTTTTACTGTCAAGTGAATAAAAATGTATGTTAATAATTATTATATGTAGGCAGGAAATTATATTCCTGTCTGTTTTGAACCTTCAATCCTTTCAAAAGAATCTAGCTCCAAATCAGACAAGACTTCTGTTTCTGGTTGTTAATGGAATGGCTGAACAATTGCCCTGAATGTTTTGTCTAGATTTCAGCACATTTAATATCATTAGTTGATATTTTCAAGAAGAAAAGTACTCTCAGTTCTTGCCAGTGGAATTGTGGTGGTTTCAGAACTCTTTTTCAAAGGATTCTTTCAATGCCAAGGAATTTCTTTAAGCCAAAATATTCAGAATTATTGAACTTTGACCGTTGATACCACCTCATAAACTTCTGATAAACTTTCATACAACTCTAAATCACAACCTGAAGAACACAAACTTTGAATTTTACTTGTCAGCATTCCAAGGATATTAGGGTATGAAATAAACATTGAAAATCAAATCAAGAAAACCCTGGAATATTTCACAGCATTTATTCACTAGGACAATGTAGGAGGTCTGGATTGTTGTCACATTATTAAGGGGTACCAGTACTGCTAACCGATACAATTTCTCTATTTGTAGCAGAAGAATTAGGTAGTGCAAGGAGGTCTGTCACAGCAATAAAAATATTTTGTTGGCAGGTTTTTCAGTGGCAGTTTGCCTCTTTTATATTATTTTCATGGTTTAATTGTTTGACTTAGCTTAAAAAAAATCTTTTCTCAGTTTTCTCTGCTTGCCTGAAAGAACAGAGCATCTTAACTAGTGCCCTGCTCCTCTTCCTTCTTTATTAAAAATAACTAAAAAGCCCCCCAGAAACAGTTTTATGATGTCGGAAGGATACATGGCCCTGCCACTCCCTTCTTCACTCATTGTTTGCTAGGTTTCATTTTGTTCAACTTAGTCTAGGCTTTATGACTTTGAATATGGACTGGAGATCTTCTGATGGAAGTAAAGCTTAATTTTGTGTCATAGTATCATACCTCTTGTTTCTAAAGCACTCTGGAGTCTGTCTCACTTCATGTACGCACACACAAATACAGAGCCTCAGCCACCCTAGTGAGAGGGTGACAGCCACACAAGTCAACTGGTAGCCAGGCAATACACTGTACAGCAGTGCATAAAAGGGAATATTGGCCAAGGATGATATACCAAACCCTCCTTTCCAGAGTATGACATGGGATTTTCAATATCCACAAGGAGCAGATGCCTTTCATTTCTGACCATTAAAGAAGAGGAACATGCCAAGAACGCAGGTTAGTGGAAGGAGGAGCAATGCTGGCTTATCAATGGTCTGGACTACCAGTCTCCCAAAAGAGAGACAAGGCAAATAATTGAAGCATAAAAGCCCTCACTTTTGACCTTGATGAACAAGCTAAGAGGACCAAAGATATGAGCTAGCCATCAGCATAATATGCAGTGGGAGATAGGCAGTTTTGCAGCCTGAGGATACCCAAGCAGCAAGATACATAAGCCCCATAATTCAAAAGCTACCTCAAAGACTGACTTTGATACAGCCATGGAAAGGACAGATATATGCAACCAATGCTAATGAGCCTCAGGACTGGATTTCATGCTTCTGCATGACTGACATTACAAAGCTGGCCTATACTGTACACTAGCATGCTGTGAGTGTTCCCAGCAGAGGGTCCAATCCTCCATGGTAACGCTCTTCAGGGAGCACTGGATATGCTTCAATTATTAAAATGAATAATTCTTACCAATACATTTAATTGGAAAATATTACATGCTTAAATGTGCACTAATGGAAGGGCTCTGAAAATATAAAAGTATAATAGAATATGCTGTTTGAAGTGCATTCTAGCAATTTTATTTCCGCCAATAACACCATGCATTATTTATCCTATCTCTCTTTAATCCTATCTGATAGTTCATATGAAGAAAGAATCACTGGAACCTCAGAGACAAAATGCAAATCTGTGAATCACCCCCTGTGAGCTTAACCTGTCACCACCACCTCATCTGCCTTCCTTGCTTCCTGCCCCCTAGTTTCCAAGGAAGTAGATCAATGAATTTACTGGTGCAGTATCTACCACCTCACACCTCCACCCACGAACGCCCTGCTCTTCCCACCCCTGTTTATTTCCCAGCACTGGGAGGATTGTGCAAACTAGTGAATTATGGGAACACCTGTTACCCAGATTTGTTACCACACACTGACAGAGACTGGACACATCCAAAGGCAAGAGAGGCCAATGTGAGTGCAGGCTAGTGAGAGTTCAGAGAAGGGGGAGGAGGTGGGAGGGAGAGCATAGAAAATAAATAACACTTCAGGGCACAAATGTCACCCAGCCAGGGGAAGCAGGTGTGAACAGGGATAACAAAAGGGGTCAGAAAACCTGAGAAGGCAGAGGAGTTAAACATGTTAAAGACATGAAGTAGCGGCACAGAAGGATCCTACCTGAAGTTGCTGAGACCTTTTTAGATTAAGTGGCAAATACACATTTTCACAGTTAGAGGTGTCTAAACTAGTGAAATTGCATACTGTCTTGAGGAAAGGGCATTCAGAGAAGGATTTGTGCTTCAAGGTTAAGTTCTGCCATGCATGGAGCCCACAGTGAGATTTCTCAAACGGAAGGACTCACTGGGTGTATTACAGCCTTGTAAAATGACTGTACTGGCAGGCTTTGTCTGACCTAATCTAAAATGATTATGCTAATATCAGTCTTCTTTGTATACTTTTTTCCTCCCCAGAGGGAAAATGTGTTACCTTCTGGATATATGCATGGAAAACTCAAGAAGCCACTTTCACCTGAAAGTTACAGTCCCTCAGTCTAGTAGGAACTTAAAAAGATGCAAGAAAGGAGCATTCAAAACAGTTTTTGTAAAAAACAAGGTCAACAGAAGAGAAAAAGTCAGAGTATCTTGTGGAAAATAATATTTTTGCATTGAAAATGACATCTATTGTTTTAACTGATGCTGAACTGGACTAGTCGGTAACAGTGTAAACCCATTTTATTCTGTCTGATTTCTGAAATAAGCAACTGCAATCCTTCTTGAGCTTTCTCATAATCTCAAACTAGACCTGTAGTTTGTCACATTTTTCTGCTCATGGTGACACTAAAACAAGATTCTGGAGATTTACTTGTGTACTGCAACTACAATATTTATCAGGTCTGCTGATTTTCTGGTTTGGTTTTTTTTTTTTCCTTTTTTTCCTCCATCTGTCTGAATACCCATTAGCTGCAGCAATGCCTTGAGACTAACAGTTCTTCCTGTGTAGCTGCTGGTTTCACACTTCTGGATTCTAAAAAAAGAAGTTTTGTAGGTATCTTCTCTGCCTAAAAGGTCAAACACAGCATAGCATAGCAAGCTTGGGAGGGGAGTCAGCAACTCTTGATGTACCATTGACATGTTGGACCTGCTTGAGATTACAATATTCCTCTATATCACACTATTGGCAATACTTACTTACTGAACAGCCCCTCTACAGTGCACAGATGAAATGCAAGCATACCCAGAGCTGTTGGATTAGCACAAGCCCACCTGTTCTCTCGAATTTGATTCTGTACAAGATACAATACTGTATCTTGTCTGTAGTTGGGCTATTCTTATTAACAGGTCCCCTTTGATTATAGAATCATAGAATCGCTTTTGTTGGAAAATACCTTTAAGATTATCGAGTCCAACTGTCAACCTAGCACTGCCAAGTCTACCCTAAACCATGTCCCTAAGCACTACATTAACTCATCTTTTAAATACCTCCAGTGGTGGTGACTCCACCACTTCCCTGGGCAGCTTGTTCCAATGCCTGACAACCCTTTCTGTGAAGAAATTTATCCTAATATCCAATCTGAACCTCCCTGGAGATTATGTATTTTCTGCCTAACTAACTTCTTTGTTTAACATTCATAGTGCTGTGCTTCTTTCAGTAAACTGCTTGTTCTTCAGAACCTCTTGTGACCATTTCTGCTGAGTCAGACATCAAAAATCATCTCCCTGTAAGGAGGCTCTAATATTTAATCAAAGCTATATTTAACAATTCCAACCCAGAGGTGTGATTTGCAGCTCTGAGTAATTCATAAACTGTGATCAATCACATCAAACCTCAACACATTTGAAAACAAAACAAAAACTAAGGCAAAGATCTTTTCCAGCTAAGAAATATAAATGGTGGGGCAAAAAATGGCTCCTTCACGTTTGCAGGCTGCTGGACCATAGTAGGGCAGGAGTTGGAAACAGTTATAACACACAAGGAGAATTTCTGCAGGACCCTTACGCTCACTGGAAGACACCATGTGGGTAAAGAGAGGCAAATGAAAGCTGTGTACCTTGTTTGTTCACATCACAGTTTCCTGCCCACATGGTGAACTCTCTTGACAGTTCTGGAAAACTGTTTTTTAATTCAGGCCTCCAGAGACACAAAAGACAAGGGCTTTTAGCTTTGCCTGTTACTCATGGGAAGTTTTAATACATAAATTTCACTTTCTTCACCATACAGCCATGTTCTGAATTCCATCTGATGTAGTGTGTGGCTGAAAAGCATACACTGCAACCCTGTTTTGATTGAATTGGGTCAAAATAACCTTATTTAGCAAGTCTAAAATTCAGCAGTACTTTCCACATGACAAAGACTGTTCTAGGAACACACTTAAATGTTAAGAAACGCACACATGAAAATAAGATCAACCTACTGCATGCAAAAGTAATTTGATACTCTCAAAGTATTATTGCACATAGAAAAATGATATTATGAATTAAATATTACATAGTTGGCAATTTCAACTACTATTGAAAATACAAGAGTTTTCATGTTATAGGTTAAGCAGCATATATACCTTGCATTTAAGACAGTGTTAAGATGTGATGTAGGTTTTTCTATGGAGCAAGAAATTTGAAACACAGTTTCTGTCCAGAAACATCTATTTTCATATTAAATCTGTTTCTAATAGCTAAAACTTTGCAACTGGCATGTAGGTCATATCCATAATGAAAAACAAAAATCAAAACCTGTGCCACAGGGGACCACAACATTTACATTACTCATCAGCAAAGCAGAAATTAATTCAGATGTGATGAACATCCTCCTCTCTTCTTTCATCTTTGCTGTTCTAAAAGCAAAGTGTTGAAGGCAAGGCCTGGCCAGGTTCTGAGCCAAAAGACAATATCTTTTGACATCTAAGGCTTGGTGAAAGAGATAACTATAAAATAATCAAGTTGAAATCCATTTTATTTCCAAAGTTAAAAATATTACATTATTTCCAGCTGCCTGCTCAAGGTAACTACACAGAAAAATGGGGCTGAGTGTTCAGATGAGGTAGTGTAGTTGCACACTGAAGATGTGGCAAAACATGAGTCTTCCCTAGTTGAAAAGAAAAGGAAGTGCCAACTGGAAGTGCTTTTATGGAGAAAAGGCTGGGCAGAGAGTTGAGGCAAAATTGCAACTAAGTTTTGGAGATTTCAAACTTAAACAGGAGATATCCTTATATTTAATACTGAATCAATATAAGCAACAATTTTGTTGATGGGTTTTGTGTTTTTTACAGTAACACAATTTCATGAAAGGCATAACCCACCAGTCTCCCTGGGGGTTGTAGAGGTGTGGCTGATGCAGTTCACATAAAAATGACATGGATTTTTGGGGGTTTTATACACTTAGATTACATCCCATCTTGACAGTTTAATTTCTCAAGTTCAAAGAAAATCATATCAGTATTCCTGTATCTTTGACTTGAGGCTGTCAAGCCAATTCAGCATGCTGTCTCATAATCTCTGCCTAGCATTCACTCTAGACCAGAATGGAGACAGCTGTCTATCCTACTCTGAACACTCTGAGAAGACACAGAGGAAATGCACAACTGATGTACTGAAAGATCAAGGTTTTATTATTGTTTTAAAAACCAACACTGCATCCTTGGCATTCAGTTGTTTTACCTGCCCTGCTGGCTGACAGCTGAGGAATGCTGGTAATTTTGGATTATCTTTAAGCTTTGTCAATTTTCTTAGCTCTCTAAACAACAAAACTTTAGCATTTGTTTTAGCCTGCAAGGTCTCTTTATTAAAAACAAACAAACAAACAAACAAACAAAACAACAAAAATAAATTTAAAAAAAAAAAAACATGGCAAAGAGAAATGCATTTTTGAGTACTTTTTGTGACCTCCATGGGAGAAACAGATAGATTGATTAAATGCAGAGTGGTTCTTCCAGATATGGTGTTAAACTGTCTTTCCCCCAACATGTGCTTGCAACTGTGTTAGCTTCAGTGAAAACTGCTACCCTGCCCCTTCCTTTCTTTAAAGTTAGTGAAAATATTCTAGCTGAGATTTACTTTAAAGGTGTGTCCTTTTTCATACAAAGTTGCAGCAATCTTAGGCAAACAGAAGAACAGCAGGCAGGAGGAATTCTTTAGCTAGCCAATGTTCCACACTTTATTTTCCAACAGAGAATCTTAACAATCACCCATTGTGTTGGAAAGCCACATGATGGTAATATAAATTCACTGATACAAGCTAAAGAGCTACAAACCTTTCTAAATCAACATAAACATATCCCTCAGTCTGTGTGTAGACCAGCCACCATGCATTTCCTCTGTTTTTCTAGGAGCCTTGCCCAAGGCTGGTTGTGCTCAGAGCCATGAGTGAGTGTGAAAGATCAGAGAACAGCTGGGGTTCACTGGCGCAAGGCACCAACCACCCTCCACAGGCAGAGAGCTTCTTCCTTAGCTAATGTCAGCCCAACCATTTCTCCAATGATATATTCATACTGCCATAGGGGAAGGGAATGCCATCCATGTGTGTTGCATGACCTACAGGTAGGAGTTTCAGAAACTGCTAGTCCTGTTCTCAGAACATTATTCTGGTCTATGAGTTTGTATTATTGCAGAAGAGCTTGTCTGGAGACACCGGACAGTGTGTGCTGAAGAGCACTCCAGGATTCAGACATCACATCTGAAGTCTGTGACAAATTTCTGGTTTACGGAGAAAATCATTATACAATTCTCTGCTTCCAGTTCTCCATCAGTTAAGTTCAGGGAAATAATAAATACACATCTAGAAAGGGTGGACCAAAAATTAGTGTTCGGGTACAGAATTATAAATAATATATGTAATTTATATGTCCTAAAGATTGTTATACCTGGTATATTTGTAAACATGCTGATAGAGCACCCACGTTGTAGAAACATAATGACTCAGTGTACTTCAACTGCATTTCATGAACTTAAGTATTAGAGGGCACTTATTGCACAACCTGTTCCACACAGAAATAAGAAAGCTGAGCCGATTATTTATGTAACATGCATAGTGATCTTTTGCATTCTGTATCCCAAAATCATATATAAACTCTCCTTCCCTATCACCAAGCATTGCCTGAACAACAGTTGATTTGGTATTATCAGAGTAAGCCAGCAAAATAACAAAAGTAATAAAAAGGCAATAAAAAGGATCAACATGGTAGTCTTGTGGATATCCATAATGATACCCACTTTCAAAAAGAGATTGAAAATCTTTGATGTCTTAAGTCATTTAAGTAGTAAGAAAAATGGGGTGCTTCACTTTGTACTGGGAATTTTATCTTGTATAAATGTAACTAGGGAATAATAACATTTTAAAGATGTTTTAATAAATACATAATTTCTTGAGGCAGTTCTGAATTTCACTTACAGTAATATTTTTCCTAAAGACAAGACTTCCTTAAATTTTCAGTGCTTTCAACTGAAAAAGAGATGCACAAGTCCTCTCTACACTAAGGACTCTACTGCTGATGCATTTTGTGACAACAGAAGTTTTTTTTTCCCCAGCACTAACATAGGGGTAGTGTTTCTTTATGAAGTCATTTTAAATTCTTCGAACAAAATTTGTATATTAAAATATTAAAAACAAAATAGTGTTGGCCAAGAAAACCTATGTAGGATGTTCTCTCTTTTGACCATGGAAAGTTAACTTCTGTTGCCACTTCTGAACAGAGTCAAAGCTTTGTATGGTTCCCATATTTCATTTTCCCAACTATATAACTGGTAGGAAATATAATCACTTGGATAAGCAACCTGAGTCTGTCATAACCTTTCGCTTTTTTTAATCTTCTAAAATCAGAAATTCATTTGGAAACCACTTCTTATCTTGTTTTGATAACACATTTTAAACTCCTCTTTCAAGCAGAGAGGAGTCTGGAACAAGATTTAAGGAGCCAGCTAGGTGGCAATGTGTTTTTTTAATGACACTGACATACAGATTCTTACATCCAGACCAGGAGAAAAATATCACAGTATTTTCAAACTCTACAGGTTGCTATTCAATGGCAGAAGGATACCATCCATGGCCAAGACAAGCAGACCAACTGTCCTAACCCACCACTAGCGTGTAAGGTGATGAAAGCTTCTAGAAGGGCTTGCATTAGATGTGGGAGTGCCCCTCAAGAAATCCCAGATTGCAGATGTCTTATAGCTCATCTGTTCTCAGAATGTTTCTCAGTCAGAAATGAGAGGACACTTATGACAAATTATTAATGGAGTTGATTTCATTTATGCTTCAAATTAGTATTTGGAGAGATGGAACAACTGAGTTGATAATGGATTCACTAATGAATTAAGATGCTACTCAGTTTAACAAGCATTTAAAAGAGAATGAGACCTTTATACCTATTTAATAACACCACAAATGTAACTCTGTACCTTATTTACAGGTGCTTACTTACCTGTTTCTGTACAGAGTCAATCAATCTTGTACATTTTTAAGAACCCTCCCTCCCACTGCAGAAATATTTTATGGTTATGAAGGACTTGGAAAAAACAGAGCAGAAGGTATCCAGTTCACTCTGCACATATGCTAGTAAAGCTTATGAACTTTGTGGTCATTTATTTAACAGCATGTCAGAATCTGTTCTATGCTGTATTTCTCTCATGTTTGTATCGTCTTGTAGTAAAAATCTAAGAATAAACTAGCATGACGAGAGCGCAACTGTGTCATGACCATGCTATACATGTAAATATTTACACAATTCCTTTTACATTTGTGGGTTCTTCTGATGAAGTTATTAAAGAACGGCAAGGTCTAATTACAGTATGGAGAGAGTTCAGCCTTTTTCAGAGTCCAGTCTCAGGCTAGAGGATGCTCCTTGAACTGTAGCTAATATAAAATAAAACAACAAAAGAGAAAAGTAGATTATATTGGTGCAAATACAGGTGTTTTGCACCAAAAATCTGCTGACAGAAGAGGACAAACAGTCGAATCTGCAATAAGGATCTGCCGTGGAATATTTTCTGTAAAAATACTCTAAATATGAAAATGTTTCATTTCATAGAGAAATATATTGGGCATTTCTCTTAGGAGGTTTCTATTTCATACTCAATCATTTTTTCCCAACAACAATCATAGATCCCTTCTCCTGCCAACCATAAAACTACTTAACATGACTAACATAACAAAAAAGCAGACCTAAAGAATCAAAATAAGATAATTCACTAAGGATGCCAGGTGGAAAAACTGGAAACTAGGAAGCAGATCAAATTCCTGGAGCCATACAGAAAGCAAAGCATCATTAGAGTGAGCTAGCAGAGAGATGGGGGAGAAGCAGTGCAGTATGAACAGGTGCAGGCTGTGTGATTGGGCCTACCATCTCTTCCGTAGGAGACATGCTTTAACCTGGGCCTGGGACGATGACTCAAGGCAAGTGGAGTAGGAACAGAGTCCAGCTCAGTGGAGATAAGACACAGACTGGGATGAGGGTACCACTGCAGGCTACTGCCATAGACAGGAGAAGGACTGCAGGAGCTGGACCAAACAGAACAATGGGAAAATGAGGAATCAGGCAGGGACATAGAATAGAACAGCTAGGAAAGCCCACCCCATGAAGGTGCCACATCATAGAAAGACTACCTGCTTCATACCTAAAATGAGCTAACTCATGCCTTAAGACAAAGGGAACGCACGATGGTCAACATTAAAGATAAAATTAAATTAAATTAAAAATAAATTAGGAAATAAAAATAAAAAGTAAAATTAATTAATTAATTAATTAAAAATTAAATTAAATTACATTAAATACAAATCAGAGGAGCCTGGAAGAACATTCTATTTATAATTTAGAATTCTCATAGCCTAGACAGAATTTACCAGGCAGAAAAACACAAGGACACTGTTTCTTAAAGAAATACAAATGAAACTACATGATTTCCTATTCAAGGAGTGCCTCTGGACGAAGAAAACATTCACTCTCTAGGTAACCATAGCTTTCCTGAAAGAGCGCAAACATTTTTTCCCTCTCACATTGACTCTAAGTCGGGCTATGTCCCTGAGAGTCTATGTTCTCCCTCCCCTAAAACTATACACCAGCCTCCACAAGTTTTGCCTCACAGACCTAGGCTACATGGCTGCACCAGGTCTCCTGTTTATTTTCTTAGAGTTGATATCTTCAGGAAACCGATATTTTTTGTGCATAAGATGCAGCTGTGATTATCAGTATATTACAGTAAAATGAAAACTATTAAGTCAGTGGATGCTAATTATGAAATAGTGCATGCAGCTTTCCAGATGGTGTTAAATTTCTTTCAAAGACAAACAAGCCAAAACAATAAAGTTTATCCACAGAGGAATTAGACTGCTAATATAACTGTAATTTCATGTTTATAATTCAACGTTATATCACACACTAAAGGCTTGGATTCACATAAGAGTTACTGATACCTAAAAACCTAACTTGATGACTTTTGTTCAGAGAAATGTTCTAAAAGTCATGTGCAAGGAAGCAATTCTTGCTATCTAAAAACTATTAGAAAAAAATAAATTGTATTTTCTGACTTGTACTTCCATCCTTGAATATGTGCTCCTACAGATTTTGCTGAGTTAAAGTTTAGTCTAGTTCAAGATAAGGACAAATGGAGACTGTCATACATAGGCTACATTGCTGTCTTCACACAAGATCTCAAATTGTATTATGAGCTTCTAAAATAGGCAGAATAGACTGAGCCAAAAGACTGTGTTGAGCAGTATAGTTCAAATATTCTGCAATATAAATATATTCAGATTATCTAGAATGAATAGTTCAGTAATTTCAGCACAAGACACCAAGTTTTCAAAGCATTTCCACAGTTGCACCTGCCATATTTTTAAGGCATATGTTTGTACTTGAGGGAAGAGTACTGAATAGTTAGACATATATGCATGTGTGTGTGTCTGCGTGCCTGCCTATCTTTGTGTGCCTATCTTTTCTGGTTTTAAGATAAAACCAGGTTGTTACACTTCAACCAAGAAAAATTAAGATGAGCCTTCTGAAATTAAAACCAAAATTATACTTTATTATTGAATAGCAAAAGACTTCACTGGTACAAATAAAAGCATGGCATATTTTGCATCCTCGGCGACAACTAAGTGGCATTGAGTGGCTCCAGTACAGGCCAAGAATATAATGAGCAGCATTATTAGCAGGACTGCAGGCATCAGGCTGAGGGAAGGGAACCTGGGGCTCCCCAGCTCCAGAGACAGCTGTCCATAAATGAGCATTGGAAGTCATTGATGTGGTCACAGAGCAGGAGCAGATGGCATACAAGGAGGGGCTGAGGGAGGATCGTGGATTCAGCCTGGTAAACAGAAAAGGAAATGAAGGGCTGACACAACTACAGGACAGAAGTTGGGAGGCTGGAGGGACCTAAGGGGATCTCTCTAGCCCAACCTTCTGTTCAGTCAGGGCTGGCTCGAGAAGCTTGCTCAGGGTCTGTCACATATGTAATAGCTTCAAGGGTGGAGATACCATGAACTGTCCACACAACTTGACCCCACATCACTCATACAGAAAGATTTTTCCTAATATCTAATGGGAATTTCTCCAACAGGGCCATTAAGTGGTTGCACTAAGATGTTTCCTTACCCTTCTCTTCTTAAAGCCAAGAAGATTTCAGTGGGGCTTAGTAACATATACAAGGACTGGAGGACACTCTTAACCTAAACTTGTCTGTCCTTCTAATGTCTACATAAACTTGGAGTGAGCAAAAGAACCTTAATATCAGGCATGAACTTCTACTGTGAAAACAGTGGAACCTTTGTGTCAGTTGGCAAATGCAGCAGGTGCTGCACCACAACAACATTTGCAATTTTTTTCAGTGGGCCCATGTGAGCATAACCTTTGTTAATTAAAACTTTTCACTTTTGCACGTCTTTTCAAGAAATGAAGGAGTCATCAAAGAGAACCATATCTCAACCAGTGTTTTTGCATTTGACATAAAATCTTTTTCTTACAGGAGTCTGGCATGCACCATTACAGAACATCTTGAAATCCATTAGTTTGTGGGTTTTTAAGGCTGATTTATGAATGTGTGATATGTCTACTCACTGGAAAACAATTATGCCAAAACAGGCTTCAGACTAGCACCAAAGGCTTACAAGGGAGCATAGTTTTCTTTCTTGAATGTAGTCTGTGAGGAGGGGGAAGAGTAGAATTTGATCAGAAAAATATATATTGGAATATTTGGTGGAAGGCGTAAAGGGAAATTTCTTTCAGTCAGGCTGTTCATGAAATGTTGTATAATCTCTTGGTTCCTTCATCAGTGAAACACTCTAACAGGTAAACAGGAACACAAACAAGTGCATAAGGTAGCTGTACTTGTTGTCCCTCTCAGGACAGAGAGCAGAAGCATTACTACAAGGCTAACCTCTTATATCTAGCCATTGCTGTCAGCAGCCCAGCATGTCAGTCAGATGTTTGAATATGACAGCTTTCTGATGGATGCAGTTTACCTTGCTTCCAAAATCTTTATATCTTTTACAGGCTAAGGACTGCTAAACATGCTGCACAAATGTAGCATATTATAAATTCTTAGAAAGTTTAAGCAAGACCTTTCTCAAAAATGAAACAAGTCATAGCAGTGGGAGAAAATTGCTGTATGAAATACATGACACACATTCCCATGCACAAAGACGTGTTGGAAGGGTCTGTAGCTGGTGACATTTATCAACTCTGATGGTCAAAGGTATTTACAGAGAAAAATTAGGAAAAAAGGGAGGAGAGGCAGGGAGAGAGGGAAGAAAGTGCTGGGATGTGCTCAGAAGAACGTCCTCCCACTTGTAGGTGTCCTCCCTCATGCAACAGATGATATACCTCAAAACACTTTCTCGTATGAACACTACATGTTTTTATCAGGACCTGCTTGAAGTCCCTGCCAGCTCTTTGTGCTGAAACAAAGAAATTTGACTCAATAGCACAATTTCATACTGTGAAGCAGGTGTTCTTTATTGCAGCCCTGGGGTAGCACTGAGGATTTTCCACCAAAAATCCTCCACTAGCTTGGCACCATCACACCGCTTATATGTCATACATATTACATATTCATTAGTCTTCCAAAAATAATTTACTTAGTACCACCTTTTCCTGAGTAAATTACAGCCTGATTACATTAGCTTTTTCTTGATTATCTCACTGTATTTATGGCCACCTATTGTCCTTTTGATGGTTACGCAATCACATTTGATGGTCATAGGGTGGTCGAGTGAGAAGTGAGGAGTATCTGTTACTTGTCCACATGCTTCGGTGGATAGATGCTTTATCAAGGTCACAAATGATTTACAAGTACAAAGGTTGCAGCATTTGCATATTTAGCTATTGTCTCCTACATATCTGTTAGATCCTGTTGCTAAACAATGTGTTGATTAGGGCTAATCCTGTGAGTCAGAGGTCCTGGGAGGAATTTCACAACTTAACATACAAGATTCAGCAGTTTCCCTCTAGTGCTTCCGCTGTCCTTACTGCTGGCATGAGCATGCTGCGGTGTGGGCAGGTGCTGCATGCCTGGATGACTGTTGAGCTTTGTGTAGGCATGCATTACTGGGTTTCCAAATGAAAACCAGAGCTGCAGCTGCAGGATAAGGAAAATGGGGAATGAATCTCATGCCACTGACAACCGTTTCGAATGGAAACTGCTGTAACAACAGCACAAGGGTGGGCATGTGCAAGGCCATGAGATCAACAGCATATCAACTGCAGTGTGGGAAAAATACGGGGAAAATACTGCACCAAAGGCTCTGGGAAAAACTGTCCCCACAGCCTGGGTGGAAGGGTACTGAGCTGTGAGCAGAAAGCAGCTGAATGGTTGCAGGTCACCCAAGGTGCTGAGCAGTAAAGTAGCACCAGTGTCAAAAGGAAAAGGGGATGGTTATGTGGTCACTGCCATTACATCCCACAGGGCTGTCTGCTTCTGGCACCCATGGAAATCAGTGAGGAACAAAGGGTATTCAGCCGACAAACCACTTCTAGCTTAGGCCTCATCATTTTGCTTTTCTTATTGAAATAATGCAGTGGTTTCCCTCAGTTTCGCAGCTGATTAGGTTAGATTAGCTGATTAGCAGAATGCTAGGACAGGAAGGCTACTGATACTGCTCTTTTTTCAGTATTTAACTATTACAAATACCTGCACAATCTACAATCCAACACTTTTGTCTGTAGGTGAGCTTTAAATATAGAGCTCTTCTGTACAAGTCTATATTGTGTGTAGGACACTTTTGCAAAACAAGGAGAAAGGAACAACAACAAAAGAGAAATACTACGGAGACAAGAATCAAAACAAAGGAGGAAAAAAGGAAAAATTATTTGTTCTATAAGTTCCCCAGAACTAAATTATTCTAAGAAAAATTTAATTACTTATGATGTCCAACAGGGGAAGTTGAATAGTGATATGCATGGTTAACTTGAATACCATGAAGATATTTGATGAAAACAATCTTTCTACAAAATATTTTTTCCTCAAAATTTCCATTCAATATTTATTTACTTGATGCAGAGATGTGTGACAAAATATTTTATTTTAGGAAAGGAATTTTCCTCATCAATATGATATGTGATAAATTAGAACTGAGCTAAACAGAGAAAAGCCTTTTGACCAACAAGGGATGAAGTCAGGGTTTGAATACAAAAATTTTCATGTAATCTGATGATACTTCAACTTGAGTAAATGAGGGCCCATAAGAGCAGCTGTAGTGCATGCTGCATGTGAGCACGGAGAACCAAAGTTTCTGCCAGGATCCCATAACTATTTATATCTTTAAAGATCTATTAATTTACATCCATTTTCATTCTGTCTTGTGGACAGTATCTGAACAGTACCTCTTGCCTGCAGAAAATAACATGCTTAGAATTGTTTGTATTCTAATAACTACCTCTCTAACTGTTCTCTCCTGGTAAAAGCAACCATATTGCCGCAATATAAAACCATCAATTGTGAAGCAAGAACACCTAATTTAGAAATAGAGTTGTAGCAGCACATGCCAAAATGGATGCTTTTCCCACAGAAATTTTTCAAAATGCCACCACTTCATCAGATCCTGGTAATACTAAACAAGGTAGCTGGAATAAGCTGCCCATGGCAGTGGACATGGCACCAAGCCTGTCAGAGTTCAAGGAGCATCTGGATGATGCGCTTAGTCATAGGTAGTACTGCAAGGAGCACGGAGTTGTGCTCTATGATCCTAATGCATCCCTTCCAACTCAAGATCTTCTATGATTCCCTGTCAATATGCCTGGAGATCTTCATGCCATCAGCATTGCAGGGTAACAGAGCTAGGTCTTGAGGTAAACACAATCATAGAATCATAGAATGGTTTGGGTTGGAAGGGACCTTAAAGATCATCTAGTTCCAACTCCCTCGCCTTGGGCAGGGACACCCTTGGCTGGACCAGGCTGCTCAAAGGCTCATCCAATCTGGCCTAGAAAACACCCAGGGATGGGGCATCCACAATATCTCTGGACAACCTCTTCCAGCGCTTCACCACCCTCTCCATGAAGAATTTCTTCCTGATATCTAATCTAAATCTCCCTGTTTTCAGTTTAAACCCATTACCCCTTGTCCTGTCACTACAGGCCCTTGCAAATAGCTCTCCCCCACACACACACCCCGCCCCCACCTTCCTTGTAGGACCCCTTCGGGTACTGGAAGGCTGCAATAAGGTTTCCCAGGAGCCTTGTCTTCTCCAGGCTGAACAAGCCAAATTCTCTCAGCCTTTCTTCATAGGAGAGGTGCTCCAGCCCTCTGATCATCTTCGTGTCCTCCTCTGGACTTGCTCCAACTGGTCTACATCCTTCTTATGTTGAGGGCTCCACAGCTGGACACAGTACTCCAGGTGGGGTCTTACAAGAGCAGAGCAGAGAGGGAGAATCACCTCCCTCAACCTGCTGGCCATACATCTCCTGATACAGCTTGGGATACTGTTGGCTTTCTGGGCTGCAAGCACACACCACTGGTTTATGTTCAGACTCTCATCCACCAGTATCCCCAGATCATTCTTCTCTGGGCTGCTCTCGATCCATTCTCCACCCAGCCTGTACTTGTAGCTGGGATTGCAAGAGTCTGCTGCTCTTGGCTCTAAACAGTGTTTGAGAGAGTTTATAATACAGAGTTGTCTGCTGAGTTAAACATGTGCTTAGATTATAAACCAGTGGGTTTGAAGGATATACGTTTCTAAGCAGCTGTTGTTGGGCTGACTCAAGATTTTACTCTCCCTACCATGCTACCCTTTTCAAGTCAAAGTTTCTGAGCTTCAGACAGAGAAGGATCTACTCTTTAACCAGTGTCCATATTCAACAATTTTTCTTAAAACCTTGATTGCCTTATACCTGGCTTAGTCTACGAGAAGCAAACCTCTGCTTAGAGAATTAAGTCACATTATGTCACAACATCCAGGGCCTGCAAACATTTGCTAGCATCTCAGCATTCAGAAAACAAGTATGCAATTTTCTGTGGTGTGTTATAGCTCACAACAAAACCCTCAGAATACATTGCTGACATTACTAAAGCAGACAGAAATGCTAGTGGAAAAGTCTTCCCTTAAACACACAGAGGTAAGGAATGGTAAACTGGTGGCAATCTTTCCAAAGAGGCAGTAGAAGGTCCAAAAATTTATTTTTATCAATATTCTCTAGATTATATCTATACTGAAATAGATATACCTTGCCCTCCTATTGGAAGAGGAAGGGTTAATAATCAGTGTAATTTTGCTGTCTTTTTTTGTTATGAGTGTGGGAAACCACAATGACTAAGAACAGGAGAGAGAAGAACCTCTAATGGATGTTTAAAGCCTAACTAATCTCAACTAATGATCTTTAGACAGCTGATGTCTGGAGAAAAACTGTTCTGGGAGGAAAAACACTGGCACAGGCAAGGAAGAAAGGACTCATCTGAGAGAGGTGGAAATGGTTCCTGCTGTTATGCCATGCCAGGAAATGCATGAGGCCTGAGACCCTGCACAGTATTTAAAGAAGATGTGTAGGCACTGGGTTAGGAATAAACAACTCCATAGGGTCTGCTGCAGCGTATTTGGAGCAGGCTTCTATTGCATATTGTCAGCTGGCACCAAATATCCCAATGCAGTTGCCATCCTCTCTCCATCTGCACCTTTCAATCTGATACTGAAAGACTGAGTCTATCTTTATTACCATGCAGACCTACTCTTTAGAGTCCACAGACTAATAGCCATTACTTTGACTGAAGCACAACTTTAGAAGAAAAACACCTATCTAGCAAAGAAAACCAGACTCCTACCTCCCAACCAAGTTCAATTTCTCCTAGTCTCCAATGCATTGTTACTGTATTGTATTCAAGAGGCAACAGCCTGAGGTTTTGTTGTGTTTTTAATTACAATGTGAAATGGCAAGAGACCTATGGCAGAGCTACCTGAAAACATCTTTGCCCATTGATTAAACCATGATCCTCAGTCCTGCTGAGACACAGACTCAGATTTTACTCAACAACTTACTCAGTTTTTTGTTTAAAGGTGGACATCTGCTGGAGATTTTCAGTGGGGAACATCTGGAATTTAATGGAGTGGAAGCTAAGAGGCAAGAAAAATCTCTTCTTCAGTAATTTGTGTTGTCCCTTTTAAAATCCTTCCTTCGTTTTCCCAGTGCTCCCACCCATGATACTCTTTCATCTGTGCTCACAACAACCCACACTTCACGTTTCTAAATGCCAAGCTTGGCAGATAGCTTCAGCTAAGTTCACTTAGAGGTTATTCCAATTCCCTTCACTGAGATTGCAATTTAGAGGTTCACATTAACCCATTAATTAAAGCAGGCCCCTTTTTTTTATAGCAGCTTCACCTTAATCTGTTAATGTGATGGCAAACTTTTCTTTGTTGCTTTGCCTAGCAGAGAGATCTTGTTAAGAAGATGCAGTATCTGTTGGACATGTGCCAGGCAGTAAAGCAATACGAGATCCCTGCATTTGGCACTGTCTCTTCTGGGTCCAAGTATGCTGGAGCTGCAAACTTCTCAGCAAGCTACTCCCAGACTGGTTCCTGTCAAGTCACCTTCACAGGCTGTAGTTGCAATACACCAGAAACACCCTTTGCAAATAAGCACAAGCCTCCCAGGGTCTGACAGAGCCTGTAGTAGTTAATGCTTGTAAAAGACTCTAGTAAAGTTGTGCTTCAAGAAGCCTCACTCCAAATTGTTTCACTTCAGAAATATTAAGCTACAGATTGTTACAGGTTGCTCAGAAGCATCATTTCTCTCACTGACTGTTGGCTCCAGCCAGGCAGGTGTCACAGCTCTGCGTCTCTTGTGTGAGCTTTTATGTTTCCTCTGAATGTGAGACCACAATATGCATAGGAGCGCGTTGTCTGCATCTGTTGTCGGTGCTGTAGGGGTAGGTTTTGCACATCCCACTGCTTCTTGCTTCATAAGCATTAGCTAACAGGGGGTATGAAAATGTAAATCCCTTCAGTCAAAACACTCCACAGCCTCATGGTAATCTTTTCCTGAACAATTTCATTCA
Organism: Rhynochetos jubatus; assembly: GCA_027574665.1. Lineage (NCBI taxonomy): Eukaryota > Metazoa > Chordata > Aves > Eurypygiformes > Rhynochetidae > Rhynochetos > Rhynochetos jubatus. The sequence continues at coordinate 47,867,401 of CM050690.1, read as the reverse complement.
TAAGAGAATTTCCCTTTATTTGGTAATATATCAGGGAAATCTATTTGATGGCAAATATATTCAGGTGCCTGCATTTGTTTATCTATAGCTGGTACTTTTTGATCTATGGTTAGGATGCCCTGCATCTGCTAGGATGAGGGCATGCATTACTCTGTCTGAATCAGAGGTGACAACTGTATTGAAAATCAGAGTAATTGCTTCTTTGCAGCTCTGCATTAAATTATACTGTGGCATGACAGAGGAAGGAAATCAGTAGCTGCTGTACTTGTTTTGTTTGCTTTGCAACTGCCTTGGCCTAATACACTCTGTTCCCCAGTCCCTTTTAAGGAAGAGCTGTTTCCTGCATGGGAACCCATTCCTGTTTGTGACTTATTTTATCTGAAAAAGAAATATCATACCAACATTTACAAACATTTCTAAACTTCCATGAAGAATCAGCTCTCTTTCTGGGTATTCTGTGATCCCTCCACATGTTTTGTGGGACAGTCTCTACACACACGCTGAAAGCAGCTTTCTGGGTGAGCTTTGGTTTCTTGGCTGGAATTTGAATTATCTATACATAAATTACTGTCTTGGATTTCAAAATCAGATCTGAAGATCTGGGTACTTCATTTCTGATGCTTTATGTGTGTGCATGTGGATTGCATTTTCTTGGTACCAATATAATTGGCTCTCCATCTCCCAAAGAAAGATGAACAATTGTAGCCATATAACTTGTCTGTCCTACATGAAAAATAAGCCATACTACTGTAAATATGTCAATGCTAGAGAAGATGCAGACAAATCTGAAAAAGAGTCATTGAATACACACAAAACCCATACTCCTCCCTGTCCACTGTCACACTAGGGAAAAGTTTTGCTGGTTTTTTTAATCTCAAAAATCTCAGTGATGGCCTGTCTGCATGTGGTTGGGTTAATTAATTGTATAAGGAGATTTACAGATCCAATATAAGAACTTGGGTTTGCAAGAAGTATAAGTTAAAGCAAGAGTTAACAGACGACAAAAAAAGAAAAGCAGAATTAAACTCTTTAGGTACAAATTGCCAAATTACTTCTGCAACAATTCTCATTAACAAAAAAACCCACACAAATTCAAACCCTTGTTCCTATGACATTAAGCTCATATAGCTGATTACCCGCAGGCTAAGCATTTATGAGATGACAATTTAAAAATATTTACTATAATTATTAATATTAAAAATATTTAAAAGATATCAAAGGTAATGACAGTCTTTAGAGATCAATGATTTGCCTACACCTACATTGTGTCTATGCCTAAGGAGAAATGTCATTTCACTTTGGACTTTCACATTGTAGGTATATTCTAGCAAATGGCAGGTTTCTGTTCAACTTTATTACTTTAGCATAAAGTTTCTGAGAATTCTTAATGTTTACAATCAAGACAGAGCGTTTGAGTCTCATATGTTTGATCAGAATTTGGTTAACTATAGATGTGCATGGACATATTGGTTGTAGAGTATGTTTATCCACCTGTGAGTGGGAAAACATGATTTTGACTCAAACTCACAACTCACTGTGCTCATAACAGAGCTTTTGCTTCCCTATTATGCTCTGTGTCAAGACTTTGTGTCCTGGGCCCTCCAGCCAGCAATAACCTACCTTAACAACTTCAGTACAGATTCCTGGCAATTTGTAATGATGTCACTTACCCTTTCATAGATCCTGAACACCAGGATTTCACAAGCAAAGAGAGGAACAGTTTGCACACAACCTATTTTTGTAATTTTAGTATCTACTTTGGGAAATATATTAACATATTTATTTACACACTCACCTATTAAATATATAAATCTAGAAACTGCAGTTCACTTAAAACCCTGGTTTACTACTTGGATAATCAGCAAATGCCAGGCATAAGCTTATTAGTGTGAACTTAGTTTATTAGCTTCATTTTAGAAATTGGCTTGTATGTCACTATTAACAACGATGTCATGGAATGTGTGTAGCACTGCCCAGGGTGGGGGGGACAGGGGTGCAAGGAGAGGGAAGAGCACACAATGACTTAAGTGTGAAAGTAACGAAACTTAAGCATCATAATAAAGAAAACAGCCAGTTATTCCTATAAAGAGGGTATGAAAATTTTTAAACTTCATATTGGTACTCATTCTAATTCTATACTCTGGAGCATAAGTGTTTAATCTGGCCTGTTCAACATGCTAGTTATACAATTAAAACCCACCCAGAGTCCCAGATTATAATGCTCAGCAAGCAACACTGCTCACAAAAAAAGGCAATGGAGATCAACATTTTCACACAAGTTCTGTGCTACTAATTCTTTCAGTTTGACACAGGCTGTGTCCCCATACTTGATACTTACTTGCAAAAGAATTTTCCATGCATCTATCTGATCTTGAACATGTTGCTACAATGTGAGTCATGGGGACAAGAGAATTTAATGGAAGAAGTCTATTTTGGGTAATGGCACTGTTGTTAGAAAAGATTGTATTTTGAAACTCAAGTCAGACTGAGTAGAATGAAAGGGTGAGAAAACAAAACAGGTGCAACTCACTTCCCAAGATGCTTTAAAAATAGAGTTAATGGAGAAGTACGGACAGGTATTCAAAAAAATCCACAAGCAGCAAAACATTGGGAAAACCAGAAATGAAAAATTCTATGGGAACAAGATACTTAACCAAAGCAGCATGCCAGCCTTTATGGACTGAGAGGGGAAATGGTGAGAACTCTGTCTGGGAAAAAAAAAAAAAAAAAAGGAGAAAGGTGTGACTGGCTTACAGGGAAAAGAGACTACAATTTTTTATTGAACATTTGTTTTCTTCCACATCCAACTATTAACGCCTGACATAAGCTCTTATTTTACATTTGTCTGCTATCTAGCAGAAGGAACCCAATGGCAATTGTGCATGCTGCTGTGATTCACTTGAGTATACATACCTGCATCTTCTAATACTTTGTATTTCACTGTTATGAAGGACATAAAAATCAGATATCAATATAGGAATATTAAACAGAAAAATTTATCCCAGAACATCCTGCCATACAGAATAAACTACTAAAAAATATTAAATAGATACTAGAGTAATACTCATCATAGAATCGTTTCTCAGAAACAGAAAACAGACCACAAAGAACTGTGATGTTGCCTGCTATTATTGAGAACTTGCAGCAGTCATTAGCACCAGAGATGGAAGAAAACTATTAGGTCATAGTTCACACCCTGCAGATGGAGTAAACCATCTTCTGCTTAAGAACTTCACAGATATTAAAAAGATGACACATCACCATCTGAGATCCATCCCTAAAATTACACAAAACACACCCTGAACTGATTCTAGTGTATGTGTTGAAAATGTCACTGAAAATGGTCCACAAGGCTTGTGTTTCTGTTTACAGCAGTTCTAGTACAGCATTATTACTGATAAACTTGCACGCACACAAAAGTAATCCTGAAGTATCACCTTGTTTTTATGTTCTGCTTAGAATAAGTTATATATAAATGACAGGCCATTGCATGTTCTGAGAACACTTCTCCAGAAAAAAATTACAAATCAGGATATTCAGCTGTCACGCCATTCAACTTGGACAAAGATGAAACAAAGAATTTGCCTCCCAGGCATGGGAATTAAGTCTGTTTTGTACTTTTAAATACAATAGAAATTAGAAAAGCTAAAAAGTTGACTTTTAAGGACAAAGTTGATACAAACTGATCACTTTGAAATGACTCTGTGATCTGACCAAACCCATTTCCCCCTAGTACATCAAACACAACCACAAACTTTTCCAGAAAGGCACGTCTCAGAATTTTTTCAGTACAGGTTAAGGGAAGGACACAAGAGCAGGCACAAGATGATGTATAAGAAAAGGCTAGGCTGATCACATGAGATCCTCAAGTTGCTCTCTCCCCAAACTGTTCCTGTTGAGTCCAAAAACTACTTATTTTTCAGAGTTTTATCACATAAAAAAGGACAGGTAGACTTCTAGGTCTTGCCAGACTAATCATTCCCAGTCATGTAAGTCAATGGACAGACAAGCCACTTAGCAAGTTACAATTGTTAATACAATTTAATATGCAAACTGCAGTACTCCCAAGTCAAATAATTAAAAAGATCATAAATTTTCAAGACAGAGGTGGCCTTGTATACTTCAATACTGAGTATTAGTTTAGAATTTTAACTAGCACAAGACACAGGTAAAAAAGAAGGCAAAAAGAAAAATATGCTTGTGAACTCCAGAATAAAGGACAGAATCTTCCCACAAGTGTTAGAATGAGTATGACCAGAAGAGGTGGAAAAGTAATTACTGGGAAAAGCTCACATAAATGCAATTTTGAAATTCAGAAGTTACTGCCATTCTTTGCATTTCATAAAAGCTTGAGCACTAGAGTGACACCAGGATCACCTTAAACAAATATAGCCGTGACATACCTTTTTGACCTTCATTGACCACTGCAAGATATGAAATAGCTATAATCAAGCCCAGCAAACTGGGCTTTTCAGTCATAGCTGGGTGACTGTCCTCAGATTTACATCCTTCCTACATAAGGTGAAAAGGAGATGAGGGGAAGCAGAGGAAATCACAGGACTTGCCGTAAACAGGAAAACACATTCATGTCCTGTGTCCAAAAGTTATCTGGAGCATCAGTTGACACTGCAGCCCCACAATACACAGAATAAGTGTATCTTTTCCTAAAGCATGTCCTTGTCAGCTCTTTACAGATAGGTCCCCAGTCCCTCAGATAGTGGATTTTCAGTGGTGCCTTTCACCAGAGAGAGTGCTTCACTGATAGTACACTTAATCTGATTGCTGCTCCAAGTAGGTGTTTGGGGTTTTTTTTAAATATAACAATTAAAAAATAAAATGCAAAACCAACCTGTGAAGCAAGAACATGAGCCCAGGTGTGCCTTAAAAAGCTCTAACGCATTATATTAAAGCTTTAAACTTGCATTCCTGTCCCTAGCCTAGTGATTTTTTAAATTCTTTGCTGCAGAATGACACCATTTAAGTAAGGTATGGAAATCAATCTATTTGTATACAAAGCCTGACCATGAAAAGAGCCAATTACAATGCTTTTTGGCCTGAGTTTGGAGCAGAGATGACTCATCTTTAAGATCTGAGTTTCTGGCATGAGATGAAAAGTATGTGGCTCAGGCCTTGCAGGCTGGGGCAGCTGGTGTGCTTGGAAAAGAGGGGATAGATACCATAGTAATATTAGCTGCACACAACCACAGCAGTGCCCAGGCTGGCAGCCACATCTGGAGATGGCCCAGGACACTACAGGTCTCAAAGCAGGGTCAGTCGCAGCTGCTCCTCCACACACAAAGCTACCACAGCCTCTCTGGCAAGCAGTTCCAATGCTTGATCAGCCACTCAGTAAATATTTGTCTTCAGTTTATGTGGAATTGCCTGCATTTAAATGCATGCCCACTGCTTCTTGTCCTGTGCCAGTGGACACCATCAAGAATAGCCCAGATACATCTACTTTACCTCCCCACCAGGTAGTTACAGACATGGACAAGATGCCCATGAAGAGGTAACAATACTGTTCTGGCTCCCACCAAGCTGAAATTACTCTTCACTCAGCAGCTCAGACAGACTTTAAGATGACAGACTTCAGGGAGACACATCCATAACTTCAGTCACCATTAGTCTCCTTTACCAGTATTCCTGATTTGCCTCTGAATGCTGAGTATGATACACTGCATAAACTTCACCAGTCTATTGGTGTTTGAAATTAAAGTTAACACTATTCACACAACACACATTACAAAATTACTTGATACAAGAACAGTCCAGACCCAAGATTTAAAAAACCGCACAACTTGTCAGATGTAAAAATTTATTTATGCTATTTATCAAGTGTTCAAATTTACACAAAAGATAGCTCTTCAACTGCAGGTCCAATTGTCCATCAGTAAGCCTTACATCAAAATACCCTTGACACTTCCAAGTACAAGATAGCTTAGAACAGCAGAATCTCATAAATAATGGCCAACTTCACAAGCCTGAAGGTCACTACCTCATCAGTATTTCTCTGCTGAGCAAGAGCCACAGAACAGCATAAGTCTTAAAACCATTTTAATCCCCAAACACTACCACTACTGCACTCAGAGCTTTTAAATCACATTGCCCTGCATTAGTAACAGCAAACATTATAGCTAGTCTTAAAAATTTATCACATCTCACCCTAGCAAAATGTCTTTTTTTTTTAACATTATAAGAGAACTGTGCATCAGAACAATTGCAAAACACATAATTATCCATTTGGCTTGGTTTTACAATAAAAATAACATCAGTCGTCTACTTGTTAACTTAATCTCTAATGTTCTGCTCCTTTCCCCTCCCCTCTCCCTTAGGAAGCTACGCAAGACCAGGCAGTTTAATTGTAGCACTGAGGTAGCATATTTTAATTGAACAGAATAATAGGTCTGCTACTGTGCCTTCTCTCCTTTAAAGCGCACACACACACAAAAAATCCCCCACAGTTTTTCAACTTCTTTGGAGAGGCATATCGTTAATTTCCAACAGCCACTCTATTTTGAATTCAAAGCACACAGCATCTCTCAATGGTAGATATATTATACCAGCTAGAATGAATACGAACATACAGAAGAAGCAACTCTGACAGTTTTATTAGAACTATGGTTACATTTTAGCTCCATGGCACCTATTGTTCCCTATTATGAAATGCATCTTTAGAGTCTCTGAAATCTAATTTCAAGACTAGGATTCTGAAAAAGGGCAGCTGTGCCTCAGTCCTTCTAAATGATTTTCACACTATCTGCAGGAAGGGTCAAATAATTGTAACAAAACCAGAAGAAATCAAACACGCCTAAGAGAAAACCAATAGGAATTAGCAACATGAGTATACTGAAAGAATCAAAGCTAAGGCAAAAGATGTAACATGAACTGAGGGCACTTCATTCACTTAAGTTAGAGCTTGAATAGCCTAATTAAAAAAAATCAAAACAAAAAACCCAAGACAATAAACACTGCAAAAGTTTCATAACAAATTGAGAATAATAGTATCTCATCTTTGCCCTTCTACCTAAAAGCTTTAAAAGAAAAAGCTGAAGTCAAGCTGTACCCAAGACTGCAGCCTTAACACCCAGACTGTTTACTGGAGTAACTCTTAGAGAAACCTGTATGTATATATAGGGATGAATAGTAAACAGTGACCTCAAAGAACGGTAGTAATTTTCTACTCTGTACACCATGCTGGTACACATAGCCTTGTTAAACTCTGTTGCACCATGCGCAACCCTGACAGAGCCCCAGGCTGGATCTTTGACTCTACTCTCTCCACCTCTCATACAGCAAAGCAAAAATTTTACTGCAGTTAAAACCCCTTGAGTCAGCTGCATGCATGAGGGAAATTGGTTTATATCACCTTGGAAAGCAGGCTGAGAACGTAACTGAGCTGACTGCTAAATAAATCCCAGGGAAAACACCTAAACAGCTGAGGGAAAATACCTAAGTTATTATAACCAGTTCAAGCTGTGTATGGATATGTTTATGATAATCTTTCAAGTAAACCAAGGTGCACTCCAACACCTGTTATCAAAAATTTAAGGCTTTTATGAACACCTGCTTACATACAAAAGGAGTATTAAACCGAAGGAACTTGTTTACAGTAAATACAAGCATCTGAAAAATCTCTGAAACCTGTTTATACAAATACTAATAAATTCTTTAATATTTTGTACAACTAAAAGGTGCACAGATTGGCATTCAAGCAGTCAATGCTGGCAAACATCTGTCAGACAATAACATGATTTACTTGGATAACAATATAGTTTAAAATGCCATAAATTAAAAAATAAGTTAGTTCACATTTTTTTTCCCCAGCTTTTATGTACATCTTAGTCTTCAATGAGATCGTGTAGCCTTCTTCAGAAGCTCAAGGTCTTTCCGCCGGCTTTTGATTGCTCTGGCACAGCCATACTCCTCCAGCTGTAATGGAATATACTTTTCTAGCTGAACGAGCCCATGCCCAGCAGAACCGGTAAACAGCTTGATCCAGGATGGCTTTAAGTTTCCGTTGAAGCCTAGAAAGGCCAGGCTTCCTGTGACAAAAACAGCTCAGTGTTACCAAACCAGCCAAGCCCATCCAAGCTTGCTGGACAGGACCAGTCAGAAAGAGAATAGCACACTGCTCTGAAATTCTCCACCCAGATTATTCAGGACATTAATCCACTCTCAGCTTCATGTGCACCTCACAAGGAAATACTAATTTGCAACTTCCATTTCCCAGTGTTCAGTATTAAATACTCTGAAATCCTAATTTGCAAACACAGCTAATGGGACAGTTATAAAACCTGTTTTCTTAGACAGGACTTGTGCCAGGGCCCTGGACGGACAAGAGCTACCCCACATGGCCTACAAAGTTATCATCCTTCAAAATATCAACAGCTTCTCATCTCTACCTTCACATTTTGTTAGGACTGGAAATACTGGCCTGGCACAGAAGACTGTTTAAAAATAGATTAGTTAGGTGAGGCACAAAATAGAGGCTTTGGGAAAAAAGCCTGGGGCTCTTTTTCTGTAATCCTCTGGCACAAAGAACTGCTAGTCATTTCTCTGCTTTCAACAAGCTTCACACAAGGCTCTTCATGACAAGAGGGTTTTCTGCCCCATCTGCTGAAGGACTGACCACCCCTCCCCCACCTCAACAAGGGCTGCAACACAGCAGTATTGCCCACACCAGTGCAAACTGGCAACCATCCTCTGCCAGCTGCATCCTTTTTCCACACCCTGTGAGAAACCCACCACGTCAGCACAGCACCAAGGCAGTGTAAAAGAAACATGTAAAATTTCCACGAACCGTTGCTCTGAAGGTAAGGTGGTTTGGCTGTCCCCAGGGACATTAAGGCTTCTGATAAATTATTAGGGATTACTACATCACCTCTTGTGCTCAGTAGAACAATAGACCTGCAGCAGAAGCGGTGCAGAGACAGCAGATGTTATAAAGTCAAAGGTTTCTTAATATTCTGCAACAAGCTTTTACAGCTAGCAGGTCTCATTGCTTAAGAGTCATATCATGACATCAAACAGCCAACTCTCTCTGAAAGCAGTACCTAGAAAAACACTCATCTAGATTTTTTTTTAAACTGACTTTTAAATTTAACTTTAAAAGCATTGGAAAGTGTTAATTAAATATACTTCAATATTTTGTACCAAAAAATCAATCTTAGATCTTGATCCAAAAATTAGAATATTAGAATGCTGATTTTTTCCGACACTAACTTTTTCTCTTCCTTTAATGATAAGCAATTTTCTCGATAAACAGGGAGAACAGTATACCTTGTCACATAGTCTTTGTCAGTGTCCTTAAGTAAGCTTATTAAACAAGCAGTTATTCTTGTTTTAAGCAAAGAAGTGCTATTATATGGTGTTTAGTTAGGAAAAGATTCTTTTTGAGATGAAAGACAGGCAACATTGGAAATTCCAAGTGCTCAAAATTTGAGCTGCTTTCTTTTCTCAAATAAGCCTAAATTAACTGTTAAAATGCTCCTATGTTTCTCGTTCCCCCTCAACTTAGATGCATGTTTTGCTTATTTTCAGTGCTCCAGTATAGACATCATTATTTAATTCCTCCTTAGATTTCAGAGCTACAGTTTACAGGACAGGACAACACTGAAAATAAAGGGTTATTACACATACCTTTGTGGAATTCCATATTTTAAATATCCATCTACACGCTTAATATCTACACCAGAAAATAATTTGTTTGCCAACACTGTGCCAATACAGGCATCAACTACAACAATAAGTATACCGTTATCCTTAAATGAAAACACAGTGCCATTGACCTGAATGGGAGGAGAAAAAGAGAAAATAACTACTTACTTTCATTCTTAAATTTGATTCAACAGTAATTCTACTGCACTCAGTGTTAACCTTCATCTAGTTTAGACACAGTGGTGTACTCATTTCCTTACAAATACTTGCTACTCCCTAGCATCTCTTAATTTTAACACTTGAGGGGAGGCTTTCAGTGGAACCTCTGAAACTGCATGTAAGCCTTCATTCCCTGGCTTCTACAGGGAGATTATACATTTCAGGTGACTTACTACCTGCCTTGGTCGTTACTCCTGGTTTGGGAAACTAGAATTCAGATCCTGAACCACCTGGTCTTCTTGGCAACAGTACAGTTTATCTGTCTCTGCAGCAGTCCAGTCTCTTCCTATGCAATGCTCTTACTGCTTTTGATATGGCACACACGTTCCTGGAAAGTTTACAGCTGCTAAAGTTGCGCTGCTCATATGTCATTTGTCTGTCTAAATAATTCAAGAGTTTTACTATTTCAACCAAGCTAATGCACTAATACTGCAGAATGTAAGCCACATATAGATTTTAAGCTTTGTGGTGTGAGGATGGCTGCAAATCCTATTTTAGCATCACAGGCAAGTCTCCTTCAGCATCCAAACAGGAAAGTTGAGGTATTTTTTATACAGTATCACATCACTAGGCTTATCAGGACTGAATCAGAACAAATATAGAAATGTCTATGGATTCTTTAGTTAATTGTCATTTTGAAGGAGTTTAGCAAAGCTTAATGGTTCGAATGACTCATCCCATTAACCCACCAATCTGTTAGCACAATTTCAACAACATGGATTTAACTAACATATTGTTTGGTTTTGGGTGTTTTGTTTGTTTGTTTATTCTCTCACAAAAGCAACCATCATTAAATGTATATCCATCCAGATTTCAACAGGAATCTTAAGACTTTAAACTATTTCTTGCTGGTACAATTCTCTCTCCAGCAGGAAACATACATGTCAAATATCCAATGAAGCTTTTGAGCCTCAGTTTCTGATGTTAAAACATCAGCTTCTCGACTGCTTGATTTTCAGACTATGAACCAACATTTTTCAGCTAAGTGAAGAAAAGTAAGGTCAGCATTATGTAAGCTGTAAAACTGTTGGTATACAAAGTGCTAAAAAGAAAGACAGAATAAAACCAAAGAACACTTACAGAAATAAATGCTTGCTGACCTCTGCTTAACTCTTTTTTACCAGATGAATTAATCTGCACAAGGAGGTAGTTTTTGTGAGGATCACTGGTGAATACCATCTGGATGTCAAATAAAACACATTAAGTAGAAAGAACCATGTGTCTGCAACACTTTATCATGCCAGACCATTTACAACAGACTGTCCATCCTTCAAAGAAAATGCATCCATTTGTCAGTGGCTTTACTTATGGTACTAGCAATGCTAATAAATATCATTATGTATAGCGTAACCCGTTTTATTCCTTACTTTCTGCATAACTAAAACAGATAATGCAATATGAAATTCATGCTAATAAGCTAAGAACTCAAAAAGAAAAGATAAGGGTGGCCAACAGCATATAGATCTCCTCAGTAAAGCTATCCTACGTGGAGTACAGACAATACTGCAGTATATCACATCTACCGATGTCCCTTCTCTATAGCATTTGGAATGACAGGTGATGCAGTATTTTTCAAAGAACAAAAACCAAACCCTTTGTGCTACATAGGATTCCCTGCCTTCCAGCAAAAAGGAGATTTACAGTGTGACCATCGGAAACTGGTAGGTGCAGTATTCTGTGCTGAAAGACTGAAAGAGAGTAGACAGTAACATCAACTATACAGTGATAGTAGTGAAGTGAAAGGGTTTGCTTATTTCAATTTACCTGAGTTGTGCCACATTTTGTACATGGTACAGTACTTTTTACTGGCATTCGCTTTATGATGGTTGGTCCTTGGTAGTACTTTGGGTAAGCTTTTGCCATGCAGTTACTGATCCCTTCTGCTGAATCTTTGGTCACAATCTTGATCCTTTCACATCCCTGAGATGAGCAATAACTGTGACCATCCCTATTATATTTGGCTTGAAGAAATAAAAATAGTAACCTACACAAAGAGGTGAAAAGAGTCTGTATCAATTGACAGGTATTTATGTTAAAACTTAATGTTATATTTCACAGTTTTCAGATGCACAGAAACTACAGTATTCATTTGTGTACAATTGCTCAAACTTTTTCAAAATATTTAGTTTACTGGAGTTAGGAATTCTCTACTGACATCTGAAATTCCCAGCTATTAAAGGAGACATCATTATGAATGCATATGCTTTGAAAAGAACAGCCACTCCCCAAATCAGTGGCTTGCAGGAAACAAAACCCAAACTGCAGAGCATAAATGTTTTCTTTGATCTTCACAGATACCCAGCAATAATTAGATATTCAGCATCACCCATCAGCACTGGACAATGTAATTGTACTGTTGCAAATGCCTGGAAAGGCAATCTAGAGGGTAGTAGTAATTAATGTTCATGGTACACAGAGACTGGCAATTCTTCTATGATACATGAGAAACTTTTCTTATTCTTGCATATGCAAATGCTACTTAATACTTTATAAGTCATATCCAGTGAATGCTGACGTCTCAGTTGGGTTGGAAAAACCTGCAACTCACTTTGTGAGTTTAGGAGAGGATTCTAATGGGGAAAATACAATATAGCAAGCTTACAACATTCAACGCGCAACCGCACCTTCAAGAGCAAAAAGAGAACAAAGTGCCTGTGGAATTCATATGGAGATGTTAAATGCCAGAGAAACTGTACATCAGTTTTTTATTCTTTGAAAAATCCAGCCTACACAATTAATACTATGTTCACTTTTCAAAAAACTGTTAGTACACGTTTTATCATCTTTCATTAATTTTAGTTGCATTCCCGTTTGCAACATTTGCTAGACAGAAAATTCAGTCTTTTATGTGAGTATACAGAATGATGAAAATACTATTAATTGGATAGTGAAACTTTTAAAACAGTGAAATTATTCTGCAGTCCTCGCACTTGTCCATAATACTAATTAGCATGAATCAGTGAGACATGATTGACATGAATACATGTGCAAAGAAAACCTTAAAATTCTAACTTGCTAGGGCACTTCCAGTATGTTTTAATGGATATAAAGCATACATGTATCTCCATAGGCCATACATCTCAAACTACATATATATAGAGCAATTTCTCTCTGAACTCGTATTCCTATGAGTAACGCTAGTTTTGTGCTAGTGCAACTCCAGTGCTGCTGAAAATACCACCAATCTAATGGAAATGATGAATAAGGAGTGTCTGGACAACACTCGGCCTTGTGGTTTACTTTTAGGTAGTCCAGCTGGACTTACTGATCCTTATGGGTCCCTTCCAATTTCAAACGTACTACAATTCTGTGATTCTATATTTGATTGTTATCACAGTAGCTCTTAGACAAAAGAAATATAAATGTCTTTTCAAATGCTACATTCATCTGTGTATTTACTACAGACAGACAAAGTAGCATGAACAAGAGAACAAATTATAGATTAAAGATTAACATTTGCAAAACGCACAAGTGAAATATGTAGAATTTATTTTACTCAAGGCTGACCATATCTTAAAGCTCTCAGAAGGATTCAGTACTCTTTCAGAAGTACTTTTGAAAGAGACTAGGGCTTTTAAGTACTTTCAAGCAGCCTGAAAGAGGATTAGGATTTTCAGAAACACATTCTTAAAATGTTTTTGGAACAGAAAATTTATTGGAAATTTCTGGATTTTTCAGTTTAACAAGTAGGCACAAATTTTCTTTGAAGAAGCCTGGAGAAGAGAAACCTCCAGGGAGACCTTATAGCAGCCATCCTCCACCTGAAGGGGGCCTACAAGAAAGCTGGGAGGGGACTTACTACAAGGGCACGTAGTGACAGGACAAGGGGTAATGGGTTTAAATTTGAAAGACTGTAGATTTAGATTGGATACCACGAACAAATTCTTCACAGAGAGGGTTGTGAGGCACCGGAACAGGTTGCCTAGAAAAGTTGTGGATGCCCCCTCTGTGGAAGTCACCAAGGCCAGGCTGGATGAGGCTTTAAGCAACCTGGTCTAGTGGAAGGTGTCCCTGCCCATGGCAGGGGGGTTGGAAGGACATGCTATTTAAAGTCCCTTCTAATCTAAACCATTCTATGATTCTGCGTCAGGTACCAGCTTTTACCCAGGCATGGGGTAGGAAATATCTGTGGCAACTCTGGTGCTCTTGGGAAAGTATTTCAATGACAAGGACTGTATTCTGGAGATTCAAAATCACATAAAGTATTCTTTCAAACAGGCTTTGGGCTCCTCCACAACAGCTTTCCTCTTATGCATGTGTCTCAATCAGTTGTTTTTAACACTATCAGACTGGACATTTTAAGGTTAAACAACATCTTACAATAGGGTCAAGTTACAAGGACTTACCCAGTACTGTTGTCAAAATAAAACTTCTTGTCTGATCGATTCTTTTCAAGCTCCATCATAGAAGATACAGGCATGTAGCGCTCCACCTTGCTTGACAGATGAGCAGATGCCCGCCTTTGAAAGGTTTCCAATATTATAACAAAATCTGTGTTTGGTTGATAACAAAGACCAACACGAATCCAGTCATTCCTGAAAACAGAAAAATGTATGATTGACCACAGGAACAGTTTAGATGAAAATGTGCAGCAAACATATCACTCAAAAAAACAAATAATAGGAACACAAAAAGCTCTCAAACCCTCAACGAGAAGACTCCTACACAGAGTGTGTCTCTGTAGGTTATAGTAACTTTGATATTCTCAGGATATATTTGATTTCATATTTTAGACCTAGAATAAGTTTATCTGACAACAAAAGCAATATGCTAAACTATTCAACTCCAATTCTGCTCAACTTAACTATTTACACATTTTTTTCTCCAAAGGATTTTCCTTAAAGACACTGCACTGGACAGAAGTTTAACTTTAGGTGCAGGCCTACTGCTTAATGTCTCGCTTTTTATACTTCAGTATTTGTAATTAAGAAAAGAAACCAACCCAAGAACCAGTCCTACTGATGATTATAAACTCTCACACATGCTAACTGTGCAGGACATTACTTCAGTATTGCCTTATGGATCAATGACATGAAAGTAAACATACTTGTTGAAGTTAATGAGATAAAGATAGGTAACATTCGGAGCTTTTCCATTCCAATGTATCGTGTAGCTCTTTTGGAGCATCACTACTGGCTGGTATTGTTGAAAGACAGCTCTCTGATTAATACCTCGAAGAATCATGGGATTGGCTGGGTACTCATCTCGTACGATAGTCATGGAAAAATTCTGTCCATTCCATGTTTGAACATAAACCTATATGATATTAAGGAGGTTGAAAAAGAGGAAAGATTTGAACACTGTGCAAAAGGAAATTAAATAGTGAAGAATAATCAGTACATTATTAGCCAAAACACTGCAATTTGATGTTCTGAGTTACACAACACACAAATATCTCCTGAAGAGCAGCCTTATTTGAAAAACGATTGTAGATTTTGTCCATTTTACAGACAAAAAAAAAGGGGGGGGTGGGAGGGTAGAATATATAGAATCAGCTACGGTCCTTGGCTAAACTCATATAGAGCAGGAAACAGAATGGGTATCATGTGATTTTTGTGTCTATGTCAGACTTGTATTCAGAAGGTGGCATTTAACATCCCCATTTAAAGAAAAGAAAAAAATAAACCCCAAACAAAAAAACCCTACACAGAACACAAGAAATAAAAAGACATTTAAGATCCATCCTATGAAAAAACAGCCAAGCAGAACTTCAGTGGAAGAACACAACACCAACACACGAATGTTTTAGCAGATAGGATTGCAGCATAGAACTTCTGGCATGCACACAGACTTGGTTTTACCTTCCAGCATCTACTACCATACTCACAGTTTGCATGCTGAAGGGAACACTATACACAACTGGCTGAAAAGTGTAATATGCATAAACAAAATTTTAAAACAAAGTTTTAAAATCCAAAGATAGGTAATTATGTAGTTTTTACATGCCCCCTGTCCCCAAAAGTTGTTCATATTGTACATTTGCTCCAAACAGAAAGCTACAAGAGTACTAGCCTGTGCATAGGTCCCACTGCAAATCACTCCACTCCACTCTGTAATATTAATGCATTTGGGATGTTGAATCAAATAATTATCCATTCTGCCCACATAGGTATCCTTGTAGTCAGTCACCGAACCATCTAGATCATGGAATATCGAGTTTTTGTCACCATCCAGATCTCCTTCTTCAAACCAGGGACCAGGTTTTCCAAAGAAGGCTTTCAAAGAAACCTGTCAACAACAATTAATGTTTTCATCCCCCCAGGCAAAGCACAGACTAACACTTGCACACCTGCAGAAACACAGGAATTTGACAAAGTTGATCAAGACCCTTATGGCAAGGACAGTAGAATACTGAAAAACAGACATTTTGATTTTTAGTAACAGACTCAGGCCAGCTGTTGCCTCTGAACAGTGTTATTATTTGCAACTGAAAAGTCATTACTAAGGATATACCAAACCCTACAAAAAAAATCTCTTTTCAGCTTTACCATTAGCCATGAAAGAGATCATTATTGCAACACACCCTACATCTTCCTTGGTATTCTCTTTATTTTTGCTCTGGAGACAAAGGATACATCGTGGGTGACTTCCAACCAAGACAGAAACTCTCAAGTAGTATAGAGATGTATGGAAAAGATGACCTAGGGCCCATGGATTTATTTTGTTTATATACAATGTTTATTTTAAATACAGCAAAAAATAAAGCTATTTGCAAGAATCAGGGAAAACTTGTAATAAACTTACGTTCGGACCAAACTTCACAAGAGAAATGTTGTTTTTTGGTGTCATCTGCCATGGATTTTTCATCAAGAATCCAACTGCACTGGTAAACCTGTCTGGAGTTGGCACAAAGTTTTTGAATGTGCACTTGGTAAGATGAATAGGTCCATCATAAATTTGAAAGCCTCTGATTGGAAATGTCCTGTTAATACAAGAAAATATTTATAGCATCATGTAACAAAGCCCATGATAAGCCTGAATGTATGTCATAAATACATCTTCTTTAGAGAAATCAAGAAAGCAACACTGAGAGAATGACTTGCAGGTTAGATCTTTGTAAAGAAAATCTTGTTTCTGCACTTATCATTTCAGCCAAAAAATCCCTCACTCTTTTGAATTTTCCTGTTAGAAGAGCTATCACTGTCCATTTGTAAATGTGTCCCTTTCAGTATGGGAAACACAGCAGAAGAATAATACCACCTGCTCTTTGACTGATCACTGGCAACTGGAAGAAGTGTCCGTAGGCTGGAGGAAAGCAAATGTCACTTCTAACTTCAAGAAGGAACACCTTGGGAACTGCAGGCTTGATCCGCGGGAAGGTGATAGAGCAGCTAATCCTGGAAACCATTTCAAGGCACTTGAAGGACAACAAAGTCACCAGGAATAATTAGCATGGATTCACCGAGGGGCAGTCATGCTTGACCAACTTGATAAACTTCTGTGATGAAATGAATGGCCTGGTAGCTGAGGGGAGAGCAGTACACATGGCCAACCTAAACTTTAGTAAGGCTTTTGACACTGAGTCGTACAAGATCCTCATGAAGTATGAGTTGGGTAGTTGAATGGTTAAGCCCAGAGTGTGGTGGCATGGTCTATTTAGAGGTCAGTAACTAGCAGTGCATCCCAGGATCAATACTGGCTCCAATCTTGTTCAACATCTTCATTAGTGATCTGGATGATAGGGCTGAGTATAGTCTCCGAAAGTTTGCATAGCACACAAAACTGCAAGAAGCAGCTGATACACTAGAGTATTGTGCTGCCATCCAGATACATGTTGACAGGCTGGATACACCTCATGACACATACCATTCAGATACGCTACCTGTGTTGTCATCCAGATACACCTCATGAAGTTCAACATGGAGAAGTTCAAATTCCTGCACCTTGGGAGAAACAGCCCTATGTGCCACTGATAAGGACTTATGGGTCCTGGTAGAAACCAAGTTGGAAGTCACCGAGGTGAAGGGCTCTGAAGGGGAAGATCAAGTTGGAGGATCAACCCCCCCTCCTACAACAGCAGCCCCCAGGGAGCACAGCAGACACTGCGGGCAAACACAGCGTGGTGCATCAGAAGGGTGTGGTGCGTCAGAGAGGTGTGGCATGTCAGAAAGGCACGCAGGCAGAGCCCAGCCATGGCGGCTACTCAGAGGAAAGTCACTGACAGGAAGAACGTGACAACCCAAACGGTGCTCCCTCTCAGGGATGCTGCTGGCCAGGCCTCCAGCTGCAGGTAGTGCCTGAGCCTCTCACACATACCCAAGGGCAGCAGAGACAGCCCTGTATGAGGTGTGACCAGGGGGATGATCTGCTCAGCATGGTGGCAGAGTTGAAGGAGGAAGTGGAAAGGCTGAGGAGCTTGAGGGACTGTGAGAAAAGAAGTTTTGCCTCCACCAATCTACCACCCCTGGGGCAAAGACAGACCAAGGTCCCACAGCCAGCACTGGATCCCATATCTTCTTGCCACTGGGCAGATGGAGGGAACTTAAAGAGAGGGAGGGGAATGGAAACAGGCACCTGCTCGGGGAGGTAGGCATATCCCTTCCTGCCCTCCCTCTCCTTCCCAGCTGTCCCTGCAGAACAAATATGGGGCTCTGGAACTCAAGAGCCAGGCAATTGAGGATGCAGAGGAAGGCTCATCCAGTGGGTTGCCCAGGACAACTCTGTCACCCCATGTATTACGAGTGCCTCTGTTAAGAAAAGAAGGAGGGTCATCACTGTAGGCAATTTCCTCCTGAGGGGAACAGAGGGCCCAATATGCCGACCAGACCCATCGCACAGGGAAGTCTGCTGCCTCCTGGGGCCTGGGTTAGAGACATCACCAGCAAACTCCCTGGTCTGGTATGGTCCTCCACTTACCACCCACTATTGGTAATGCAGGTGGTGAGTGATGAGGTTGTCGCGAGGAATCCAAAAGACATCAAAAGGGGCTTCAAGGCACTGGGGCAAATGGTTGCAGGATCGGGAGCACAGGTAGTGTTTACCTCAATCTCTTTAGCATCAGGGAAGAATACTGGAAGGAACCGGAAAGCACATCTGATCAACATGTGGCTCAGAGGCTGATGTGAATGATGGAATTTTGGGGGTTTTGATAATGGGGAGGTTTATAAGGCACTGGGCCTGCTGGCAACAGATAGCATTCTGCTGTCTCAATGGGGAAAAAGGTTTCTTGCCTGTGAATTGGCAGGGCTCATTGATAGGGCTTTAGATTTGAAGGGGGAAGGAGGCAAAAACAGTAGCACCACCAATAGATGCCCAGAGCCTGGAGAAGAATCACTGGTCACCAGGACAGCACCTGGCAAGCTAAACGAGAATTACAGATGCTTCAGTCCACAAGCCAACTTCATCGGGGGCCCATCTTAAATGCCTCTGTGCGAACACATAGAGCATACGAAATAAACAAGAGGAGTTACAGCCACATGTACACGAGGGGCTATGACCACACTGGCATCGCAGAGATGTGGTGAGATAGCTCCTATGACTGGAGTGCAGGTATGGAAGGATACAGGCTCTTTAGGAAGGACAGGCAGGGGAGATGTGGAGGGGGTGTTGCTCTCTATGTCAGAGGCCAACTGGAGGGTGAGGAACTCCACGTGGGGATGGATGAGGAGCTGACTGAGAGCTTATGGGTCAGGATTAAAGGGAGGGCAGGGAGAAGAGATACTATAGTAGGAGTTTGCTACAGGCCACCTGAGGCCCTCTACAGACAGATAGCAACAGCCTCACGTTCACAAACCCTGGTACTCAGGGGGCACTTCAACCACCCCAATATCTGCTGGAGGGACAACACAGCAAGCCACGAAGTTCCTGGAATGTGCCAATGATAACTTCCTTCTCCAAGTGATAGAGGAGCCGATAAGGAGGAGTGGCATGCTGGACCTTGTTCTCACCAACAGGGAGGGGCTGGTGGGGAATGTGAAACTCAAGGGCTGCAGTGACCAGGAAATGGTGGAGTTTGAGATCCTTAAGGAGACAAGGAGGGTGCGCAGCATGCTCACTACCCTGGACTTCAGGAGGGCAGACTTCAGCTTCTTCAGTGAACTGATTGGCAGAGTTCCATGGGATGAAGCCCTGGAGGGAAGAGGGGCCCAAGAAAGATCGTGATTATTCAAGAATCTTCTCCTCCAAGCTCAGGAGCTGTGCATCCCAGTGAGGAGGAAGTCAGGTAAAAATGTCAGGAGGCCTGTATGGATGAACAAGTAGCTCCTGGAGAAACTGACGCACAAAAAGGAAGCCTACAGAGGGTGGAAGCAGGGAGAGGTAGCCTGGGAGGATTACAGAAAGATCGTCCAACAAGTCAGGGATCAGGTTAGTACAGCTAAAACGCTGATAGAATTAAACCTGGACAGGGACATCAAGGCCAACAAGAAGGGCTTCTATAGTTACACAGGGGATAAAAGGAAGATCAGGGAAAATGTGGGCCCTCTGTGGAAGGAGCTGATTTCCCAGGAGACGGAGAAGGCTGAGATGCTCAATAATTTTTCTGCCTCAGTCTTTAGTGGCAAGGACGCAGGCCATACCCCCTGCGTCACAGAAGGCAAGGGCAGGGACTGGGAGAATGGAGAGCTGCCCATGTTTAGAGAGGATCAGTATCTAGAACACCTAATGACACTGAAGGTGCACAAGTCCAAGGGACCTGATGGAATACATCTGCAGGTCCTGAAAGAACTAAGAAACATCTATCCATCATATTGGAGAAGTTGTGGGGGTGTGGTAAAGTTCCAGCTGACTGGAAAAGGGGAAACATAACCCCCATCTTTCAAAAGGAAAAAAAGGAGAATCCAGTGAACTACAGGCCAGTCAGTCTCACTTCTGTACCTGGCAAGATCATGGAGCATATCCTTCTGGAAACCACGCTAGGGCACATGGAAAACAAGGAGGTGATTGGTGACAGCCAACATGCCTTCATTAAGGGCAGATCATACCTGATGAATATGGTGGCCTTCTACAATGGGGTCACGATCTTGGTGGATAAAGGACAGGTAACCGATGTCATCTACCTGGACTTGTGCAAAGTGTTCGACATCATCCCACATGACATTCTCATCTCTAAATCTGAGAGGTATGGATTTGTCAGATGGACCGCTTGGTGGTCACACTCGCAGAGTTGTGGTCAATGGCTCAATGTCTGAGTGATGACCAGTGACAAGCAGCGTTCCACAGGGATTGGTATTGGGATCGGTATTGATTAACATCTTTATCAGAAACATGGATGGTGGGATTGAGTGCATCCTTAGCAAGTTTGCCGATGACACCAAGCTGTGTGGTCCAGTTGACACGCTGGAGGGAAGGGATGCCATCCAGAGGGACCTGGACAAGCTGGAGAGATAGGCCTGTGCCAACCTCATGCAGTTCAAACAAAGCCAAGTGCAAGGTCCTGCACCTGGGTCGGGGCAAGCCCAAGCACACGTACAGGCTGGGCAGAGGATGGCTCGAGAGGAGTCCTGAGGAGAAGCACTGGTGGATGAAAACCTGGACATGAGCTGACACTGTGCTGGCAGCCCAAAAAACCAACCATATCCTGGGCTGTATCCAGAGGTTCAACCTGAACATGAGGAAATACTTCTTCACTGTGAGTAACAGAGCACTGGAACAGGCTGCCCAGAGAGGTGGTGGAGTTTCCTTCACTGGAGACTTTCAAAAGCCACCTGGACTTGTTCCTGTGTGATCTACTCTAGGTGATCCTGCTCTGGCCGGGGGGGTTGGGCTAGATGATCTCTAGAGGTCCTTTCCAACCCCTACGACTCTGTGAAACTGTGAATCAGTCGAGGGAGGGGATTCTCCCTCTCTGCTTTGCTCTCGTAAGACCCCACCTGGAGTACTGTGTCCAGCTCTGGGGCCCTCAACAGAAGAAGGATATCAACTGGTTGGAGAGAGTCCAGAGGAGGGCCATGAAGATGAACAGAGGGCTGGAGCACCTCTCCTGTGAAGAAAGGCTGAGAGAATTGGGCTTGTTCAGCCTGGAGAAGAGAAGGCTCTGGGAAGACCTTATAGCAGCCTTCCAGTACCTGAAAGAGACCTACATGAAAGCGGGGGGGGGGGGGGGGGGGCACTTTTTGCAAGTGCCTGTGGTGATAGGACAAGGAGTAACAGGTTTAAATTGTAAGTGGTAGATATAGATTAGATATCAGGAAGAAATTCTTCACGGAGAGGGTGGTGAAGCACTGGAACAGGTTGCCCAGAGAAGCTGTGGATGCCCCATCCCTGGAAGGCCAGGTTGGATGAGGCTTTGAGCAACCACGTCTAGTGGAGGGTGTCCTTGCCCATGGCAGGGGAGTTGGAACTAGATGATCTTTAAGGTCCCTTCCAACCCAAACCATTCTATGATTCTGTGAGCATAAGTCACCAAGGTGTCCTTGTCGCAAAGAGGCAAATAGTATCCTGGACTGTGTTGGGAGAAGTGTTGTCAACAGATCCGGGGAGGTTATTCTTCCCATCTATCCAGCACTGGTGAAACCACACCCAGAGTGTTTGTCCCCAGTACAAGAAAGACATGGAGCTACTGGAGGGAGTCCACGATAAGAGCGGCAATGAAGGGCCACAAAGTTGATTAAGCAACTGGAACATCTTCCATAGGAGGAAACATTGGAGGCCTCAAACTGTTCAGCCTGGAGCAGAGAAGGTTCAGGTGGGAATATTATCAATGCATAAAGATGTCTGAAGGAAGGGTGCCAAGATGACTGAGCCAGGCTCTTTCCAGTGGTGCCCAGTGACAGGACCATCTTAATGAAGAGGAAGTCATGTGAAAGTGCCCAGAGGCCTGTGTAGATAAAAAACCAGCTCCTGGACAAAGTAAAACAAAAAACCAGCAGCCTACAGTGGGTGGAAGCAAGGACAGGTAGCCTGGGAGGATTACAGGGAAGTTGTCTGAGAAGTCAGGGATCAGGGTAGGAAAGCCAAAGCCCGGACAGAATTAAACCTGGCCAGCAACATCAAGGCCAACAAGAAGGGCTTCTATAGGTACATAGGGGATAAAAATAAGATCAGAGAAAATGTGGGCCCTCTGCGGAAGGAAATGAGAGAGCCGGTTTCCCAAGATACAAAGAAGGCCGAGGTACTCAATGCTTTTTTTGCCTCTGTCTTAACTGGCAAGGACGCAATCTGTACCCCCAGAGTCATGGAAGACAATGGCAGGGACTGGGAGAATGGACAGCCACCCATGGTCAGTATGGATCAGGTTTGGAAACACCTTAGGAACCTGAAGGTGCACAAGTCCATGGGACATGATGGAATACATCCATGGGTCCTGAAAGAACTGGTTGATGGGGCTGCAAAAGCTCTATCTATCATATTCGAAAAGTCATGGTGGACTGCTGAAGTTCCCACTGACTGGAAAAGGGGAAACATAACCCCCATCTTTAAAAACGGAAAAAAGAGGACCCAGGAAACTACAGGCCAGTCAGTCTCACCTCTGTGCCTGGCAAGATCATGGAGCAGATCCTCCTGGAAAGCATGCTTAGGCACATGAAGAATAAGGAGGTGATTGGTGACAGCCAACATGGCTTCACCAAGGGCAGATCATGCCTGACTAATCTTGTGGCCTTCTACGATGGGGTCACGACCTTGGTCGATAGAGGTCGGGCAACTGACGTCATCTACCTGGACTTGTGCAAAGCCTGCGATACTGTCCTGCATGACATCCTTGTCTCTAAACTGGAGAGACATGGATTTGATGGATGGAGCACTCGATGGATTAATAACTGGCTGGATAGTCGGACTCCGAGAGTGGAGGTCAATGGCTCAGTGTCAGAGTGGAGACCAGTAACAAGCGGCGTTCCTCAGGGGTCAGTTGTTGGGACCGGTACTGTTTAACATCATCTTCATCGAGTGCACCCTCAGCAAGTTTGCCGATCACACCAAGCTGTGTGGTCCAGTCGACACGCTGGAGGGAAGGGATGCCGTCATGAGGGACCTTGACAGGCTGGAGAGGTGGGCCCCTGCCAACGTCATGGAGTTCAACAGGGCCAAGTGTAAGGTCCTGAACCTGGGTCAGGGCAATCCCAAATACAAATCCAGGCTGGGGGGAGAATGGATAGAAAGCAGTCCTGAGGAGAAGGACTTGGGGGTACTGGTGGACGAGAAGCTGAACATGAGCCGGCTGTGTGTGCTGGCAGTCCAGAAAGACAATTGTATCCTGGACTATACCAGGAGAAGTGTGGCCAGCAGGTCGAGGGAGGTGATTCTCCCTCTCTACTCTGCTCTCATGAGATCCCACCTTAAGTGCTGTGTCCAGCTGTGGAGCCCTCAACATAAGAAGGATATAGACCAGTTGGAACTAGTCCAGAGGAGGGCCACAAAGATGATCAGAGGGCTGGAGCACCTCTCCTATGAAGAAAGACTGAGAGAATTTGGCTTGTTCAGCCTGGAGAAGGCTCTGGGAAGACCTTATCGCAGCCTTCCAGTACCTGAAGGGGGCCTACAAGGAAGCTGTGGGGGACTTTTTACAAGGGCCTGTAGTGACAGGACTAGGGGTAATGGGTTTAAATTGAAAGAGGGGAGATTTAGATTAGATATCAGGAAGAAGTTCTTCATGGAGAGGGTGGTGATGTGCTGGAAGAGGTTGCCCAGAGAAGTTGTGGATGCCCCATCCCTGGGTGTCTTCAAGACCAGACTGCATGAGGCTTTAAGCAACCTGGTCTAGTAGAGGGTGTCCCTGCCCATGGCAGGGGATTGGAACGAGATGATCTTTACGGTCCCTTCTATGATTCTATGACCAGAGGCAATGGACACAAGCTGAAAAACAGGAGGTTCCTCCTGAACATAAGGAGAAACTTTGAGGGTGAGGGTGACTGAGCCCTGGCACAGGTTACTTAGGGAGGCTGTGGAGTCTCCATCCTTGGAGATATTCTAAAGCCACCTGAAGGTGGTCCTGGACAACCAGTTCTAGGTGGCCTGCTTGAGAAGGGTAATTGGACAAGATAGCCTCCAGAGGTCCCTTCCAACATCAACTGTTCTGTGATTCTACTCAACTAGACTGAATACTTCATATATCACTGCACATAAATGGCTAAGCAGCAAAAAAAAACAGGGCCGTCTAGACCTACCTCACACTTCTTTCCTATTCTGTGGCAAGGGTTAGACTTGGCAGTGTGTTAAGCAAGCATCAGAGCAAGCCAGAGAGATAAGAAAAGAATCATGGTCACAGATGAAGATTTGTCACAGATTGTAGTCTCTAGTCCTAAACTGATACTTTAAATCCTTTTACCTGAAAACATTTTCATTATTACTTCCAGGCCCAAATGTTGTTTAAGATTAAGGGTTAATTAAAGTAGGATAACTTAAACCACTATGGAAAAGGAACCTGTGGTAGCAGCAGATGAAAACTGATTCAGCAAAGAGGCGAGAGTGACATAGCTGCACACAAAGTATTAAAAAGAACTTCAATAGAGTCCTAACTTCTCACAGCTCGAGCAAGAAGGGTTTTTATATTTGACACAGAGAATATTTCTTGTAACATTTCTACTTCTTTCACTCATAACATACTTACCGATTTCGAGGCAGAGTGCGTGTCTTGTTGTCTATTCCTCCAGTTCCTGAGTATTTATTTTGGCCCCCTGGAAACCCGTAATTCTTGCTCTCACCTATGAACAGTGACTCAGACACTTCCTGGCTGGCACCTTCATCATTTGGGAAGCTCCCATCACTATCAAAGCAACATCAGAGATAAACTTTTAGCCAAGACACTCCAGCAGATAAACACACAGGCATAGTCCCATTTTTACTTCCGTAGCAGTCCTCCTAAACCAGAGCAGTCTAGACTTCATTTACAATACACAGAACAATAAATTTCATCATAAACAGTATTTCAGGCTGTTTGAAATGCCAGCAGAAAGCTGAGCATTAAATTTTCTATCTCCCTTTCTAGTGTAGCACTCATTCTTCTACAGCCCTCTAGCAATTCTAGAACCAGTTTGTCATAAACTAAAAGGCAACAATTTTAGCTTGCTATCTATGTTATTTGATTCATTTTTATTAGAAAGTGACTCTGTGTCCTCTAAATGCTCATCCCTTTTCTTTTCTATTACCCACTTTCAGGAGGAAAATCAAAACTGCCTAAGGAATCATACAATACCAAAAATATCTGGATAAAGATAACTTCTATGAGAAGGGGGAACAAACTGTGGTATAAAGCAAACACAGGTTGAATTAACGTGAAATCTTTGACAGCTGTGTCATTTTACAGCCTTTATAACATCATTCGCATCACTGGCAGTAGAATCTGTCCTCAAAATGAAATATAGCCTTATGAAAGTTTACCTATTAATTTTAATATAGAGATGTATACTTAAGCTTCTAGGCAAAAGAAACCAGAAGTGATTAATAGAGTACTCACCTAGCAAATGTCAAACCTATTCCATTGTCTGCAAACCTAAAAGTAAGTACAAAGCTTCAGTCATGTTTTCTGAATTATCCTATAATAAGCTACTGTAAGAGCACATCCTACTATGCACTTAAGAGAGCCTGAATTTTTCTATTAATGAAATTTAGAACCACCACACAGTTAATAACTCTTATAAAAATGTAGCTTTAAAAAAAAATCAAGTAATTTTCTATATATTTTAAGCAGGGACATAAAGATCTTCAGGGAAGCCATGGGTACCTCAGTATAAATCTACTGTCTCTATCAACTTTTAGACTTCTTTTTATTACAGTTTCTTTTTGTCCCTTAATGCAGGTTCTCATCTAATCACATATAAACTTGTTTAATTTAAAATAGTGGGATGTTGTGAAGGAAGTTCAAGCTATTGAGAAGTTCCTTGAGGTATAAGCATCAATCTTCTCTTATAACCCTGTTGTCATGCATTTTCAAAAACAAAAAGTTTCAGGGAAAACTTAACAACATGCAGCTGTTTGCTTCCAGATACCTACCCCGAGTTTTGAATGAGGATATCCCCTCCCCTGACCCAGGCCCCATGATCATTGTTTTTGAAAGAGATTAATCTGTCAATCAGGGCAGCAACTCGGGGCTTTTCAGGGTCTGCATCTTGATGAGGTCGAAACCTGGACAGATAAAAACCCCAAACACTTAATATAAGAATATTGTTTGTTTTACACATGTCATACTTTGGGCTGAGAGCACCTGAAACACACACTCATGCTCATCTGATGGGCAAAATCCACTCTGCTTCATGTTTGGAATGGATGGGAATCAATGGAGGGAATTAAAACTCCTTGGAAAGATACCCAGGGCTGACAAACACTACACAAAGAAGGCTGAGGTTTGTCTAACTACTCCTTCAAATCTTTCAAACTCTTCTGATGTTGAAGACTACTCCTTCTTTGAGCGCATCAGACACTCTGTATTGCTACCAAGATGGTCTTGTACTGTAAGCTTGGTCTGGAATCTGTTTTAGACAACTGGAAGAAACAGCCACATTAAGGACTGGTGGAAACTTTCCGTTAATTATCCCCAAGATCCCAGAGAAAAAGTAATACACTAAAAATATTACAAAAATGCATTTTGAGCAGGTAAAGATATATATGCCCTTTATCTAATCATCTTGTACTCCAATTTGGATCTGCCCTGCCCCCAGCCAGAGGAGGAAGGAGACAACAGGTGAATGTGTGGTCCTGACAGTTTCAGGCTCCTCAACAAACATTTAAACCCCTCCAGTTTGGTTCTATGTATAATGATCAGTAGCTTCATGTAGTTAGAGTGTCTCAATATTCTTTCGCTTCTGTGAAACCAGAAGCCCATCCCATACTTTGGGATTCCTACATACTCTGTCAACACACTACAGGTTCTCACAGGGCATTTTGCACCTCATATGTTCCTCTTGACTACCTGTTATGTCTGTGGTAATCCACAAGGGCATGATGAGTTTTCTGTCAAAAATTCAAACTAGCGAGTACATTTCCAGACCATGAAGTATCAAGCATCAGCAAAATTAGGAACTTTCCTCTCTGCATCTGCAACAATCGTTAAGCTTAACTATCCTCATCCTAAACACAGGACAATTAGGAATAAAAATAATCTTGTGAACTCTGGTCTTAATGCCTGGTTGTCACAATAAAATGTTGACTGATAGTTATTGAATACTGTCATTTGGCCACTATCCCAAGCTATTTCATCTGAAGTTCAGGACAAGTCTAACCAGGCACAGTATAACCTGGAATTTTCCCAGACTCCCCATTATTTTCTCTCACGTAATACAATCAACCACACTTTCTTTAGATTTCAATCTCTGCAAACAGCCATCAGTAAAACTGTACCACTGATCTGTGATGTCCAAGTCTAGAAAGTACAGCAGGAAGCATTCAGCCATAGGAAAGGCAAGTGGATTTTATTTACTTGTCTCTATTAAGCCTTTTTCTAACAATTATTTAAAACCGAATCATAAATCAAAAGAGCAGGTTTTAAAGTAAGACTTTACTTCTAGCAGCAACTCAAGAAAATACTTTAAGCATGACAGTAGAGCATGTTTAAAATGATGTCTTTTAAGAGGCTGAAAACTACACTGAGCAAGTGCTCAGAAGAAACAGCCAAATCCTTTAAGGCACACCATGCTCTGTTGTTCCCAAAACAAATGAACAAGTGAGGGAAAAAAATATATAAAAACTTATTTTTCAGTTTTTATTTATGAATAACTATGTTATTTTTAAAATGTTTTTCCTCACATGAGTGTACAAGCAATCTCAGAACTTTGACATTTTTCAGTCACTTAAAAGACAATATCCTTTACCTTGCGTTGTTGTCCAAACAAAGATATTCTCTGGGATCATCAACACTAGCATTAGTTGTTTTAACACCCTTATCAATGAATAAGCCAGCCTGAAACAAGCAAGGAATCAAAATTCATTCTATCCAAAACTAAAGATAAACATTAAATTTCTAAAATATAAATTTTACATTGCACTCAATACGTGTTTTAGAAACTCTCAGATCTTTCAGTTTGGCCTTAATTGACATATTGTCTAAGGGAGAACCAGCATCTGTCTATGCTAATTTGGGTAGAAGAAAGTAATTGCTTGGGATTAAAAAAAAGTAATTGAAAAATCATTAAAGTTCATTTCAGATTTCTTTCACAACATCTGTGAGGCTTTACACTTATTTCCAGCTGCTTTCTGGAGTATCTGGAAGCCAATCTTGTGGTAAATTCAGAATATTCCCACAAATTAGTAAAAAAAATACAAATAAAAAACCAATAGCAACAGCACACCCACAAACCGCACACTGTGAAATGTGCATTTCACTTTAAACTACCTTCACCACTGAAGGTGATTTTTGCCCAAGCAATCATCAGCTTGAAACTCAATAATCCAGTATGAAATAACTTACTTGAGAAAATGGAAGCAGAAGGAAATTTTTGTGTTATTTAACCTGAATTACACACACAAATACCTGCAGCTACTTTCACTTCTGATCCCAGTTATGATTCTACAGAGTGCTCCGGCAGGAGTAGATCTCAAATCCTGTTAGTGTAGTTTGCTCTTTTAACACAGAATTTTAGCAAACAAACTGCTACCTTGTTTAAAGATAACAAAGTTGGGTGGCTTTATAAATGTCATTCTATTTTTATATCTATATATATATACACACACACACAGAGCAGCTAGATTCCAAATGAAATCATTAATTTAAGGACTAAGTTCACTTAGCTGAATGCAGAAAAGTTATTAAACTCATATTAATAAAAAAATACTGAATGCCTGTACCTAGGCTGAGAACCCACTAACAAAAAACTGTTGCCAATGGCTAGGCTCCTGAAAGCTTAATCTCTGGTCAGAGATTATGACACTACGTGCAAACACCTGATTACACTAGAGACCCAAGAAAAAAAGGTCAGTTATTCCAGGAAGCTATTAGATGCCTCACGATGGCAATAAACCTTGATGCTTAAAAGGTCAGTTTTCTTCAGAGTAGAAAACAATGCCATCAGTAAGAGTTACATTTTCTCAGAAGTAGCATTTCATTAGAAGTATTAATTTATTTTAGTTGTTTCTGCCTTATGAGGATATCAAACACAGTGAATACTTGAAATGTGGCAAGAAACTATAGACATGCTGATTATACATGATTCTACAACACCCAGATAGAATCATGCAATCCAAACACAGCATGAATCCATCACTTAACCAGCTTAAAATGTAAGCAGGCAAGTCCTAATAGAGAATTAGTTGCAAATTAAGATATATATTTTTTTAAATAAGATAATACATTACCTTAAAATTAGAATGAACCCTGTTGTTATAAAAGATCCCTAGGGGTGTAAGTTCTGACTTGGTTTCAATGGCTAAACTATGAGAATCTCCTGTAGCAATCCTGTGGAACAAATACCATATCCCAGCATCCTGCAAATAAGAAGAGAATGACATTACTTACAAGTGAGTCTGATACTACTATCAGTGCTGATGTATATAATCACAAAATGAGTGTATGCTAAGTTCAACTTGGATATTTTAAGTAAGGAAGCAAATAAGAACATAGCCCATACCAACTGTGCACAATGGAATATATTTTTCAAAGTAGAAGTTTGCAAAAGAAGTACATATTCTAGTGAATAATATGCACCAAAGAAGGGTTATGCTTCTCAGTGAAGCCATGTAACACCACACATATAAGATCCTCTAATATTTCAAAACAGAAGAGAGTCATAGTTAATGTAATTTTTGCATTTCAGTTGTATGTCACCACGCACACTTGGTTTTCCTTTGTTTACTAGCAAATCATACCATTTACAATAAAATACTCAAACCCCTCCTCTCCTTCTTACTGTTACATTCTCACCAAGGTTTGTTCATCTCTGCTCACACCAGAATTTAATAACACAGCCAAAAAACCCACAAGAGCTTCCAGAAGAAGGAAAGAAAAGCACATGAAGAAGTCTGGCCAATTCAGTGCACTGTCACAGTAATGTGCAATAATAATTTCAGCATCTGTTCAATATCTCCACTTCTACAACATCCATGCTGTTAAAGAAGCTGGATTTATTTGCTAAATGAGTCCCATAGAAGTTCCCCTTTCAACCAGATCTGGGTTCACAAGAGGTGGCCTCACAACAGCACCTGCATAGTAGATACCTACAAAACATGAAGAATTTTGCCTGACCACATGCTCTGTGCCTTTGTAAAATTAAAAAATCATTCATAAGGCATATTAAAGAGTTAAGCAGTAGCTAAAGAAACACTGTGTACTGAGTGCTCCATCTCATAAAAAAAAAAAAAAAATCATTATCATCCTGTTTAAGAAACACGGATAAAGCCAATTCACTATGACTTTAAAAATTTCACGTTTCGTTCTAAGAATACACTCATTTTCCACACAGTCCTGGAAATTCTTCTTTTCAATAATATATTTCCATCTGTAATGATGACACACTTTGATATTTCTGGTGATTAACAATTCCAAAGCAAATGTGGATGTTCCATTAACAAAAATATCAAAATCTGACTACATATAATTAAATACAGTTCTGTACTTTGCAGGCTCAACTAATTTTTACCCAAAACATACTCTGATGCTTAGAAAAAAGTTTCATAAATCTAAAAGCTCCTTAAGCACTTGCAAGCATTCAGAAAAATGGAAAACATTCCCTTCCATATACATCTCAAAGAGAAACACCTACTGTTGATACATCCTTACAATAGTCTTCATAGTGTAATGAAGGAGCTGAGGAGGTGGGGAGAGGGCAGCAGTGGCATTATTATATTTGCTTGTGAATGATTATAGTTTATACCAGCAAAAGGTCTACAGTGCAGTTTGTATTAACACAGTTGAAGTATTGTTTCTGAAACATAATAAACTGTATATACTTTATAATATATATATATATAGTGGGTGTATATATCTATCTATCTATCATTTTTTACAAACATATTTACATCCTCACAAGGTAGGTATATCAGAGTGCCAAAACTTTAATGTACACAGATGCTTGCACTGACCACACACATTCTAGTAACAAAAGGAAGTGACATTTACTGGGACACGCTACAGAGGCAGAAGACTACCTTGCAGGTTTTAAGCACCAGATGAAGGATGCTGTTTCCTTTAACTTAGCCTGCAATACTAAAGCAAGGTAAAGGAATATTACAACTTAATGTAGACAAAATGGAAAGACATTGCATTGGGAAGAGAAGAATTGGCTTGATTCGACAAGTGTGTCCACATCCTTCCTAGTGGTAGTCAGGCAACTAGGAAGAGTTTGTCAAAAAAAAAAAAAAAAAGCCACACCACACAAAAAGCAGAATAGTTTTCTAAAATGTTTCATACTCTAGACATTTCAACATTTTAAATCCTGCTCTATTAATAACAGTTCATTAGATATTCTGTGCCTACGAATACACTGACACACACTCATACTCCCAGCACTGCAGCCTTTGCAACAACAAATTCTTTACTGTTTTCCATTCTGACTTATCTCTTCAGAAAAATCTACTCAAAACCATGCACATCTCAGCCTCTCATCCAATGTAGAACAGACTCCAGCCACCTTTGCTACAATATGTACTGTGAGCTCAGCTTTACTTTGTAAGCAGCTGTGAGAAGAGATTTGCACTAGTGTTAAGTTTCACAACAAGTAAAAATATATCAGCAGTCACTGATTGGAAAAAAAACTACTAACGACTGACACTAAAAATGTTTTAGCTGTTTCTAACACAATGAACATTTTGGTAGTCATTTTTCACTCCAATGACTACAGCTATGAAGACAAATCTTGCAGAGCAGTCATACAGTAAAGTCATGACAACCTACAGAAAATATAGAAGCTTTAATATGAAATGCACTAGTTCTTTGGAAATAAAAGTATTTATTTTTACATACACACATTGACACTACTGTCAGGTCCATTAACTAAAAAGAGGAAGATATCTCCTCTGTTCCATTCAGAACCAAGATTTTTCACATCTCTTAAATGCACACCTAGACAAACCCTGCCCTTGTAATGCCAATATGTTGATAAATATAAGAACAACATATTAATAAACAAAAAAAAAGTATGCATTTTTGTCAGCATAAATATTACAGGCTTTACAAATACCAGTGGCATGAATAGTTTGTGTTGAATTACATCCATACACCTCACCTGTGAACCTGCTGCTGCATTATTTATAAGATGATTGTTGGGATGAGAAATCCAGAATGTTGAAACTGCCCTGAAATATTATTCAGAAAGAAGTTATTACAGAGGATCTAATCTTGTAACAAGCACATCAGAAAAAAAGCTTAGCTGATGTCTGAAGTCACTACTTCACATATGAAATGAAAAAATCAAACCCACACACATTTAGATGACAAAAACACTTCTCGTTTTCAGCTCAACGCACAGTATTTTATTGTTCCAATACTCTGTGCAATGATAAACTAAGTTAATAAGCTTCTAAAACAGATTAATTGTATGCAGAAAAACTAACGGTGACAACCTGAGAATGTGCATGCCTTTACACAGCAGTAAGGATGCGGCCTTAAAAGTCTATTGAACAAATACAACAAGAAAACACAATCTTCATACCAAACAATTTATTTTTTCTCCTTACTAAAAGACTAAACACTTTTTTTTTTTAATACAACTACTTTGTAAACTACATTTAAGGTATTTACATTCATTAAATTCTACATAAAAATGTTCCCATCTGTATATTGTCATTAGCAGTTTAACTGCTGCCTCTGATTTGGTTTTACTTTTTCACTGTGAAATACTCACATGCAGTCTGTGGCTGGCACTGGGACATAACTTCCATACACTTTATCCCTAATACCAATACACATGCTGCTGTTTCTATCTGTAGGAAGAAGAGTGCCTGGTTTCGTGACTAGCCCAAGATTGTGGAACAAAGTATTCCTCTGCTCAATGCCATCTTCTGTGAAGAAACAGTGACCTAGTGTGTCATAGCCAATGGTGTCCTTTATCTGCAGAAATACAAGTTCATTGTGTTATACCAATAGCATTTACTGAGATTTATCTGACAAGTACTATTTAGTTGTACTATCTTGGCACAGCTGCAGAGTGAAGCCTCAGTATCAGCAATTCAGATGACTCCATCTTACAGTTTTATTTATTCCTTATAAACACACTACTACGGTCTGAAGAGCTGAGCTGCCTGGAAGAATCTGAAAAAACAGAATGGTGAGATCTGTTCAAAATAAGTTACTGTTTGTGTTTGTTCATTTATTCATTGCAATTAAAAAAAAACAGTGCTGAGCATTAAACTTGAAGATGGGAGGGGATTATTTTTTGCACCGAATGTTCTTTATAACATTTATTTCAACACAGTATGTATGTTTTACTCTCCTTGCACCTACCAGCAAGCCATTAGTTGCATGAACAGTCACACATCTTGAAAAACAGTGATGAATGGAGAGACCTTCCAGGTAAGTCTCAAAACTATAGCCTCCTTTTTCATCCACATCCCCACAAAGATGAAAGTGAACAGGATAACTTCCAATATGCTGCTGGCCCATTTGCTTCAATTCCACATAGGAGAGATGAACAGATGTAAAATTCTTCAAAATCTAAAAATAAAATCAGAAGTCCAGAATGAATAACCCAGTATTTGCTTTTTAACCAATGGAAATCTGGCTGACACACCTAGAGGGAAGGGATGCCATCTAGAGGGACCTGGACAGGCTGGAGAGGTGGGCATGTGCCAACTGCATGAAGTTCAAAGTGCAAGCTCCTGCACAGGGGTCAGGGCAATCACAAGCACAAGTACAGGCTGGACAGAGAATGGATTGAGAGCAGCCCTGGGGAGAAATACTTGGGGGTAATGGTGGATGAAAAGCTGGACAAGAGTTGGCAGCCCAAGAAAAGCCAACCATATCCTGGGTTGTATCAAGAGAAGCATGATCAGCAGGTCGAGGGAGGGGATTCTCCCTCTCTGTTCTGCTCTCATGAGACCCCACCTGGAGTACTGTGTCCAGCTCTGGGGTCCTCAACAGAAGAAGGATACTGACTGGTTGGACTGAGTCCAGAGGAGGGCCATGAACATGATCAGAGGGCTGGAGCACCTCTCCTATGAAGAAAGGCTGAGAGAATCGGGGTTGTTCAGCCTGGAGAAGAGAAGGCTCTGGGGAGACCTTATAGCAGCCTTCCAGTACTTGAAAGGGGCCTACAGTTCTCCATGGAGAGGGAGAGGGTGGTGAGGCACTGGAACAGTTTGCCCAGAGATGTTGTGGATGCCCCATCCCTGGAAGTGTTCAAGGCCAGGCTGGATGAGGCTTTGAGCAACCTGGTCTAGTGGAAGGTGTCACTCATGGGGTTTGGAACTAGATGATCATTAAGGTACCTTCCAACCCAAACCATTCCATGATTCTATGAAATTTAATACATCATCTATACCAGATATAGAGAAGTTAGTGTACATAGTCACTACAGGCCAAAGCTAAATGTTAGAACAATTGTAACTGTCTTGTTCTATATTCTGCCTTACAAAACAGTATCCTTCATAAGTAAGTGTAAAAGCCAAGTCTACATGTGGCTAAACCAGAGCAATTTTC
This sequence comes from Rhynochetos jubatus, assembly GCA_027574665.1. Lineage (NCBI taxonomy): Eukaryota > Metazoa > Chordata > Aves > Eurypygiformes > Rhynochetidae > Rhynochetos > Rhynochetos jubatus. Next base: position 47,832,090 of record CM050690.1, on the reverse strand, counting down.
ACCAGACATGTTGCCACACTTCATTGTTTGGTCTTTACCAGCTGGCATGTTAAATATTCTTTGCATGTAACACGTACTGTCCAAAGAAACAGAAGTCAGCCACATCAGGGCTTGTCTATACTCAATCTGTACCAGCATAGTCAACCTGGGACAGGCTGAGTTGAATAAAATTCACAGAATAAAACAGATTCAAAGGAACCCATTGAGATAGCTGGTCCAACTGCCAGCTCAGCACACAGTCAGCTTAAAGACAGCTGCTCAGCTCATTGCCCAAGGAATATCTCATCACAGATATGACATCAATTAGTTATTCCACTAATTTTCTTGGTATCTAAGCAGAGTTTGTCTTGGTCCCATGGCCTCTTGTCCAATCACCGTGCACCTCCGAGAATTGCTCTGGCCTGTCTGAACTCTCCCCAGTGCCTGAAGACAGCAGTGAGATCCCTCTTCTCCTCCTTGCCCACACCAAACAAGCATTGTTCTCTCAGCTCCTCCTCACTCATCATCACCTACCTTCAGTGGACACACCCCAGTGTATCTAGAGTTTCTCTGCGACAGGAACTCAAAACTGGACACAACACTCCAGAGGGACTTCCTTATTAAGGAAGATGTGAAATCGCCATCAGCATCATACAACTTTACTTACGTAGTATTACCGAACTTTATTATGTAGTATTACACAATAGAAAGTAAAACCATAATGGAGCTGTACCAGTAATATAGGAAAGCAAAAGTTTTTTCTTCTATCTAGCTTGCTACAAAAACAGAAGCCAAGAGCAACAGTTAAACTGCAAGGAGCTACACTGAGAAAAAACCAACTTTTTTGTTATTTAATTAACTTACCTGTACTGGGCATTTATCAAAAATAACCACTTCCCTAGGTACTTTGCTCTCTAGGAAAGTTAGTAATATGGAGTTGTTTTACTCCTCTCCTCTAATTGCACTACTAAGCTTTGAATGCCTAAAGTACAGAGAGATAGTCAAAAACCAGGCATGCCTGATTTTTATGACTTACAAAATTTAAAAGTACTAATGTAGCTGTAAAACTACAAATCAATGCCTCTCTGTACTGCTACTAAGACTTCTTTATGCTACTGTCCTAGTGACCTGTAGAAAAGCCATGGTGATCAAAACCCCTGAGGCTATTAACTTTTGCTAGCACCTAGGATCCCTCTGCTTGAGCGTGCGAGATTAACATAAACTGAAAATATTTTAAGTGAAGTCTGGATTTGGCAGCAGACACTCAGCTACTCTGAACAATCTCCTGGGAACAGTTTAATAGCTTCGAGGACTCATAATGGGTTTTTTCTGTTCTGTCTTCCAGACATCTGAGGGGTCTGCTGTATCTGCGCTTTGTGGCAATCAAGGTCAAGTTTTGCAAGATTCACAACTTGTCATTATCTTCTTTCATTACATTATCTTAAACACAAAAGTGCTTTGAGCCCATATACTTCTCTTTCACAAAACAAAAGCTGCCACACAGTAGGAAAAGGGCATGTTTTCCTTCCCACAATTATGTCTACCACTGTAACATTAAAATCTGTACCCAAATAGATTAGAAAGAGAGATTTAAACTGTGACCAGCTGAGTGAGAAGCAAGCGCGAGAGAGTGAGCATGCCCACCCCTGGCCCAACCTCCAACTTACATACTGAGCATGATGTTTTATGGAATGAAACACTCCCTTGGCCAGTAAGGGCCAGCGGTCCCAGAACCGAGAAAGTCCTTGATTTGGTAGAAACAGTCCTTAGCAACAACTGAAAACACCAGTGTTACCAATACTCTTCTCAGCACAAATCCAAACCATAGCCTCATACCAGTTACTATTACAAAAAATTAACTCTGTCCCAACTAAAACCAGCACACCAGCACATAATGAGTCCAAATATATTTGCATTTAAAATACAAGGCCTCAAACTTCTCCAGCATCAGTGAAGAGCTGATACACTGCTGCTCAATCCTACCATCTAAAAACGTAAGTGAATGTGAGTTTAATTATTAGTTTTCATACTGCTATTTTCCTTCACCTTTCTTTATGCTTATGTAATACAAGAAATTAGAAGTACTTTCCTTTACATAACCGTAGTACTTTCAATTTAAAAAGAAGAAAAAACCAAAACACCACACTCCGTGCCTCTCTACTGTCTAATTTCAGATGAGGCAGATCTCTAGGATTCAAGGCTCATCACTTGAGGAGTAAGAAAGGCAGTGAAAGGAGGAAAGACAGAGAAAAGAGAGATAAAACTTTATTGTGTAATATTACAGGATGCAAATGCAGGATATCACTTGTAAAGTTTAATTCCTGCTTACTACATTGCAATATATGCTGGATACTTCTACAGTGATTCATGCATTGATACCCTTCCCCCCATTCTGCATGCTAACTCTTGGTGAGTTAAATCTGATTTTGGGCAAGTGGAGAAAGAATTCATTTCTATGCAAAGTAACTGTATGAATTGATATTGTTTAAGTTTTCAAATCCCGCCAAGATTAGCATTAATCTTCTTGTCCTCAATATGCCTTTGCATGACAGAAAGCTACTTTAAAAATGTTTTTCAGACCTTGATATGTCCACCAAATGTATCATAATTGAAGAACTGACACTCCTTTTCACGATAGCAAGTGTTTTCTGTCTCCCCCTTGATTAAGATGTTCCTTGTAAGAACTCCAACTTCTGCCCTCATGTCCATTCCATCAATAACTTCTCCTACATGAGGAAACTGAGGATTTTCTGTCCAAAAACAGTTTTGAAGAAGAAAAAACATAGTTGTCATTGACAGAAAACAAAGCTTATTTTATATAAGCAAGCTAATTGTAGCAACAAACCCCATGCATTCTGATACGTTCTCTCTTAGCTTTTCTTATGCTAAGGCACACAAAAAGAACACAATTGTTAGATAATAAACTTTAATCCAGGTAACAGCTATGCAAATTCCCCCCTCTTCCATTTCCAGACTGCAGTTGACTCAATGATAGTTAAGCATCTTGTAGGATGATGAATCAAGTATGTTTTGGAAGGAAACATGGAGTAGCAAAGCTCTAACTATGTATTTTTCATTTTAGTAAGACAACAAATACTAAACAAATCATAACATTTTATTTGTAAGTGCATCTTAACATCAGCCCAATAGTTTGTGAACAGAATGGATTAAGAAAGCAATAAAAAGTTTAAATGAATCCAATATATCTAGAAAACTTTTAATGAGACGTAGATGCAGTTTTGCTTTAAAAGCAAAAGGACACTGGCTGTTTAATCCGTTCTAAAGAAAAATTAAGAACTGAAAATACTGTATTAAACCCCCTCTGAAAGAAAATAGGATTTGCTTTCCTAGCTGTATTTGCTCTATCCCAGATAGCTATTGTGAGGCCACATAAACTAAAGTTAGGGAAAACAAGATACCCTGTTCCTTTGGAAGAACAATGTAAAACCAATCAGTTTCTTATTTGACTATATGAACTGAGAAAATTAACTGGTCCTGTAAACCTTAAAAAATGTATTTATATGTTTATTTCTTAAATATTTTTTTTTCACGTGTTCCCTTCCCGTTTCTTGATCACCTGAATACAGACTGTCACTATCTCTTCGAAGGTTACAAAAGCATAGAAGCCTAAACTGGTGATTGCCACAACATGATGCAGACCCCTGAGTGTTATTAATTCTGTACCTGCTGTTGAGGATTTAATAAGACAACAGGTGCCTGTAAGTGGGACTGCACTCCTCTCCTTGAAGGCTTACCTATTGCTTTTTTCCTGCATTTGACTAGCATACATAAATCAAGTGAAGAAAGAGCAGCTAGGCCTTCTACAAAACAATCCTTTTTAGTTTTCCTAATAGAAAGGGGCTAAAATAGCTAAAAAACTTAGCAAAAAATACAAGAAAAATTCAAAAGAGGGTGAGTTCTTCAGCATGGCAAGTTTGCTAATCCACAGAAAATTCATTCTTTGTGGAACACAGACCGTGGTTTGGGTATTTTTTTTAAAAGTACCTGTTTCCATGACATGATATTGGGAGTTAATAAAGATGGACCAGTTCATCTCCTTTAACATCTTTTAGAGATCTATTTAACATCTTTCAAAGATTTATTTAAAATAAAACCTCCAAGATTTGTATTTTATGCCATATTGTAAATCTTGCAAAATTTTTTTTTCCCTTTAAAAGCAGGTACATTTTCACTACGTGATTTCTGAGATTAAACTGTTTGCATACACACCACTCAGTGGTGACAAAAACCTTCTTAAACTTCACACTGCAATGTTCAAGTTTGCTGTTTAAAATACTGTGATCAATAAAACACACAACATGAGACCCCTAAAAACAAAGCCCAGGAAGGCTCATGCTCAGTGACACTAAGTCAGTTCTGCAGTTTCATTCACCCTGGTATTCTCCAATGTATAATAAAGTATTCTGCAATGAAAAATAAGGTTAACTTAGATACTGTTTTCCTATATCTGGGATTTCACAACGCAGTAAAACACACCTGACCCATACTAAGGAATGCTGGACTGCACTGCAAAATGGACGTACAAACTGGCGGTCCCTTGAGACACGGGAGAACAGAAAAGTTCGAGGGCATTCACAGAAAACTTCCAAGAATGGAGAAAGAGTGGTTTGAAGAAGAGGAAGTCACACATACAGAGACGAATGGGACAAAACCAGATTCTGAAGAACACTGATGGACTGCTGCAAACTAACACTGCAAAATAACACTAGTCTAGTGCCATAAGCTGATGCTGCAGCACACCAGATGGGAGCAAGAGGGGAAGCTCAAGACCTGAGGCTGGTGGACCACCAAGGAAGAAGGCGCAGAGTGGCAGATGGAAGACACAGGCACCAGCAGAGCAGAGCAGGCAGTCCCACGGGAGCCTCTTGTGAAGTCAACCCAACGAATAACTCAGATAAAAAGGGAAATGGTCAACAACATGCATGACCATTTTGTGTGCATCATGCCCAAAGGAAAAAACAGATTGCAACTACTCAGGAATATCCTGTGTGAGCAGAGGCTTAGAAGTGCCACTTATGTAATGACCATTTTGCTGGTGGGAGGTGCAGTGGCAAACTGGCGGGGGGGGCCCAAAATTCAAAGATTGCCATTTCCTCCCTTCCTTCTTCCCTCCCTTCCTTCCTTCCTCCCTCCCTCCCTTCCTTCCTTTCTCCCTTCAATAGAACCTGAAAAAATTATAACACTTTGAATGATGGGAAGAGCACTAAAGGCAAAGGAAATGGTAATGACCACAACAGCCATTCAAGAATATATAAAGAGAACTAGTGAAAAGACAGAATGGAGCCAAGAAAGGAAAACAAGCATAATCCTCTTGGCAGAATACTAAAGCATTCAATGAGCTTGGGAAGAAAGGAGAAAGGAAAGTGAGTATGGTAAGCTTTGAGGCAGACCTGACATGATACAGAGCATTTTTATAGCAAGGAGAAGTACACGTTGCTGTGTACAGCAACAAAGCAATACAGAGATAGGCGACAAGGCTGTTCTTTACTGCTGCTGCTGAAAGGGACCATCTAGAGCATACTACTGTGAATACATGTCACACAAATCTTCAAATATTGACTGCTTTCATACCTTTGACTTTGACTTGATGCTTGGTACACTCTGGGCAGGGAAGGAGGGTGAATTCCTCCGTCTGATACATTGAATAGTCTGTGCTTGCAACCACAATCCTGTCTCCAGGCTCCCAACTACTAACATCATCCAGAAGATTCAGTATCACTCCACCTACAGCTTCCACCTGGAAGCCTGAAACTGGGACACCTAATGGGGGGGGGGGGGGGGGAGCAAACAAAGTGTAAGATTATAATCACCTCTATATGATATCATCTTCAGGAAGATATTAATAAGAAACATAAGAGATTTCACAAGCTCCAAAGCCCTCTAAAGTACATTCCTGGTGTGAAACATGCCAGTGTGAGATACCATTACAGCCTACTTAATTGCTGGATCTCAAATGGGCCAAGTAAAAAAGATGAACTGACAGGGAAAAATATTTGATTTATTTAAAGAAAACATAATATGATATGGCAACAATTTCTAGGTCCAGCTACCTCTACATGTTTCAAGTGATATTTTTTTTCATTTAAAAAACTCTACACCTGTAATCGAGGACCTGCAAAACAGAGCAGAGGGTCTTTCCTTTTTATTCTCAACTAATAAAACAGCTTGGCAGGCTAAATTACACACACACGCTATTTCACTGCTTTGTGATGGATTTGCACAAGTTCAGCAACTCTTGGTTACTGTTGACTCTAACTCTGTAGTACCAGCAAGTAAAAAGATGTGTTTTGTTGGATTTTTTTTTTTAATATAAGTCTATACATTTTCATAGGGCTGTAACAAATAGTAAAGGAGTAGTATCAAATAGCTCAATTACTTAACAAATAAATATCCAACTACCTTAGAAAGATTCTACTGAGGCAAATACAATATCCCTTAGTAATTCTACAAACAGAAACAAACCATGACTTCCCACAAAAAGCAAAACTCAGATCAAATATATCTTAAATAACTAAATGAATAAAGCATAAAAGCAAATGAGTGGTAGGCCTTCCAGTCTCTTTATACCACAGATTCACCTTGGTATGAGAAAAGCTACCTGAAGTTCAGAATCAAACAGCAACAGAAGATTGTAACAATAATAAAACATTTATTTTGACTTCTAACAAGTTTTCAGGATGATAACTTATCTTCTGAGATTTAAAATAGATATGCCTGACAAATTACTCAAAAAAAGTCTGTCTCAGCCTTTCAGAAGACCCCTTATCTCTATCCAAATATATTAAAAATTAATCATAGAACAGTTTAGGTTGGAAGGATCAGCTAGTTCCGAGCCCCCTGCCATAGGCAGGGACACCTTCCACTAGACATGGTTGCTCAAAGCCTCATCCAGCCTGGCCTTGAAGACCCATCCAGGTATGGGGCATCCACAACTTCCCTGGTCAACTTGTTCCAGCACCTCACCACCCCCTCCACCTCTTGTCCTATCACTACAGACCCTTGCAAAAAGTACCCCCTCAGCTTTCATGTAGGCCCCCTTCAAGTACTGGAAGGCTGCTATAAGGTCTCCCCAGAGCCTTCTCTTCTCCAGGCTGAACAACCCCAACTCTCTCAGCCTGTCTTCACAGGAGAGGTGCTCCAGCCCTTTGATCATCTTCATGGCCCTCCTCTGGACTCACTCCAGCCAGTCAGTATCCTTCTTATGTTGAGGGCCCCAGTGCTGGACTTCTAATGAAGATTGATAATATATATTCATGTGCTGTATACAGATTGAGAAAACAGGTTGTACTGAAGAACTGTTTCCTCATACTTCATCCATAAAGGAGAAAAGAAAACCCCAATCAACAAAAAAACCCCCATCAACAAAAAAACCCCAAACTTACAGCAGCACTCAGAAATTTAAATTGCAACCAACAGTTCTAGCAAAACCAGCATATACAATATCCCCAGCTGCAGGATTTCACTAAATACTTTCCTACCATCATTCCATTCGCTGAAGGCTGTCACAACAAACTTCTGACCATCCACTGTGAAAAAATCTTTCTGAGCAAGAGCTTTCCCACCAGTGCTGTGATTTTCATAGTTTCTTACTGATTCATTACAAGAAGAATTTCCACCACCTATGACACCAACAAAAGCCCAGGCTTGCCTGTGAAAAACCAAAGTAAATGTTTAAATATAGCAGTCCTTACTGAATTCTTCACAAACTTTTAAAGGACAAGACAAGGAGTGCAGAAGTCATAAATAATCCTTTTGCCTGCTTTTTCAAACTGATTTTAAAATGCAACTTAAAGTGCAGAAGAAAAATCATTAGACCTCATTGACAAGAAACATAGTTTAAAATAACTGGATGTCCTATATACAAATTAGCAAATACAAGAGCTCTTAATGGAGAAAACTTTCAGATACATTTCTAGTACAATATCCAACAAGATATGCTTTTTCCAAAAGCAAAATCATAAGAGACCCTACTCCCAAACAGCTTTGCTGGGGCACAGGAAGAGTAGGAGCCAGTGCCATGGTCACAGCACCGCAGCCCGCTGCTGTCACAGCACCACAGCAAGCAGCGTCCCAGAGCAGCAGCCAACAGTCTCAGCAGACCATTCAGGCTGAGAGGGATGGACACAGCCAGCAGCACACTAGCTATGCACTAGATGAGCAATACCTTCTGAATCCTTTGAGATGCTCATACCTAGAAAAGGAAGTGGATACTGTTACACAACCTTTGCATGGGGGATCATCAATGTTTCTGAAAGCTGAGACCAAAGATTTTTGCTTTGCCCCCTTGCTGGCCCTTTCCTCAGATAGAAACCTACTTGGCTGAGCAGTGATGTGGTACAGGGACCTCTCCTGGAGGTACTTTCCTGTCGTACAGCTGCACTCAATGCATCCAAGTTTTTGGAAATGAAAAATTAACCACGTGCCACAGAAAGATTCCACCAAGTTTGAAAAACAAGACTATTTTGCTGTCCTTTACTGCTCTGTAATGCCATAATTATGTGCAGGGAGGAAGCAGTCGAGATCACCTATTAAAAAGTTGAACAATTTTGCATCATTAAAGTTGAAATATTCACCCCAAATGAAAAGTGTCAGCTACATGGACTGTAGTCTGTTGCTAATGACTGATTCAAAAGCAGATATTAAAACCACCTTCAATCCAGCTGCCTTTATTTCTGTCCTCTCATGACGTTCTGATTGATTGGGATTAAAATGCCAAATGAAAGTTTAGTGTTAACCTGTTAATAGGAATAATACATACTGGGACAGCTTTTCAGTACCAGCAGCAAAGCAGCTGAATATTTCACATTTAAAATAGATATCTAGGTATTTTAATGTATGCCACTTTGCAAGAAGAGGTGAAAGGGGAGAGGGATGTAACAGTATTTACCTCCATGCTGAAATCTCCTTCACTAACTTTACAGGTTTAACAAAACAACCCTCTGTCCCTCAGTGTGCACTTGGGGAGAGCTTTTCGACCATCTTCCACAGCAGAACACAGCAATTTTATGTACATACAGAGCCTCTAACAACTAACAAAACCAGACAAGAGTAAGTTCAGCAGAGAAAGAAGAAAGGCTGCTTCTTCCCAGCTGCACACTGAAGAAGTTCCTCATTTCAGATGAACCAGCATGGATGTCATAAGCAGAGATGAACAGCAGAAACTCAAACCTCCAGGCCAGGGTGGGGCTGGCTGCACAGCAACCTGAACAATGACCACATTAGCTCCATGACCTTCAGGAGGTGGTGCTTATTACAGAACATCCAGGTCTCAGCACCTCTGACCAAACTGCTTCAGAGGCAGCACTGCAAGCACTTTCCATCGTGTGACAACATGCTTACACAGCCACTGACACAAACATGGTTCTGACAGGAAACAGGATTAGAACATGCCTTCCTGAAGGACATCCCAGCCCACCTCTGCCAAAGCAGAAGGAGGAAACTAATTAGAATTCAGATGCTGGGGGAGAGTGAAGGGTAAGAATAAAATGGAAAAACTAAACGTTCAATTTCCTGGAAAATAGATATAGGTTATACAACACCATCTTAATGGAAGCTGAAGAGCAGACTGACAGTTAGGAAACCTGGTGTCCCATTTTACTTGTATTGCTAACCCTGTGCAGCACACATCTAATTTCACTGCAAAAAGTCATTTGCAAGAACTAAATGAATGGCGCAACAGTTTAAGCTTCCTGCTTTAATAATTGCTGTAATACCTCTTCTACTGTACCACCATCCAAAACCTGACCAGCTGAAAAAAATGGTTAAAAATACAGAAACCTTACAGATGAACTTCAATCACAAAATATTTTTACAGATTACTTCCCTTGCAGACTCAGTGGAGGGGTAGTGTACTTCCATTTCAACAGTGCACAGGTATGAATAAGATGCTATTTCATAGTATCATAGAATAGTTTGGGTTGGAAGATTATCTAGTTCCAGCCCCCATGCCACAGGCAATGACACCCTCCACTAGACCAGTGTGCTGGTTTCAGGCACGGATGAGCTGCTTACCTGGGACCAGCCCACAGGATCATGCTTCATTCTGTGTTTGATTCCATGATCAAGCTCAATGGTCAGTTTGAGCGGGGGTGGGGGTAGGGGGTGGAAGTTTTTTTCTCCCTGCTTTCTGCTCCCAGGCTCAAGGACGGGGGTATTCTCTGTGGGTTTTGGGCTCAGGGGTTTTGGATAGGTTTTGGGGGGGGGGGGTTCCTCTATCTGTTTTTTTGCCTTGCCATTTTGGAATATGGCTGTGTCGATCCACGGGTGGAGATCCTGTATCATATGTTCTATTTTCTATTTTTTTAATTACTTATTAGCAGTAGTATTGTTAGTAACACTGTAAGTTTCATTTGTAGAATTAAATAGTTCTTATCTCAACTTCTATGAGCTTCCCATGTTTTTTTTCCTTCAACCCCTCTTCACTATTAGTGGGGGCAGGGGGAGTGGAATATAAGAGCAACTGGTGGTACTTAATTGCTGGATAGGGCTAAACCACGACAACCAGGTTGCTCAAAGCCTCATCCAGCCTGGCCTTGAAGATACCCTGTAAGATACACAGGATTAGCATTCCTTGCTTGTATTCAGTTTCTAGGTTGGCATTCCTTGCTCCTCCACATATAGAGTCACATGCAGTAAAAGGTTCAAATAGCAATGATTTTCTGTGTGTTTGAATGAGAAAAAATCCCTCACTGGACCCAGTTCTAATTGCTGTCAATAACTGTGAAAGAGAGCAAGTACGAGTAAGTAATAAGGTCAGATAACTGTAACTATCAGTCTCGACTATCGAAATACTGCACATTGAATACTACTACTGCAGTACTATGTACAACGCTAAGAATCCTCAGAAGATTTTAAGAGCAGACACTGTCACAGTTTAATGAATCCCCCCTCAAAGGCAACAGAAACTGTATGTAATCTTTACACAGTACAAAAGGGCAAATAAATTACTTACCTGTAACTCAATCCTCTGACAAACTTACTTCCCAGAAGATTCTGAATAGTCACTCTGGTTTCCTCCAGTAGATTTTTAGCAGCTGAATCTCCTACAGCAATAGCAACAATGCGACCAGGACTTCCATTTTTCAATAAGTTCTGCAGCTTCAAACTTTCTTCTGAATATTGATGAGTATCAAACTTCAGCACTTCCAAAATCTCTGCTGTGTCCTGATCGATCACTCTCACATTTAGCCCCCGTGAAAAATTTCTTTTAAATGTATAATGACCATAGGCCAGCCCTGAGAAATACATAGTCTTTGACAGAAGAGTCCATGATAACTTCTGGTGCCCATGTAACTCCAGCGTTCCTTCAGGGCCAACGCCAATAAATTTTTTGCCAAATTCTGGCACATCAGCACCTTCATGTGACTTCCCATACAAAACAATAGTTGCTTTGGATTTATAGCGGCATTTCTCTGCTCCAACATGAAGCATTCCACCATCCTTTATCAGGATAAATCGAGTTCTCAAGGTAATATTTTTAGAACCTTCTTTATCATCACCAAAAACAAGTAAACCTAAAGAGAAAAGAAATATTTTTGTAGGTCAAAGAAAAATTCAGATAGACACAGGGAAACAAGTTCTGCGGTAAGAACAGAAAAATTACAGATTTGTTTTCCACATCCATGACTTAATCTGTTACACTCATGTATGTTTATTTGGAAAGAAAGTAACTCCTACCAATAGTGATTTATCTTTCTAAGAATTTCGTCAGTTTATTCCTACTTTTTCTGCCAGTTTGGTAGAATTACTAACATACCACAATAGCCATCAGAAGACAATCAGATCTTGTACAAGGAAGGCTAGTACACAAGTCTTATTTTACTATATCCTACAGAACACCACACCAAAGCTCCACTGAATATCCTAGAATCATATAATGGTTTAGGTTGGAAGAGACCTTAAAGATCACCTAGTTCCAACTCCCCTGCCATGGGCAAGGACACCCTCCACTAGACCAGGTTTCTCAAAGTCTCATCCAGTCTGGCCCTGAAGACACCCAGGGAAGGTGCATCCTCATCTTCTCTGGGCAACCTGCTCCAGTGCTTCACCATCCTCCCCGTGAAGAATTTTTTTCTGATATCTCATCTAGATCTCCCGTCTTTCAATTTAAACCCATTACCCCTTGTCCTGTCACTACCAGCCCTTGCAAAAAGTGACCCCTCAGCTTCCTTGTAGGCCCATTCAGGTACTGGAAGGCTGCTATAAGGTGTCTCCAGAGCCTTCTCTTCTCCAGGCTGAACAACCCCAATTCTCTCAGCCATTCTTAATAGGAGAGGTGCTCCAGCCCTCTGATCACCTTCGTGGCCCTCCTCTAGACTCACTCTCATAGGTCCATGTCCTTCTTATGTTGAGGGCCCCAGAGCTGGACACAGTACCCCAGGTGGGGGTCTCACAAGAGCAGAGTAGAGAGGAAGAATCACCTCCCTCGACCTGCTGGCCACACTTCTCTGAATATAGACCAGGATACAGTTGGTTTTCTGGGGTAGCAGTGCATACTGTCCAGCTTTTCATCCACCAGTACCCCCAAGTCCTTCTCCTCAGGGCTGCTCTTGATTCATTCTTTACCCAGCCTGTACTTGTATTTGGGATTGCCCCAAACCATGTGCAGGACCTTGCACTTGGCCTAAAGTGCTAAAGTCTCTGAAGTGTTCACTCATCTTTTTAATGATGTCCCTGACCTGGTAGCAGGCTCAAAAGTAAAAGCAGGGGTAAGCTGCAACTTAAAATTCCAGAACAGAAACAAAAACTGCAGTAAACTGAAGCATGATGATGTTCATCTTGCCATTTCATACCTCCATCCTGTATAACTATAGAGTGTACTGTAGCATCTGAGTTCAGACGAAACAAATCCCCTTTTTTGATAAAAACTCTCTTTTCAGGATCCTTTCCAGGGCTCCAGTTTTTAAGACGAGGATTCTGATCGGGACAATTCTCTGTAATACAATGTGAAATTCAGCTTTTAAAGTGTCATCGCATCAATCAAGGCAGTTCAAGGATGAACACGAGCAACGCAAAGTCAGTCCCCCAAAAAGGATTCCCACCTCCTTCTGTGGTTACAATACTGCAGCTACCTAGGCCAACTAACATGGCTGTAAAGCATCTAAATACCTCTCAAGGTCTCTGTGTGAGACAGGCTGATCCCTTCTTGGTTTTAAGCAACCAACTTTTTTTAGTGTAGGTTTACAGGTAAAGGATTAAAAAAAAAAAGAGGCATCCTTAGTATATTTCGCACAATACCTTACTGGTTAGAACAGTTTCCTGGGAGACATGACATTTGGGTCTAAACTCAGGGTTTGTACTCCTTAGGATGTCAGATTAAATATCAGGCAACAAACCACATGACAGCAGCAACGCAAGCAATGCTTGCTGAAACCCTGCTGAAGGTCTGGCACCACACAGGCAGTAACACCATACTACAAGGCCAGAAAAGAAGAAGTAGCAGCAAGAAGTAAGAGAGTTGTGTGATTTCAGATAGAGTTACAGCAATGCAGTATTTACAACACGCTCATTTTTAGCATACTAAGCAGTTGAGTCAGGCAGCAACACAGACATACTACAAAAACAAAAACGGGAAGTATATTCCTTGGATTTTCTTACCAAAAGAAAAGTCAGAATGAAAATATTTTTCTTACACAAAAGACAACCAAAAAGATGCCAAAATAAAGAGGTTAGCAGCCAAACCAAGAGCAACAGCCAAAATAGTCTTTTCACATCTTATCTTCCAGAAAAGAAACACCCACACATCTGCAATGCAACTTTGGGGGAAAAAAGATACTAGCAATAGCCCATCCTTGCAAAATCTAAAGAAAGCAAAACCTACCCAAAAGTTTAACACAAGCCAGCCTTAGTTTTGCTGACAGAAATGTTTTCCCTTTGGTGTTACTCTCCACACTTCAAATGCTTTCCAACTCAGGAAACCCACATAAACCAAGATTTGACTGCAAGTGGGAAAAAATTAGCAGAACTGAATAAGGGCAAAAGGCATCCAAGTAGCAATATAAAGATAAAAAAAAAAAAAAAAGAAGTATTTTGTGGGGATCCTAAGAAGACAGTATTTAGAAATTCAACACATGAGGGAAAGCGGAAAGCCAAGAAGCATTGTGATCAGCAAGTCTCCTGAGCACTTAACTGGACAAATGCAAGTCTACTGCCTGACTCACACCAAGTCACTAAACCCCTTCCCCCAGACATGACACACACAGGCACTGTGAAGAAACATGTATTTCCTGGAAGCAAAGGGCAATGTGAGGAAACCATGAGTCAACAACCTAATGATTTCTGCTTAACATGATTCACAGAAGAGAAGATCTAGTAACTGTAAATTTTTCTGTTGAGTCAGAAAGAAGAGAAACAGCACAGTAACTCAAACCCACACTTCTTTAGATTTATTGTACATTACAATCTAGCAAGGAAGCCATCAGCATCAGAAATAGACACTTTTGTAACGCAAGCATGCTTCTGAAGCATGGTGGATCAACTTTTTAGCAAGCAGATAGATGTGCTCAGCAAAAAAGTTTTTTGAAATTCTCCCTTAGCAAGTGTAGATTTAGTACTTCACCATATGCTACCTCCAAAACTACTGATTAGATTTTACAGACCACAGCCACTGCCTCTACAGCTAATGTTATATGAAAACAGAAGCACAGAACACAAAATATTAGGTACCTGTGGCCTTGCCAAATTTAACCACTCATGTTGAAAATTTTTCAATTCAAGCCTCTGCTTCAGAGCATTTTTGTAAAAATGGGTCAGCCCTCCTCAAGATTTAGTTGCTTCTGACATAGTTGGGAAAGGGGAAAGAGAGGAACTGATATTTTTGCAAACAGTGGAGGGGAGACAGAAATTTGACCACAAAAAAAAAGCCCACCCGAAAAAAAAATAATCTAGAACTTAATGTGCTAGAGCAAGGATATGAAATTTGGCAGGAAAAAAGGCAGGAAACAGTTCTCAAGAGGCAGTTAAATATTTGCTTTCTACCTGCTTAGCCACCAAGTCTGAAGTTTTTAAGGCCTCTGGGAAAAAGTTATCAGTGTTATATTATGCTCAGCCCTCTGAACACAGTTTATCACAGTTTGGCAGCTGATTTTACTGAGGATCCTGTTTATCCTGGGCAAGCTCCAGGTGAGAGCTGCAAAGGCTAAGCAGAACTTTTCTTTGAAAACCTCCCCAGCTTGTCATCCTGACTCTGCAGCACAAGTCCCTGGAAATGGGGAAGGAAATTGCATTTCCAGTGCTCTCCTTGATCTCCAGTGTTCAGGACTCCTTAGGAAAAAAAAAAAAGATGATGACAGAAAACTAAAAGCAAGGATGGAAAAAGAATTGAGCTGACAGGCAGGAACAGAAATACAGACAAATATCACTTTCCCTTTGGGGAAGGTATTCTGGAGGTTTAGGATTTACTCACAATTACTACTAAGTCTCACATTCCCTCTACTACTTTTTAAACAGACATTAAAAGTACTGGCAATATGGATTTCCAATTGGCTTCCAGAACACACCTAGCTGGAACTGGAGTAGTTGGCTGCATGTGCTAGGGTTGGAGATGACTGTATTAACATTTCAACCTGTTGGGAATCTTCTGGGGAGTTGCTGCAACGACAGTACTGCAGGATTAAAATTTCAGCCAGACTTTCTTTGGTGCTTGTAGGAGTTTCTCTTGAGTCAGGGTTGCCAAAGGAGTTTATGGGTGCATGTTGGGTTTTTTTAAAAGGATAATGCAGGGAAACTTCAGAAAGATACAACATAAGAATTAACACTGTAAATTGGCTTGGACTTCCAGCAAGAAACAGTTTGAAGCTGAAGGAAAGCAGCCATGATCTTTGGTTACTCTGTAGCCCTTAGGTAAGTCATTCCATTCCATCTACTAAATCACAGTAACTCTTCCGCACAGGATCCAGGTGATCCATTAAACACATCCTGACCATGCATTCAATGAAAAAATACCCACAAAACTCAATGTCTCTGGAATGAGCTACTGCAGATGAAGCAAAAGCATTCCAAAACCACTTACATTTTTTTAAAAAAGTCAAGCCATCTCCTTCACATTATCAGCTTTTGAAGCAAAAAAGGGATTATTATTTAACATATCCCACAGCACATGATAACACCCCACTTCTTCTAAAACCATCATCAAAATCTACAACTTTTAGTTAACTAAGTCTTGATATCAAAGCAGAAAGGCTTTTCCAACCAAAATACTTCTCAGAGTCAACTAGAAAAGACACCCTTCAGCCTTAGCTTGAACTTGGCTGTAACCAAAGTACTTATTGCAGGTATGTAAACCTGTTACCAGTGCTCTGGACCACAACATAGAAATAACTTTTTATTTACTATTCAATCAGGTTTTTTGTGGTTTTGTTTTTTTGATGTTGTTGTTGGTTTTGTGTATGTTGCTTTTTTTCTTTGTTGTTCGTTGTTTTTTCCCTTCAAAATTACCAGGAAAATTCAGTAACACCTAAGACAAGATCTTTGGAAGCCACCACCAAGAGCACTCCCATTAGATGTATGCATTCACTTTGTACTGTCATCCAAAGTCTTCAGCTGCAGACTTTGGAAACTGAATCTTTTGAGGTACTATGCCAAAAGCTGCTGAGTAATCTGTTGTGTTACAATAACCAACAGTTTCAATTCAAAACAATGTTTAGCTTTCAGAAGCCTGATTTCTGCCTTAAAAAAAAAAAAAAAAAAACCAACACACAACAAAACCAAACAATCCATGCTCCAAACTACACTACCAATCTTTAGCAACTGCACCTCATAGCAACTCCTAGCAGTATTTAGCCAGAGGGATGTATACTTAGTGATTAGCAGGTAATCACATCACCTGTTCATACTTTATAACCACTGACATATTTGGGAGGTTTTCCAAATTCCATGAAAGTTGCCCAGTTTTCTAAGATAAGCTGAGAAAAAATCAGGGCTATTAGATCAAAAAGGTCCCTGCACAATTTGTGTATAAACGAAACAAACATACACTGCTGGCAAAAAAATGCTCACAGATTTTAAAAATCTTTTTACTTGAACACTCTTTTACTATCATCCTTAGACACTGCTTAAGTAGCCAGATTCCATTTTGTCTGCAATTTGTAAACATATCAGACAGCTTCTTCAGCAAGACAAAAATAATTATATTTATAAAACATTCATGCTTCTTTCCCCCTCACCAGTAGTCTTTATTTACTGCTATGCCTTTTGGCTTCATTTAAGTAAATCAAATTGTTCACAGTAAAAACATAAAAATTACACTGATAACAGACAAAGGAGCTGATGTTAGCCCTCAGACACTGCTTCCTTCCATGTTAAAATTGCAGAAAGCATCTTATTTTTGCACTTAACTCTTAACACTAATCCTGCAGCTGAATTATTGAATTATGTTCACAGGGTCCATAACTTCTAGGATGATTTTGTTTGCAAAAGAACTTACCATCTGGAGCATATTTTGAAGCTACTCCCAAAAAAATCCCCAGTGCAACAAAAAGTGAAAGGCTAGAAATGGCAAAGCAAATGAGAGTATTTTTATGCCTGTTGGCTTCTGCCTGGCGGCGGTGCTGATTCCCTGGTAAGGATGGGAGTCTTGTCCGAGCTTCTTGTCTTGCAGAGGTAAATTCAGCTGCAGCATGGCTCTGTGAAGGCAGTGGGGGACGGAGAGGGGCAATTCTCCCTGGGATGTACCCCGAAGACCTGTGACTGCTCCCGTTATGAGGTCGGAAGAAAGCGGGGGAGCTCCCGCTGGCATCAGTGTCTTGCATGTTACAAAGTCACTGGAACATGCACAGATATACACACAGGGAAAAAATAAAAGACAGGCTTTCAGTATACAAAGTACAGTATATAAAAGAAAACAAACAAAAAAAAAGAAACAAACAAGGAAAAACAAAGGTAATTTTAAGTCACATGCCTTCTTAAGAGGAGGCAGTGAAACTGTAGCTATTTACAAAGTATCAGTCACTCATTTGCTACTGGTCACTTGCCACAGTGTAACAGCATGAAACGATACTATGTATCTTTCACAAAACTAAACACCAAAGCATATGATAGTGGAACACAGTACGACACAGACCATTTCTTCGAGGTTCCACTGGGTATTTTTCACAAAGTGTTTTCACAGTTAGTTTGTATTATATGATTAAGAAACAAGCTGAACGATGAGAATGCTAGCAAACCCTTCTTCCCCACAGTTATGCAAAGAATGCTAAATGTATTTCTTCTGCAGGCAGAAGCTGAACAAATTCCTCATTGTTTTATGGGAAAGGAGCTGAAAGAGATGGGCCTTCCTTCCACACTGTAAGGGGGAAAAGCATTTAAGTTTAATACGTAAAATGCAAAACATAATTTTATCCATATACATGCTGATGCAACTTCAACACTTTTAATTAGCACAGGCATATAGAGGCTGCAAACTCTTAATTTACTCACAGTGGGATTTGATTGCTACTAAAGGTGCATCAGGAATGGTCCTGTGAGAAAGTCACCTGCATCTTGTTCAGCAAACCTCGTGGTTTTTCTTGTTGCTGAGATGCCCGGGTTTGGACACTGCTCCAGATCTCTGAACCTATGACCCAGAAACAAGTGCTACTTTTATTTTGGTTACTAGCATTGTTTCCATCTTTTTCTGAAGCAAACAATGAGGAAAGCCTACCAAAAACATCACTGTCTGGCCCATCCTCAACAGCAGTTCTAATGTCTCATGCATTTCTGGTTTAAGAGACACAAACCTGCATTTGACTGTTTTCTCAGACTTTCTGCTCAACTGTGCTGTATCATATGGAGTATCCACAAAGCTGTCATAACTTTTTTTTCATTAACATTTCTTAGGGGTAGGACTTTTTTGAGAAGGCTGCTCAAGTTTCAGTTAACTGAACCTTAACTTTCTAAACTAAATCCTGAAAGGGATTTAGCATAAGTCATGCATATTAAATAGCAAGATGAATTATGAAAACAAAAACTACCAATAACGGAAGACCATTAAAGTCCTCTTTCTCTTCCATTAACAAAGGGAAGTCTCAAATGTAGTCTGAAGCACCAGGCATGCTGGTGAAGGAGAAACATGACAACTGTAATCTTACTCAGAGAAGTAGCAAAGGAACCTTTTGTCTCCTAAATAAGCTCATAAACTGGGCATCTCCTCCTGATTGCGCAGTCTTAGACAAGACCACTGTCACTTCTATTGTTCTGTAGTATACAGAGTGATGCAGTATTTTACTTTGCAGTTTGCTTCAGAGGAATTTCAGTAAAAATCAAGTTATTGCACAATATATAACTGATTACCTTACCCAACAGAGTTACACAGAATTCAGTCTGTACCAATCTGTTACTTGTCAGGCCATTCAGGCAGGCAGTTATCTCAGTATCCCTAAACTTCTTGCCCTTCAACTTTCAACAGGGTATTATGCAATATTTTCAATTCATTACTTACCACACCTTTTAGTCAGGGCCACATGTAAGTATGTGCTTCCAGGTCACCAGTACCAGGGAAGTCACAGATTCAGCTAGAACATCTCAGATGATTCAGCCCACTATGTACTCATTACCACCCATCTTCTGGAAGGCTATACTAATTGCATGGTCACTCTTTTGCAAGAGTAGTGCTACCCCACACAATCCAGATTTCTGCTTATACACCCCTTTCCACTACACAAGCAAGCAAACAAGTGCTTTTCATACTCAGTCAACTCAGTTTAAACCACCTTAAAAAAAGAAGTAGTCTATTTTGCACAGCACATAAGTAAAAACAGTGTTTACCTGCAAGTCTGGCTCTGCCAACAAAGCATCTGAGCTGTGTGGACAGCACACCCGAGCAGGCAGACAGCACAGAGACAATGAACAGGCTGCAACATCTCCAGTCTCCTCATATATTCCTTCACCATTTTTAACATATGCCACTACTACACACTCATAAAAGCCCACATTGTTCCACACTAGCAGAAACTAGAAACATATGCACTGTACAACCAAGGGATAACATCTGAATCTCCCAACACATGAGCATGTGCTCAGAAGTAAGTGGCATACTTATGCCTTACTCTGTTCAGGGCTGGTTTCCTGGAATGGAATTGTATTTTTTCATGAGGTAATTCAAAACATAACCTTACACCAGCCAAAATGCGAGAAATATACCAAAATATTTCACACTTGTCTTCTGTCAAATGCTTAGTGTAACAAAACATGTCAAAAGCACCAGAAAACTCCTGCACCCTTGCACCTTCTCAAAACTTTGTAAACACAGTACTCTTTCTTCCACAGACTGCAAATAAATTAATGCTTCACTTAAAACATATTTTAAGGAAGCATACTTCACAGGTCTTAAAAATAAACCAAAAGAGAAACTAGAAGAAACCCCACTTCCGTTGCTCTGGGCTATCAAACACCATGAGCTGTAGTGCTGACCTATATCACAACATTAAATCCCAGACTATATAATCAGCATTAGGGAAAGACTGAGTAAAGGTGGGAGAAAGACCACACACATCAAGAAAAATATTCCCCTATGCAATACAGAACCACATTGGTTACCGCTGCTTTCCTGGAACAGACACTTGCCTGGTATGAGATCAAAGGGCACTGAGAAACCCAAGAGAAAGGAAAGGGACAAGAAGTCAGTACTAAAAAGCTCCTAAGCAGCTACAGTTACTGAACAGAAAGTGGTATAAAGCAAACTCCTGAAGTATGACACACACACCTATACCAAACCTCCAAGGTAGTCAGCTGCAACGGAGATACTAATTTCAGGACAAGGTTTCAAGAGTCTTAGAAATCACCAGTTCAACAAACCTTAACCTCACCATTAAGAAAACTAATAGTTCCCAGCAGACACATGGGGTGCCTACATGCTTTCCAATCTGGTTCCACATTTTCTTTCACTGCTTTGTTTTGAAATTACACCTATTCACGATGATAATGGACAGCATGTTTGTAGAAACCTACTTTTCCACCTGCATGTGCAAAAGCTGGAAAGAATATATGTACAGTAAAACACATTTAACACAGTTAAGTAACTGTTGGAAATCACAACAATGTTTATAACAGCCTGAAAAAAAACAGCTGACTTAAAGTCTAAAATCTCTTGACATCTTTTATCACATATGCTCTTTGCTGCAGGCCACCACTGAGTCTTCTCCCTTGTGCAGCAGATTCAGAAGAAAACCAAAGGACAAATAGCAACAGTTAGTCAGAAATAGAGATACAAACATGGTAAAAATTATAAAACTTCATCCAAAGTAATTATGTCACACCAGGTTTTCTGGATTCCCTGTGTAGCAACTACTAATATTTACAGAATTTTTTGGCACAAAGAAAATGGGCAAAATTGCACGATATGTAACCATGGGAAACTGTTCAAGCTGAGGACCACATTTCCTAAAACAATTCTTTCCAAAGCATTTTCTGATCAAGAGACAGAAGTGCAAGCATGCAGAACATTTACAGTGTAAGACAAGGTCTGCAGATAGAAGTAATCTTCATCAGCTGGTCTAATGAAATCTTTCAGGCACGTAAGTCTCTCTCCAGGTCAGAAACAAATTTCAAACCTGTATAGGAGTAGGGAAGTTAAATTACATATGTATAGGTGATATGCAAAACAATTTAATTATTATCTATGGAGTAGAAAGGACACTGGGGCAGGGGAGAGAGGATGGTGAAAAGATTGCTTCTTCAGGAAAGGAGGCAGGTAATTTGTAGCCTGTGGAATATGTGTTGTCTGTGGGAACAAGTACGAAATTACAGCACGTCAAGGAAAACCACTCAAGGGTTCATGGCTTAGGAGTCATTACTACATTACTACAGGAGTCATTAATTCAATTTCTAGCCTCTTCTGAAGGTGTTAGGTAGACATCTGTTAAGGATGAGGCTGAAAGATCAGATACAAAGTGGGGCCTTGTACAAGAAAAATGGTACCCCTCTCTAATGATCACTGGGTCATTATCCCTTACCCACAGTGGTGTGCATGAGCTCTGTAGCAGTGACTGGGTTTCACTTATCTCATTGTCAGGAAAGCATTTGATTCAGCAGATGAAATATCTAAATTTTCAGAGAGTTCATGTACAAAATCTAGGAATTTTCATAGTTCTTCTGCAGATGGGCCTTACTGCAGAAACTGCAGGGACATGCTGTTTTTTTCCAGTTCCTGAACATCAAACATTATTCTGCAAGCATTCAAGTGTTCTTGACTGACTTAAAGACACTGCTATTTTCAGTCTGCTCTAGTATATTTGTAACATCTTCAGATCTTGCCCAATGAATCGAAGTAACATAAGCCAGAAGCCACAGTGTTGAACGGTGGTATGTGTATCTAAAATCATGCCTGACACTCCTAGTGACTTCAAATTTTTCCTCTTTCTTTTTGACAGTTATTCTTTATAAATCACCTACAAATTGGGGAACTCTATTCTGTTTTTCATTCATTGTTGAAACAATAGCATGTTCTGACAGAGGAAATTATTCAGAATCCATTTGTTTCTTTGCATACGAATGAATCCACCAATGACTTAAATACAGAGGATCCAAGACAGCACACTAGGGAATCGGACATGTATACTGAAATAGGCAACATGAATGGAATAACTTTTACCATTTCTCTCATTTTCAGAAATGAAAGATTTAATAATTTGCATAGGAGATCATGAATGGAAACTTGCATTTTAGTCACACATCTGTCATTAGCTTGCTGTGTGAGTCACAGCTTATTTGGACCCCAAGTCTGTAACATGAGGAAAAAAAAACCAGTGGTCACTAGCCTCACTAGGGCATTGCAAGGATTAGTTTACAGAACACTGGTCTCCCTCAGCTCAGCAAATGCATCTGAGTACAAGTCTACTTTTAAGCAAATAAATACCTCTGTTTAAATCAACAGCTTCCACATGAAAGGAAAAGATTTGCAGCATTCACCTTAGAGGACCTGAAGAAGATAGTAGGGAAAAAAACCCTAAAAGCAGGCTTTTTTTTCTTAACTACTTCTTATATTGACAATAAGAAGAAGTGGTATCTACAGATATCTGCAGTCTGTAGAAGAACACAGATCCTATTCGAAACAGCTACAGCTCAGAACATCACTGCAGAAAAATTTTCTATGTAATGGTAATAAACTTCAGAGAAGTGAATTCCAGTTCGGATGCTACCCTGAATCACTGATGAAAACAGAATTCTAGCCTGCAATCTGTTCAAAAGAAGGAAGGTGAGATTAGTTATCTATTTTCATCTTATTAAATTACAAAATTACTCACAAAATCTATCAAGCAGTGGGAAAAAGAGTTAGATCCCACATTTAGCTTCAGTCAACACACAGAAGCATAGAGAGAAATTCTTTCTTTCTTATACTCCAAGAAACTCTTGAGTATATTGATAGAATTGCTTAATAATCAGTCATGTTCAAATTATATTTAAATTTGAAACAGTAGCATACCATGCTCTCTTCCATATCAGTATATGCATTTCTTTCTTCTTCTAGTTCTTTGTACTTACTCTGGTTTTCTTCTCAGATAAAAAAATTATAAGAACTAGAGAGCTTTAAGTCCAACTCAAATTTCATTAAAGATGTCACCCATTATTCTGCGTACTTGAAGGATTGTCTCTGCAGTTTTCAATTGTTCATCAGCCACAAAGAAAACAAGGCCGAACTCCTGTATCTGCACACCCACATTCCTTTAGAGTTGTCCTGCCTTTGTATGAGCCAAGTTAAATGAGTTGTCATTAAAAGATAATTAAGCTAAAAGCTCCAAATCACATTCACTGAGCAAACAGTTGTGACATCAGCACCTCTTAGCTGTCTGAACCCCCAAAGGATTCTTCATCATGGAGAAGGATGACTAAGACATAGGTCCACACAGTCAGAAGTAGTACTGAGAATGCAAATAACTGACCATATCTCTTCCAAAAGTGAAGAAAAAAAAAAGGAAAAAAAAAAAAAGGAAAAAACCAAGAAAAAAAAAGGGGGGGGAAAAAAAAGAAGAAAATAAAAACACCAAACCTGCCAAGAAAAAAAAAAATGAACTGGATGCTATATAGGTTCGAAGAGCAACAAGGTCACAGAAGAGAAGTCAGTTGGGTATTGTACTATAATACTGCCTCCTCAAGCTTATTCCTTGAACCAGAAGCTGTTGGAAACTGGAAGCAGAAGTATCATGATGTAGTATCTTCACCAGACATCTATTACTCATCACTGTCAGACACTCAGTAATGAACGGACACTTTGTCTGTTATAGCATGGTGGCTATTCTACTATGCTTTAAGATCTTTTAACTGTCTTACTCTGCTCCCTCATCTCAATCACTGCAATTGTCTGTTGACGTTATCAGCACAAAATTCACCTTTACCTGATGGCTTAAATTAACATTCCAGACAGACACTGGTACCAGAAACATAGAACAGTTTTCATTTTGCTTTAGAACAGTGGTCTCCAGCAGAAGGGCAGGGCACTTAACATCTAAATCTGTGACAGTACGAAGTAAACAGTCTTGTAAAAAGTTTCTACAGCTAAGCTAACACACGATAACTTGACTGTATGTCTGAATGCCAACATCCTCTATGGCCCTAAGGTATCACAGGACCCACAAGAACTACCCAAGTCGACAGCCTGGTGAATAACATTCAGTGATTTAACTTACAAGATATGAAACTTCTATGCGATTTTTGAAAAGAAAAAATATTTTCCATAATTTCCGTTTTATAAAAATCACAAACAGCGTATTTGAGATATCTCAAAACAGAAGGAAGTCTTCAAAAAGCCAAAGGCTTCTAACCCACCATTAAGTATGCATTCTGCTGAGCCAGTGGGTGCATTCGTATTTGGGATTACAGTAGCAAATTCCTTTGTAGAAATCTCTGAGGACTTTGCACCCAACAGCCAAGCCCTGCAATGTCTTGCCAGGTACAGCTGATAATTTTGCATGACTTCACTACTCATTTTTCTTCTTGTTAATGTCATGTGCCAAAAACATGTAAGAGCTACTAGTATATTCTCTTTCGTTAATCTGCTTCACAACAAAGGAATAAAATCAGTTACAATTTCCAAGATATGCATTCTTCAGTATTTCCTTTCCATACTGGCAGACACATCACACTCCTCTCTCACATCTTTCTTCAAGGTATGTAGCTTTCTACTCCCTTACCATTTCCTTTCTTAGTATTACTATTCCAAGAAAATGTTTCTGTGGATTTCTACACCCACAACTACAAACAATTCACTCCCATTTGTCTTGCCAAAAATATTAAATCAGTAGTGAAATCCTTTTTAGTAAAAATAAGCTAAGAATGGATCAACTCTACTCATTATTTGACTCCAAAGAAGAAAATGTAATTTACAATCTAGATTTTAATCATGTTTTGACATGACTTTATAGAATTGCCTTGCTAATGCAAAGAATTATATTTACTGATATATTTCAGGCTATGTTCCTATCATGTAATTTTTTTTTAATGACAGAAAGTGAGATTTATTAGATTATAATTTTCCCATTAATTTCTGCATTTTTTAGATCATCAGTGCAACCACAAAGAAGGTGAAGAACAGAGTCACCACAAGCACCGTGAGGCAAGCTTGTTTGTAGAGACACATGATGTGGTCCATTAGCTGAGGATCTCCTTTAGCGGTGAGGGTAGCAGGGATGTACCCCTACATCTGGGGAGGCTGTCATGCCAGACGGCAGCAAACAGCGAGGAACAGGTTCCTCCTCCTCCTCAGCATCGCCACCCACTCCCCCATCTCCTGTACAAGGCTGAACAAAGAGGAGGTTGAGCTCTGATCTGAGCGTAGAATATGGTCAGTGCCTTCCTCAGGGTAAAGATGCAAGGGGCTACCTCATTTTCAATAGGTAAAATAAATATAACTGAGTCAGTAAATAACACCCTTGACATTTCCAATACTCACCTTTCTTTCCTCACATGGAGAAAAAACAACAACCTGCAAACACAACTCATTTTCTGCAAAGAAGACTTCCACACCAATAAGCTGAACTGACTTACTTCAAAATGCACAAAAATAATATGGACACCTGATAAAGGAAGTTAATGACTGGGTTTGGTATTAAAAGCAAATTAATAAGTTATCTGTAATTAATGAATGTTTCTAGTCCAGACTGTCCAAGGTATGTAGGCATTTATTTGCAACTTTGGTGGTAAGAATGTTGTTTTCAAGTATTTAAATCAGACTGAAAAGCACGTGTCCCACCGCGCCCTATCATTATTCGAGGAAAATAAAACCTAACCTCAAGTACAAACTATTAAAATATGTATCAATATCAACTGAGATTAAAAATCAAGCTGTAAATAACCAAGGAAGTCCCACAGTTTGTTCTTCAAGCCCTAGGATTAGTAGATCTTTGTGACATACCTATTCTTACATCCATGCCTTAGAGGTAAAGTAACCTTTACGTTCCCCTGCCTCATCCTCTGATTTGACAGCTTGGTAGAAATGTGAACTGTGCCATCAAACAGCCAGTCTTCCAGTCATGGTACCAGTTACAGCTGGGAAACCTTCAGAGGAACTTACAGGGCCTGCTGAAAACAACAGTGTTCCCACACAAGGGCTACCATTCTCTACTGCTTAGTGTCTCCTCCAATTAGCAACAAGTCTGATGAACAGGTTAAAACCTTCCAGGCAGCCCTCATCACCACTTCCCTCACAAAATATTGTGGGGCTACAGTCCAGATGTTGATAATTAATGTTCATAGTTAAAAAACCCTACAGTCTGCTGCTGAAAAAAAAATATCTATCTACATCTCAAAATGGCACACACCACACACAACTATGTTCAGAACAGATATTGAATTTCAGATGACACTTCTGCAATCCCACTTTAGTGAGGACCTCACAGCAATCCTCGTCGTTTTTAGGGTTCCCCCCCTTTTTCTTCTTTTTCTTTCTGAATCCCTTCATATCTGGGAGCATTACCTGTGCTTTACATAAAACTGTTATTCTTCTGGACACTTTGCCTAGCTCAAGCCCCTGGCATACACTCTGCTAGATGCTGCATTACTACAGAAAGGGCAAGAGGAGAAGGCCCAACAAACTTGATCTGGCAGATTCCGTATTTGTGCAGGCTATGAGCAGGATCCATACAGACAAAGCACCCCCAAGAGCTGCAGACTCCTCAGAACAAAGATGAGCCTCCGCCTCCTCCCTGCTGCTACCCATGGGCCGTTTCAGATTAGTAATGCAGATAAGCCGTTACAAATCTTTTCCTGTTATTAATCAAAACTTGGCTAATGCCACTCAATTATTTGAAGTACTCGTTTATCTTCCATATTGCATTGTCTTTATCAAGCCCCAGGCACTAGGTCTTTTGTATATAACTATTCAGTATTATAAAATCTCTTCCTTTTAAAGACTCACTAATTCACATTTAAAATATAAAGAAGAACAGTATCTTCAGCACACAACCCTCATCTAAGCTGTGATGTAGCAGACATGTAGCAACTTCATCACCGCATGCTCTCTTTTACTGCAAGGGTTGAGATACACAACTCCCACTCTTTTTTCCTTGTCTCCAGGCAACTAAAGTACGCAGCTGGTTACCAGGCACAGGAAGGCCATCCGTAATGACCCAGGCACACGGGGGATGCCTATCGGGGCAGGTCCTAGTGGAGATACTGCCGTGGAAATGGCCTGAGCCTAGCCCTGTTTCCCAACTCCCATTCCGGGAAGATCTGACCAGGAGCACCCACAGAAGCAGTGACGCCCTGACAAGGCAGCCCCCGCCGCGGCACCTGCCACCAGACCCTGCGGCGGAGCGCCGAGCCCACACATGCCGGTAAGGCAAGGCGGGGGCACACGCCACCTCCGCGCACTGGACGCGCCCGCACGGCCCCGGGCGGAACAGGCGGTTCTTCCTGGCTGCCCTGGCTGCGCCCCCCGCCGGCACCCTTCAGACCGCCGGCGGCGGCAGCTCCCGCTCCCTTCTTCTCTCCTCCCTTCCCCTCCCCTCCCCTTCCGCCAGCCCCGGGAACAAAAGAACGATCGGCCGGGCAGCCACGGAAGGCCAGTCCGTGGCCCCACGGCAAGGCCCAGGCCGGGCGCGCACTCACCTGGGCCCGGCGCGGCGGCGAGCTCAGGACGGCGGCATGGCGTTACCCGTCCCTGACACGGCAGGAGGCCGCCCGGCTGCTTACCACTCCCCGCCGCTCCCCGCTCGGGCTGTCGCCCTTACGCAACTGGCAGTAACCGCAAGCCCCCCAAGGCAACGATCCCCAGCCCCGAAAAGAGGCGGCTGCACCCCGCCGCCGCGGCCCCGCCTCCCGCTGTCCCACGCCCCCCCACGCCCCCACGCCGGGGGAGGAGAGGAGTCGCCCCGAGTCGCGCCGCCCGCCCCTCGCACCGCTCTGGAACTGCCCCGCTCCGCGCCTCGCGTCGCCTGACCCGTGTGGCCGGGCCGGACTCGGCTCGGCTCTGCCCGCAGGAGCGGCGGCGGCACCCCGGATACGGGCCGCCCGTGGACGTGCTCCGCCACCCCCGGCCCCGCAGGACTGCAGTAGCCCTGGCCCTCCCACCCGCTGGGAAGGGGCCGAGTGCCGCCTCCAGCAGCACCCAGGGCTAGAGGCCCGGGAGCAGGCACGAAGCCACTTTGCACTCCTGCCCTCATCCACGGCTCTCCTCCAGGCGGTGTGGAAAAGAGCTAAATTACAGCTAAAATACCAAACACAGTGTTAGAAGCCCATGTCCGACTAATAAAAAAAAATAAAAAAAAAGGAAGATTAAATCCGCAATATCAGCGTGCAGGTGCTGATAGGGGCGGTGTAAGAGCCCCCTGTTGTACGACAGCCGGTAAAGGACCAAGGAGACAGCGAGGGGAGGGACAACGTGCTCTCTCCGTGAGGGCAGCAGAGAGGAACACGCAAAGTAAGTCAGAGGTAACACCAGTAAAAAGCAGAAAGGTACGAGGCGGTAATTACATATTCCTTTACTCTGTTGAAAGGGAATAGAGAATAAAGTTACTTATGAGAGTCAGAGGCCAGGCAGACTGATGTGCGGAAAGAGCTGGCTGAAAAATCTGATTGTTTTCTGGCAATTTATTTTTTTAAAAGTCTGATGTGGAGTAAAATCAAGCTAAACCCCAAAATGTTCTAATTTCAAGTAACCAATGCTTGCAGCTGTTCCACGGCAAAGAATATCAATCTGGTTTAGAAACTCAGAGGTACTGTGAAGCTCCAGGACTTATCTGTGCTGGGGACCCAAAGCTCCAGAGCACCTCAGCCTCCCGGACTATCAGCTTTGATGAAAATCTGACAACGGGCTTCTCAAGTTTGAGACTTCCCACCGTTTTCAGCGCACCGAGGTTGGGCCAAACTCATGACAAATAAAATAAATAAATAAAAGCCCTGATCAGATTCAAGGTACTTTCAATGAAATGTTTTGGGAAATATAGCCAGCGTTTTCCAACATAATTATTTCATTGGTGAAATTCCTGACAATTGGAAACGAAGTAATAGTTCATTTATATTCCTATAAACGCTGCCCCATATAACTTTAGTTCTAGCGACTTCTGCCTTGTTTACCAATAAGCGTAGCCTGAGTCTGCTTACAGCACACGGCGACATCTAGTGACTAAATAATAAACTTCAAATCAACATCAATTAGTCTGAAATCTTAGCGATTATAGTAGGATCCTTCGCTTGCAGTATTTCACTTGGGCTGCAGAATTCAGGGTGGTACAACTGCAAAACACCACACTGCAAAATAGCAGTTGCTGTATTGAAGGACCGTTACAGAATGAGCAAATGCACTAACTCCGGCTGTGACTGTGACTGCAGCTCCACTGCACAGCTTGAGCTTCAGACCATTGCTTTCAGGACTGAGATTTACAGCAGAGATTTCTCTGTATAGACACAAACGGAGTTCGACAATTCCTAACATGCCCTCCTCACTCCACAGTGAAGGAAGCCTGTAGACGTATGAGTAATGCAATTTGATCTTCACTTTGATCATGTTTCCATCTTTCTATTCCTTCTTCTTTAGCTTAGGTGGTTTTCTTGAATGCCCAGGAGCACAATTCTTCCAACATCTGTGATATTGTAAATCTTTGCCTTGTTTCAACAAATGCACATGCAAACTGAATATTTACACTTGCCAACGACTTCAGCTGAAGTCCATTGAAGGTAGTCTCTCCTTGTTTAATGTGAAGTTCAAACATCTAAGCTGAAAAAAATGCCCAATTAAAAAAAAAATTTAAAAAATCAGCATGGCGCTGGGCATCCATTTTACACACGTAATATTATGTTTTCCCATTAAATGCACATATATAATTATTAATTCAGTTGTCTATTTGGATAGGCATATTGTGTTCATGTACAGTGAAACTAATAAGTAAGTAGTAGGTGTACATTTTTTAACACACACATTGGTTTTAGTATGTAATCTTCTGAAAGTTGGGGGTTTTAATATCAAAACTCTTTCAACAATCCTTCATCATATAATCCAGTATAAAAAATAATACACTGAATTATTCCTTAGGAATGCCAATAGTCACAAAATGTTCATGAAATTTAATTTGTGGAATTCCCTGTATTACATAAACTGTTTGGTGATAAGCCTTTCCCCTCCTTCGAGAAATTATTTTCACTTAATGCAGTACTTCATAAAAATATCGGTAAAGGTGATTTTGCCAGATGGATATGTTTTGTATTCTCATTAAATAATAGAATTAAAATATTCAAATGTGTTATTCTTCAAACACTTTTGCTTTTTATTACCACAAAGCACTGCTTATCCACTGGAAAGATAGGAGCCCAGGAACAGAAAGTATTTACTTTTATATACTTGTATACAGAATGAAGAAAAAGAGACTGCTGATCAGCGTTCCCTGTTGTAACCCTGCAAAGAGCCCATTTCAGCGATACCTGGTATGGTGAAAATAGTTAATTACTGCTCATGATTATCCACCTCTGTGAATGGTAACATAAACAGCCAGACAATATCGTATTGTGTGCTGACTGGACGTGGTTCAATTCTTGGTCTCATCCTGGGCACCTGGCCAGTATTCTGGGTATGATTGATAACGGGAGAATAACAGTCTGCACGTTCATAGGATTTGTGCCAAAAAGACTTATGTAAAAGGTGTTTGTTACCTGCTATAAAAACGGGAGACCCTCGGCCTGACTCCTGAAACCTCGCCTATGGGTGGGTGCACAAAGTAGGACTTTTCCAATTACCACAGTTCTCCAGGACCCAGCTGCCAAGGGACTTCCCAGCTGATCTGTGAACACAGATGAAGGTTTTGAGGTGGTAATGGTGATGCACACTTTTCTGTTTTTCCTTTCTTTTAGGATTGTTAGTATGATATATATAGTAAAGCATATTAATATTTATATATTAAACTGGATATAATATAATTTATATTATAGTTATTATATTTATATTAATTATTATATAATGATATATATTATTTCTTTTACTTGGAATCCCGCCATTCAGCAAGACACCTGGGTAGATGTTTGCTAGTACTACTATATGGGAGCATGAAGTAGAAACACTCCTACATACTTTCAAGTAGTCTGATGCTAAATATATTGTATTATATATGTATGTACTCCTGTATGTATGTGTGTACATGTGCGTATGTATCTTAGACAACACACACAAGGCATACTTGTGTTAGGCAAATCACAAATACTATAAAAACCAAGATCTCTTATGGATTTGAATTATCACCCAACAGCTAAAATTTTTTTAAGTGACTGATAAATTTGAATAAAACAATCCATAAACCCTCTAAGTATGCAAAAGATTGGACTTTGAGATTAGCTGAGCATTTGAAATGTCTGTATCAAACCCAAATGGTGCACTAAATCATGACATCTTCATCTGGTATGACTTCTTTTATCACACTGCTTTATTTTTTTTTCTCAGCAGGCAAAACCTTGTCCAAGTGTATAACCCAAAGATTAAAAATAGCAAAAGATACACATGATACAGTTACTATGATCTGATTATGCCAAAATAAGTGAGAAGAAAGCCAACTTCTGTCCTTCCAAACAAAAAGAGGGACTAGGAGATGGAGGCAGGGGGTGGGGATGACAGTGGTAAGTTTATCCAGCTACTATTTAAAATTATGTCCTCGTGTCTCAATTCACATCCAGATCCTTGTGATTTAGAAAATCTTACTGTTGGTCTATTAAGATAAGAGAGTAAACGTAGATATTTCTTTCCTTATTTAAGCCTTTCTGGCATATGTCCCAAGTACTCTGTGGTAATAACTTTTCCATATAGTAGCTGTGTTTTAAATTATCTTAATAAACACATGGATTTTTAATTATCTGTCTGGGACTCTAACATGTCAGGTGGCAAAACAAAAAGTTAAACTCCTGAAATAATACAAAGGCTGGCTAGGCTGAGAGGAGGTTTGCTCTTAGTAAAAGCCTGTTTCTATTTTGACATACTGTGCTTCAACTAAAGTTCAAGAAGTTAACAAAATATAACAACAGTTTAAGGGAGAAGACAAGTTTAAAATGCATACTGGTGGAATGCAGAGATAATTTTAGCCAGGTTTTAGTAGGAAACTGTTTCAGTGTACCATCTTTCCTTGCCCATGGAAGGATCATGCCTTTTCCTTTATGCATGTCAAAAGAAACTCATATACAGCTCATTTGCTTTTTGCAGGTCTACAAAAAAGTGTGAAGAAAGTTATTAGAGAATTCATTTAGTATTACTGAAATTAATAGCATTAAAGGCAAACAATAAAACCCTGTGTTATGTGGAAAACACATTCACTCAGTAGTTTGGAAGACTGGATTCTGTCCTTACCCATCTTACACAAAAAGTCCTTTAAATCAGTGACAATGACTCTTCCCCATAGCAGTAATGCTGACAGGAGATGTGGCCTCAAGACTGCAGTGTCTGCTGTGAGTGCTTCAAGGATTTCACCAACTTCCCTAAAGCTTTCCCTAATGACCCATTACTGAGTTCTGCCTAAGTCCTACCTTTCGTTCTCCCCACTCACTTTGGCTGTTACAAAATTTTACAGTGGAGAAACATGGCAGAATATTAAGATTCTGGGTCACATGAAGATGAGAAACCACTGAAACCCAACAGCAAAAACTAATAAATTTTTCATGTCTTTTAGATTTTCTTCTCTGTAATCAGACACTGACAGTACTTCAGCAAAGTAATTTCAAAATTCCTGTTAATGGAGTATAGGCTGCACTGAAGGTTGAAAGGAGGATTCATAAATTTTTAAAAGAAGAGGTGAAAATAAAGAGCAAGCAGGAACAGGGTAACTGTGAGGAATCACATATACATAGATGGAAAACATGAAGGGAAGCAGATAATTGAGACAAAAGGAAAAAGAAACAAGAAAAAACATTCACAATGCAAATATGGTTACAAGGAAACCAGATTTTTTTATACTTCTCCTAAAGTTTGATGAGAGACAAAATGCAAGATTCATATTGCATTAATTTTTAATATCCTCTGAATAAAAGTCACAATTCCCTACCAAACCAATCCATCCACTCACATCAAGAAACACAGATAATATTTTCTCATTGTATCCACATTTTAGTTCAGTGTTATTAAAAACGTGATTGTGATTGTCTTCTGTATTTAAAGACTTTTTGCTTGGGAAGGTTTCCCTTGAAAGGTGTCTACCTTCCAAGTCACTTCAATATTTATTTTAATGTGAATTGGATTGATATTTATGCCAGTTTTATTAGTAAATTATATTAGTAAATTTGGTTTGATTTAATGGAAATATTGATTGAAACTGATTGCTAAATGAGTTACCAGAAACACAACCATAACAACCTGTCAGTCCTATTTGCATGTTTGGTCAAGACTAGATGTACTTCGGTCAAACTACATGTAACCACATG
Organism: Rhynochetos jubatus; assembly: GCA_027574665.1. Taxonomy (NCBI): domain Eukaryota; kingdom Metazoa; phylum Chordata; class Aves; order Eurypygiformes; family Rhynochetidae; genus Rhynochetos; species Rhynochetos jubatus. Next base: position 47,798,298 of record CM050690.1, on the reverse strand, counting down.
AACTGTTAGGCTAGTCAATCCCACGAGTGTTGAGTTTGGAGTGCCATGCTCATAAGTCAAAAGCCGCAGTCTACAGACCTTTACACATCTGTCAGAAATTTTTGATGTACAATAGATTATGAAACATTCCACAATCCATAAGGAAGACTAAAAGTTGTTAAACACATAATTTTCCGCAAATTGCTTGCCAGACTTTAGTTGAGACTATCTGCAATATCTGTGATCATTCGTGTTTAATCTCATGTGCTCAGTGTAATCGCTTTAAAAATATGCACATAATATCTCTATGCAATAATTATGTGTCCTGAATTTTTTACTCTTTATTCTTATCTTAACAGAGGATTATTTTGGCTAAGGCTCTGTGAAATTTACAAGATGAAAAGCAAAGCTTAAACCACAGATTTCTGATCTGCATTCACAGTAGCAGATATACAAAGGTAAGCCAGATACATGACACAATAGTGTTGTTTATTCTTGGAGAAATACAGAGGGTTCTGGGTTTCACTGTACAGAAATGCATTTCAGTGCTTTTATGGTTATTTATTACATTTGTGATTGAAGACACAACATAAATATTTTCACAAGTAGAAATGCTCAGGAATATTACATAATTAAACATTAAATACCTCTGGAAAAAGAATAAAGCTATAATGCTTCCAGATTGTTGCCAAAAGCAGACATGAAAAGTCCTGAAAATCTGTATCTGCTTGTAACTCACTTGCAAGAAGAAAAGCATGCAGACAGGAATACTTTTTGTGTGTTTGAAAATGCAACAGGCAAATTGCAACCTTAGGTAACATTTATTTCCATGGCATTAAATCCAATTTTGAATCAGAACTTTCCATCAAACACTGCAAGACACATATGTTGCAGATGATAACTTGCTAATGCAGATCTTTGTATTGATAGGAACACCAGTTTTCTGTCTTTACAAAAGAAGCCTGTGCACACCCAGGCTCAAGATAAGGAACAAAAGAAGTTTGTGTGAACTCAGGCTTAAGATAAGAAAGACTATCGAAACTACATGATCACTTGAATATGGTAAACCACCTGAATATCTGGAATATCTAAATGACATGAATATCTTGAATGTGTCAAGTGAACTTGTCTGGAATATCTTAGGCAGATCGGGAAGTCTGTACACTCAGAGTACCTCAGCCAATGGGGAAATGAGGAGGGTCTCTTGAAGTAGGGGAAGTAGGATAAAAGGGGGCTGCATCCCCCTATAGGTTGGGAGACCTCACAGGAATATCTCCCGTGGACTCTCCCTTTATTCGAATAAAGTTTTATTATTATTTTTTTACAGGACTCCTCTGTCTCCTTCGTGAACACTGACTGCCAGTAACGTGATTTTCCATACAGTACAAAGCTTTGGACTCTCAACTCTGATACGCATTCAGACCACAGTCCCCAAAACTATACTCTGCTATAAAAACTTCTCTAAAATTCAGTGAAAACACATTTTGCACACTTTTAAGTAACATTGCGAATAAGGCAGTTATGTTTTTTACCTTGTTGTGTACCAAAGCAATCATATCCACACATAAAATTGAACGGTTTCCAGTAAACCTTCAGTTTTCTATCAACACAGTGTGTCACCAAATGGCTCACTGAACCTTTTTCCTTTTGGGAAAGAACAAATACAAAGGCTAATCACTGTTACAGGAAAAGTTATCTGTTGCATTCCCTGCATAGGATATCATCCTGACTGGTTTTTTTTTTTTCGGGAGGGGGGGTGAGGGTGGGTGTTAACAAAACCAGGAATTGAAGTGTCTCATATGAGTAACAGACAAATGTAAAAACAAGAAGTATTTGGTTTTCCATCAGAAATTAATTCTTTGATTCTCAGAGGTGCATTTGCACTTCTGCGGAATATGTATCACCATAAACACCAAGAAGTTTAGGTTGAGATATTCAATAATCCTAAAACTCATGCCACTTTTACAAAGTCAGCTCCTAAAACAAAAGCTTGAGGTGAAAGCCCATTGACCATTACTGGCTTTGCAGATCCATTTCTTTTAAAAAAAGTAAAGTGATATTAAAATAGGACTCTCTATACCAGGACCAGGGGTTCATCCAGCTATGTAGCCTGTTTCCAACAGTAGCTGATGACAAGAGTATTAAAAAAAAAAAAGGTAAGCAAACATAAATCAACACTTAGTGGACTACTTCCCCATCTTCCAATGGTTTGCAGCTCTATGTCACTGCTGATACACTTACTTTTACCAGCTTCTGTTAATATAATCTGTTGCTTTCTGAACTCATGTAAATTTCTAGCATGCAAGCATCCTAGAAGCAGAAACAATCATTCCTTATTCACCTTCTCCATGCCACTACATCATATTCTCCCATACTCACCTCTTCTCCAATTTAAAGATATGAACACAATAAATTTCTTTGTGCCTGTGCCTGTTCCCGTTTCAGGCAGGAAGGAGCTGCTGTCCTACAGAGAGCTGGCCAGCCCACAGTGGCTGACGGATCTTGTTTCCATGACAGGCTCAGTGATCAGGCTGAGTGCATGCACAATTTGGAAGGCAGGAAAGTGGCCCAGAAGGGGTCGGTTTGTTTAGGGTTGTTGGGCTAGCAGATAGCTTTGCTGATAGCTCTTTCTGTTGGATCTTGGCAGCTCTTAGCAGAGAAGCAGCTTTTTTTGTTAGGCTGACTGGGGAGTTGTAGTTTTCTTTCTCTTTGGGCTCTGGGGCTGGGGTTGGGGGGGGGGGGGGGGAGCTGTTTCTCTCTGCTCTCAGGGTTTGGGGTTAGGTTTTTTCTCTCTGTTTGTGTTGTGCTTGCTGTTTTGGGATCTGGCTGTGTCGGTCCATGGGTGGTGAGATACTGTATCATATGTTCTATTTTCTCTTGTTTTAATTACTTATTAGTAGCAATATGGTTAGTATCACTATAAATTTCATCTATATAATTAAATAGTTATCTCAACTTCTACAAGCTTGCCTTGTGTGGTTTGGTTTTTTTTTTCTTTCTTCCTTCATCCAGAAATGATAGTGCAACTGCATGGTACTTAATTGCTAGATAAGACTAAACCACGACAGTGCCTTACATGGAAGCTGTTTCATGTTTTGCTGTTCTCATTGTTCTTAAGCCAAATTTGCTGCATCTTTTTTTAAAGATGACAGAACCAGAATTGCAGTAGGCTCCAGAATATGGATATCTTGGGTTAAAAAAATCTGCCTTCTTTTTATTCTTTTCTCTCTAAATCATCTTTAAAGTCTTCTTGCTTTGTTGGCCGCCACTGAATATTGAACTGATGTTTGCTTAGTGTATTCATTATAATGTCAAGACCTTATTTCTGAACAGTAACTATTTAGAACCTGTAATTGTGTACACAAACTTTACTTAAGATTTCCCAACAACTTGTAAATACCATATGCTACCACAATCAAATCAGTAAGTTTTTAAGAAGGAGCTGCCCTTCAGATTAACTGCATGTTCCTATACTATGTAAGTTATATAATAGGAAAAATGCAAAAATGGTAACATTTGCAACACATCAGCTCTTTTAAGAAAATAGAACATCACTTCCCTGTCATCTGCTCAAACAGTATCATTTAATTTCAAATAAATAATGAGGGGGGGAAAAAACAGGAAAAATACCTAATAGAATATATAACATGCTCAAGGCAAGACAGTGTTCTCAGTCTAAGCTTGCATTCTTTGTAACACTTAAGGCAAGATACCACTAGATCAGGAAAGTTCTTTTCTGCTGACCCCTTAATTTTCCTTCAAGTTCTCTTGCTACCAACCTATTATTTCTCTCTTGTATTTTGGTTCCACTCCCTTCCTTATAACCTATTTTATTGCAGTACGAGTACATTTACAAAGCAAGCCAGACGTACATGTTGGACTGATGCCAACATTTTATAGTTAAGTCCTATCTCCACAAAATTCTATGGAGCAAGCTGCATAGAGCAAGAGGGAAGGAAAAAAAAAAAAAAAAAAGGAGAGAGGATAAAAAAAGGACTACAGCTGTGAACAAAAAGGACTACAACTGTGAACATACTTCACATTTGCACATAATGTATCCAAACCTCAGAGAATGAAGCTTGCTTAGACAATGATTTCTCAAGCTGAGCATACAGATAGCATAATATCCATCAAAGAAATTTTATCCATGTCTGAATTACACAGAACACAGCCTTGATGGACATGAAAATCCTAGCTGTAATTTAAGCCAAGCCCTGGGAAAAGCAATGCTACAGTTGGGGGTCTACAAACCATCCCACCCCCACCCCCACCCCCAACCAAACTGTTAGACAACCAGAGGTACTGACTGCACAGGAACAGACACTGAACAGCAAAGGTCCTGCTGGCTTTATGTATCACACAGCCTGCCTACAAGAGTTGTTTGGCCAATGTTTTCCACTAAGCATGGTGTTTCCTACCATACATTTACATCATTTCAAAAGTCAAGAAATTATCAATGGTGCTGAGCTAAGACGATGGTTAGACCTCTCCATGGGTTCGCACTAAAACTCAGGTGAGGCCTAAGTAATGCAGTAGCTTCTCACTGGCCTCCGCTGGAGAGATGAACTTCATGCCGGCTTTGGACAAAACTTCCACCTGTACATGAAACAGATTCAAGCTCTAATCCTCAGGAATTAAGAACAAAAGAATCAAGAGTTGAACTTGGTAAATAAATCGTTAAATGCATATGAGAACTACTTACACTTTCAGAAAAAGAGATGTTCTTGAGCAGGACAGGTCAGAGCAAGAAGTTGCCTGAGACTGCAAAAATTTGTGTCATCTCCTTGAAGCACTCAGCAACTGGAACATAAACCCTTAGCCACTGACAATCCTGCTAACCAGAAAGGCGAAGAGTGGACTACTGTTTTTTCCAAAGCTACAGATGCTTCTAGGTCAAATCTCTTGCTATGCACAAAAGATTGTTTATTACACAATTATAGAGATTATCAGAATGTTTGTTATTTTATTTCATGTCAGTTACCTGTCTAACACTAACAGAAGCTTCCCCCATGTCTGACAGAGCCAATGCCAGCTGGCTTCAAGCTGCACCCACTGCTGGCCAAGGCCAAGCCCATCAGCGACAGTGGTAGCGCCTCTGGGATAATTTATTTAAGAAGGAAAATAACCTGCTACACAACAACAGCCAAAAGAAGGGAGTGAGAATATGTGAAACAGCCCTGCAGACACACCAGGGATAGTGGAGAAGGAGAGGGTGCATGTGCTCCAGATGCTTGAGCAGAGATTCCTCTGCAGTCTGTGGTGAAGACCATGGTGAGGCAGGCTGCGGCCATGGAGGTCCATGGTGGACCATAGGTCCACCTGTAGCTCGGGAAGGATCCCACACCAGAACACATGGTTGTGCCCTGAAGAAATCCTTGACCCCATGGAGAGCCCACACTGGAGCAGGATCCTGGCAGGGCCTGTAGACCCGTGGAGAGAGAAGCCCATATTAGAGCAAGTTTTCTGGCAGGACCTGTGACCCCATGATGGACCCATGCCGGAACAGTCTGTTTCTGAAGGACTGCACCACATGGAAAGAAGATGTGGAAAGGACCCATGGTGGGGCAGTTCATGAAGAACTGCTGTGGGAAGGACTTATGTTGAAGAAGGTCATGGAGGACTGTTTCTCATGGGAGGATCCCACCCTGGAGCAGAGCAAGAGTGTGAGGAGGAAGGAGCAGCAGAGACATGTGATGAACTGCCTGCAACCCCAATTCCCTGTCCCCCTGTGCCACTCAGGGGGAGGAGGTAAAGGAAGCAGGAGCAAAATTGAGCCCAGAAAGAAGGAAGGAGTGTGGGAAAGGTGTTTTAAGATTTGATTTTATTTCTTATGATGCAACTCTGATTTGGTTGGCAAGAACTTAAAATTAATTTCCACAAGTTGAATCTGTTTTGCCTGTGACAATAATTGGTGAGTGATCTTCCTGTCCTTATTTTGACCCTTTTGTTGTATTTTCTCACCCTGTCCAGCTGCGATGGGGAGAGAGAGAGTGGATGGGTGGGCACCTGATGGCAAGACAAAGTCAACCCACCACAATTATAGAGCAGCTTCATCTTTGTGGCATGTTGTTTCAATTGAAAGTATTTAAAATAGCATTTTCCCAGTTAATTTTGCATTTTTGATAACAACTTAACTCTAGTCAGCTTCACAACTTTGTGAAGACATTACATGTGTGAAACATTAAATCATAAATTGTCTGAAAGCCAGACTTTGACTTTTGAAACATCCTCAATGCAAAAAGTTGACTTGATGTAGAGATAATGAATTAAGATGAGATAATGGACAAAAATGTCTTTGCATACTGTTACTTCAGATATCTTCTCGTAGAATATTGTTAAATTTGAAGCAGTACTACCTAATTCATCTATTCTCTAGAGCAATCATAGAATGGTTTGGGTTGCAAAGGACCTTAAAGGTCATCAAGTTCCAAGCCCCCTGCCATGGGCAGGGACACCCTCCTCTAGACCAGTTTGCTCAAAGCCTCATCTCTTCATAGGAGAGGTGCTGCAGCCCTCTGATCATCTTTGTGGCCCTCCTCTGGACGTGTTCCACCCAGTCAATATCCTTCTTATGCTGAGGACCCCAGAGCTGGATACAGTACTCCATGTGAGGTCTCACATGAGCAGAGTAGAGGGGGAGAATCACCTCCCTCGAACTGGCCACACTTCTGATACAGCCCAGGATATTGTTGGCTTTCTGGGCTGCCAGCGCACACTGACAGCTCATGTTCACCTTTTTATCCACCAGTACCCTCAAATCCTTCTCCACAAGGCTGCTTTCAAGCCATTGTCCTCTGCCCAGCCTGTACTTCTGCTTGGGATTGCCCCGACCCATGTGCAGGACCCTGCACTTGGCCTTGTTGAACTTCATGAGGTTGGCACAGGCCCGCCTCTCCAGCCTATCCAGGTCCCTCTGGATGGCATCCCTTCCCTCCAGCATGTTGACTGGACCACACAGCTTGGTGTCATCAGCAAACTTGCTGAGGGTGCACTCAATCCCATCATCCATGTCACTGAGAAAGCTATTCATCAGTACCAGTCCCAATACCTGAGGAACGCCCCCACTCAGACATCAAGCCATTAACTACAACTCTCTGAGTGCAGTCATCAATCCAGTTTTTTATCCACCGAGCTGTCCATATGTCAAATCCATGCTTCGCCAATTTAGAGACAAGAATGTCATGCGGGACGGTGTCAAACACTTTGCACAAGTCCGAGCAGATGACATCGGTTGCCTGTCTTTTATCCACCAAGGTGGTGACCCCATTGTAGAAGGCCACCATATCCATCAGGTACAATCTGCCCTTGATGAAGCCATGTTGGCTGTCACCAACCACCCCACTTTCCATGTGCCTGAGCATAGTTTACAGGAGGATTTGCTCCATAATCTTGTTAGGCACAGAGGTGAGACTGACTGGCCTGTAGTCACCTGGATCCATCTTTCTTCCCTTTTTAAAGATTGGGGTTATATTTCCCCTTTTCCTTTCCCCAGAGCGTGGCCAGCAGGTCCAGAAGGGTTATCCTCCCTCTCTGCTCTGTGCTGGTGAGGCCTCACCTGGAGTGCTGTGTCCAGTTCTGGGTTCTTCAGTTCAAGAAGGACAAGGAGCTACTGGAGAGGGTCCAGCACAGGGCCAGTAAGACCATGATCAAAGGCCTGAAGCACCTTCCATATGAGGAAAGGCTGAGAGAGCTGGGTCTGTTTAGCTGGGAGGAGACTGAGGGGGGGATCTTATCAATGCTTACAAATATCTAAAGGGTGGGTGTCAGGAGGATGGGGCCAGGCTCTTCTCAGTGGTGTCCAGTGACAGGACTAGGGGCAATGGCCATAAACTGGTAAACAGAAGGTTCAGCCTGAACATGAGGAAACACTTATTCACTGTGAGGGTGACAGAGCACTGGAACAGTCTGCCCAGACAGGTGGTGGAGTCTCCTTCTCAGGAGACTTTCAAAAGCCGCCTGGATTTGTTCTTGTGTGATCTGCTTTAGGTGATCCTGATCTGGCAGGGCAGTTGGACAAGATGATCTCTAGAGGTCCCTTCAAACCCCTACCATTCTGTGAATCTGTGAACCTGTGAAATGTCATGGTTTAGGCCCAGTCGGCAACTCAGCACCACACAGCTGCTTACTCACTCCTTCACCCAGTGGGATGGTGGGGAGAAAGAATCAGGAAAGGCTCCTGGATCACAAAAAGGACAGGGAGGGATCACTTGTCATGGACAAAACAGACTCAGCTTGAGGAAGAAAAATCAATTTAATTTGTTACCAATCCAATCAGAGTAGGTGTATTGTTCCGATAAGTATTATTAAATGTGGATCCTGACAGAGCCCAAACCACAACCAGGGTTCAGGTGTACAAAGCTAGGCTTTATTGACACGATCCCCTGGTGGAAAGAGGGTGAATAACCACATACCCAGTGTCGTGGTTTTATCATGACCAGCCGCTCTTCCACTCTGCACCCACCCCACACCCCCTCCCAGTGAGGAAGGGTCAGAGGAACAAACCGAGGAAAAGCCCATAGGAGTTAAGAACTATTTAATTATATAAACGAAACTTAGTGAATTACTAACAATGCTAGTGCTAATGAGTAATTTAAGGAACCGAGGAAAAAGGTAGAACAAATGATACAGGATCTCACCCCGAAAAGGGAAAAGGAAAAGAGAACCAACCCGAAGGGAGCAAACCCCCACAAAACCGCCCAGGGGCCAAGACAGTTAAGAGAGAGAAAAAATACTTTCAAACACCGACTCCTAGACTGATCTGCCTGACAAGACACTGGCTCTGCCTGGAGCACCAACAACTCGCCATGAGGTCCCCACAACAAACAAACCCCCAGCCCCCTCGGCCGGAACCCCCCTCAGACCCTTCCCCTTTCCAGGGTCATACCCAACCATAAGCCTTTCCACCCACCTCCCCACCCCCTCCCAGCCAGTCCTGCAGTGCCACGGGCCCCAGGCTGGCACCACCTATCCAGCTTGATGTGTTATAGGGTGAAGCAAAACTTAGACTAGCTGGTGCAAAAATATAGACTAACTGGTGCAAAGCTAAGACACCCGGGTAGAGGATTCTTAAAGGGAGGAGAGAGGAAAGGAAAGGAACACAGGGTGGCAGTAAAGAGTAGATAGAGAGGGGAGAAAGACTGTCACCACCCGAGGTCCAGCAGTGTCCCATTGGTCCCACGGCGATTCGGTGGTGGTCCACTCCTAGGAGGCACCGCCTCTCAATCTCATTCCCCATTATATAGGACTGATTTCATACTGCACCACAAGGCCTAGCCAATCACAGTGGACCTGCTCGGAAGTGGTGCTAACTTGCGGCAAATCAGACTCAGGCAACTTCCTTCTTGTCCTTGGCTAATCAATGCTGAGCAGGCAGGCCTTTAGCACAGTTTGCCTCAGTCACACAAGGTAAACACCAAGACACAGCATGAAACCACCAATGGCTCACCATCACTGTCTCATAGTTTCAGATCTGTTGCTGGCTGCAAGACACACTTTACCAAACCACAGTGTTTGAAGCAAAATGGTTTCCATCAATGTCTTGCTACAGCAGGATAATGAGAGAAAAACCCCAAATCTTAAAGCACCTTCCCTTCACCCCTCCATTCTTCCCAGGCTCAGCTTTGCTCTCAATTTCTTTACCTCCTCCCCCTGTGTGGTACAAGGGGACAGGGAATGGGGGTTGTGGTCTGTTCACCACATGTCTCTGCTGCTCCTTCCTCCTCAGCAGGAGGACTCCTCACACTCTTGCCCTTCTTCAGCATGGGGTTCATCCCACAGGGAACAGCCCTTCATGAACTTCTCCAACATCAGTCCTTCCCATGGGCCGCAATTCTTCACACACTGCTCCAGCATGGGTCCCTTTCATGGGGTGCAGCCCTTCAGGAACAGACTGCTCCAGCAAGGGCTTCCCATGGCATCCTCAGGTGCACGCATCTGCTCTGGTGCGTGGTCCTCTGATCTACCGTGACCCTCCATGGCTGCAGGGGGACAGCCTGCTTGCTCACCGCAGGTGGTGGGGGAACCTCTGCTCCAGCCCACATCCTCCCAGCCTGTCGTGGTTTAACTCCAGCTAGCAAAATACCACGAAGCTGCTCTCACAGATCCCCCCCCTCCCCTCCTCCAGTGAAGGGGAAGAATTGGAGGACAAAGAAGCTTGTAAAACTGAGATAAGAACTATTTAGTAATTTAATCTAAATTAATATATACAAATACTACTAATAATAAGTAATTAAAATAATAGAAAATAAAACATATGCAATATGATACAATTATGATATGATTGCTCACCACCCACTGACCAATGCACCACCAGGTTCTGAGAGTCAGAACCTGAGAGCCCAAGAGCTGGAGCCTGAGATCTATTGCAGCAGATTCCGAGCAAACCCTATCAGTGACAGCACGACTGGGAAAACTAACAAATCCACCAACTCACTTCTGAATGAGCTAGCACAGGAGTTAGGAAAGCAGCTAACAAAAGAGTCAGGCAGAGTGTTAGTAAGTACCAGAAAGTAAAAGAGAGAGTAAGAGAATAATGGCTCCCGGACCTATGCACTGAGCATATGACATACTATGGAATGAAATACTCCCTCGGTCAGTTTGGGTCAGCTGTCTGAACTGTGTGTCCCCTACACTGCCTGTAGCGAGAGAGCATTGGGAACACAGCTGCAGTATCAGAAGCAGAAAAAGACCTTGAATTCGGTGCAGGCATTCCCCAGCACCAGCTAAGACCTTATCAGTACTTCTCTCAGCAGCCAGGAACACAGCTTCATAGGAGCCACGGTAAAGAGAGTTAAGTCTTTCCTGACTAAACCCAGCACACAGCCTTTCTGCACTGACTTGGGTGTCTGCCTGGTTGTCCTTGACCCCTCAAGCCCCAGCATGCAGAACCTCAGAATTATATGCAAGTAGCAGCACATAAGGAAAAGTGCAAAGTCAAGCACATTTGGTGTTGTCAGCTCCCATGCCTCTTTCATCAGCTCGAAGTTTAATTAAATGTTTGCCTTACAGTCTCTAGATGCTCTATTGTCTCTAGAATACTCTGGTTACATCAGAACCTAAGCTTTCTTTTAAAGATGAAGTCTTCTTAGTTTCTGTTTTGAAGTTAGAGCTTGGCAATATAACTTGTGCTCTTTGCAGGTTCAAAACGTAGAAGGTAAACCAAAAGGACCAGACTTGGGTTAGTTTGTCTTCAGCGGGAGGGATAAACCTAGAACTTCTTGTGGTCCACCATATGTTTTTAGTATACTGGATTAGGCTGGGCTTGAGTTCATTAATTCTTCCTTGTTGAAAAGACTCATAAACATCCACAAGGAAAGAGATCTCTCATAAAACTTAATGCATTCTATTTGGAACTGAATTAATCACACACAATCTACACACAGATCTATAGGATTTTTTTTTTTAGACTACCTCATTGATAATATTTCTATTTCACAATGCAGTATAGTCTATCATTCTGTCAGTATCGTCTTACAAACAGTACAGTCATTAAATACTACTTCAAATGTAGCAGACAGCTAACAGGATACAGACCCTTTTATCTTTGAGTCAACTTCAACCAGTACTTCAGCAGATGAAAAGGATGATGGATCTGTCTTCATAAAATGAGTTAAAAACACAGGGGAGAGGAATTGCCTGATGCAACTGTAGGGAAGCATACTGAAGACAAGCAATCTTCTCAGTCCAATTTTATGCAAACTGATGTCTGTTTTGTAACAATTACTGCCTTATTTGATACTGTCAGCAGAAAGGTTAAACCCAGGAAGATTAAACACATATTTTTGGGATCTAACCATTCTGGTCCTTATGTCATTAACAAAAAAGGTAGTCAATACCATCAATGGACTCTTTCAGGAAAATATGTAAAATGACAAGGAAGTCAGGGAAAAAAATGCTAAACTGAAAGCACATATTTGAAACAAGTATAAGTTCATCTAAAGGTAATATTGTTTGCTAATTTTCATGCTGGCATAAATTCCTACAGCATTCAAACCCAGAGCCTTTCCATTGAACTGAAAACTGCATCAGCTAATCTGCCTGAAACGAAGATTCTTCAGCCTAGCATGTCAACTGTATTGAGGTCTGGTAATTCAGATATATGTCAACAGAGGGCATAAAGAGAGTTAGAAAGCTTCAGTTGTAATCTAATACCTTAATACCTTAAAATAATCCATTCCTTTTCTTTCACTCTTAACATTTGCCTTTTGCTACTTCTTGAAATTGCTGCTTCTAGTAATAAGAAAATGAATTTAAAAACATTAAATGTAAATCTAGTTAAAGAGAAATAAAGAAATATTCTTTAAATAGGTCTATGCTTATCTTCTTACAGCTGTCACCTTCTGATAACTTTTGTTATCTACAGGACAGCACATGGGAAAATGACAAAACAAATGCAGGTGTTAGTATATTTACCTTTCTCAAGAAAGCCCAGTACGTTGAGATAAGGACAGATCTGATTATTGTGTGACAAGTATTTGTTACAGCGATGTGGTGGTGGCTGACCAAGATGCTAAGTTCGGGATTTTTAAATTGCTGACAGAATGGTGGGATCTACCGCCTTATGTGTACCTTATTACACTGATCTTATATGCTCGAACTGGGTTGAGGGGTTTTCTTAGGCTGTTTGATGTATTACAAGTGTTGTGAGGAATCTTGTATCTGTATTTAGTATTGTCAGTACTGTGTGAGCTATCTCCTGGAGGCTATCAATAATTACACCTTTCCTTTTTAATTCTTGGGAGCTCAGCCTACGGAGAAGAAAGATTATTTGGTGCTGGGGGGGATATGAAGAAATTATTCCATATTTTCCTCTCTTCTCTCAAGCAAATGGCAAAAGTGTATGAGTATTTTGGAAATTTTTCATGGGGTTGAGGTGACCTGTGGCCAGAGATCAGTACACATCTGAATGTACCTGTGATCTTGTTTAAAGTTAAACAACTGTTTGGAAATGCTGTCCCATCTGCTACCGGTGCTCAGGGCAGAGGCAGGCTCTGTGCAGCCACCCGAATCACCCTGATGTGAAGCGGGGCAGCACGCACCCACGTGGTGGGTAGGACAGCAGTCTGAGCCTGCGCAGCTGCAACCCCAGGTACATCACCCCCATCACCTCCAGCTCCCACAATGGCTCCAACTCCCACCACAGCTCCACCTCCCACCATGGTAGCAAGCATCTGAGTGGTATTTACTGTTAGCCCAGGTTAAACCACGACATTTATAAAATGCAGTTGTTCACTGAAATTATACAGTAATAGTTACAATTCAGAAGTGATAAATTTTAAATAAAAGACCAACAAAAATACTATTAAACATATACATTCTCATGGGTGGCCAAATCCTCACATACTACACACAGAAAAAGAGATACAACTTGACCCAGAAGAGCTGTTGAACACTGATGAAGTAATAATCACAAGTAAGTCATAACACTTGATTCACATATGAACACTGTTGGTTCATATATGATTGGTTTTTAGAGCAGCTATTCCCCAAACTCTCATGTAAACAAACCTGTTCATGCAAATTCCTGTAGAAAGCCAGCATGTCACAGATAAGAGTCATGAGCAAATACAATGTGATTTTGTTATTCACAAACAATGCCTTACTTAAAATGCATTTCTTTACTGTTATTAAGTGAAAATCTAGCATGACAAGAATGCATTGTAACAGCATGGTCTGAAATGATCATGGCTTTACCTTATCTGCGTTATTCTGGAGGTGTCTCCAGGACTGCATATTCAGATTTGCCAGTCCTTCTAGTTTTATCATGCCTTATCATACCTCATGTCTTTGAAGAGGTATAGCTACTGAGAAGTGAATCTGAAATCTTCCTTAAAACAGAACCCCCACTTAGCCTTTGTGACTACAGAGAAATGCATAAAATACAGCCTATGTATCATCCTAACTTTTAAAAATACTCTCAATTCTTTTTGTTTAGGAATCATAACTGACAGAATTACTTACCTGCTATGATGAGTAAACAGAGAGCACTGAGTCCTATAAGTACAGCAGAACAGGAACTCATACACTTTTTCAACTCCGTATTCTTTGCAGATCCTCCTGTTCTGGCTCCCAGAATATGGTCTGTGTTACATCAATGAGTGGTCACAAAACCTCTTACAGGTAGTGACTTTTATTCCAGCTTGTTGCTAACTGTAAGCTATTCTACAACACAGAATTCTGGTAAGTAAACCAAGCGATAATTTGCCCTTCTCTGTACAGCACAATACAAAAGTTGGCCAATCATAAATAAAGAAGAAAAACTGATCTGAAAACCACAATGCCTCTTGTCAGCACTTATATTTCATTACCTAAATCTTTAGTGAATGTGCTTTTAATGAATTAAAACATCGCTACTAACACAACAACATAGCACCAACCTGGGAGGCCATTTCAAATGAGTGACCTAGCAGAGTTCTGTTCCTGCTCTGAATAGCGTACAGCAATTACCAAATGGAGCTAGAAAAATTATTTTAATTGAGATTTGGGGCAAAATCACAACACATCATATGTGCCTCCAAATCAGTAATGCCCTGACAAAGCTGCTGGTGATTCTGAGTGCACACGCCCCTTGCTCTCCTTAGGATGGCTTACTCTTAAATTTAAAGTAGAACATATGATCTTTAAAAGCAGATGACTTGCCCAACCAAGGACCTCTGCAACGCTTAAGATGTTTGAGAAAGACTTGCACTGCCATTATATGTCTTCAAGTTACTGATCAAATTACTTCAAATGCTGTTCCAGCTAAAGACTCATTTGGATCTTTGGTATAATTCTGTTTTAGAACAACTTAGTATATCGACTATTTACCTGACTCCAGAAAAAAGCTTCAGGCAAAACATTTGTGGCTTTGTGGCTTGGGAAGAAAAGATGTCCCAAATATGACAGCTTGATTCCATTCATATGGATATATCCTACACTGTAAGAGACAGGGCACAGCTACCTACTTGAGATTCACATAGCCTGTAGCACAACAGAAAGATAAAATTGACTATCTGTCATGATTAGCCTTATCTGGCAATAAAGTACCACCAGTCGCTCTACCACAAACATACAACCACCTCTCCCAGTGGAAAAGGGTCAGAGAGGGAAAAAAACAATGTAAGCTCATAATAAGTGAAGATAAGAACTATTTAATTATATAAATGAAACTTACAGTGATACTAACAATACTACGGTTAATAAGCAATTAAAATAAGAAAAAATAGAACATATGATACAGGATCTCACCACCCATGGATGAACACAGCCAGATTCCAGAACAGCAAGCAAAATCCAAGCAGAGAGAAAAAACCTACACAACCCTAAGCCCAAAAGGGGAGAGAGAAAAAACCAGAGAGCAGGGAGAGATAAAATTGCAACCCCCGTCAAACCAATCAGCCTAGCAGAAGAAGCTACTTCTCTGCTGAAAACCCACCATGAAGTAACTAACAAAGGGAGCTATTAGCAAAGCTATCTGCTAGCTCAAAAACAACCCTAAACCACCACCCCTTCTGGCCACTTTTGAACCTTGCATATTGCATGTGTCCCCAGCCTGCCCACTGAGCTTGCTGTATCATGGAATGAAGAAAGATCCAGTGGGGCCAGACAGCTGTCTGTAGGAGAGCAGCTCGTTCCTGCCTGAAACCAGCAGATTATCCATGCCTTGTTTCATACCATTTACATGATGCTTACGTCCCACGCTATTCCATAAACTCTTATCAGCCTGCTGCTCCCCCTTTCTCATCCCATCCCATGCAGATATCATTCCCTTAGTCTAGGGACAGTCATGGCAAAATTTCCATTAGTCCATGACTTCAGGTTCCATCAGGTGTGGGTGTCGCTCAGGACAGGGAAGGTGGAGTATTGTGTGGGACTGTTGGGTGCAAAAGCAAGCTCAGGTCAGGTCACCGCTGTGCTTCTGGCAAGGCTTGCCCTCTGGCACTGGCCAGAAGGGGCTGTTAAAGGGTGAACGGAGTCTTGCTGATCAGCCCTTGGCTCTCCAGCTGATGAATCAACTTACGAATGGGAAGCAAAGAGTCTCTGTTGGTACAATACTGTTGCCAGTGCACTGTTGTGGTAGCGATTGGCACCTGTTGGTCTGCAACCTTAGCAATCTCACAACAGAAGGGTCCTGTGAGAGACCAGGCAAGACAAACAGCTGCTCAGTTTCCTCAGTCTCTAAAGCAGCTATCCCAAAAGCCCACCGGTACCCTTTCGGGTCCTTAAAAATTGTCTCTTAAGATAGTCTATGCCAAAGATGCACAGGGCATCTGAACCAGTCACAATGGGGTGCTTTTTCCACCTCTTTCCCAGTCAGGCTTATTTCAGCCTCCAACACAGTCAGTTGTTGAGATCACACCAGAAATACTAAGAAATACTAATGGGTTGTACCCCCCTATAGCTTGATGGTATGAGGGTACACTGTGCACCCGTACCTACTAGAGCTCTGTACTCCTGCGACTCTGATGTGCCAGGCCATCAGAACCACAGTCCAGTAAACATGGTTGTCCCTTTCCTCCACCTGGCTGGAGGCAGGGCCCCTCTAATACTCACGAGCCTCACTCATACCTTGGAGAAACAAATTATTGGTAATGTTGGAATGTCCATCCTGTTTGGATACAGGAGCAGCAACTTTTCTGGAGGAGTCCCCACTAGTGCATTTTTTGCCTTTCAATACACTTACTTGTTCCTCTTACTCATTCCTCTAGGAGTAAGGTAGGTTTTCCATCCCACCTCCTCATGTTGTCTCTGTGGTGTTGCAGGTAAAACTATAGGATACCCCATGATGGATAACTGTTGTACTCCCTTCTTGAAGCAGAGGAATGCTTACTTCTAATAGCCGAGATACTGGCTCATAGAGGTGGGGAGCAGAACATCTCCTCTCTGAACTGCTTAAACTCTTAAGACAGTCTATCTACTGCTAAGACACAAGGGCTGTATGAGGAAAGAGACTTTCCTCATATTCTTGGACTTGGTGAATCATCTCATCTACAGCTGGGGCTTCATCCTCCTTCCAAGTTATTATTGCCAGCACACTGGCATACGAGGATGGTGCACTCCACATTAACTTCGGCCACATGAGTCATGTGCAGTGAACTTCATGTAGGTCAGTGGGTGTTTGTGTGTTGTTTTGGTCACAGTAGACTATCTCCAGCACTTCTAGTTCTCTCAGGTACTAGGAACCTTTCTCCACGGTTGTTCATTTGCGTGGCTGGTGTGGCACACTTTCTTTAAAAGGATACCTTTGCTTCATGCTGGTCAGGAGTCGTTTCCAGAGGCTGAAGTTTTGTGTTTGTCTTCCAACTGCTTTGTCGATACCCCCTTCTCCATCAAGTGGCCACAATTGTTTGGCTTCTCTTCCCTCTAACTCCATACAACTGGCCCCATTATCCCAGCAGTGGAGCAGCCAGGTGATGATACGTTCACCTGGGCAGTGGCTGAAGGCTCTATGGATATTCTGTAGCTCCCTCACGGATAAAGATCATGTGGTCACAACAGCTTCATCCTCTACCTCTAAGTCTTGGGATGGCCCTGCTCCCATCTCCTTATCATTTGTCTCTGTCTCCCGGGATGGCCCTGCTACCTCATCATCCTCCACCATGTGGACTGATTTATGTGTCCATTTCTTTTTCTGCACCGGGGCCACTGGCACTGGTTGACACTGTCAAAGTCACTGGCACACAGGAGTTAGTGGAAGTGGAGCCGCTGTGGGAGGTGCCGCCAATGTAGGAGGTGGGCTGGCCATGGTGGAAGGTGGTGACGTGGCAGCAGTGGGCGGTGATGTAGCCATGGTGGGCAGTGATGTAGCTGTGGGAGTTGCTAGCCTGCTCCCTGCATGGGTCTGCACTGCTCCCTGGCATCTGCCCCAAGCACTGGCAGCAGATGGAACAGCGTTCCCAAACTTTTACTTAACGTTGTACAAAATCATTACAACATTCAGTAGCAAGCCAATCCCTGGCCATAGACCACCTGAATCCTATGAAAAAATTCTAAAATACTGATAAGCCTTTGCCATTGGTCTGAGAAAAGAGGGAAAAAATTGAAATAGTTTTTCCATATCCACCCCAGCACTGAATAATCTCTCCTCTATCGACTGTGTCCCTGAGGAGAAAAAGGGAGAGGTATAATTGTTGAAAGACTCCAGAAGATAACTCTCAACATACCAGGGGACCGACAATATTAAATACAGATAGAGTAGACTATCCCTCCCAATATCAGCAGTACACAAAAGACTAATCAAACCCCTCAGCCTGCTTCAAATATTTAAAATCAGGATAATCAGCAACACATAAGGCAGCAGATTCCACTGTTCGGTCAGCAACTTAAAAAGCCTCAAACTCAGCATCTGGATCAGCCACCACCACATTGTTATACCAGTTACTTATCACACACTAAGATCTCTTCTTATCTCAACCCTCTTGAGCCCCATGTTGGGTGCCAAAAACAACTGTCCTGGTTTAGCCTTATCTGGCAATTAAGCACTACCAGTCACTCTGCCACCCCTCCCTCCTCCCACTGGAAAAGGGTAGGAGGGGAAAAAAAAAAAATCAAACCCAAAGGAAGCTCGTGAAAGGTTGAGATAAGAACTATTTAATTATATAAATAAAACTTACAGTGATACTAACAATATTACTGTTAATAAGTAATCAAAAAACCAAAGAAAAGAACATATGATACAGGATCTCACCACCCATGGACCAACAGAGCCAGATTCCAGAACATAAGCAAATTCCAAGTGGAGAGAAAAAAAACTACACAACCCCTAGCCCAAAAACAAGAGAGAGTAAAAAAGGGAGCTGTCAGCAAAGTTATCTGCTAACCCAAAACAACCATAAGCCACCACCCCTTCCGGGCCACTTTCGCGCCTTCCAAACCACGTGTGTCCCCAGTCTGCCCATTGAGCTTGCTGTATTATGGAATGAAAAAAGATCCAGTGGGGCCAGACAGCTGCCTGTAGGAAAGCAGCTCGTTCTTGCCTGAAACCAGTACACTATCTCATCTTCAATAATCTCTTTTCCATGTCTTCTCTTTGGACCTGAAGGTTAGAAAACTATTTGCCCTCTGTAATAACAAAAAAAAAAAAAAAAAAATTTGAAAATGTAATATTAAAATTACAACCATTTGTATGATCCCTCATTTACCAACCATAAACCCTCTGTTAAGCAACAAATCCCTTCTGAGGTTTTTTAATTTATTTTGAAAGAGATTATTAGACTAAGATACCTTAATAATACCTCTAGGGAAAAGTAGACCGTGAGATACTTTAAGGTTGGCCACTTCCTTGCTAGCAGAGTAATCAGTTTTTAATTTATTTTACTGTAGCCTCTTTCTTAAAGCATTTCCCTTGCCATTTTACCACAAATACAGTGAAATTCTACTTTCTTTCACAGAAAGACCAAGAGGTCTTACCAGAAAAAAGGAAAAAAAGAGAGAAAAGGAAAAGAGAAGAAGAAAAAAAGAGAGAGAAGAGGAAAAAAAAAGAAGGTATAGCATAGAATTTATTATCAGCAGCATACAACAGAATTTCTTCATAAGAAAACATTGCTTCTTGCTATTTTATTGTTTTACCATTAATATTCTCTTAAAGCAAACTAGTTAAGAATTGCCATAGGTTACAAGTTCTAAGGCTATTTCATACTATAATTTCCATATGGTGCTACTTAAGCTCAGTGGGTTTTCACATTATTTTTTAACCCTGGTGCTTAATTACCAGATAACGCCAAACCACAACATATATGTAGTACCTATCATCTAAAGGATTTGCATGCGATACTTCACAAAACTACAGAATGGCTGAGGACTCCTTGACATCACCTTGTCCAACTCGTGCTCAGAGCAAGGTCAGCTACAGCAAGTTCCCCAGGGCTGTGCTAAGTTGGATTCTGAATATCTGTAAAGATGTGACCTCCACAGTCAGTTCCAGCATTTGACACCCCTCACAGAAAGAAAGTTTTCTCAAATTCAGATTAGATTTCCTGTTTTTCTGTGTGTGTTCCTTACTTATCATCGTCTCAGTGGGTAGTACTGGGGAAACTCTAGCTCTCTCCACTCCCTCCAACATTCACACACAGTTAAGATCTTCCTGAACCTTTTCTTCTCCACACTGAACAACACCAGCTCTCTCAGCCTCTCTCCATAGGACAGATGCTCCAGTCATTCAGTCACAGCTATGGTCCTGCACTGGATTTGATTCAGTAGATCTTCTTTGCACTACAGAGCCCAGAACTGGACTCAGCACTCCAGATATGACCCCACTCACAGTGAAGACTGAAGGGGAAGGATCACCTTCCTTGACCTGCTGTCAGGTCTCTGCCTACTGCAGACCAGAATGCTGTTGGCTGTCTTTGCTACATGGCTGCAGTGCTGGCTCATGGTCAACTTCGTGTCCACCAGGGTCCCCAGCTCCTTTCCTGCAAAGCTGCTTTCAAGCAATCAGTCCCCTACTTAACAAAGGATGCTTTTTCGTCTGGTTGTCAAACACTGTTTCCTTATTTTTGTCTTTAAGGTGTTAACAATGCCTACTGCAGAATGAGAAAAATTTCTATCTGTAGGACTTGGAATATTCTACAGTGAGAGATACCAAGTAGTTAGCCCTGCTGCACAATGCCATTCAATTAGAAGAGTCTAAAAGTAAACTTGCTGGGGTGGTTTTTTTCCCACCAAAAATAACTTGAAAAGGAAAGCAAGTTTGAAATCAGCCAATAAGAATAGCTAACTGAACATACACTAGCATTCTTTGCTGCCACAAGCAGACAGTAAAGAAACAGGAGTGGTGGTAGTGTTTTTTATTTAGTGGGTTTTTTTTTTTAATTGTTTAGCTGTGAATGTGAGACAGCAAATATCATCACAAAAGACCCCACCTTCAGAAGGTAATCTCATATTTTACATAGATGAAGTTGTTTTTAAGGTTGACTTGCCAGGCTTTCCAGAACTGAACAAAGACAATTTACTGTCAAGTATTTGTCTCAAAGAAAAAAAAGGAACAAGACCACGTGGTTCACAAAATGCTCTGTTCGTTTTCCCTAAAATACAGATATTGTCTTGTTAATGAATGCTGAATCAACTTCTATTTATCATGAGACAATTGCATTTATAACATAAAACAAAAGCCCACTGTCAATTTCACCAAAACGCTGGTTTAAGGACAAGACAACCGCCATGTCAAAGGCTTTCCTCCTAGCTGCAATAGCTCAGAGTAGCTTTATGTCAGTAACAAGTTTGTTGCTGTAATAGGATTCTCAATACAAGCTAGGCTGCGCCTAAAGTTAATTTCAATTCCTCTAGTAAACAACTCATCTGAAAAAAAATCTACATGTAAAATACAAATCAGAACAAATTGGCAATGATTAACCATGCATAAGCAGTCCCAAAGAAACCAGAACCTTTACTGACCAGTGTAATCCAGCACAGCTGCATGTACTGAAGATAAAACAGTTAGTTAGACCTTATATTCTACTTCAACAAAACACAGAGACAAAAGCAGCAAAATTGCTATGACACTTTTTCTATCTTTTCAGTTGTACTCTCTAATCCTTGTGATGTCACTTGATCATTTGCCTGCAATTTGCAGTACTATCAGCCAATCTGTAACACTTACCATTGCAGATCTACATTCTTTGTGAATTTCTGAAGAGGGCTCTCAAAATGGACTTCATCACAAAGAAAGCACTGAAACACTCAATGGTAACACTTTCCATCTAAATTGGAGATAGCAGCTGGAATGTAGGAAGTAAATGAAATCAAACTGTGTATACAGTATGAGTAATAAAGATGAGTTACACAACTATTTAAACACACTTCCAATTGCAGAATCTTGGATTAGGATGAAAATCTTTAAATCTAATATTATTGTGCTTGAATAATAATCTGAAGTTCAGAACACATCGAAGCATACTTGATCAAAACAACATTCAAGAACCCAGTTGCTGTAGAACAAACTCAAATTTATTTCTATTCAATTAACAAATCAAAAATCACAAGACAAAAAGTCACTGATGGTTTCAAAGAAAGCTAAATCTGATTCATTACAGAAGAATGTTTGTAAGTAGCTCTGCAGCAGAAAACCTGTATGCTGAACAGCAGAAAGAAGATAAGGCATGGGGGTGGGAAGGTGATTACAGCTGTAGTTGTTGATAAAGAAATGTGCTGACAACTCATAACAATGACTTCTCATATTTCCTAGAGTAAATGAGGAGTTGCTTATTATTTTAATATTGCAAGCAACCTTTGCTATTTCGTCTTTTTTAAAAAAAAGAAAACAGCAAGTATGTGGACTATTTTTTACTGGTAGTCAACACATCTTAACCAAAGTTTTCACAATACTTTAAGTTATATTTAAGTATACAATAGGACTCAATCACAGAAAACACACACAACAATTTAACTACATAAGGTCTTAAAATTAGAAGCACAGTATGTCTTGTTGAAATATTGCTTTGTTTACAAATAGGTTACATATAATGAAGTTTCTTTTTCATAGTTTTATTCAAGCAAAACACATTCAAGGGACAGGCAACTTAAGAGTTATTTCGCTATGAATTAATAGAAGAATGTCAACATTCTTTACTTGACCCTTCTCCCACCCCATTCTGGTGTGAATAGTAAAATTTCCATACAATACTCAAAAACCAAAAAGCTTTTGCACTAAACATCCAAAAGTCTCATCAGAAGCAAATTGTTTGTAACAGTCGGATAAACTTCCAGATTCTTTCTAATGAAACACTGCATCTCTACACAGTCAGTGTTTAAAGTTGTTGTCCACAAAGCTTTCTAGGTTCCAAAAGTCTTACTCGTTTCAATGAAGTGCATGGCCTCAGTATCACCATGTGAAGTGTATTTATATTACAACAATGACTGCTTGCAGAATTATATTGGCAAGATTCGGACTGCTGAAAAGATGACTAGGCATATTTGTTTAACCTGAAAGGTAAAGGACCACACAATAACAGAACAACTAAAACAAAGCTAAGCACAAAAGATACAGAAATCGATCACTTTTGACCCCCTCGCCCTATAACAGGGCATGAGTCAGTTCCAGTGACTGCCTATTCTCATTACATACATTAGTATTTGATCAAATTTCATGGCTATTATATTTTTACAGAACAACTGCTTAGAAGCCTGTTTTTTAATTTACACCTGTGCAACAGTAAGTCACAGTACATTCAAATGTTTAAAAAATATTTATTAGCTTGGTCTCAATATGCTAAAACATTTGGCAACACTTTTACAGCATTTGATTATATATAATTAAAATTTCATACAGTACTCCTTGTGATTTTTTTTTTTTTGACATCCAAGAAGAAAAATCCTCACACGTAGTAAAATGAACTGCCAGTCTTGACTGCATGATCATGTAATTCCAGTCTATAGTACTGGCATTAAAACCTTCATTAATCATGTTGACAAATCATTACCTGTACATATAACGAAGGCAACCAAGATGATTTGAAAACACAACTTTCAGGTTTTATGTTATGTATTTAACAAGGCGTACAGTTCTGCAGTGAAATGAAAAAGCATGTAAATATACAAAATTATAAGTTCACCAGTTCCTGTGACACAAACTGTTTTAATCTTTCAAGGTACTGTCCATAGAGTTCCACATCATTATGGCCTGCTCCTTCTACCCACAGTGGTTCTACAGGTCTCTGGCAACGCTCAAATAATGCTAGGCCATGTGAAAAGTCAATTACTTCATCTTCAGTCCCATGGATTATTAACACAGGAGATGTTATTTTAGAAATTTTGTCAATGCTGCAAAAAAAAAAAAAATCTATGAACACAGTGACCTTTACTAAATCTTTTTGAAAGAGCAAGCTATTAACTTCACTTTTTAATTACACATTGTAGGTTTAACAATTTAATTCTGAAGTTGTTTAAATGTCAGAACATTAGACCTTATCAACATCCAGGAAGACATTACAGCAGCACATGTAAAGACTCACAGAAGAACACTACAGGAGACTATTAGAATCAAATAACAGAGCAATCCATCTAAAAGTGGTATTCATTACCACATTCACTTCAAAAAGATCAAAGTCACTAGACTGATGAAAATACTACTTCACAGGTTTTCAGTTAAAAAGTGCTTCTCAGAAGTGAAAGAATTTTAGCCCTTACAAATTTGATCTTATATGAGGGGAAAAAAAGTCTGAAGTTAGATGCTCAAAACACAAGTAATTCTTTGAGACAAATGCACCAGTTTGTAATGGCCAACTAGTGGCATAGTTCTGAAAGAAATGACAGGATTTCTTCAGTTAAGGTCTAGTTTTCTAGTCTTTGATACTTACAGAAACACATGCAAAAGACTGTGTTCACAGTTCCCCAGATAAACAATTCATTGGATTAGAAATGCTTGTTAGAATTAGTGATATCAGGAGGTATGTGTAGGAAAACTAATCGCTTCTTTAACAGATACCCAACAAAACAATCAGAGATGTGAAAAACCAAGAAGTTTACAGAACTCTGTAAACCTCCTTCAAGCCAAATGTTTCTCATTGTTATTCACTCTGATTTTTCTCCAACTGTTTCTTTAAACCTCTGAAAGAAATTGCAGAGAATATGCCATATTACTTATTTCTCTGAGCATGAACTTCTGTAGTAGAAAAATTGCATGCAGAATAAATAAATAAAAACAAACAAACAACCTACAACTTACTTTGGGAATGCATCAAAGCAATAGGTCTTCTTCGTATCAGGAAAAGCTACTCGCATTCCTGAGGTCAGTGGAGAATGAAGAATTACAGCAGCACTTTCATACCTAGCAGCAAGATCCACAGATGGTACTGTTCCTATACTCTGCCCATATATAATCACATTTTCAGGGCGGATTCCATACCTACAAAATTAAAATATTAACAAAAGTGGCATATAAAGTGAAACAGGCAAAACCACAACTACACAGCAAGGCAAAAAATGCATTTCTGAAGACAAAAATTTCCTCAAGAGGATAAATTATGAAACAGGAGCTGGTAGAACAAGTAAGTATATCCTATAAATCACTGACTTCAAGGGACAATTATTTACAGTAGTTAAGTGTTTGCAGTAGTTTTTCTTGCCTTATTCCTGAATAACACTGAAATCTAAGTTTGGTTTTGGTGGGTTTTTTTTTTTTGGGGGGGGGGGGGGGGGGGGGGAGGCTGTTGGGGCTTTTTTTGGCCTTTTTTTGTGAACTGAATACTAGTTGAAAGCCTTTACTTGTAACTCTAATGGACCTACAACAGAAAACTGATTACAGCCTTACTAGTTATAGGGTTATAATCAAGTGGAGCATAGTCAAATCTACAAAAATTTGGTCAGCTTTACTCTTCTGATACCTGATAAAAACTCTTCTGCAATTTAGTGGGACCTAAAGCATGCCTGTACAGGCAGTGGTCACAATATTATGCATCCTATGTAATAACAAAGATGCTGCTTTCTTATCAGAGTTGCTTTGGCATACAAGCTAGCACGAGGAATGCCCAACTTAACCCACACTTAAGACAGCCCAATAAGCACTATAAAATTCAAGTCAAAGCCTCGATCTAATATTTTTCTGCATTTGTGTGGATACAAAGAGCTGCTGTTTCCCAAGCAACACTGGAAAAATCTCTAAGCAGGATGTTATGCTGGCAAGACCAGTACCCACAGCAGAAGTAAGATGCTGATATGTACTAACAAAGTACTCCTAGTACAGGTTCAGACTGCAAAAGCTTATCTCCATCTGTGTACCTTTAACTTACTTAGGAGAAGAAGTATCTTAAATAGAAAGAGCACTGCATTACCAAAAAAAAAAAAAGTTTTAAAAGTCAAATATTGTTTTATTCTGTTATCAGAGGCTGTCCAGCTCTCTGAGTTAAAGCAGACTAGCCTAACACCACTGTGGAACAGCATGAGCTAGCTTAATTTTTGCCAACTGGCTATAATCATGAAAGGACTGACAATCAACTAATTTTAGTTGAAGTGAAGGAAAGTGAAATCTTTCATTACCTCTTTACAATAAATGCATGCATCTTTACTGTCAAAGCTAGGTAACAACACTCATACCCACAAAGGAGTCCTCAAATTAAGACATTTTGCATACCTCCAGTAGAGCCAGGGAAACAGGTAGTGAAAAATTGTCCAGTATCTTATAAATACGGCTAAATAACTGTATATGTTGACCACTAAAATTAATGAAGTCTAAAAGCCTCAAATTCAGCAACAATAGGGAGAGATGCATGTACCAAGACATTTAAATTACCAACCCACAAAAAACCCGAAAGTCCACAAGTAGCTTTCAATAAGCCAGAAAACATGTCCTGTGTGTTACATCAGTGTGTAACAAACAGTTAATAAAAAAAATCTAGGAAGATTAAGAAAAAACAAAGTCACATTTAAGTATTACTAATATGTAAGTATCACTAGCAGAATTCAATAAGCTTTCTCAACTGGGGCTAAAATCTACTGTTCACAGGTAACATTGTCTATTAAACGATTCATCTATTTATGTAAATTGTGTTCTGCGAGAGTGAAATGTAAAAGCTGTAGAATCTTGCTGTGGTAATACTTCTATGATTGTATCTGTACCATAACTACATATGTAAAAACTACATAGTAATTTTACTATCAGTGTTTCCTAGAAAGAGTTTCTAGGATCATAAGCAAACTAAGAGTTCTAAAACATTAAGCCTCAATTATCAGCCTGGAACTACATGCAAGCCCTTCACCTCACAACAGCTCTCAGAATAAAAAAATTCAAACATTCTGACCAACAAAGATTTTCTCTTAATTCCAACATACAGACACCCAATAAATGAAAGCTTTTGAAACCACATCAAATGTAAGGCCTTCACTATTTCTGTATCTCTTCTGAAATACCTGAGAACAGCCTGGCACCAATCGTTTCACAGTTCACTTCTCCCAATTCAACATAATTCAAATCACATTTGTCCATTCTGAAAGTACAGTATGGCCTTTTTTATAATCTGAACAAAGCTCACATTAATACCTGACACTTTGCATCATTAGTATGGCATGGAGTGTGCACAGCATGTTATGACATAACAGTTTGCAAATAAAAAAAAAAAACCTTACAAATTATCAGACTCTTATTTCATCACGCACTGAGGAAACTTAAAGCCAAACTTCAAAGTAGATTTTGGAACATTTGTCCTCTTTGTCATTATTCTTTCCCCTATGTTTGATTCCAAATCTTTCAGCCTAAATATTAGCTACAAAAAGTAATTCAAGAAAAGCATTTACTATATTTGGGTCAAAGTAATCCTTTTTCCATCACAGCCAAATAACTTACCTTCACATCACCCACCAGAAACTATTTGGTTGGCAGTATGGAATCTGAAATAGTGAGGCCAATCACCAGAAGTGGTGTTTCAAAGTAGTCACAGTTTCGAATAAACTGGCTTGGGAAGAACCAACCAACCAACCAAAACAAAGAAAACCCCAAATAAGTTTGGAAACCAGAGTACATGATCTGCCACGCCTGTCTCTAGTGTTGCCTCTTCTCTCGATCAGGCTTCTGAAAAGTTCAGGGGAAGAGTCCAACTCTCCCTCAGCTCCTCTCTCCCAAAAGTATCACCTTCCAGTCTAAAAATGGATGAACTAGCTGTTGCTAAGTTCCCTAGTCAAAAAATTCACCTAATCCTCTTTTTGATAGTCCTGTAAATTTCAGGTACACTCCAAGAAGTTTGGTAGAAAATTATTAGGTGATCACACGTCTGGTGTCCCAAATGAGGAAGTGTCAGAACAAGAAAAAAGTGACAGTAATATTGTTCTCCTAATAAGTACCTTAGAATTACAGGCCATCCTGAGGAGTAGGACCATGACAGTTACAGAGCCATATGCTGGAAGTAGCTGTTCTCGTGACAAGGGCTCAAAGACATGCTATAAAGACTCTTGGTAACTTTGAAAGGTCACTATATTAATCATAGGATTAATCTAATCACTATTGACTACTCAAGTAATCTTAGATCACTTGTGTCAGAATAGACAAGCCTTCAGTTTGTTGCTGGTGGTAATGGTGGGTTTAAACTATAATCACCAGAAAGGACCTTGGAACAAAAATCTTCAAAGTAGCTGTGCACAGATGTACCTTCTCAGAGAAGTCACTCTTCCTCAAGTACAAGCAATTTTGGACTGAATCTGGCATAAAATTTAGATAGATATTTTCTGCAGTTTAAAGGCTGCACACAACATTTTTTCTCTTTCCTACAGCAACTGAGATTTCAATTTCTTTCAACCCCTGATTCATCCTTTACATTCACAAACCTAAGGGCTACCTGTCAGGAAAGCACATGGAACTTGAACTTTTTACATAAAACTAGATGTATCTCTGTTGACATAATCTTGCTAGCACGCACACAGAGTGTCTGAGCACCCACAAAATTCTGCCCTACCATCACATGAAAGGTACAAGTTATTGTCACTTCAAAGGTAAGCTATCGACAAACACAAGCTTGCATTATCAGTCACAAGTTGCCCCTCACCAGGCTTCACCAACTAGTTTAGGTAACTAAATTAATCTACGTAGGGAAGCGACTACTTTTCTGCTCCTTTGTGCTGACTAACTCCAGGGTCACACAAGAAATTACAAGCCACTGGTGGGTTAAAGGAAAGAGCAAGCCTATGAATCGCTGTTACCACATTGTAAGACCATTCCCTAGAATCAGGGTCCAAGCTAACGCTAGGTGACTAATGAAGCCACTATCCTCTACTGTGAGCCTACATATGCTGATCAGATATAGATGGTCTCTTTTAAAAAAGGCAGTCCTGAAGACATCTGCCTGATCTTTCCACCTTCTGGCAGGAAAAGAAAAACTGCTAAACAGCAGTGAAATGTTATTCCCCACCCCCCAGCTTTGTGTCAAACTTCACTGTGCTGCAGCACAAATTCTTCTACCATTTCCTTTATGTTTCTATCTCTGCAACAAGACCTTTTCTGCACTTTACTAAACACTGTTTAGTACCAGTCCATCTCTTTTCCACCCCTGACTCCTGCTTGTTTTCTTTTCATAGAATCATATAACAGTTTGGGTTGGAAGATGATCTAGTTCAGCCCCCCACCACAGACAAGGACATCTTTTACAGGTTGCTGAAAGCCTCATGCAGTTTTACCTTGAACACTTTAAGTAGAGATACATCACACATCACTTACATTAGATATTCCTTCATTGAATATACATCACATTACCCAGATGTGCAATATGCAAACTACAAAATGCATGTCTGGCTGTAATGAGTGGTGAGTGGGTGGGCTTTTTTTTTTCTCTAAACTTCAGTTACCTTTAACAACCAAATACTTGCTGAAGTTACCATACTAGCAGGCTCTTCGTAGTATCTGGCATTTGCCCTTGACAGACCTAAGAGAGACAGAAAGCTATTTATCTTTTTACTTCTGAACAACTGCAGTTAATCTAGAAGACTTGCTCACTTTAAAATAATAAGGTATCAGCAAAGTGACCTTAGAAGAGGACATTTTTCATAGTACTGCTCAGGCTCACACAAACGAAGAGGTGCAATAGATGCTCTAGAGAGGCTACTGTTCCTGAAATTATCGCAACACATGCATTTAACTGAGAGCAGTGCTTGGGGCACAAAGAACAAGGGGGAACATCCTGAGGGAATTTTCAATGCACATTTCAGAGCCTTTTGTCATCATGCACATAACACAGGAAATTACAGCTGTAAATGCAGAACATGAAGGGTATGTACATCCTCCACAGCTTTAACAACCAACATTCAAGACCATGAATAAAATCATGAGCATACAGCTCTTCAACTCAGATGCACATTCCTCTTGTGTATAGAACACATAAAATTAAGAAAAAGGGAACTATGTTTTATGAGTGGCAAGCCCACTGACCACATATGTAGTAATGGACAAACTGCACCTCCTCTGCCCCTCTCATGATAGTTTTACCTTTTCTAAACCTCACAGTGCCACTGATACATTTGGTTTATTGGAAAGATTTCTCTTAATGATAAACTGAGCTGCATTTTCCTGTCAGTTTAAATAAAAGCTCAATTTCTCTCCAAATATTTGAAGTTAAGGCAACTCATCTTCTAGCAACAACCCCTCCCTACTTCTGAATGAAAAAAATACGCAATTTGTGATTTCTCAAAAGAACACTTTCAGTCAACATCCAGATAGGTTTGAGATTATTCATATATTTGGCTGTTCAAATTATGGTCATTCTGTCCACTTAGACACATCAGCCTGATAGTGACATTTACCCTTCAGTTTTTCCATTATTACACAGTCCATAATAAGCAACAATGAAAAGGCCATTTGGCTTCTTAAATCTGGTCAAGAGGCAACTAGTTAAGTCTTCAGGCTTCTGAATAAGCACCACTTGCCCTGCATTTGCTTGTGGCTGGTTAAACCTTTCCACCTTTGCTAGGGTATCAAAGCCCTTCAGAGGCCATGACAGCAGAAAATTAGCATATCCCAAAATGACTTCTGGCATGTTAACACTTTGTAGTAATTAGTCAGAAGAAGAATGTCCTCGCATGTAGCTTTTATACAGTCCCATACACGTGAATATGCAATAGTGTGCAACTTTCCCAAACATGATGGCAATGAATAACCTTGCCTTCTTCCACAGTCAGCACCCACATTAATAGCTACTGCTTCCTATTAAAATACTCAAAGCATGTAAAGAATAGGGACACAATTCAGAATCCACATCTGCTATTTACCTCTTCTGATCCGTTGCCAAATTAGCTTTCTATATTCATTTACATAAAAGATAATATTCACATAACCTCACAGCAACCAAGTGTTGGACCAACCTCACTATCATCCTCAATACTAGTTCCAGACTTTTACCTTAGGTGTCTAGTGTTCACTGGCCAGCTGTGTCAATTTACAGGTGACTATCTGGACTGTACATCCAAGATGTAAAACTTACATCTCCATCACAATCAGCTGTAGACTGATTTCCACATTAGCATTTCAATTACCCCAAAACCACCTTTTAATGCTGGATTCTATTATCCCATTTCTCACAATAGGGAATGCAGGGAGCTGTGGGTCGCTGTGATCAGCCTCCAACGAAGTAATTTCTTCCTTCTTTTCTTCATCCCATCACAGCCTGTGAGACACAGCTTAGAAGTCTAGGATCCATTTCTTTTCTCATCCCATCAGCATGGGTTGCAAAGGAGTTACAGCTATAGTTACATCTATCCTGCAAACAATCCGCTGAATTAATTTGGCTTTGCAGAACATGTTATAAAACATTAGAGATGGTACCAGTGTAGCACTGCCAGAACTGGCTATGCTAGAAAAGTGAACACTGCTCTAGCAAATGTTCTAAGGCTCCATTCTGGTACAGATGTTCATCAATTAGTTAAACAACAGCTAAGCACCTTATCAGGGCTCAAGAGAATACCATGGAGTAGTAATGAAACTGTGAGTCAGTACACCCAGAGTCATGTGCTGAACTTCCTCCCTGCTACATTCAACGTTCAGATACAAGGACAAAAACAGGTCTGCCAATTATAAAGTTGTTGAAAATATCACAGTGGTGGACAGCAAATAGGACTGAGGTGAGGTCATTCCTGAATGGAAGAGGGAAAGGCAGATAGATGGAGTATGTATTGCGACTTCCTCCAAAAATGTCTGTTCAAAGGGCACGTTCAGATGGGCATGTTCATATTACAATGAACAAACTTGTTTGAATAGGGAAGGTACACTATGCACTGTTCAAGAATGCACATGAGAATTCAAGTTGCAATCACATTTTCTTTTAGGTTTTCAATCAGAAATTCATCAGTGGGAAGAAGAGACCACAGTTACAAATCAGTTCACAAAACAGAGCCTGTAAACTGCCATGAACAAACAATTAAGTTTCACCATCCAGATTGTTATAATTCAAAAGAAATGCAAGACAGTATGTGTATTTAAGACACTGAAAAGGAATAATCTGCTCCAAAGTAAGAGGAAAGTAGTTAAAATTACGGTGATCAAGTATTAAATTCAATGTGACAACTAGCAGGCTCCAGGATTTAAAGATCCTTATACTGTCATATCCCCAATATTATATTATTAAACAGTATGCTCAAGTTACAATGATTAAACCATAACATGCTGCTCTATATTAAATTCTGGGTTTCACAGCTTTTTGGTGCTAAATAGACAATATGATGGGAGATTTTTTTCTGAACATCTGTTCTTATGACTGCATATTTTAAAAAATAATCTTATAGTTTGGGCAATTGTAGAACAAGTAGAATATTGCTCTAAATGGAACATATCATGGTGAAAAATGCTCTCAAATTTAAGTAGCTATTCAGTGCTGCATTTATTTGGTGCCTGGGATTCTAACCTGTACCACAGAAGGCCTCCAGAGTTTTTCATCTTACTAATTTATCTCCCTAAAACCAGAGGGTTGGAACACAGAAATCACGGTAACAATGTCCTTTCAATTTGCATTTTGTTTTCCTTGTCCAGTTTTAACCTATTTGAGCTAACACCACTGATTCAAAATCGTGTTCTTTTTTCCTCACCATAATGTATTTACACAGATCAATCACAACCTCTCCCACACATTCTATTTTGGCCAAGACAAAAACATCGTTCTGTTTTACATAGAAAGCTACCTTTGGAAATCCTGTAGCTGCTAGCCTGAATACTGAAATAAAGGTGGTCTGAACACCATACAGAAAATAAAAAAGTACCTGCGGGTATTGGTCGACAGCTGGCTGAATATGAGCCAGCAGTGTGCCTAAGTGTTCAAGACCAATGGCATCCTGGCCAGCACCAGGAACAGTGTGACCAGAAGGACCGGGGAAGTGATTGTCCCCCTGTAGTCAGCACTGGTGAGTCTGCAGCTCAAATAGTGTGTTCAGTTCTGGCCTCCTCACTTCAACGAAGACACTGAGGTGCTGAAGCGTGTCCAGAGAAGGGCAACGGAGCTGGGGAGGGGTCTGGAGAACAAGTCCTCTGACGAGCAGCTGAGGGAACTGGGGTGGTTTAGCATGAAGAACAGGAGGCTCAGGGGAGACATTGCCCTCTACAACTACCTCAGAGGAAGTTGCAGAGGTGGGTGTTGGTCTCGTCTCCCAAATGACAAGCGATAGGACAAGAGGAAATGGCCTCAAGTTGCACCAGGGGAGGTTCAGATTGGATATCTGAAAAAATTTGTTCCCTGGAAGGGTTGTCAGTTATTGGAACAGGCTGCCCAGGGAGTTGGTTGCATCACCATTCCTAGAGGTATTCAAGAGGTGTGTGGATGAGGTGCTGAAGGACATGGTTTAGTGGCGGACTTGGCAGTGTTAACGGTTGGATTTGGTGATCTTAATGGTCTTTTCCAACCTAAAAGATTCTGATTCTGAATCCAGATAGTGTCTCTCCAGGTTCTCTTATAACAGCTTTTCCACTGCCCCTCTCTACAAAAAAAAAGTAGGTGACTGAATTATCTGGAAAAACAACCTGCATCTTCTCCACCCACATCACACCAGTGGCATTAGTGGAGAATCAATGATATCTTTTTCTTATTTTCTGAGATTTCCAACTGAGAAGATGGCAAACTGACAATAAGGACTATCTTCCAATAATTCTGGACTGAAACACAACTTATTAGATTTTATTCTATTTCCATTTTTCTAGTATATCAGTACTATATACTGATTCTGCTCATTACTGATAATGCCTTCAGTGTAAGGCACCACCAACCACCCTGGACATTAATTCATTAATCCTAAAATGCAGTATTTCTTTTGCAGATCAAGCACCAGCATTTGAAAAGCATGCTGTAAAAGAAAAAAGGCAACTAGTGTCTTACCTTGTCCTAAGAGCCACCCAAGCAGCATCAATGTCAGCATACAAATTCTTCTCTGTTGGCTTTCCAGAACTTGCACCATATCCAGAATAATCATATGAGAATATGTTGCAATTAATCCGTGAACCCAGTCCTATGTAAAAGCTGCTCATCTGACCTAGGTCAACAGCATTTCCATGTGAGAAGAGCAAAGTATACTTGGCGTTAGGTGAGCAACGCACAAACATACAGGCAATCCTGTTACCTTTACTTGTTCTAGTCATGAAGCACTCAATGGCATCTTTTTCTCTAGAAGAATATTGCCAGTCTGCTCGCTCTGAGAGATGTAAAGTCCATCGACTACCACTCTCATCACACATCAGTGTGTACGTGGGATCAGGAGGTAAGAATGCCAGTTTGGAGGCAATTTTCCCTGGGCATGGCGGACAACAAAACAGGCAACACAGTTCACTAAAGGAAAGATTATTCATCTTCTAGTCTGAAACAGGAAGAAAGAATGGTATCAGTTTCCAGTTAAAATACTGTGTGAAAAAGAAAAACTCATGGAAAACATAAGCTTAACCCGTCTAGAAAATAAAACATAATTTTAGTGTCAACATTTAACATAACATAGCTTTAAATATATATGTAAATTCCTATATAACAGCTTATTTGATATTATTAGTTACTATGAGCATATTATAGAGTGATAACTCTAAAGCTCTACCAGATATTGAAACTAAAATATGATTATCCAGGGAAATAACAAGCATGAGTTGGAGTTTCTTTGGAAGAATTTAAGTCCCTCACCTTAAGCCATTAAGAGAAGAGTTCATACTGTTGACAAATGTACATTATAAAGAACAATTAAAGTATGCTGTGTGTTTGCAAGATACTAAAGCTATGCAGATCTTTGCAGCCAAAACCACTACAGCATTTCCTAAATAGAGAATATGCATTGCAGTCATGAGTTATGGGCTCCTGCAAGCAGTACCAGCAGTCTGAAAGGTGCATGAAGGTCAAAACAAGATACTTCTGCTGGCTTAGCATACAGTGTAGACCTTCAGTACACTAAAATCCAGCCATAAACTCTTCCTTGTTCCACACTGAAGTTGCCATAAGTGTTTCCAAACCCTTCAAAGGGGAGCAGGGGGAATCTTTTGTTGTGACAATACTTCTCTGAAGTAGGAAGAAAATGAAATCTGCTAAGAGTCATGTTGGAAACCAGCACACCTAAGATAAATACGCTACTTTCCTTGCATTAAGGTTTCTGACGTTTCACCTCAACTTAACTTTTCCATACCAAATCTATCTACAGGTCTCAAAGTCAGTTCCTGCCAGGTCACTGTGAACAGAAACACTCTTATAGTTTCATATACCAACTTTGAGTGCTTGATCCAAGTTTACAAATACAAACAAAACAAGATGATTTCTGATGTACACAGTCCCATGCCATTTCAGAAACTGCTAACTATAATACTTGGCAATATTTAGATCATATTTGAAACTTAGTCTTCTAACTTGTATACAAGCATAGTTTTCAGGCCTGTATAAATTTCTCTTTAGAAAAACTTCAAGGACACTGCTGTAAGACCTGTTCAATATAGATCACAGAACAACTATCCATATTTTGGATGTGTGAATCTTCTCTTCCCTGTGGTAGAGTACATATGCATACTGCATACAATGTTACACAAAGTATGCTTGCAGAGTAGTAAACACAGGCACAGCAGGACAGTCTGATAAACAGAATGAGCATTCTTGGAACACCCCTCCTCTTCATAGGGCACAAAAAAAAAAAAAAAGGAGCAGCATTTTGCTAAGGCTGCTACTGCCAAGTGCTTTCACCTCTAGTCTCTTGTTTTCTTCAAAATAGAGGGAAATCACAGACTCTTAGATATGGCTGATCAACACTATGGGTTTAGAGGAGATGGCAGGAATAGTGTACTGATCATCTCCCATAAAAAGGTATACTGCCTCTTAAATGTGGTAATTTATTCAGCATCTTCATTCTGCCAGCTAAAAAAACAACCACCTCATGTATTTATGTAATTAGCACAAGCAGTCACTCAAATTGGCAACAGCTCATCTGTTCCATGTCAGGTGAGATTATCTGGACATTAATTTGAACCTGCAAGTCAGGACAGTAAGTGGAAGGGGTCTACGGAAAAGGTCTGCAGATTGGCAAAAGGCTTGGGCTGTCTTATGCACAGAAAAAACTCAGTACCTTTTTTTCTCCTTTTCTTACAGCTGTTGAACAGCAAAGAAGCCACTTCTTTCACCTCTGCTTAGAAAGTTCATATACGCAGCCCAGAGAAGCTGCTGTGATGCCTCAACTTTTTTTTTCCCCCAAGAAGTACTTATGACCCAGTATTCAACCACACTTCTATCAGAATCTATTAAATCAATCTGTCCCAAGTAAGTTTTCCACCTTCCTAGAGAAGCTGAACGCCAAAGCTAGATACTGCAATTTATTCGGGGTGGGAGTAAAAAATTTCAAAGACTATGTACCTTCAAAAATGAGGTATAAATAGCTGGTTCTGCCCAGGAACAGAGGATTACACCCTATTCCAGCATACAATGACAGCTACAGAATTTCTTACTTGCTTCCCAATCCACTTGTCAGAAAGAATTAAAATAGGACTTTGGCAGCATTTGCATGCTTTGCGTGTCATCTCATGGGGACTTTCACTAATTACACCTTTCCCCTTTTCCCCTCTGGGACGCAGCCATTATGCAGTGGGTTGGAGAAGAAATTACTCAGTTGGATGTGTGGAAATCATTCCAATTTTCCCTCTCTTCTCTCTGGTCAATGGCACAAGTGTATGAGTATTCTGGAAATTTTTCATGGTCTTGGGGTGACCTATGGTTAGTGATCAGTACATTTCTGAATGTACTTGTGATTTTGTGTAAACTTAAAGAACTGTTTGGGAACGCTGCCCCACCTGCTACCAGTGCTTGGGGCAGAGGCAGGCTCTGTGCAGCCACCCGAATTGCCCCGAACGGTGGGTGCCGACATCAACTCGACATTGCAGCCACTACACCACACTCTCCCCCCAGCCTCCCCACTCCCACGGTGACATCAATTCCCCTGGACAGACACCGTGGTTCCACCTCCCACAACGGCTCCACGCACTGCAATGTAGCCATGCAAACCCCCATGTGCCAGTGCTGTTTTCGGTGACAACCTGTGTCAGTGGCCACAGTACAGAAAGAGAAATGGACACATCAGTCCATCTGGCAAAGGAGGAGGAGGAGGACGCAGCAGGGCCATCCCAAAAGATAGACACACAGGAGACAGAGACATTAGATACATCTATAGTGACAGAGACAGAGGATGATCATGCAGAAATAATCACTTGATCTTTATCCATGAGGGAGCTCCAGGATAGCTGGAGAGACTTTGGCTGTCATCAAGGTGAACTTACTATAACCTTGCTGCTCTGCTGCTGGCATAAGGGGGCCAGTAGCATCAAATTAGAAGACAGAGAAGCCAAGCATTTGGGGTCACTTGCTAGAGAAAGGGGCATTGACAAAGAAATTGGAAGGAAGACAAGAAAATGTAAGCCTCTGGAAACAACTCCTGACAAGTACGGGGAAAGATATCCTTTTATGCAAAGTGTATCACATCATGTACGCAAATGGACTACCACAGAGAAAGGTATCAAGTACCTGAGGGAACTAGCTGTGCTGGAGGTAGTTTATCATGACTGTTGCTGCCATATCCAAATGGTATGGACGACCTGACCAATAAACCCTTCCTCCAAGATATGAGTGATAGTGATGTCACATCAGACCCACAGGAGTATAAAGGTCTAGCGAGCATGGGTGCACAGTGTACCCCAATTCTATAAAGGAGTACAACCCACTTGCTACTTTCTTCACTCAGGAGACCCAAGAAAATAGGCAGATTCCTAGGCATTACTAACTGAACAAATCTGACACAAAACATCTACCGAACTTCCTCAGGAGGACATCTTCAACTAAACGCAAACGTTTCCATTATACTGGAACTGGTTTGTCATTCATTGTAACCACATGAGTGTATTCTTAACCTCCAGATCTGGAATGGAACCAGGATGTGAGAGAGTCCACAGGGCATATAGAGTAATTCTGGTATCACTGTTTTAAAGTTCAACTGAATCAGCATTTCAGCTTATTAGTCTTCCACCAACTGTCGTAGTTTAATTTCAACGAAACAGGCATTATCTTTCCTCAAAAGGTACATTGCTGAGATACTTGTATGAGGGATTAAACCTAATGTTAACCCTCCAATGGTGTCTTCTAAAATGTTCTTAATCATAGAATGGTTTGGGTTGGAAAGGACTTTAAAGATCACCTAGTTCCAAACCCCCTGACCTGGGAAGAGACTCCCTCCACTAGACCAGGTTGCTCAAAGCCTCATCCAGCCTGGCCTTGAAGACAGCCAGGGGTGGGGCATCCACAACTTCTCTGGGCAACCTGTTCTAGTGCCTCACCACCCTCTCCATGAAGAACTTCTTCCTGATATCTAATCTAAACCTCCCCGCTTTCCATTTAAGCCCGTTACCCCTTGTCCTGTCACTACAGGCTCTTGTAAGAAGTAACCCCCCACTCAGCTTCCTTGTAGGTCCCCTTCAGGTACTGGAAGGCTGCTATAAAGTCTCCCTGGAGCCTTGTCTTCTCCAGGCTGAATGTTAGAAAACATGTAACATGATTTTCTAATGATTCATCCAGCCAGATATTATTACAGTAAAAATTAAAAGTCACAAAACCCCCTTCATTTATTATCACCCAGCCTTGGTAAAAGCTTTGGAGATCAACAGTATGAAGAGACCAAGTCTAAAATATAATGTATGGAAATGAAACAAGGCATCACAAGTAAAGTTGCATTAAAAAAAAAAAATCACTCTAATGACAAATGGACTTGACGCATACTTTACTGGACTCTTACTGAAACTGGGCAAAAAAAGCACTGACCACACATTAATTTAGGCATAAAGTTCCACAAGTACAGATGAATAATGGGACTTGTTTGTCTAAGGTACCTTGTGAATACATAAGTTAAACTATAACACCTTTGAGCATGTATCATGTAAGTTTCTGTGCTCATTACAGTTGCATGGTCAGACACAGAGAAAAACACATCCTAACTAACTATTTTACCTTCTAATTGTCATTTCAGTACTAAGGAAGATGACAGTGCTGTTCTGCAAACACAGTTCCTAATGCTGGTAAAATCAAGAGCAAAAAAATACACTAAGAGAAGTGTATGTATATCCTTTAAAATTATACTGCATTTTTCATAGAAATTAAGCAGGAAAATTCTGTGGAAACTTCTACTATTGCACCAAGAAAGGCAAAAAAATAAAACAGACTCAAGTGGTATCTACCCACCCCTTCTAGGATACCTCTAAAAGGCAGGCGAGATCACTTTCTCAAATTTCTGTCTGACTCTCTTATAAATAAAAAAAGTAACCTAGAAAATGACAAATATGAAACTGTTCACAGGCAGTAATTTCAATCTGTTCTTCAGCAATTAACCTTTTCATTGAGTCTGACAGAAGAGGGGGTGGGTGGGAAAGAGGAGGAGGAAATCTACCCAGCCTGAAAGAACACATTCCTGGGACAGCACAAGCGTAGTTCTTTTCTATAAGCAATTATCCCTGTCCTCCTCCCTTTGCAAATCATAACAAGAGAGTAGCTTCTACAATTCATGCCTTGGAGTACTTCACTACGTATTAAACTCAAGAGCCCAGCCCTTGCAAATAGTTATCTAGAAATCTTATATTTGCATGAAGTATAAATTATTCTAATTATATATTTAAATTAAGTTACCTATTTCATACGAACTATTCAAAAGAACACATTTAAACTCAAACACAGCTGCTGGTTTGTAAATTTTAGTGGTGCTCTAACTGCAACAGGCAATTGTTGGGCTTTTTGTTTGTTTGCTGTTTGGAGTTTCTTATTTCAGCAGTACATAACGAAAAATTATGATTAAAAAAACCAAACAAAGTAGTTTTCCTCACCCTTTCTTTCACTGAACACAAAGCAATGAAAACTTGAGTTCAAGCCACTACTGAAGCACTCATTTATTTCAACATCTGCATTACATTAAAATATTTGGGAGAGGAGGAGAATAAAAATTAGTGTCCGATTAAGTAGCATATATAAACTAATAACATTACTACGAAAGAACACACAGTTGGTCTGGAAAAGAACACAGAGGAAGTCTATCCAATAATGAAAAAGCCACAGCAAGAATTACTGTGAAGTATGTCTTTAAGGTAATTTTCAAAGAACAAAACAACCCACATAGAAACAGAAGACTGATAGGACCAAAACTTCATTACGGTTAGCTTGATTTTAAAATTGCAGCTTTACTATTCTCACAAATTCAGGCAATAGTATAAAGCTTAACTTGAATACAGAGATATTCTGCTGCTGCTGCTGTTTACTTTGCATGCCTCAAAATGTAATGGCACAGTTGAAAAGAGGGAATACAAGAAACACAAAGTGAAAAATTTAGCCATTCTTTCTCAGCTAAAGAAAAAAACAACCCTCCAAAGATCCCAAATAGACAACTGTGGAATTAAGTCAGACCACAATGTTTTACATGCTCCAAGTAAGACTCTGCAGCATGAAGCTCCTCTGCTAAAACCATCTGCACGATGACGGGCGCTGAAGACCCCCTATTGTATTTCAGCCACATCGATCTGGTGCTTTGCTGCACCAGGCAGTAAATCACTAATAAGAAGCTACACTTTTAAAACCAGTTTGTGTTCGATGCTACTTTTTTGATTTCTGCAGTCAGATATTTTTTTCTAGCTACCTTCTTGCTAAACACTTTATTTTTATTTTAATTAATAATAACAGTGAGCTGTTTTAAAGCCAGTGTCACTCCCACCATCAACAGCAGTAGCTGAAAGAATACATGAAATGAGGCTCGTGAGAACTAAACGAACTCTTCAGATGTCTGCATCTAAAAACGACTTTCGCAGAATTCAGCAACAATGAAACGGAGGCACTATTTAGACCGGCTAAAAGACAGAATTTAACATGCGTTTAAAAAGTCCGCACGCCCATTTCCTCAACAAAGGCGCCCACGGAAACACCACGGAGACGGCAGCTCCTAGACGGTCCGTCCGCAGGAGCCCCAGCCTTCTGAGGCAGTGGCGCTGAAAGCATAGAGGGTGGCAGGGCAGAGACCCCCGAGCCCACGGCCGGGACTCGGGCTGCGGGGTCACGACCCCATTGCACGACTGGGGTCAGAGAGCCAAACCGCCGCCTCCCTCACTGAGGAAAAGCCTGCCTGCCGCGGCCCTTCCTTCCTGCCCCACGCCACAGCTCAGGAAGGGGGTCGCCACACACCTGACCCAGGTGGAGAAGGGCGGCGGGCAAGTAAGGAAGAAAGAGTGGTCCACGGCTGGACCTGCCGAGGACCCAACTCGCCGCCACACCTCGGAAGTGGATGCTCGAGTCGCAACCCTGCCGACAGCGCTGAGGCAGGGCCGCATTGGCTGCTTCCCACCATCCCTTCACCGCAACTCACTCGTCCCCACACCGCTCCCCGTCTTGGCCCCGCTGCCGCCGCCGCGGAGAGGAGAACCCGTCTTGGCCCCGCTGCCGCCGCCGCGGAGAGGAGAACCCGTACCTGCGCCTGGCACTCCCCTCGGCGGCCGTGACGGCACGCGCGTGGCCCTGAGCTTTCCCAACCACCACCGCTCGACCGCCGGGCCGGTGGGGGAGGGGTGCCGGTTGTGCTGAGAAACGGCACGACAACAGGGTGTTGTCAGGCCCCTAGCCACCGTCCGCAGCCGCGCTGCGTGACTGAGAACGCACGGACCCTAGAAACCTGTTCTCCGCGCGGCCTAGGAAAACAGCGCCAGAATCGCCTCACCTCCCGACTGCATCGGATCGAGCGGCTGCCCCGGCGGCCAAGAGGGCGGCGGGGCGGGGCGACACAGGTCGCCGGCTGCAGTACGCCAATGGGAGCACAGCCCGCGGTACCGCTCCAGCCACTGAGGCTCCACGTGAACGCAGATGGGCGGGAAACAACGAAGGGGTAGCGAACCGTCGTGGGCAGAGAGGTTATACAGACATCGGCTCTGGGCCAATGGTGAGGCGGCTTTGGGCGACGGGAGGGGGGAAAAGAGGAAAGAGCAGAGAGCAGAGCAGTTCCGGGTTAGGTATAACCGGCAGTGACGGTTGCCTGGGGGGATGAGTTCGCAGAAGGGGAACGTGTCGCGCACGCGGCCCCAGCGCTACCAGAACTCGCGGGCCTTCAGAAACGACAAGTATGACACCAGTGCCCAGCGCAAGGTAGGTGGCAGGACGGCTTCTGGGACTGGCCCAGCCCAGTCTGGCCCCGCCCAGCGTTGCCCGGTGAGTGCTGCTGCGTCGTGAGCGCGTGGTAGACGCGGCGAAGCGGGCGACCCCTCTTGGTACGGCGGAGCCGTTGTGGCGTGGAGAGGCGGAAGGGGTTAGGTGCCAAAAGCATAGATAGGATTCTCTGCGGCCTGCTGGGTGTACAGATACCTTTGGAGCCGTGGCTTGTCCCTTTGCATCTTTGTGCTGGAAGGTCCTGAAGAACTTCAGGATCGTAAAGGAAATTATACAGTAGTGGAAGCTGAGAAACCTCTTACTTTTAACGTAGGAGAAGCCTTTGACCTAGATCTCTCCAAAAGGCTCAGCACAATGCTACAGGAGTAATCTGTAAAAGCCATGTCAGTCAACTGTTACCTGTCCCTGTTGCATAAGCCAATACATTGTGTAATACTTGAATCATATTTATGACATGAAAGGCCCTCGTTAAGTCAAAGGATTATTTATTAAGAGGAAGACTGAAATAGAGCATTACTTTTGTACATCAGGTGCAGTAAGTAAATATGCCCTGTAATGTTACGCATGCGACTTCTTGAACTGTGTTTGGTCTTCTCACAGTTTGTGACGATGTGGTCTTCAGACTTCTTGACATTTTGAAAATTTATTTTTAACAACTCCCCCCATCATCCATATAAATATCATTTCAGTTTGCATACTTCTGAGACAACCTAAAAAATACTCCTTAAGTGGCGTTTCCGAGTTACACAGAAAGGTGTCTTTAGCTGTTTTATCAGCACTTTTGCTGCGCACATTATCATGGCTTGATATTTTAACACTATTGTTACAAAATACCATTGTTGTCTTTCTTTGTTTCTAAGCAAGGGAAAGGTAATGGTTTCTCATATATATTGAGAACATGCTCTATAGTTGTAGTTGTGGTAACATAATAGCAGTGTGGGAGAAAAGGAAGATCAGCTGTGTGCCTACCTGGGCAGTAACAACACGAATGTGAGATGTTTTGTCTTACAAGTTAAAATGAAAGTGGTGAATAAAACGAAACACAAGAGGAGCATTTTAGAAGAGGCTTATCTGGTGCTACTGCTGTTATGTGCTTCTCTCTGTAACTGACCCTGACTGGGTTGTCGAAAGGAAATGCAAGGAGGAGAAGAAAGTAGATTAAAGCAATGGCACCAAAGAGGGAGGTTTGGTTTTCTGTGGTGGGGTTTGTTTTTATCTGGATGGTATATTGTTGGGGGGTTTGGTGTGGGTTTTTTTTTGGGGGGGGGGGGGGGGGCTTGTTTTGGTTGGTTTTTTGTTTGGGTGTCGTCGTCGTCCCCCGCCCCCACCAGATCCTGTAGGACTGGTTTTGCAAGTCGAACAGGCTGCTTTCCTGATGATCCCTGATAGGAGATTATTTTCCTGTCTGGCCTCTGCACACGCGCACACACAAAAATACCCTAGAGAAAAGACAAAAACAAACTGACTATAAAAGATAAGCTGAGTGTAACTGAAGCAATCATTTTAATACCCACATGACTGCTTTTCTTACCTTTCTGAATATATCACATAGAAGTGGCTAAGCAGTACCACGCACTTGAATACGTTTTTTTAAAAGCTTTTGAATGTAGTCACGGTTCACTGTGTGGATTAACTGTGATATATGACTGTGTCTTTTTCTTTTCTGTCTCACGTGAATGATTTCTTTTCTCTCTGTGCCTGCCAGTTCATGGAGATGGCTAAACACAGCTTCTCGAAGAAGGTGCTTCCTGTTACAGGATTAGTGTGTGGTATAGGGGAGGGATGCATTTTTCTTTTGGCATACTGTCATGTACAAATCACAGTGCTAGGGGATCTTTAAAATTATGACAATGATGACTAGCCTTCATTCTGCTATTTGAGAAATTCAAAAAGAAGTTAGACTAACAAAGAATAAGTGGTGATTAATGTGATACTTTAGATACAGACTGAGTTAGTTTAGTACTGAATGACAGTTTTGCATCTCTGTCTTGTTTAGTCCTGAGTGATCAGATGTGCCACAGACGTTCAAGGTGTGATGAGGATAAGGAAGAAATATTAGCAGTTTGATCACAGGGACTGATATGGGAGTGGGGCATTCTTTGTTCCACTTTTTGCTAGCTCAGGAGCTCTAAGTATTCTTCTGAGCTCCTAAGCTAACAAAAAGAGGGCAGATCTGCAAATCACTGCTAAATTTTTTTTTCTGGTATTTGGCCTATCTTTTACTAGTGTTACACACTGTGCAATGCAACACTATCTTGAAAGGCTGCAGAATACTTTTTAGCTTAAATTTTTTCTCCCGCTGCATTTGTGCACTGCATTAGCCATGTCGAGCATTATCTACAGTAGCTTCAGGTTGTAGTGTGGGTGGAGTCGAGGTTGTTATTTTCAGTGTTATTGCTACTTCTCTCAGTA
This sequence comes from Rhynochetos jubatus, assembly GCA_027574665.1. NCBI lineage: Eukaryota > Metazoa > Chordata > Aves > Eurypygiformes > Rhynochetidae > Rhynochetos > Rhynochetos jubatus. The sequence continues at coordinate 47,753,866 of CM050690.1, read as the reverse complement.
AAGCAGTATCTGCAGGGGAAATTAATTTAGTAGTCTTTTGACTTTTCCCTGCTGGCAGTCATTATCCAGACACTGACATTGGCATCCATTTTCTAATCCTAAAGACCATAGACTTGACTACTTGCAAACGTGCTGAAAGATGCATCTGCCCTTCCTCTAATGATCAGTCCTTACTACAGCATTACTCTGGGATAGGCTAGTTGAGGTGAACCACGCTTGCAGCAGAGTATACTGCCTCTCTACTGTATTTGGGTAACTGCCTACAACAGTGCTAGGAAGGCCTGTGTCCTAGGATGAACTGAAGAAGTAAGAGCCAGGATAGGGTAAGACACGCTGCATTGCTGGTTAGTGAATCTTGGAATTTTTTTATGGGTGCTTGATTTTCATAGTATATTCCAGAGCAGCTGTTCGCAGCACTGAGCTGAGGACTATACATAAAATGCATATTCATATAACATAATGTAAAGTATATTGCATAAGTCAGCATGGAAGCTGAAATAGTTCTAGAGATGATGTGGCATTCAATGAGAACATTTAGAACTCCATAAAGTGGTAAATCACAATGTGATTCATATTTACACCCAAATGATTGATCTGTTTATCAATTTCTTTCCTCTCATTATGAAGTCCACAGATGATAATCTGTATTTCTCTGAATTTTACAGGTTATTAACTCTAAACTTCAGCTTTACCATAGTCTTGATGTCAGCTACTTTTTCAGTATGGGTAAATAACTGGTCGTGGTGGAGACACTGGTCAGGATTGTGGAAAGGCAGTAGGAACAGAAAATGTGAATACAGGGCTTAAATGCGGAATCAGTGATTGTGACTTGAAGCTTAGAGGGGAGATACAGATAAACCAGCAGCCAACTGGCATTGTCATAACAGTATTGGAGTTTGGTTAGTTTCTGTTCTTGCTGCAACATAAAGCAGCTTGGTATGGTAAAGTCTGCTCTCTAGCCACCCCTGTTATTCTGGGTTGAGAAGTGCATTCAGGCCTGAGTTCCAGCCTTGAATGGAAGGAGAAAAGAAGCAAGGGTGACATCTATTCTGGACTCTCACCTGCCATGGCAGGGGAGATGGGATGGGGCGGGAGACGATATGCATATTCAGCTCTTTGTGGGGAAAAGGATAGGTGTTGACTGTTGGTTCTTCCAAGTGTGTACATTCTCTTGCTGGTTACTTGCATGTTTTCAGATCCATTGTCACTGATCTGAAAAAAATGAACAGCCTCATCTCCAAGATGGACATTTGGAAGTGGACTTAGAGAAAGCTTTTGATTTTATGTGTTTTAAAGGCCATAGCAATAAAACATGAAGGGGCCTTAAATGCTAGCTATATAACTATCCGTACATAACCAGTATGGATGTAAGGAAGACTTTTAAGACTTTGGTTAAAAGTTAAATATACTTCTCTTTAGAAGGAGATGAGAAAATATCTGTGTAAAAATTGGGATTTAAAATAGTACTGATACATTGTGTGAGCAAGTGAAGCTCTTTGAGAGCCTTGATTTCAGCCTGTGACATGTGTATTAGAAGCCTGAAAAGCTGATGTCTTGTATTACAGTTTCACATTTGTTAATCTGCACTGATGTACTCTAACTGCCTTGTAGTCCTGCACTGGTCATCTTGTTGAGTTTTGTTTTTCTGAGAAGTGTAGTTTTTTTGAAAATGCTGCATTTGATCTTGTTGATTGACGCAGTATCACTTATGCTGACAAGGAAGTTCATAGGTGGCATTGACATTACGTTCATTTACAGCAGAATAAACCACCGATGTGTGCGTAGTATTAGGAGTCTGCTTTCAATATAGTAAGTCAAAATACCCCTAGGTTCACACGTAATTAGAAAATTCCAAAGAGACAGCAAGGCTTCTTTGAAATCCCATCATTACACCTTGCTTCTGAGTGCTTTCATGCTAGTTTAACCTAGGGATTATTTTGTATGCCAAGCTAGTAGGTTTAGGTACATGTGTTTAATATATTCTGAACTGCTTTTGGTGGGTTGTTAAATGATTTAATATTGAGTTACGTGAACATAGAGAGGATGCTGTTTGGTTAATACTGAAGGAGGACATGATTGTTAATCCTTGATCTTAAGGCCACATATTGACTCTGCACAGTTAGTGCATAATGTTCTGGTGTTTCTTAACTTAGGTGTCAGACCTTGACATTCTAAATGAATGAGGTATTGTTTAGCTCTATGGGGAATTTGGTGAAGCACTGTTTGGGCAAAAAGGAAACAAAGTAGCAAGGCAAGATAAAGTATCAGTGTAAACTAATCTTGTTCACATAAGCATAAAAGAGGCGACAGGACAAAAGCTTACGAGCAGAAAGGCCATGGAAGACCACCAGAAGACCCCTGAAGAGCCTCAAAGACAACCACCAGAAAATACTGTGCAGATGCAAAGGGGAGGGGGCATATGCAAATGAGTTCCCAGAAAACTATAAATATGTTAAGCACTTCTCAGAAATTATATGAATATGTATGTTTAATCTCTATATAATCTGTGTAAAGGACAGCCTTGGCACGCATATTTGGAGGAGCGATCCCCTGTGCCCCCAGCGCTGCAGTAAAGAATACCTGCTTAAATAGTCACATCGATTATTGAGTTTTGATTTCACGGCGTCAATACAGTTGACCTGACAAGGTGTATATAATATGCACATGGAGTACTTTGTGACTGTATACTTTAAGACTGTTTATGTATGTCTGTATTGTACTATTATAATTCCTTTGGAGAATATATAGATGTACTATAAGGACTGGATGAGTTGCACTTGGTCTTGGAGGGAAGTATGGCAAAAGGAACGAGGAAAGAGTTACTGTCTACAACAGGGAAATGAGCATTAAAAAAATAAAAAGGCACAAAGAGAAACTGCTGTGGAGGAAGCCTACTCTGACAGATCAGATTCTTTCTCTGTGCTGGTTTCAGGCGGGAACGAGCTGCTGTCCTACAGAGAGCTGGCTGGCACACAGTGGCCAAGAGATCTTTTTTCATTCCATGATACATCAAGCTCAGTGGACCTGCTGGGGGCACGCGCAGTTTGCCGCGTGCGAAAGTGGCCTGGAAGGGGGTTTCAAGGAGGGCTTTTAGCAGAGAAGCAACTTCTTTTGTTAGGCTGATGGCAGGGGGTGGAGTGGGGTGTGGAATTTTTCTTTCTCGCTGCTCTTTTTTTTTTTTCTCTCATTCGCTTTTGGACTCGAGATTTATTTTTCTTTTTCCTCTCCATTCGGATTTTGTTTGCTGTTTTGGAATCTGGCTGTGTCGGTCCACGGGTGGTGAGATACTGCATCTTCTGTGATCTTCATATCCACAATCCAGTTTGATGTAAAAAGACACTTAGGCAGCATTTTGGTCAATGTTCTTTATCTTTGCACTGAATATTTGAAGTGCTGCTGTTCATACCAAGAAAATGGAACAGTTGAAATGTGACTATGTAGAAGTAATCTAAGTACACAGACCAGCTCTGATAGAGATTCACTGCCTCTGTTTGGATGTGATGCTGTGCAATTGAATTACAATAACTATTTTACTTAAGAGGTTCATGTGTGTTACTTACCTTCTGAGGAACTTTTTCAGTGATGAAACAATGTGTTTGTATAGAAGGAGGACTAATCTTTGGGATGAGAACATCAGATAAGACGAAGGGCTTAGTTCGAATTGAAGATGAAAAAGTCCCAATAATATAGTCTTTATGCCATATGACTTGGCCTTGCTATGAAGTGGTATTTTCATGCAACGACCTATGATGTGCTGGTTCCAGCCCACAAGATTTTGTTTCATTCCAAAATACATCAAGCTGAGTGGTCAGTGTCACTCTTGCTGAGTGGTCAGTGTCACGCCCGTACCCGCAGTGCCATGAGCCGGCGGGGCGGGGCGGGGCGGGCAGGGAGTGAAGTAAAGGGGACTGCAAGAGGCGCGATCCGAAATGTGGGCGGAGTGTCGGCTAGGAGGTTCCTGCTGGCAGTGATGTCTTTGTCGGGACCTCGTGGCGGATGATTAGCAGAGAAGTAGCGTCTTTTGTCAGGGAAATTGCTTTAGGAGGTGTGGGGTGGGTTGGAAGTTTCTTTCTCCTTGCTCTCCGCTCCCAGGCTCCGGGAGGCAGTTTTCTCCCTCCACTTTTGGACTCGGGGTTTGGAATTTTTTTTTTCTTCCTTGCTGTCCTGGAACCTGGCTGTGTCAGTCCGTGGGTGGTGAGATCCTGTATCATTTGTTCTATTTTGCTGTTATTTTAATTACTTATTAGCAGTAGTATTGTTGGTAAATCCATGTTTCATTTATATAATTAAATAGTTCTTATCTCAACTTTTACGAGCCTCCCTTGTTTTTCCTCCGACCCTTCCTCACTGGGAGTTGGGGGGGGGCTAGGAAGTGGGAGGGCAACTGGTGGTGCTTAATTGTCAGACAGGGCTAAACCAGGACATATGAGTAACATGAAAAGGCATCTTTGGAATTTGGAATGGCCTGCATTTTAGTTTGTCTGGTAAAAAAAAAAAAAACAAAAAACAAACAACAACAAAAACTTAATCACCCTTGGATTGTTGTGTATTCTTGAGCATACAAGAATACACAAGCATACTGGAAGCTTTATACTAATAATAAAAGGAATAACTGTGCATATTTCCTTGTTCCATAGAAAATGTTTAGCAGAATTTGTAATAGGCTGCCTGTTTGACAAACTTTGGATTTCCTTCACATGGGAGATGAAAGTAGTTCCTATTTTGTTGTGCCACATGCAGTCCTAAGCATGGTCTCTTGCATTCCAAGTGTGTTATGCATTGCTGAACCTGTCCCTGCATCGCTAAGTAACAGGGCTTTTGTCTCCAACTGTGATGTCAGGACCTATTATCGGACGTGAGGTAGTTTTCAGCAAGGAAGCTAACACCCTTTGGAAAGACAACCAGCTGTCTTCAGCATAAAATTATTGCTGTCTTTTGACATTTATTGGGTTCTGCCTCAGCAATATTAAAAATAGTTAATCACAATAAAGAACCCCTGAGAATACAGATTACAATGTTTGTGCCTCTCTTGCCTTATTAATGCAAATCAGGAGAGTGGGAACTGGGAAGTTCAGGCTAATTTGCAGGTTATTAGAAGCTTATTCAGTCTGTACTTTTCAGGCGATACTTTGGAGCCTTACTTTGTGCTGGTCAAGCACTGAAAATATCTTCAAATTGCATAGATTTTGGAAGAATAAACACAGTCAGTGCTGACAGCAGTTTGGATTGCCGGCCTTTTGACGGATATCCGCTGCAAACTTTCCAATGATTTTCTTCTCTCAGAAAATTTCTGTATTAGCCAATGTTAGTGTTTCTTGCAAAATTTAATTCATAATGCATGGCTGATACAGAACCATGGCTTTCTGTATTCAATATTCAAGCATTCTGCAAAACTTTGTGTCTATTTTTTGTTTTGTTTTAATATGCCAAGTCTGTATTCAGTCATTTGGAAGAAGATACTTTTAACTGAAGCAGTCAAAATGCACCACACCTTCAGTTAACCACAACATGGGAAAATTTATACTGAATGGTCTGAAGTTTAGTAACAATGTGAACAATGGAAAGCAAGGCCTCACTATAGTAACTATAACTAGCAACACTACAGTATACTCATAGTCCCACCATAGTAACATTTCCTCTGCCTCATACATTTTTTGGAATACAATAAGATACTGTATTTTTAAAGCTAGGCATAGTGTCTTGCAGTAGAACTTTGTGGAGTTGTAGGAAGCTCTTGTGGGTCATAAAAACAGATTACTTCAGAAGCTACTGTATGCATAGAATAACTTTTCAGTTTACTTGTAAAAGAGTAGCATAAACTCTAGTCCAAATTAATGCAGAATCTGTTCCAAGGAACTTCTAGGTATTTGAAGAAATACATGTATTTTTGACCATGTCAATAATGTAATTTTGGTACAGTAGCCACATTTAAGCTGTCTTTAGAAGGACACAAAAGGATTTTTTTTTAATATATATATGCTTTTTATTTAATTTTGAAATTTCTATTTTTAAAGAATGTGCATATGAATACACACAATCATTGTTATATGATAGATAAAGTTATTGCTGGCATTTTTAAATACAGAAGAAATAAAAGTTTGTTGAATATATATGTTGCTTGTTATTTAAGATAACAGTGTGGTTTGGTACTCAGAATCTCAGAATAACTTCTCTCATGCAAATAGTACTGTCCAGTTGCCATTTTGTATTCTTGAGCAAACTAAACAAAATGTTGTAGAAGATAAGGTAAACTTTGCATTGTCTTGAAAATACAGTGTAGCTTAAATGACCATTTTGAGGATTTTATCTTAGATACTTGAGAACAAAAATTTACTGCTTTTTCATAAAGGAAGTTTACGATGAAAAAGTCATTGAATGATTTTACTGCAAATAATGTGTGGATTCTTCTTTACTGTGATCCAAGAAAAAAACATCTGAGAGTACATGATGTATGTAGCATAGTGGTAGCTTGAGCAATAATAAGTTAAATGTTATGTTTTGCAAATTGTCTTCTGTGGATAAAGACTGCATATTTCAGGGTTCATTTTTACTTAAATCTGTTTTGTAAAATATCTAGCGATGAAACACAAAAAATCTGTAGTAATCTATTATCAACAATATAATAACATAACATTGTTAATAGTAGTACTTATTTATGATAATAATAATGAAGACTACCTCACGTTAAAAGACTGCCTCAGCACTCTTCCCACTGAAGAAGATATGAAATGCTTATGTTAATATCAAATAAACATCTCTTCTAAATACTGTATCAATCACTTGATGGATGGAAATACTTTCTAAGCAAGATTATACTCATAAAAGTAGGAAATCTTAAATGGTTTTTTTTTTTTTAATTCAGAAAATAAATGCTAAGCTTCATGATGGATTGTGTCAGCATTGCAAAGGTGTCTTGGAGTGGCGGGTAAAATTCAGCAAGTACAAACTACTATCAAAACCTAAAAAATGGTGAGTTAACATACTTTATATTAATCACTGGTAGTGTAGTTTCTGAAATTGTTTTGAAAATATCCTAGTTTTGGAAACTTGCAAGTAGTAGCTGCTACTATATGATATTCTTCGAATTTGGAGTCTGCAATGGCAATATATATGCAATGTTCATTTTCTGATTCATTAGTCTTAACCTATCTTAAACTTTTGAAAAGACAACAGTGTACTTTTCACTGTTAAAATGCTTGAACTCTGTACTTCTAAGTTTCCAAAACTGTCTGGGTCCTCCTGAACAAAAAGTTGAACCTGGCCCAGTTGTAACATGATTTTCCAAGCCTTGTTGCAAGTCAGGAATCAGCACATCTCTTTTGTAGTTCTCAAAGACTAGTAGAGAAATAAGGAAAGGAAGGCTTTAATTCTGTTTCACATCAAACCTCATCAGCAACACTGTTCTCAGCATTACTGAGGCTTCAGTTACTACAAAAGGTTTGCAGTACATGCATGTCCTTATGTCTTAGCATGTTTTCTTTTTGTATATGAAACTTTAATCCTAAATAAGAAATGCTTAGCATTGTTTGCGTACAGCTCTGTATTAGATGTTTTTGGATAAGTACATAACAAAGCTGAGAAATATCTTAAAATAATTTATAGGTTTGTGATAGGTTAATTTTCTGAAGTGGATACTCTCTACAGATACAGTGTTTCAGCGATGAAACTTTGAACTAAAAGAAATTACAGCTGGGCTGCGATGTATGATAAAACCAGCTTTGCCACAGTAGTTCACTCTGCATTTGTGTGTTGTTCTCAGTTACGTACTTATGAAATACTTACGAACTGTTTGAAGAGGTTCTGTAAATGTATGTGTGTAGTTCCCTGAATGATAGTGTATTTAATTTTGATTTTCAGTAAGTTAAAAGGGAATGAATGTTTATTCATATTATAACCCTCACTTGTGAGAAGTTTTACTTTTAAAAATTAAACCATATGCAACAAGGATTTCACCTTTGTCTGTGAAAAATCTTTATTAGGTCAAAGTCTCACTAGTTCTCAAAGTAAACATTCTGGGTTCTATTCAACATGCATAAAGTTGGGATGTGTCTTTTTTTAGTTCTTTCTCAAATGATTATGTGCATTTTGTTTAAAGGGAATGAACTGTAACAAATCATGTGGTGGTGGATCTGGCTTTTTTTGCCTTTTCTCTGCCTACCCCAAAGGAAAAAAATGTGCAAAAAAGTATGTAAATCAGAGAAGCATTGGAAATGGAAGAAGTGGCATTATGCAACCATTGCTTATGACAGAATATGTGCTGTTTTCCATCAAGTTTTGAACAAATAAATTGACCTGCAGACCGTTCCAGCACAGTGTCTGAGTAGTCCACAGTTCTAAAAGGGCAAGACTGAAGATTTTCAGTGGGTGAAACTTCTAGGTGAAATAAACGCATTATACACATTTAAAACATGACAATATTGAAAAAATTAATTATGTCACAGGTGACAGTATGGAGGACTTCTCTCTACCTCAACTATAGTTTTTTAACATCTTCAAAATTGTGCTTGTTCGTATACCCACAAGTTATCCCTATTTTACTTTTATTCCAAGAATTTAGACCTTTTTTTTTTTGCTAAATAGTTGAATTTATAATAACTGTCCACCTTGCATTGACAGTGCCCCTGTTTGGTGTGACATGTCTGGGAAGAGCTTTAGACTTTTTTTTTTAATATTAATGCAACCGAGCATAAAAGAAAGAAGAAAAAATTCCAAACCCAAACTAACTAGGTAATTCCAGTGACATCTTACTGCAGGTTTTTCCTGGGGGAGAGGGAAGACCGGACATGTTAGGCAGTTCAGTCTTCACTTTTGTCAAACGTGTCTGTCCTACAGCAATTCTTGTGATTTTTCAGCTTCTTAACAAATTGATAAATGCATCTTAATAATGAAAGCTCATCAGAGCCTAGATGAAGATAGTAGAAGGCGGTATAGTGATTAAGAATGGCATTGGAGAAAGCAAATAAAAGTCCTGATTCACTAGATGCTAGTTAATGCATCAGTTTATATGGCATGCAAAAACACTTGATATTTTTCTTCAGTATGTTTTAGTCAAGTCTGCAAATCCACTGTTCAGAACTGTATGCTAAATCTTTCCTTATGGAGTTTTGAGTGCCTATGGAACCAAGAAAGAGTGACTTTCAGGACAGCTGCATTACATTGTGTATATAGTTCCAGGTTCTGTTCTCCAAAAATACAAGGCTTTAAAAATGTCAGCTGAATGATAAGTCATAGCATTTTAGGAATGACAATCTGAAGGCTGGCTATTCTTTTTCAAGATATGATATAAAAAACCTCTACATACTTATGTTGGTTTTGTTCAGATTACAGTTCTGTTCAGGTTTGTGTTCATAAAAAGCAAAGGCTAGCACTGGCTTTGTTTATACTCTGAGAAGTTCAAGAGGAAGACATTGTAGTGTTTAAATTGTAAGCCTTTGATTTGTAAAATGCATGCACCTTTTTATAGCACATTCTTGTTTTCTTTTATTGTTAAGCCAGAAGAAGTAGTTACATAGCTTTTAAAGTAAAACTGTCTACTGAAATGAATGGAAAGGTTTCTGTTGTTGCTTCAAATACAGAAATTCTTGATTTTATGTTTCTTCTTCAGTTTTTGTTTCAATAGTCTCCCTGAGTAAGTGAAAAGGAGACAGGCATTGATTTTGGAAGTGCACCAACTTTTTAATATGAAAATAAATTATAACATGTTGTTCCCCTTTTGAAAAGTATGTCTACTTTGTCTTTGAACACAAAATGTTTAAGTGTCCACAGATACTTTTTTACCCGTGTTTTCTTTCTCTTCACAGCGTGAAGTGCCTCCAGAAGACTGTAAAAGATCCTTACCATGTCATTTGTCGACCATGTGCTGGTAAACTAGAAGTTTGTGCTAAGTGCGGAAAGGAGGAAGAAATAGTAATTCCGTAAGTAGCTCATAGGTTACATAGTTTCAGTACTGCACTGTTTCTTCCCCTATTAATGAAGCTTGCTTGGAAACTACAAAGAAACTGTTGTGCTTTATGCCATATTCTGAATAATCTTGATAGTAATCGGTAGGAGTAATTACCCTCACTTTCTTCTGCTAAAGCTAGGGGTGAAATGCCTATTGACATTATTGAGGCTGGACCAAAAAAACAGTCTGGATAAGACACTTTATTTTAATATTGAAGGGTAAATTCATAGAATCATAGAATGGTTTGAGTTGGAAGGGACCTTAAAGATCATCCGGTTCCAAACACCCTGCCATGGGCAGGGACACCTTCCACTAGACCAGGCTGCTCAAAACCTCATCCGGCCTGGCCTTGAAGACAGCCAGGGGTGGGGCATCCACAACTTCTCTGGGCAACCTGTTCCACTGCCTTACCACCCTCTCCATGAAGAATTTCTTCCTGATATCTAATCTAAATCTCCCCGCTGTCAATTTAAACCCATTACCCCTTCTCCTGTCACTAGAGGCCCTTGTAAAAAGTCCCCCCCAGCTTCCTTGTAGAACCCCTTCAGGTCCTGGGAGGCTACAATAAGGTCTCCCCAGAGCCTTCTCTTCTCCAGGCTAAACAAGCCCAATTCTCTCAGCCTTTCTTCATAGGAGAGGTGGTCCAGCCCTCTGATCATCGTCATGGCCCTCATCTGGACTTGCTCTAACCTGTTGATATCCTTCTTATGTTGAGGTCTCCAAAGTGGACACAGTACTCCAGGTGGGGTCTCACAAGAGCAGAGTAGAGGGGGAGAGTCACCTCCCTCGACCTGCTGGCCATGCTTCTTTGGATATAACCCAGGATACAGTTGGCTGCCTGGGCTGCTAGTGCACACTGCCAGCTCATGTTCAGCTTTTCATCCACCATTACCCCGAAGTCTTTCGTGTCAGGGTTGCTCTCGATCTATTCTCTGCCCAGCCTGTACCTGTGCTTGGGTTTGCCCCAACCCATGTACAGGACCTGGCACTTGGCCTTGTTGAACTTCATGAGGTTGGCAGAGGCCCACCTCTCCAGCCTGTCAAGGACCCTCTGGATGACAACCCTTCCCTCCAGCTTGTCGACCGCACCACACAGCTTGGTGTCATTGGCAAACTTGCTGAAGGTGCCCTCAATCCCACTGTCCATGTCGCAGACAAAGATGTTAAACAGCATGGGTCCCAATACCAACCCCAGAGGAATGCCTCTAGTTACTGGTCTCCACTCAGACATCAAGCCATTGAGCACAACTCTCTTGAGTGCAACCATCAAGCCAGTTCCTTATCCTCCAAGTGGCCCATCCATCAAATCCATGCCTCTCCAATATAGAGACAAGGATGTCATACAGGACGATGTCAAACGCTTTGCACAAGTCCAGGTAGATGAGTTGCCTATTGTCCCTAGGAATAAAATGGATTTCAGTATAGACCAGCATAAAATATGGCTGAGCCAATTTACTGTTTGCCTTTTGTCTGTCATTTGATGTCTCAGTTACTAGTGATCAGAAAAACTAAATAAGGGCTGATATTGAGTGCAGTTGCCATAATATATTTGGCAGGCATTTGGTTTTTTATTGTTTTACTGGAGTTCTCTCTTTACTGAGCATCATGTATTAATTTACTAGATTGTGGCAACTGGCCACAACACTTGCTTAGTTGGTTGAACTGTTCATATATGTGGGGTTTTTTTTCTTATTTTCCTTTACTGTCCTTTATACCTTTACTATTCAACATGAAAGTAACTTTAGGTTATTATCCCTCCTCTCCTTTTTCCCACTTCCTGCCCCCTTTCCATCCCCAGTAGAATATTCTACCCTTCATCCCATTCATGTTTAAAAGACAAATAAATTCCAAAAGTGCGTGGTGACAACATCCTCTTGCTTTCTGCAGGATTGATAAAGGACAAGACAGAACTGAGAACATGACTGCTAAAAATGGCCAAGAGACCATTGGATTGGAGGATGAGCTGGACAGTGATGAAGATTCTAATGTGCTTGAAGAAAGATTTAAAAGTACGAATTTTTAGAGGACAGAGATCTAAGAGGTGTTTATATGAGAGACTGTATGATATCAAAAGTGGTAAACCAATATTTGCCTTACACTGCTTTGAAAACCTGATTTGACATCCAAGATCCTTGTATATTAATGTTTACACTGTGTATTATAACACTTGTTGGGAGTTTTGTATAAATATTTTTTAAGAGCAGGATTTCTTGTGAAAAGATTCAGAAATTGAATCTTCAAGCACAGTTATTTTTTGCATACATATAGCAACTTCCTATTTCTCTGAAATAAAGCCTCCTCGTGTAATTGTAATTCAGTATTAACGATTGTTGTATTGCCATTTGGCAAGCTGCATGAAAGTCTAAAATGCAGATTCTTGTCATAAGAGGAAGAGCTAAACCAGCTGTAATAGCTTGCTGAAGCAAGCAATTGCAACCTCCATCAGTGGGTTTCCAAACGGGGTCAAAATACTAAGTGGTCGTTACCCTTATGCCTGTTGTTTTTTTCTGTGCAAAAAAAGGGTGTCTAAATGCCACCCATAAACATTTCATGAACAGTTGATGCTTATTTACAGTATATAGGTGTACATTACAAATTTGTGTCCTTGTTAATACGGATGTTTTGAAAAGAAAAAAACCTGACGGCTTTTCAGAATTTCTAACAGGTTTCACGCTTTCTTTTACTTGGATTGCAGATCTAGCGTAGTTTGCTCTGATATGAAAATACCTGTGTGGTGTAGTGATACTTACATAGTTGCTCTCTACCTGATTTTCAGTTCTTTCTAGGCATTTTTTCAATGGACAATAAGCTCTAGGAAGAACTTAACTGAATTTGCGGTAACTATCTCTTATGGGATTCAGGATGGTTTGATTTCTTCTGCATTGCCTGCTACCTCTATAAATAAAGCTGAAGAAGTTCTTCCTAGTAATTATATGACAATATACTGTGCTGCTTTTACTAATCATGTAACACCTACATATCTGCTTTGGTTTTCTGCCTGATTTGCAGTATTGGGCATGGAAGAATCTGTTTCCCAAACTACCTTCTTTAAATTAATTGTGAGGAACTTCAGCTCCAGGACTATTTCTATTCCCCTGCCTTGCCCTCTGGCTCCAGTGGGGGAAATACTGAAACTTCATCCTTTGGGTAGAAATAGCCACCCTGTGGCTGCTGTAGTTCACCTTAACTTCAAAGAAAATTTCATTAACAGGAATGAAGTACTAAGACATTCAACTGTCAGTAGTCTAGAAACTGTTTTGATTTAAAGTACTACTTTATTACTTAGTGTTGACAGTTAACAGGCAACAGCAGAATTCTTGTAATCAGACATGGAACGGTGACCTCTTACTGGTTTTTTTTCATATCTGTGTAGGTGCTTGTCACTATGTATAAGGCTCTAAGAATAAGCTTTTTCTTTTATTGTCTTTCATTTGTTTAGATTTGTCTTCTGCTTTTGTATTATACACCCTTTTACCAAACTATTTGCAAGTTTGTATCTTAATGTCTAAAATATTTTTGTAACAATCCCTAAGGATTAGTAATCTGCATGGTTTATTTTTATTTTTTTCTTTGGTTTCTTCTCTGTGTTGCCCTTCTGCTGTTGAAGAATTTGATTCCCTAAGATTGTTTTAATTTTTCTGTTCCATGTAGACATTTTGCATAGGTAGGTTATTGCTAAGTGTTTTGTCATAACCACTAGCAATAAACTATGGAAAAAACATTCTACTGGTCTCCCTGGAGCCTTCTCTTCTCCAGGCTGAACAAGCCAAATTCTCTCAGCCTTTTTTCATAGGAGAGGTGCTTCAGCCCTCTGATCATCTTCATGGCATCCTCTGGACTCACTCCAACTAGTAGATACCATTCTATTGAGGGCCCCAGAGCTGGACACGGCACTCCAGGTGGGGTCTTAGGAAAACAGAGTAAAGAAGGAGAATCACCTCCATTGACCTACTGGCCACGATTCTCTCAATACAGCCAAGATATCGGTCGTCCTTCTGGGCTGCCAGCGCACACTGACAGCTCATGTTCAGCTTTTTGTCCAGCATTGCCCCCAGGTCCTTCTCAGGGCTGCTGTCAATCCATTCTCTGCCCAGCCTTCACTTGTGCTTGGGATTGCCCCAACTCATGGGCAGGACCTTGCACTTGGTGCTGTTGAACTTCATGAGGTGGCACAGGCCCACCTCTCCAACCTGTCAAGGTCCCTCTGGATGCCATCACTTCCCTTCAGTGTGTTGACTGGACCACACAGCTTGGTGTCCATATCACTGATGAAGACGTTAAACAGCACTGGACCCAATACCGACCCCTGAAGAATGTCTTTCCGAGTTGTTATTGCAAGCACACTAGCGTATGAGGATGGTGCACTCCACATTAATTTCCGCTACATGGGTCGTGTGCATTGAACTTCATCTGGATCTGTGGGTAACCATACATGGTTCATGTCACAATGAACTGTCTCTAGGAGTTTGTTACAGGGCACCTGGCCAGGATGAACGAGTGGAAGAGGCCCTCTACAGACAGAAGGGAGCAGCCACACATTCACAAACCCTGGTCCTCATGGGAGATTTCAACCACCCCAGTATGTGGGACCCTAGGTCCCCTGTTACGACACTTTTAATGAACAGAGGCTTGGCTGGTTTTTGCCTCTGAGAACATTTTGTGCATGGAAAGCAAAATAGATTAAATTTAACAGCATCAGTTAAATCTTCCCTAAATTCCCCAATAACGTTTTGTTGTAACCTTAAACAATTTCTTTGATAACAGTAGAACAGTAGTTCTATATTTAAAACATCACACCGGGGGTGGGCATCAGTGCTCCTCTCTGTGGAAATGTAATTGCTATTGAACTATTACAGTTAAAGTCTAAGACTTGCTTAAAACAAATTACATGGTTTTTATTGTTTGACTTTGTAGGAGATACAGCAGACAAAAAATTCAATTTGTTCATAAGGCAATGAATCACTTGCCTTGACTGCAGTAAATGTGGTGACTTGATTAGCTAGACCCATCAATATTCAGCTGTCAAGAATTCTTCCTTTACATAATGGAAATCATAAAGGTGTCAGAATCAAATATCTGGTCACAATCATAACTGATGATGTCACCATGTTTGTATCATGAATTACGATGCAAACATTTATAATTAAAGAGTAAATCAAAAGCATGAAATGAAAATGCACATGAAAGCTACAGCTTTCACAATGCAGCTCTAACTTAGTGCTAGTTTCAATATTGAATGTACAGATAAAATTATTAAAATTATACAAAATTAATATTTTATCACAGAATAAGTCTAATGGTGCCTTACCATATATTCTAAGTAGGCATATTCCTAGTGCTTTTTAAAATGGATAAGGCAGTGGCTATGTGTCTATTAAATGTTGAAAGCAGATTTTTTCAAGAAATATTTGAATTTGATCCACAGTGCTTCCTATGTTGCAAATGGCACTGCAGTAAAGGGCACAGGCCATCACATAAGTAAACTGTATATGGAACAAAATATTGATACCTCAAGTGCACGAAGATAGACCAAGTCGTATTTTGTGAAGAGATGTAATACAACTTCTTAGTAATTGGGTGTAACATAGGAAAATAGTTTCTCTCTGCAAACACTTGCTGGTTTACATAAAATAACATGTAATGGGGACTTATCAAATTATAGATATTTGTATTGGTCATTTTCTGAACTTTTATCTAATAAAAGATGATATAGCTCTCTTGTGGTGGTGCATTTCTTCCCCTCTTAACTCCTGGACAGCTTTATGGCCTTAGAGATTCCCATCAAAACTCAGCCATTGTGCAGGGAGTTTGGTGGTTAAGCACCCCTTATCATATCAAAACACACTTTCACTGCCAATATGGGGAATGGCCATACTAGGGGTCAGTTGCTTGGTTGTGGTGGGGGATGAGAGTGAAATAACTCATCCCCTGCCAGCCTTGAACCTTATCACAGTCTGGGTAGATCGGTACCAGCTGAGAATTCCAATAACCACCTGCCCCAATTAAGGCCAGGATGTAAAATTATTTATGCCTACAGTCAATTATCTCGCAACCCTATAAATAGTGGTTCCAAGAACAGTCCCTTTGAGCAGTCCTGGACCACGCTGGCCAGCACCCATCATCTCCCTCTGAGTGGGACACCTCTCAGAGTTCACAAACTCTCAAGTTGGTGAAATCAGAGAACAGTCGACACAACCTGGGCTGAAAAACCTCCTTGAGGCTCAACTCTTCACCCTTTGAGAGATGCACTGACACCCAATGTGAATATTTTCACCGAACTCCAGGGGAAATTTTACAGGTACCTTCATATACATCTAAGTATACATCTGTATTTCTGTCTGTGTGAGTGTATGCATGCAACATTATGTCAATAACTTTGTTAAGTCTTTGATTAAGTAGCTGTACTGATTTATTGAGAGTTAAGTCTTGCTGGGGAATTGTATCATCTAATTGTGTGGCATATCTGAATAGTGTTAAGGAACTTTGAATTATTGCTGTCCCACATTGTTGCTATTCCAAAGTTTCACACCAAACACAATACTCCACACACTATGATCCCCCAATTCCTTAGGCATAAAGCATTGACCAGGTCTGGGACTAGAGGTGGATTCAGCTGCATTGAGACTTCTTTTTTGAGGAGTTTAGACAGCAAGAGGGTCCACTCTGAACCTCGTGATCAAACAGGAGGAAATTCCTTGCCCCTTTTCCGTAGTCCATATCACAACAATCCAATCCTGCCTTGATTTCCCTGACTCTGTAAATAATTTTTAATCCATGTACAAACTATTTTAATCCGTTGCTAATTTGATTTTGCCTTTGTATGCTTTTCTGTGTCGAATAAGTAGTAGAGGGGACCTTGCCACCGAATTCTTACAAATTCATATTGTGAGAATTCTCACAAATTCATATTAAAAATAACAGCTTTTCTCCTAATATTTGTGAAGCTGATCTTTTAAGCGACCTAAACCACTCAGCATAGTCCCCCTTTTGTGACATCTCTACAGACCTGGACTTACATATATAGCTTTGCCTCAATTTCTGCAGCCAGACCCTGCCTATTACTGATGTGGTCTAGCATTAAATTGCTTGTTGAACATAGTTGATCAGGTAGAAAACAGTAAAAGAAAGATGTATTCTTCTCTCTAGATTGTTTCTTAGATGAGAAAGAAAATATGTAGCACAGTGACAATGTTGTTATTAGTAAGTGTCATAGATACATGGCAAAGTACACAAATAACATGTTAATAGGCTGGTGATGTAACGACCATAAGGACTTACTGCTGCTTACATGTGTTGGTTGACACTTTCAGTGAAGATTTAATTTTTAGATAGATATTTCCCAGTTAAATAAGCAGCTGTTGAAGAATTGAAGTTGAAGGAGTTCCTAAGTTAAAACAGAATAAAGGTGGAAGAAAAATCCACTTCCAGAACTACCAGCTCTTTTCCTTCCTAATTAAGAGTAGATTGATGAGAATTAGAGCAAGTGGACAAGTCCTTCCTTTGGCTGGTAGACATTCATAAACAGAAATACTGTTTTCATAATATTCTCTTAATCATAATTTTCACTAACTTCCTTATGATCAATTTTTTTCCTGATAGGGAACACAGCTGCAAGAACAAAAATATCAATGCAGAAGGCCTGGAAAATGTTCTATACACTATTTAAAAATTTTAAATAGTCCTCTTGGCCTTGTGCAGGCAATCAACTGGAGTGTAATTTCATCTTCTGAAAAGAAAACCCGTTTTTGTGCCACCTTAAGAAAAAAAAAAGTCTTGACTTGGTCAGTTAATTTTCTTTTGCTCCTGTTACCAGTTCCTCTCTTTTATTGATTGCTGTTTGCAGAGTGCAGGAATACTCATGATTAATGCCTGTGGTGTTTCACATCTAACACAGGCCCATTCCTTTATACAGATTTACTGAAGTGGGCTAACGCAGAACGTAGTATTTTTTCAGTGGGGCAGGCCAGTTTCAAGAAATAAATTATACCTTCCCTCCCTGTTTTTCGCATAGAAGTAAGTAACTATGGTGCCTGCAAAAGCTTAACTTCCACACAGACTCTGAGATTGTCATCTCACACAGCTTTATTCCTTCCTTAACTCCAAAAAAATAATTACCTTGCCAAAATAACTCCACTGCTCCATAACGTGATGATAATAGCAAAGCTTCTTATATTTCATCCTCACTTCAAACTGCATAGTATCATGAAGCAGATTATCTCTAATCTCCTTTCTACATGACAATTCAGATGACCAACTGGAGAAAAGCTGACCAAAGAAGTCCAAAGGACATTCTCCAGAGGCAAGATAAGACTTTGAAAAGCAACCTTGTGACTGAGGAGCCTGGAGCATGATGGCTTCTTGATGTGTAGCTTGAGATGGGGTCAGCATGTGCTTAGCAGGTTTGTATCTGATCCAAGAAGGGTCTCCAAGATCACAAGTATGCTGGGAAGTGCAGCTTAGGAAGGCCAGAAAGAGGCAATGCTCAGAGGGAGGTGGGGTGATGACAAGCAACAGCAGAAAAAGTCCCTTGCCCTCCAGCCTTGTTGAGCTATAGCACTGCCATTAACCCCAACCACCACCAGCAGCCTCTCCCTAGCAAGAGGCAGCAGCTCGCTTCACTAGGAGATGCATAACGCGTATGGTGGGTTGACCCCAGCTGGATGCTACGTGCCCAGCAAAGCTGTTCTATTACACCCCTCCTCAGCAGGACAGGAGAGAGAAAATATAAGGAAAGGCTTTGGGGTCAAGATAATAGCAGAGAGAGGTTACTCAGCAATTATAAACAGGGGCAAAACAGACTCAAACTGGAGAAATAAGTTTAATTTGTTCCCAGTCAGGCTTATTTCAACCTCCAACACAGTCAGTTGTGGAGATACCCGAGTCATATCAGAAATACTAATGGGTTATACCCCTTTATAGCTTGATGGTATGAGTGTACACAGTGCACCTGTGTCTACTAGAGCTCTGTACTCCTGAGGCTCTGATGTGCCAGGCCATCGAATCCACACAGACCAGTAAACACGGTTGACCCTTTCCTTCCCCTGGCTGGAGGTAGGGCCCCTCTAAAACTGACATGATGCACTCACATCTTGGAGGAACGGATTATTGGTCAGGTCAGGTCCTCCATCCCGTTTGGATACAACAGCAGCAATTTTCCTGGAAGAATCCCCACGAGTGAATTCTTTGCCTTTCAGTTCACATACTCATTCCTCTCAAAGCAAGGTAGGTTTTCTATCCCACCTCCTCCTGTTCTCCCCACGGTCATGTAGGTAAAACCACAGGGTGCCCAGTGATGGTTACCTGCTGTATTCCCTTCTTTGAGCAGAGGAATGCTTAGTCTTAATAGCCGAGTTATGGCTCGTGCAGGTAGAACATCTCCTCTCTGAATTGCTTAAACTCCTAGGACAGTGTATCTCTACTGCTGAGACACAGGCCTGTATGGGAGAAGAGACACTTTCCTCATATTCCTGGAATCAGCAAATCATCTCATCCACTGTTAGTGCCTCATCCTCCTTCCAAGTTATTATTGCAAGCACACTGGCATACAAAGATGGTGTACTCCACATTAATTTCCACCACATGGGTGGTGTGGTTTGAATTTCATCTGAATCTGTGGATGCTTGTGCATTGTTCAGGTCATGAGAAACTATCTCTAGCACAGCTCGTTTCCTCAGGTGCTGGATACCTTTCTCTATGGTGGTCTATTTCCTGGGTGATGTGGCACACTTTCCTTAAAAGGATACCTTTACTTCACACTTGTCAGGAGTCGTCTAAAGAGGCTTACATTTTGTGTCCTTCTTCCAATCTCTTTGTCAATGCCCCATTCTCCACAAGTGACTCCAGCTGCTTGGCTTCTCTGTCCTCCGTGCTACTGGCCCTGTTATCCCAGCAGCGGAGTAGCCAGGTGATAATATGTTCATGCAGACAATGTCTGAATTCTCTACAGATATCCCCAAGCTCATTCAGAGATAAAAGATTGAATTGTAATTACTGTTTCATCTTCTGTCTCTGACTCTTGGGATGGCCCTGATCCTGCCTCCTTCTTGTTTGTCTCTGTCTCTTGGGACAGCCCTGCGACCGTGTCATCCTCTACCAGATGGACAGATTTCTGTGTCCATTCCTTTTTCTGTACTGGGGCCACTGACACTGGAGCCAGTTGACACTGACAATGGTGCTGGCACGTGGAGGTTTGCATGGTTGCATTGCACCATTCAGTGGTTGGAGCTGTTGTGGGAGGTGTAGCCATGGTGGAGATGAAGCTGTGGAGGGTGGTGGAGCCAATGTGGAGGGTGAGGTATCTGCAGCTGCAGCCTCACGGGCTCAGGGTGTTGCCCTATCTGCTGTGTAGGTCCATGCCGCCCCCCTTCACGTTCAGGCGATGTGGGTGGTGGCACAGAGCCTGCCTCTACCCTGAGCATGAGTAGCAGATGAGGCAGCATTTCCAAACATTTCTTTAACTTTACACAAGATCACGAGAACATTCAGAAGCAAGCTGATCCCTAACTAAAGGTCAACCGAAACCCATGAAAAATTTCCAAAATACTCATGCATGTTTTCCCTTTGCCTGAGAGAAGAGGGGGAAGTTGGAATAATTTCTCCATATCCACACCAGCACCAAATAATCTCTCCTCCATAGGCTGAGTTCCCAAGGAGAAAAAGGGAAAAGCGTAATTATTGAAATCCTCCAGGAAATAACTCGCCAAGTACCAGGGGGCTGACAGTATTAAATACAGATACAGATATAAGATTCCTCCCAACACCAAACAGGCTGACAAAACTCGTCAACCTAGTTCAAGCATGTAAGCATGTAAGATCAGTATAATAAGGAATACGTAAAGCAGTGGATGCCACTGTTCTGCTAGCAACTTAAAGAGCCCAGAGCTCAACGTCTTGATCAGCCACCACCACATCATTATGACAAATAATTATCACACAATAATCTGTTCTGTCCTTATCTCAACCCTCTCAAGCCCCAGGTTGGGTGCCAAAAAGAACTCTCCTTGTTTAACCTGGGCTAACAGTAAATACCACTCAGTTGCTCGCTCACCTCCACACCCCTCCCACAGTGGAGAAGGATCAGAAGAAAAGGCAAGGAAGCCCATAAAGTTGAGATAAGAACTCTTTAATACTTGAATATAAATGAAAATTATAGGGATACTACTAACACTAACAATGTTACTATTAAGTAATTAAAAGAACAGAAAATAGAACATATGATACAATTTCTCACCACACGCCAACCAACACACAGCCAGGTCCTGAGTAGGGAGAGTCTGAGCCCCAGAGCCAGAGCCCCACATACACAACCCAACTGGGACAAAAGCCAGCCCACCCCCCAACCCACTAACAAAGGAACCAGCTCCACCACTAAGAACTGTGGCTAGAGCTAACAAAGGACCCAGATATCAAACTAGCCAAAGTCTTAATGACATCCCCCTCTCAAACTCCCCAGGCCACTTCCCGCCCAGAACTGCACATGTGTACTGAGTATGAAGTACCATCAATGGAATACTGCTTTCCAGCCTGGACCAGCTGTCTGCATTGTGGAAAAAATTAATTCTTTCCTGCCTAAAAACAGTAGTAATAATAAGTAACCAGGAATCACTCAGATATAGTTGTGTTTAAGTATTTGATTAATATTTTTAAATATACACATTTCCATATGTCACTGTCAATGCACAGAAGACTCTTAGATACACAGCTGTTGTATAATTGTATAGTTTCATTGGAGTTAGATGTGTTATCATTTATGATAGCCAAGGATTTCATTCTTATTCATAGTGAATTATTTATTTAGCTGGTTGCAGTGCTCTTCCATGCTTCCCTTTTATGTCTCACTCTTTTTTTTTTTTTTTTCCTCCTGTTCCATAGGTCTAAATAAAGAAGAAATTTAATCATGATGATGGGACCTGATCCTCTCCATTAGGCTTCCATGAAACATAGACATCTGTTTCCACATAAAATTTTTTATTACTACAGTTTTCTACACTATGTAGACAGCATGTAGCACAACAGGATATGGGGGCACAATAAAGTTTTTACCTTAACGAATGTGTTAATTTCTTATATGTCAATTTTTCTGCAATAATTCTGTGACCTTACCCACAATAAAAGCAGGATTACTTATGCTTCTTTCCCTTAACTGTATCACACTTACACATGGGTCAGAACATACAAACAGATTAACAACTAATGTGTAGTATACACTGTCCTTGCAGTGAATTCTCTTTAAAAGTGCTGTAGTGTGTCATTAAGTTGTCCGTCTGTCCCAGTATTTTGTCTGCAACAGTGGTAGTCAGGGGTGCTATCTAGGAAGAGCTTGCTGACCTGGGTAGTCTCTGCTGTTAGATCTTCTCATCCTCTGCTGGCAGAATTTCAGAACTAGAGATGTTAAAGCATACATCCAAACCTATGCCCTTTCATATCTGTTTATCTTTTGTATGCAGATTTGTTTATCCCCTTTTTGAACTTCTTGATACTGTTATTCCATGGCTACAATTACAAGAATTTCATCACTCACTGTAAAAGAAGTACTTTCTTTTCTCTGTTTAAAATCAATCTCCTAAAATTTCACTCCTAAATGTGTGTCCTCCATTTCATGTTAGCAGAATTTGGTGAACAATTCTGTCATCAACTTACCCATCTTACCCCTAGCAGATTTCACTCCATTTTAGTTTGTAAAGCAAATAAATAATTTTAGTTGTCCTCTGCTATGTCATGTTTGATAAACAGTAATTAGTGTGTACACAGAAGAAAATATGTCCACATGTCCTGGATTCAGGCAGGAACAAGCTCCTCTCCTACTCAGTGCTGACTGCCTCAGTGCGGCCAAGAGAGTTGTCTCATTCCATTGGTACATCAGGCTCAATGGTCAGGCTGACTGTGGACATGCGCAGTTCTGAGGTAGGAAGTTACATGAGGCAAGGATCATTAAGGCTTTTGGCTAGCTTGATAGCTAGGTCATTAGCTGTTTTGTTAGCTCTTTCGTTAGCTCTTGGAGCAGTTGTTAGCTGTGAGGTCAGGTCTGTTAGTGGATTGGAGGGTCAGAGAGTTTCCACCCTACTCTGGAGTACTCTGACTCTGGGACTGCTCATTGCTTTGGGAAGTGCCTGTGTGTCAGTCAGCACATGGTGAGCTATTGCATCATATGTTATTTTCTATTGTTTTAATTACTTACTAGTATTAGTATTGTTAGTATCACAATACTTTTCATTTATATTGTTAAATAGTTCTTATCT
Organism: Rhynochetos jubatus; assembly: GCA_027574665.1. NCBI lineage: Eukaryota > Metazoa > Chordata > Aves > Eurypygiformes > Rhynochetidae > Rhynochetos > Rhynochetos jubatus. The sequence continues at coordinate 47,730,685 of CM050690.1, read as the reverse complement.
CAACTTTACGAGCTTTCCTTGTCTTTTCCTCGGACTCTTGGAGGGGGAAGAGAGGTGAGTGGGCGATTGTGTGGTACTTAATTTTCAGATAAGGTTAAACCACGACAGTGCTTTTTGGTGCCCAGTGTGAGGCTTGAGAAAGTTGAGATGAGAATAGATCTGATTGATTAGTGTGTGATAAGTACTTGGTATAGCGATGTAGTGGTGCCTGATCCAGATATTCAGTTCAGTGCTTTTTAATTTGCTGACAGAATGGTGGGATCTACTGCCTTATGTGTTCCTTATTATCCTGACCTTATATGCTCAAACTGGGTTGAGGGAATTTTTTAGGCTCTTTGGTGTGTTACTGATGTTGGGAGAAATCCTCTATCTGTATCTCTATATGCGTATCTGTCTGCCCCCTGGTAATTGGCAGGTTATTTCCTGGAGGCTTTCAATAATTACACTTTTCCCTTTTTCTGCTTGGGAACTCAGCCTATAGAAGAGAGATTATTCAATGCTGGGATGGATGAGGAGAAATTATTCCAATGTCTCCCTTCTTCTCTCAGGCCAATGGCAAATGTGTATGAGTATTTTGGAAATTTTTCATGGGCTTAGGGTGACCTGTGGCCAGGAATCAGCACACTTCTGAATGATCTCATTATTTTCTGTAAAGTTAAAACAATGTTTAGAAATGCTGCCCCAGCTGCTACCTGTGCTTGGGGCAGAGGCAGGCTCTGTGCAACCACTCATACCACCCTAATGCAACGGGCGGCAGCCCAAGCCCATGCAGCTGCAACCACAGCTACTTCACCTCCCACTGCAGCAAGTACACCTCCTACTGTGGCCTCATCACATCTCACCGTGGCAAGTCCACCACTCACTGTGGCAAGTCCACCTCCACCACAGCAAGTCCACTTCCCACTATGGCTCCACCTCCCACAGCAGCTCCACTTCCAGAAACTCGGTGTGCCAGTGCTATATAGTCAGTGTGGGAAGTGATGGCCTGGCACATCAGAGCCTCAGGAGTACAGAACTGTAGTAGACACGGGTGCAGAGTGTACCCTCATACCATCAAGCTATAAAGGGGTACAACCCATTTGTATTTCTGATGTGGCTCGGGGCTCTCAACAACTGACTGTGTTGGAAGCTGAAATAAGTATGACTAGGAAGGAGTGGCAAAAGCACCCCATTTTGACCGGAAACTTTGGAATGACAAGTTAGAGCTGGTAAAGAGTACTGCCTGATGGGCAATGAATTAGTCTTCGAAGGCGAAGGAAGAAGGGACAACAAATTCAACCATAGTTTGTTTTGTGTGGGTTTAAAAGCTGGCCTGTTTGGAGTTATGTGTTAGAGTAAGGAGAGAGCACTGCCTGATGGGCCATTAATTAGTCTGCCAAGGCAAAAGGAGATGGAGCAACAACTTCAGTCCTAGACCGTTCTGTGTGGACAGACTTCCTAGATTATTAGTTAGTGGTCACAGCCAGGAAAGAGCCCTGCCTGATGGGCCATGAACTCGTCTGCCAAGGCAAAGAATGAAGGAGCAACAAATTTGATTCTAGCCATTTCTGTGTTGGTACACTACATGGCCTGTTTTGAGTCAGGGGTTAGAGGCGGGAGAGAGCCCTACCTGATGCTGCATGTGCTTGTCTTTAAGGGAAAAAAAGAAGGAGCAATAAATTTCAGCCAAGTCCGTTCTGAGTGGGCAGAGTAGCTGGTCTGTTTGGACTTAGGGGTTAGAGTGAGGAGAGAGCCCTGCCTGATGGGCCATGAACTAGTCTGCCAGGGCAAAGGCAGAAGGAACAGCAACTTTGTTCCTAGCTTGTTCTGTGATGGCTAACAAGATGGACACTTTGGAGTTATGGGTTAGATCCAGGAGAGGGCCCAGCCTAATGGTGCATGTGCTTGTCTGCAAAGGGAGAGAAGGAAAGATCAACAAGTTTGGTCCTAGCACGTTCTGTGTACATAGACCCGTTTGCCTCTTTGGAGTTAGGGGTTATAAGTAGGACAGAGCCCTGCCTACTAGGTCATGAAATAGTCTGCCAAGGCAAAGTAAGAAGGAGTAACAACTTCAGGCCAAGTTCAATCTGTGTGGGCTGACTTGCTGACCTGTTTGGAGTCAGGGGTTAGAGTGAGGAGAGAGCCCTGCCTGATGGGCCATTATCAAGTCTGCCAATGCAAAGGAAGAAGGAGAAACTACTTTGGTCCTTATCTGTTCTGTGTGGGCAGACTAAAGGTCTGAAGTGTGAGGGCTTAAGTGTCAAAGCTTTACAGCAAGCGCTTAGGGGACTGGGCTTTGTCCCTTTAGCCCTTAGTGTAAAGCCCTGGCCCTTAAGCCCACAGTGTAAAGCCCTGGCATTTAAGCCCTATCTCTTAAGCCCTTAGTGTGAAGCTTTGGCCTTTAAGATGCTTAGGTAAAGCCATGTCCCTTAAGTCCAAGTCCTTAGTCTAACACTTAAGACCTGGATCTTAGGTGTAAAGCCCTGACCCTTAAGCCCTGGGCCTTAAGCCCTTAGTGTCTCTTAATAGACAGGGATTTACACAAGTGCTTAAGGACCACAATTTAAGGGCCAAGACTTTACACTAATGGTTTAACAGCCAAAGAATAAGGGCCACAGTTTAAGAGCTGAAGTTTTAAACTAAGGGATTAAAGGCAACAATTTAAGGGCTGAGTCTTAGTGGCCACATCTGAAGACCAGGGTTTAACACAGATGTCTAAAGGTCCAGGGCTTAAGGCCCAGGGCTTAATTGCTAGGGCTTTATAGTTCATACCACATCAACTATATCTCTGTACTGGCGGTAACCCCTAAATACAAAGAGGCCATCTAGTCTGCCCAAACAGAAATAGCTAAGACCAAACTTGTTGATCCCATTTATTTTGCCTTGGCAGATTAGTCCATTCCACATGAGGCATATCTCTGTACAATCTGTAACTCTTACCTATGAAGAAGACATCCAATCTGCCCAAGAAGAAATATCTAGGTCCGAATATCCATTTCCTTGGCAGAAAAATTCATAGCACATCAGGCATGTATCTCTATTGGCTCTAACCCCAGATCCAAAGTGGCCACCTAGTCTGAAAACAGAAATAGATAGGACTGACTTGGCTGTACGCTCTTCCCTTGCTTTGGTATAGCAGTTCAAACCATGTCAGGTACATTTCTGTATTGGCCGTAAACCATAAATCCAAAGAGGCCATACAGTATGAACAAAAAAAAACCCCAAAACCTAGGACCTAATTCATTGCTCCTCCTTCCTTTGCCTTGGCAGAGTAGTTCATACCACGTCAGGCATATCTCTATACAGCTGTAACCTCGAAATCCAAAGAGGCCTACTATTCTGCCAAGCAGGAATATCTGGGACTGAATTTGTTGCTCCTTCTTCATTTGCCATTGTATAACAGTGTACACTAAATCAGGGATATCTCTGTATTGTCTGTAATGTTTAAATCCATAGAGGACATTCATTCTGCGTAAACAGAACTAGCTAGGACTGAATTTCTCCAACCTATTTTCTTTGCCTTGGCAGACTATTTCATAGCACATCTGGCATATCTCTGTTTGGGCCATTACCCCTAATTCCAAGGAATACATCTACGCCTCCCAAAAAGAAATAAGATGGACTGAATTTATTGTTCCTGTTTCCTTAGACTTGGCAGAGAAGTTCATACCACACCTGGTATATCTCTGAATTGTCTATAAACCCTAAAGCCAGAGTGGCCATCTAGTCTTTTGAAAAAGAAACAGCTAGGACCAAATTTCTTTCTTCTTCTTCTTCCTTTGCCATTGTACAGCAGTTCATACCACATTTGGCATATCTCTGTATGGACACTAACCCCTAATTCCAAGCAGCACATATACTCTTCTCAAAAAGAAGTAGAATGAACTGAATTAATTGCTCCTATTTCCTTAGACATGGCAGAGGAGTTCATACCAGATCAGGTAAATCTCCTGTACTATACCCCCTAAAGCCAGAGTGACCATTCGTAAAAAGGCGTTTCCACTCACCACTTGCTGTATCAGTTCACATTTGAAATAACAACCTTTGCCTATGCACAACAGAATCTGCACTTCTCTTGGTGCCCTGCTCAACCACCTTTTACATCAACCACCTGTCACCAAAGCACATTTGAAGTAGGTAAGGCTGTTTCTCTCTTTCTTTCCTTCCATCCTACTCCCACTCCAAATCCACAGATTATGCTAATGACATTTCAACAAAAAAAAACCAAACACAAAACAACCCCAAAAACAAACCATCCCATCCTTGCCTTTGCAAGTGTTTTATTCTGTGTCTCGCTAAGAGAAATGTTACAACAGGAGGACAGACACAAGAAAAAAATCCTTAGAAAAACATCCTTATCACCAAGACCAATGCTGGGTGTCAGGTGCAACCTGAAGAACCTCTGAGAGCATAATAATAATAATGGTAGTAGTAGCAGTAGCAATACAATAGCAACAGCAGACTAGTAAGCCAAAAACAAGTGCTTCAGGAGAAGCAAAGGGCAGGTGGCCCCTAGAATGTCTTGCTGTGCTCTGAGCAGTAAATGCAGATCATGTGGACAATTGTGGAGCAACATGCACACAGCTGGCATTTCTAGCATCTTTCAAGACCATTGACAACCCAAACAATTCTGTAATGTGGAAACAACAGTCTCATTTCAGAGTGCCCTTGCTAAGTGCTTTCCCAGAGAGAGCATCTCCCTAGATATCTCTCAGAAAAAGACCACAGCTGCATCTGGAAGTGTCTCTGCTGACTGGGAAATGCCACTGGCATCCCAAAGCAGCATTGTGCTGTAGCCAGGGTGCCATTGCTCGTGTCTTACACCAATAAATGCCATGTCACTGCACCCAGCTGAGGAGCAGGTTACTGCAGGCACCTGCTCTCACTGCCATGGCCTGTTCACTTGCTCGTGTCAGTAACTTGGCTGTGGCCATGCTCAGAGTCCTGTTGGCGTTAGGAAATTCTCTAAAGTCTGCAAAAGCAGAAGAACAAGTCTCAGGCAGTCACAACTCACCCAACAAGACGTTCAGCATCCATGCCAGAGACCTGAGCTGGGGACCATGGGAATCTCAGAGGTATAAAAATATGAGAAACTATTGACAGGGAAACTGATTTGTAGGAAGCTGACCTCCAAAGCCATGAGGTTGTTGCACGAGGCAACACTGCACAAAGCATTTCAGAGGCATCCCTAAGGCACGCACAGGACAGACCATGTAGTGTCTCCAGCCAAAACTGCCAGGAGCAGAAGAAAGCACAAACCAGAGACACTTTGGATCAGATATCTGAAAAGGAGGGTATGGAATGCCGCTGACCGCAGCCTCTGGGGCAGGGCCCATTGCCCCTTTTCCTAAAGCCTGCCCTATGGGGAAGGAGGATGAGATCATCCTATCCTCCCTTGGTTGTAAATTGTGCACAGAGCATCCAACGCACTGACGATGACAAAGCGTGGTGTGAAGAACACTCAGGGATAAGGCAAAGTGGAGCAGCTACCCACGTGTTAAGCAGCTGGGGTGACAGCAGGGAGAAGCCAGCTCAGAGGGACCCAGCACTGCCTCAGCTGAGGAGTTGTATTGATAAGCACTGCAGGGAAGCTGAGCAGCTACTAAACAGGCAATTTATGTCTCCACAGACTATCAGTCAGCATCCTGCATAAACAAGGGCTTCAGATTTGATTGAAAAGAAGTGTAACCCTTCCATGCACTACAGTTACCCACGAGCAGGGTATCGTTGTGCCTTCCCAAAATACGGCATGTTGTCTTCAGTTTCAGAAAATAGCTGCTCATAAAAAGGTGTTTCCACTCACCACTCGCTGTATCAGTTCACATTTGAAATAACCAACTTCTCCTACAAACAACAGAATCTGCACTGCACTTCTGCTGCTCTGCTCAACCACCTCTTACATCAGCCACCTGTCAGCAAAGTACACTTGAAGGAGGTCATTTGGGTTTTTTTGCTGCTTAGGGCTGTTTGCCTCTCTTTTTATCCTTCCTTCCATCCTACTCCCACTGCAAATCCATACATCATGCTAATGACATTTCCAAAAAAAAAAAAAAGCAAACCTCCCATCCTTGCCTTTTGCAAGTGTTTTATTCCACATGTTGCTAAGAGAAACATTACAACAGGAGGACAGACACAACCAATACTGATGTTTTATATGATTCAAAGAGGGCTTATGTTGATCAAACCTTGCTGCCACCTGCTAGAATCATGGCTGCTCATTGATCTCATTGTCACCACACTAATTAAGATAATTAACTGAGGGCTTGAGTTAAAAGCTGAAGTTATGATGAGTGCATTGGGCCAAGTAATGCAGGACAAACATTAAGCCTGGCACAGCCAACGCCTCAGCTGGAAGCAGGGCAACACTCTCACCTCTTACGGCATCTTTGCCCCATCAAGGTGACGTGTGAGATGACATGCAGCAAAACCCCTTTCCAAAGGCAGCCCTTCCATCCTTGCAGGCAGCCCTGGAATGGCTCCAGCTGGCTCCACTCCACCGGCACTCAAAGCCATGGATGTCTGACAGATGATGTCTGCCTCCCCAAACACATGCCTGCAAGCACCCTCTTCATCCCCTCCACAGACCTGCTCCTGAACCGTCAATGAGCCTTTTGAAGAACTGCAGTGGTTTTGACATCTCTATTTTCTTAAAATTTTAACAACATTTATAGCGCTATCTTCCCTTATTCCATTTTTTTTTTTTTTTTTTTGTGAGGAAAAGGGGCCATAATCCACAGACCTTCCAAGCATCATTGTGCATGATGCCAGATCTTCCAGATCTCTTTCCCCTGCCTTTTCTCCAAGCTGATTCTGTCTCTAAAAGAGAGACAGGGACACTCTCCCCTGAAGAAAGTAACTGGTTCAGAAATTACATTCTTCCTACAGATCATCAGGGACATTTGCAGAACTGCTGTCATCTGTGCTCAGTTCAGCAGGACGCACTCATGCCCTGCTACATTTCAGAGGGAAAACCTGGGGTGAAAACCCATATAATTTCCTTTAGACACAGGAAAACCTCTAATTGGAGCTTTCATCCTCCTTAGATGCTGCGATGATGAAAACCAGCCACCAGAGACAAATCTGTGGCAGTCAGACTTTGTTAATTCATGTACCCACAAACCTGACATTTTTCAACTCTGTCGTGGTTTAACCTTGGCCAGAAATAAAGTACCATGCAGCTACTCGCTCACCTTCCCACCTCCAGTGGAGGTGGAGAAATGGCAGAAAAGACAAGGAAGCTCATGCATTGAGATAAGAACAATTTAATAATTGAATATAAATGAATATTATAGGGATACTAACAATATCAACACTACTAGATCAATGAGCAGCCACAATTCTAGCAGGTGGCAGCAAGGGACAAACAACACAAACCTTCTTTGAATCACATAAAACCTCAGTATTGGTTGTGTCTGTCCTACTGTTTTAACATTTGTCTTAGCAACACCTGGAATAAAACACTTGCAAAAAAGGAAGGATAGGAGGTTTCCTTTGTAGGTTTGGGGGTTTTTGTTGTTGTTGTTGTTTTGTTTGTTTGGGGGTTTTTTATTTGTTTTGTTTTGTTGAAATGTCGTTAGCATAATTTGTAGATTTGCAGTGGGAGTAGGATGGATGGAAGGGTAAAAACAGAGGGAAACAGCCCTAACCAGCAAAAAAACCCAAACCAAAAAGAGCTCCTTCAAATGTTCTTTGGTGACACCTGCTCCTCAGCTAGGTGCAGTGACATGGCATTTGTTGGTGTGAGACACGAGCAATGGCACCCTGGCTACAGCACAATGCTGCTCTGGGATGCCAGTGGCACTTCCCAGTCAGCAAAGACACTTCCAGACACAGCTGTGGTCCTTTTCTGAATGTCAGTTGCAGGGAAACAAGAGATATGTAGCTTTACAGCACTCATTTGCCAGCCATAGGCTGTCCATACCGAGACAACAACTGCAGCAAGATGTGTCTGTAAGGGCAGTTCCTGGCAGGTCCAGGCATGCAGCTTAGATAAAAAGGCGCCAGACTGCCGAAATGGGTTCTACCATCAGGAGCTGCCCAGTATCTCAGCCTGAACGGTTCCTTGGTTTCTAGGGTGAAACCACACAGTGCAGCTGCAGCGGAGTTACACTGAATCTACAGACTTTCCAGCCAGGCGTTACTGTCACGGTGTGGTGGTGCATTTCTTCCCCTCTTAACTCCTGGAACGTTTTATGGCCTTGGAGGTCCCTATCAACCCTTGGCCATTGTGCAGGGAGTTTGGTGGTTAAGCGCTCCTTATCACATCAAAACACTCTTGCACTACCAAGGTGGGGAGTGGCCACGCTAGGGGCCAGTTGCTTGGTTGTAGTGTGGGATGAGAGTGAAATCATCTCCTGACAGCCTTGAACCTTATCACAGTCTGGATAGATCGGTACCAGCTGGAAATTCCAATGACAACCTGCCCCAGATAAGGCCAGCATGTAAAATTATTTATGCCTAAAGTCAATTATCCCGCAACCCTATAAATAGTGGTTCCAAGGATGACCCTTTGAGCTCTCCTGGACCGCAGCGGGCTGCGCCCAGCATCTCCCTCTGAGTGGGACGCCTCTCAGAGTTCGCAAACTCTCAAGTTTGTGAAATCAGAAAACAGTCGACACAAACTGGGCTGAACAAACCCTCCTTGAGGCTCAACTCTTCGCCCGTTGAGAGATGCACAGACATCCGATGTGAATATTTTCACTGAACTCAAGGGGAATTTTTTTAACAGGTACCTTCATACAAATATACGTATATCTCTCTCTATTTCTGTATCTGTGTGTGCATGCAACTTTATGTTGATAACCTTGTTAAGTCCTTGATTAAGTTACTGTACTGATTTGTTGAAAGTTAAGTCCTGCTGAGTAATTGTGTGATCTAATTGTGTGACATATCTGAATAGTGTTAAGGAACTTCGAATCACTGCTGCCCCACATTGTTGTTACTCCCAAGTTTCACACCAAGCACAAAAGTTCACACACTCTGATCCTTTCCCCGATTCCTTAGGCATAAACCGTTGACCAGGTCTGGGACTAGGGGTGGATTCAGCCGCACCTAGACTTCTCTCTCTTGAGGAGTTTAGAAAGCAAGGGAGTCCACTCTGAACCTCGTGACTGAACGGGAGGAAACTCCTTGCCCCTTTTCCCTAATCTGTGTCACAACAATCCAATCTTGCCTTGATTTCCCTGACTCTAAATAATTTTTACTTCATGTACCAACTACTTTAATCTGTTGCTAATTTGATTTTGCCTTTGTATGTTTTTTCATGTCAAATAAATAGTAGGAGGGACCTTGCCATCGAATTCTAAGTCACGTTTCTCACATTCATATTAAAAATATTAGCTCTTCCCCTAATATTTGTGACACTGATCTTTTTAAGTGGCCTAAGCCACTCAGCATAGTCCCACTTTCGTGACACACGGGACCAAATTCATTCGTTACACCCAGCTGGATGCAGCTCTCACGAGAAGACTTCTTGCTTCCTGTTCATGCCGCCTTTGGAAATGTGGAATGGAAAACAAGTGTACTGGTCTGAGGGACCCAAAGCAACCCTGGTCTCAAGTAGGTGATGCAAAATATCACTGCCACGCCACAGAAAGGGATGCACCTTGCTTGCTGTTCCGTTGTCACGAGTGTAACAAACATCTTTGAGCCCACATATTTAAGGCAAAACCTCAATTGCTCCCATTTACCTGCTCGTATGTTTTCTGGCAATCAAACATTTTCTGGTTAACAGCGATACACAACAGGTTTTTGGATGCTGGAGATAAAGTCTGTTAGCAATGCTACCAATGTTCTGGCACAAAAAAATGCAAGATCAGATTTGTAAACATAATGCTGACCTTCTCAATTGTCAGCTCTTTGAAAAGTCACACATGGAAAGACAGAGTATTTGGCTCAATTGTGACCCAATAGCCTGTGTTTTCACATGGTGAAGTAAGCAACGTTTTACATCAAAATGAACTAAAAAGCTTCTTGAAATGAAAGTTTGTGCTGTCTGGTGATCACAATATTTTAGAGTTAAATAAATCTGTTCTTTGTTATAGTCCTGGCATCCAGGATAAAAATCTTTACATATATAGTTCATGTAGGCAATTGCTTCTTTGCATATCTGTCTTGAAACTACTTGATACTACTTGATACTACTTTCTAGTAGTATCTAAAGAGGAAATGATTAATTTTATGAACTTGACCAAAATATATATATATATGTATATGTGTCACTTGTGTAAAAACCAGTCTCCCCAGCATTATTAAAGCTGACAGACTATTGAAATGAAAATGCTGTCATCTTCACAACAGAAGTAGCAGTTTCGTAGGAAAAACCTACAGCAACACTCACCAGATGTTTTAACCTGAGCGTTTGGCCTCCTTAGAGTAGCAGCTTGTTGTTTTTCCCCATCAGGCATGCTCAGCCCCACACATTCTTGCACACACACAGTACAAGCACATATTTCCAGACACTGATAGGCCACGTTGTGATTCCCAGGTGCTGCAGCAAAGTGGGAAGCAGTGCATTTCCTCATTTACCTGCAGTAGATATACACAAGCAAACAGCTTAAGGCAACCACTGCAATGGTGGGTTTAAGTTGCAGGACTGAGTTTGTGTTGTACCAAAGTGGGCTGTGTACAGCACGTACACAGGCCTCTTTCACCCTCCAAAACAATGAGATGATTTTTTTGTGTGTTTGCAAATTTCTGCACTTTGGATCTCACCTGCTGAAGGAAAATTCCAAGGCAATTCTTGTCCTTTGTGTAGATACCATCTGTATGCAAACGAGCAAGTAGCTCTGGCTTCTTTAAATTCTTCAGTGCCAGTAAGGAATCACCCTGTCCCTGTATGGAGGCTGAGAAACATTACTGGTTTTGTGAGTCTTCTGTACTGTGTTTGCAGGGTTCATGGGTCTTGTCCTCTCTCTCTCTCTGGCACAACATCTGGAAGGCATTGTGGTGCTTTTTTGACCTGCACTTTCCTTCCTAAGGTAACAGTAAAAGCCAAAGCAAAACAAAACAAAACGAGTGAAATGGGAGGTTGGGAGAAGATAAGACAGTTCATTTAAAAGAATTTACCAAGTCAGATAAACTCCAAAAACTGTATTTAGTCAGCATTTCAAGTTCCATAAGAATCTGCTTGTGATAAAGATGCATCGCACTCGGGATTAGCAAATAAATATTCAGCATTAAAGACAGAAAGCTGGTAAATGAGTGATACTGGTAGGAAGATCTTATCAATTATTTCCGTAGATGGTGTTTTTATTATTTTCCAGTTCATAAGCTGAAGCACTGAATACCCAAAATGAGGCACTATTTTCCTTTTTTTTTTTTTTTTTTTTTTTTTTTTTTTTTTTTTTTAAGAAGCATACTCTCAAGTGTGATGCAAAGGTCTTCCATATAATTTAAGATTCCCCTTTAATGCTTAGGGACACCAAGTCTAATTGCATCACTGCTTAAAGAAACAACAAACAGTTGGTGTGAATCACTTGAGTTACACCACATTTTACACTGAAATATTCTCCTCTTATCAAATAAGCCCACGGTTGTCAGAAACAATACAACAAAAATGAACCTGGTTTGGGGACCAAAGCCAGAGAAGTTTTAAAATGCAGCCTGCACAGTATTTTAGGTCAAATTCTATTGAAAGATGTGTTTTTAACTGGAGGAACAATGCAAGTGTTTGCATCAGTGCATCCAGAATTCAAAAATAACATCACCCAACCTGAACCTCAGTTTCCCAGAAAAAACCCCAAACTTCTCTACTCTGTATTTTTCAGTAGCATATGCCAACAGACAGAAAAAAAGATTTATCAGAAGATTACAGAAAATTGTAGTAGTAGTAAACTTTGTTTGCAATCAAGCAGAGCATGTGACACAGCCTGGGTATCTTTCTGAAGCCAACAACTCACGTTTGGTCCATGAGGGGGATTTAATGTTCAGAAAATCTGGAGCTGACTCTCTTCCGTCAGACACACAGAGACTGAATTGTGCTTATGGACTGCATATCCTCAGGAATAGCCAAAATTTGTATCCATTTTGCAGTGGAGGCCAAGCCTTTATAACCTTTCCACTCTGCCTCTTCCCTGGACTTTGCCCTTCTGGATTTCAAGAGCAAAGCTCATGGTCAAAATTTCAACCAGTCAAGCCCTATAGGAATAAGGAAGGACTGGCAGGCCTTCTGGGGGTGGGGAAAAAAGGCTCAAGTCTGCATGCAGCAACAGGAGACTGCAAATCTGTAATGTGAGGGTGAGCTACCTACAACCGAGATCTCTCAGCACACTGCCTTTCTCAATAATACGCTGAATGTATGAATTACCAAATTTGAAAACTTACAGGCATCTAGTAGGAAATGAAATACAAACATACGTAAAGATGGTTCACCAGGTTTAATAATGTTTGCACTTGGCTCACGTAACTCCAGTTGTGACTGGGCCGTGTGGTCTCGGTGATCTGGCAGGAACCACTTGTTGCACGAACTGTAATTTTATTCTGTATAAATCCCAGGCTACTGAGTTGTGAGGCTCCAGAGCTGCAAAAACATTGAAGAAAGTTGAGTCCAAGCACTGGTTCAGGTTTCGAAGTATGGTTGTGTCAAGAACTTCAAAACCTGTCTTAACAGGTGAAGAAAAACGTTTTCCAGTTCCAACAGCCAGCTAGAGTGTAAATATATCTCAAATAGTCCCTACACATACAAATTGTATCACTTTTGCCTGTTGGTGCACTCACTTACAATTTCCTAACATAACTGCATTTGTGAGGGCAGCGTTGGGGGCTGTGCTGGTAAGTGCTGCAATAGCTATTACAGGGACAACCTGGGCAGTGATGCAGGTCCTGCCCCACAGGCTTTTCACCGGCTGCCTGGCTCTCAGCTCAGCACACACCTCCTCTCCTCCGCCTGGAGCAGTCCACAACGGCCCCAGGGCCTGTGAGGCCCAGGGAGCAAAAACCAGAATCCCCTCATTCTCCTTTCATCTTGCTTTCAAAGATGTCCACCCTCCTCATCGCCCTGTCTTGTGTGCTTGGAAGTGCAGAGGAGTGCTTGTGCTTCACCCGCCGGCTCCTCTGAGGGTTCGTGTGTGAAAAAAAGGCACTTAGAGCAAACCCCACAGGAGGGAAAGGACAGTGAGGTCACCTCCATAGACTGCAGGAGATCTTTCTGGAGGGGACTGGCCCCCCATGGCCAGCCCAAATGGGCTCTGCAGTGTGATGGGCCCAGCCAGGAGGGTACCTCCACTGACTAACAGTGGCTTCATTTAAGCTGGCCTAACAAACACTGCTCTTTAATGACGACGCTGTGTGGCACTCACCCTGGCAACAGCTCTGACCAGAAAAAGGGCACCGGCCTCAGCTAACTTGTCAGCCACCCTTTGTGAAACGTACTGTCACAAAGCTGGAACAGACCACTGACCAACATTCCAGTGGGACACAGCTCCAGTTTTGACCAGAGCCTAGAGCTGTGTATTGACTCCTTGCTCCAAAACCAGGGCATTTACCACAAATCTTTCTTTAACATGTCTTTGTCATCTAAAAGCATAGCTTTTATGTGTTGCCCACTTCCTTGAACCTCGCTGCCTTCATGTGCTTTTTCATTGCAGGAAGGCCAAGCACTGACCAAGCTGTGTAACCCCCCTCCTCAGGCTGCCTCTTCCAGAATTCAAGCCAGCTTTGAAGCTAGACCTGCCTGGAGCACAAAGTTACACTAGATACCCTGCAGAAGTCCTTTCTGGGTTTAGGTTTTTTTCATGACTCTCTGTGTAACACTACACAAGTGTTGCACTAACTTTGCAGGCACTTTGCACAAACTGAGAGCTGGCTATGAAGGACCTCAGGAAAGCCAGTCTGAATTATATCTTTAAGTACAAAATGACATTAAAACTACCTAGGCATGTCATGAGGAACTATGCAGAGCTACAGCAACTAAAACGCAATCTTACTTATAACATTAATCCAGTGTAACTTCACTGAAGGTGTTCTTTCCCAAGGAAGAATGTGCCCTCAGAGATGCTCGGAAGGGGCAAGCCAGGAATTGAGATGGGGCCTCTCATCCCTCGGCATGCACTCCTGCTGCTTGCTTTGTGCCAGCCTTGGCAGCTGCCTGGCCTCTTTCAGACAGAATTTAATAAAAAAAAAAAAAAACACCCAAACATCCCATGCTGCCTCAGGCTGCTCCTAGTCTTCCACTAAACCATTCAACTTTTTGCCATTCCCACCAGTGAGTTTGCTGAAAAGCTGTATTTTAGTAGAAGAGACCTAACACAAGGATAGGAACAGGAGGATGAGGATGCTGAGAGGTCTCCTGTTAGGCAGAGAGCTATTACATCAGCTCATTTGCTTCCTGCTCCCAAAACACACTATCTAGACAAATCTCAGTTTTGAAATTGAGGGCAGAGGCTCACCTGTGACTAAGAACCTGAGCAGAGCCTTTCGGAGACGTGTTGGTGGACCTGTCTGCTATCATCAGCTTCCCCCGATCAATACGCAAACCACCAGAGATGTCTTAGTTAATCAAATAGGACAAACAGTTATTCAACACCAGTGGACTACACCGATACTATGCTGAATGTGATATTTCACAAGCTGAAGCAGAAGCAAACTTTATGTAACAGCACAACATTTTCTTGCCTTTTGGCAGATGATAGCACTGTCCACTTTGACTCAAAGGTCCAGGACAAGGCGCTGCTGTAGTACCTTTGGGTACTGAAACACCATGGCCGTGCGATTATGGTTAAGGTCACCGATTTATGTGGGTTCTAAAATAACATAACTATCTGTCGTGGCCAGCGTGCTAGAGTGCTGCCATCCATAATCACATGTATGTGTGGTTGTGGAATGGATCTGGTCGAGCTTGGATGATGCTGAACTCCAAATGCTTTTAAAAATTGCACTAAGAGGTGAGAAAGCAGCAAACCCAAAAGCAATTTTATATAACAGCAAGTATTTATAAATTAGCAAGACGTCATGCTATTGTTAGCAGATAATGTACTGCAGCTCATCACTGGATGCGTCCTTCCGTTAAAGGTTTTCACTCTGTGCTCAAAACCACAGAATCTACTTGAATCTGGCATGAAAGAAAAAGTTAAGTAAAACTTACCTGGACTCTGTTTGCTGGAGACAGCCATAGCTTCCCTGAGGATTCTCTCTGCCAACATCTGACAAATAGAAGTTAAATGCATGTGCTTCACTTGGCAGGTCAACTTTGGGAATTTCAATAAGCTAAAAGGAAAAAAAAAGAGTTTATGTAAAAACCTCAATCTGCACTCCTTTGCTTGCCATTAACTGGGAACATAATTTTAAATGAGAAACTGTATTTCAGAGGTTTTGATATCATTTCAGTCGTGCCCCTAAAAAGGCTGCTTTGGCACAAAAGCAGCACTGGCTGTGTCTGGCACAGCAGTAACTGCACTGAAAAGATACAGTTGCTCAGCCTCCAGTTCAGCAAAGCATTCATGTAGCAGCTCATCCTTACCCATTCAGTGGAACTGATAGGGATGTGCCTAAAACTGCAAATGTAAGTGCCTGCACACAGTCAAAGGGCGTGAAGTGAAGCTCACAGAACAGACCACAGCAACTCGCATAGGTCACATCGACTTTGGATGTATTTGGTCCTAATGAAGCACTTACAGGAGTCAGCTCCAAGAAGGAAAAAAAAAAAAAACCAACATCCAAATTACAAGAATAGAACTTCTTGAACTATAATAGATGAATTTTAATTCCAACAGGCTCTGGAAGACTTTTTCTCTTACTTAGCTCAAGATGCAACTATTTGCATAAACGCTAAATGTAAACAGTTTTTTTCTAAGTTTAGTCACATGTAACAAAACTTCATTTCCCTAATCATTCAGTACAGAATGTGTTGCATTCTGCTGGAGCTTAAAAAGCTAAATAGGAGAAATCATTACAATGTTTATTGGCATAAACACATTTTTCAATGTGCTGCTATACAAAACAGTACTGCAGCACAAAAAACCTACTTTCATCCAAGTACTTAATTCTGAAGACAAAATTAGTTGGCAGTAAATTGAAAAAGCTATCCTTTGAAATTTGCTTGAACTTTTTTTTTAACGGAATATTGAATGCAACAGACAACCAAAGATGTGTAAAAGCAATATTCCAAAAAGTCTCAGAATCTTTCTCTCAATATTTTGCTTGTGAGATTGACTCTTCATAAATGTCAATGTCACGTGCAGAAAGTGCTCCTACAAAACAGCTCTATTACCATTTTTATTTTAGTCATTAGTACTGGCAGATCTTACCAACGGCTTGGGATACTGACCAGGCACAAAACAGAAAGACAAGTTACCTGAACACCATCTTGTTTTACTTAAGCTTTACATCCCAGCATGCTGTAAAGAGCAATCTGTGCATTTTCTATCAGAATGGAAATAAATTGGGTAATTTACCAAACGCATCATCTCAGATTATATATCTAGCTTCACCTTTTAATGATTATGAAGGTTACTACAGAGTTACCATCAACCTAAGACCACCACAGGGGCCCAAATGACGCTAAAACTCATCTACATTCTATAAAACTACCACTGATTCAATGTTTCACTATACTGGTTTAACTGCAAAAACAGCAGGTGTGTATGTATGAATTGGACAACTTGTGTTCAGCCCACTAAAGATGAGGTCTAAGATTGGCCCTCAAGAAATACAGCTGACAGAGGGAAGCGGGTAACTATTACTGTGTATGCTTGGACTTCATTCTCAAATCTTATGTTGATGCATTTTAGAAGAGCGTGGCTAGCAGGTCAAGGGAAGTTATCCTCCCCCGCTACTCTGTGCTGCTGAGGCCTCACCTGGAGTACTGTGTCCAGTTCTGGGCTCCTCAGTTCAAGAAGGACAAGAGAGAGGGTCCCTTGTCTCCCTACTGGAGAGGGTCCAACGCAGGGCCACTAAGATGATGATCAAGGGCCTGAAGCACCTTCCATATGAGGAAAGGCTGAGAGAGCTGGGTCTGTTTAGCTTGGAGGAGACTGAGGAGGGATCTTATCAATGCTTACAAATATCTAAAGGGTGAGTGTCAGAAGGATGGGGCCAGGCTCCTCTCAGTGGTGTCCAGTGACAGGACTAGGGGTAATGGCCATAAACTGGTAAACAGAAGGTTCAAGCTGAATGTGAGGAAACACTTCTTCACTGTGAGGGTGACGGAGCACTGAAACAGGCTGCCCAGAGAGGTGGGGGAGTCTCCTTCTCTGGACACTTTCCAAAGCCGCCTGGACTTGTTCCTGTGTGATCTGCTCCAGGGGATCCTGCTCTGGCAGGTGGGTTGGACTAGATGATCTCTAGAGGTCCCTTCCAACTCCTAACACTCTGCGAATCTGTGTATTTATATTTTCCATTGATCATCCTAAAGAACGTACATGCACAGAATCACCATGAACATTAGGAACTTCTGTATGCCCATATTTATACCCAAAACTGTGGAAGAATTGCTATAGGTATTGGACCAGAGAGTGGATCAGCATCTTTTGATGCAGTAACGTGAAGGTAGAAGGTTGCCTTAGAGCACATTTAAAACCATGTTGGTTGCTGTTCCGCTCTCTTCGGCAAGGTCGTATTTCCCCCAAATACTGAAAAAGACACTGACAAAGCATGGAGAAAAACAAGCCTGTCTCCTTTCATGCAGGTGCCTATGAAGCTTATCACAGACAGTGATTTCCCAGCAGCAAACTCAAATACTCTCTCACAGCAAAGAGGGACATTTCTGAACAGCAAACATTCACCATTATTTATAGATGATATAGACTCTTCTTCCAGAAATAGTGAAGTCCTTGCCACAAGCCTTGGTTAGATCTCCTGTATCCTTATCAGCAGCCACCAAAGAGGGCAAGGAAAGGAGACACGAATAAGCTGCATGTATGCACACCTTACCCAAAGATTCACCGAAATCGTGTCCAGACAAGGGAAGAGGCCACCTTAAAAGCAGCTCTATACGAACAGGTATATATTTCCAGATGGCCAAGAAGTCCAAGGGCATCCTGGCCGGCATTGGGAACAGTGTGGCCAGCGGACTCCGGCAGGGATCATTCCCCTCTACTGGGCACTGGTGAGGTCAAACCTCGAATCTTGGCTTCAGGTTTGGGCCTTTCACTGCAAGAAAGACACTGAAGTGCTGGAGCGTGTCCAGAGAAGAGCAATGGAGTTGGGGAAGGGTCTGGAGCACAAGCCCTGTAGCAATTAATAAAAAACTAGACATATTTCAGTATTAGCTATAACATGTAAATCTGAACAGACCACTAGTTTTCCCAAACAGAAATACCTAGGACTAAATTTGCTGCTTCTACTTCCTTTGCCTTGTCAGAGTAGTTCGTACCACATCACTCATATCTCTGCATTGTCTGTAGCCTGCCCCATAGTCAAAGGAGGCCATCTAGTCTGCCCAAAAAGAAATAGCAAGAACTGATTTTATTGCTTTTATTTCCTTTGACTAGGTAGAAGAGTATATACCGCATCAGGCATATCTCTGTATTGGCTGTAACACCTAAATCCAAAGAGGCCATCTACACTGCCCAAACAGAAATAGCTAGGACCGAATTAGTTACTCCTTCCTCCTTTGCCTTTGCATAGCAGTTCATACCACATCAGGCATATCTCTACATCAGTTATATCCCCTGGACTCCAAGGAGGCCTTCTAGTCTGCCCAAGAAGAAATACCTAGAACTTAATTTCTTGCTTCTTCTTTCTTTGCCTTGGCAGAGGATTTCATACCAAATCAGGGATATCACTGTATCAGCTGTAACCCCAGATCCAAAGAGTTCATCTAGTCTGCCCAAACAGAGGTATCTAGATCCAAATTTATTGCACCTTCTTCTTTTACCATTGAATAGAGGTTCATAACACATCAGATATATCTTTGTATCAGCTGTAAGCCCTAAAACAAGAGTCCTGTTAGTCTGCCCAAACAGAAATAGCTAGAACTGAATTTGTTGCTACTTATTCCTCTGCCTTGGCAGAGTAGTTCCTACCACATCAGTCATATGTCTGTATTGGTTGTAAACCCTAAGTCCAAGTAGGCAATCTAGTATGCCCAAACAGAAATAGCTAGGACCAAATTTATTCCTCCTATTTCCTTTGCCTTGGCAGGGGAGTTCATACCACATCACACATGTCTGCACCAGTTGTAAACCCTAAATCTAATGTGGCCATCTTGTCTGCCCAGACAGAAACATGTAAGACCAAATTGGTCGCTTGTTCTTTTGCCTTGGATGAACAATTCATACCAGTTCAGGCATATCTCTGTCGGTTGTAAGTCCTAAATCCAAAGTGGCCATGTAATCTGCCCAAAAAGAAACAGCTACAACTGAATTTGTTGCTTCTTCTTCCTTTGCCTTTGCTGTGGTACAGCAGTTTATACCACATCAGGTATATTACTCTATTGGCTGTAATACATGAAGCCTAAGATGCCAAATAGTTTGCCCAAACAGGACTAAGACTGAATTTATTGCTCCTATTTCCTTTGCCTTGGCAGAGTAGTTCCTGCCACATCAGTTATATCTCTGTATTGTCTGTAACCCCACAGTCCAAGGATGCCATCTAGTCTGCCCAAACAGAAATAGCTTGGGCTAATTTTATTGTTCTTATTTCCTTTGATTTCTCAGAGTTGTTCCTATCACATCACACATATCTCTTTATCGGCTGTAACCCTAAAATCTGAAGAGGCTAACTAGTCTGCCATACAGAAATAGCTACGACTGAATTTGTTGCTCCTATTTCCTTTGCCTTGCCAGAGTAGTTCATACCACATCACACATATCCCTCTATTGGCCGTAACCCCTAAATCCAAAGAGGCCATCTAGTCTGCCCAAAAAGAAACAGCTAGGACCAAGTTTGTTACTCCTACTTCCTTTGCTTTGCACACACAGGGCATGTCCCTTTATTGGCTGTAAACCCAAAATCCAAACATGCTATCTAGTCTGCCCAAAAAAAAATAGCTAGGACTGAATTTCTTGCTTCTATTTCCTTTGCCTTGGCAGAGCACTTCATATCACATCAGGCATATCCCTGTTCCAGCTGTAACCTCTGAATCCAAAAAGGTCTTCTGGTCTGCCCAAGCAGAAATAGCTGGGACCAAATTTATTGGTCCTTTTTCCTTTGCCTTGGCAGAGAACCTCATACCACATCAGGTGTATCTCTGTATCGGCTCTAAATCCAAAGTGGCCGTCTACTTTGCCCAGATTGAAATATCTAGGACAAAATTTGTTGTTCCTTCTTCCTTTGCCATTGTATAGAAGTTCATACTACATCAGGTATATCTCTGCAACGGCTGTAAGCCCCAAAGCCAGAGGCCAGTTAGTCTGCCCAAACAGAAATAGCTAGGAGTGAATCTACTGTTCCTCTTTACTTTGCCTTGTCAGAATAGTTCATACCACATCCTGCATATTTTTCTATTGACTGTAACCCCAAAAATCCAAACATGGTATCTAGTTTGCCCAAAGGCATATAGCTAGGACTAAATATGTTGCTTCTATTTCCTTTGCCTTGGCAGAGTAGTTCATAGCACGTCAGGCATAACTCTGTATGGGCTCTAACATGTAAATCCAAAGAGGCCAGTTAGTCTTTCCAAACAGACATAGCTAGGATCGCATTTATTATTCTTCCTTTGCCTTGGCAGAGGAGTTCATGCCACATCAGGCATATCTCTGCATGGTTTGTAACCCCTAAGTCTAATGTGGCCATCTTGTGTGCCGAAAAAGAAACAGCTATGACTGAATTTGTTGTTCCTTCTTTCTTTCCCTTGGTATAACAGTTCATATCTCTTAAGGCATATCTCTGTATTGGCTGTAACCCCAAAATCCAAACATGCTATCTACTCAGCCCAAACGAAAATAGCTGGGACCGAATTTGCTGGTCCTTCTTCCTTTGCCTTGGCAGAGCACTTCATATCACATCAGAAATATCTCTGTACCAGCTGAAACATCTAAATCAAAAGAGTTAGTCTGCCAGAAAAGCAGCAGCTACGACCGAATTTGTTGGTCCTACTTCCTTTGGTTTGGTAAAGCAGTTCATATACTTCAGGTATATTGCCGTACTGGCTGTAAACCCTAAATCCAAAGTGGTCATCTGGTCTGCTCCAACAGAAATATCTTGATCCAAATTCATTGCTCCTTCTTCCTTTGCCTTGGCAGAGCAGTTGATACCACATCAGGTATATCTCTGTATCTGCTGTAAGCCCTAAATCCAAGTAGGCCATCTAGGCTGCCCAAACAAGTATAGCTAGGACCTAACTTGTTGCCTCTACTTCCTTTGCCTTGGAAGAGGACTTTGTACCACATAAAGCATATCTCCAAATTGTCTGTAAGCCCAAAATTGACACTGGATAATTTGTCTGCCCAAAAAAAAAAAGGTAGGACTGAATTTGTTGCTCCTATTTCCTCTGCCTTGGAAAAGTAGTTCACAGCACATCAGGCATATCTCTGCACCAGATATAACCTCTAACTCCAAAGAGGACATCTAGTCTGCCCAATTAGAAATAGCTAGGACTGAATTTGTTGTTCCTTCTTCCTTTTTCTTGGAAGAGCAGTATATACCATCTCAGAGAGAACCCTCTATCAACTGTAACCCCTAAATCCAAAGTGGCAACCTAGTCTGCCAACAGAAATAGCTACGACTGAATTTGTTGCACCTTCTTCCTTTGCCTTGGTACACTCCAGATCAGGCATATTTCTGTATTGGCTGTAACCCCTAAATCCAAAGGGGTCATCTAGTCTGCCCAAACAGAAATAGCTATGACTGAATGTGCAGCTCCTATTAACTTTGCCTTGGCAGAATAGTTTATACCACATCAGGCATATCTCTATATTTGCTGTAACCCCAAAATCCAAAGAGGCCATCTACTCTGCTCAAACAGAAATTTCTAAGACTGAATTTGTTGTTCAATCTTTATTTGCCTTGGTGGAGTAGTTCATAACACATCAGGCATATTGCTGTACCAGGTGTAAGCCCTAACTCCAAAGAGGGCGTCTAGTCTGCTCACACAGAAATAGCTAGTACTGAATTTGTTGCTCCTTCTTCCTTTGCCCTTGATGAGCAGTTCATATGACATCAGCCATACCTCTGTATCAATTGTAAACCCTAAATCCAAAGTGACCATTGTCGTGGTTTAGTCTTATCTGGCAATTAAGTATTACAGAGTTGCTCACTCACCTACCAACACCTCCCCTCAACAGTGAGGAAGGGTCGAGGAAAAAAACCCAAGGGAAGCTCATAAAAAGTTGAGATAAGAACTATTTAATTCTATAAATGAAACTTACAGTGATACTAAAAATACTACTACTAATACGTAATTAACAGAAAACAGAATGTATGATACAGTATCTCACCACCCACGGACTGACCAGCCAGATTCAAAAACAGTAAGCAAAATCCCGGTGGAGAGAAAAAACCAACCCCAAGCCTGAGAGCAGGGAGAAAGAGAATTCCAAACCCACCCCAATCAGCCTAACAAAGGAAGCTGCTTCCAAAGCTGTCTGTTAGCCCCTAAAACAACCCTAAACCCCACCCCTTCCTGGCCACTTTCTCACCTTGCAAAGTGCACATGCCCCCAGTCTGCTCACTGAGCCTGACGTGTCATGGAATGAAACAAGATATCTTGGCCACTGTGGGCTGGCTAGCTCTCTGTAGGACAGTAGCTCATTCCCGTCTGAAACCAGCACATTGTCCACCCCTTGTTTCATACCAATTACAACATGCTCATGTCCCACGCTATTCCATAAATTCTCATCAGCCTGCTCCCCCTTTTCCATCCCATCCCACACAGATATCATTCCCTTAGTCTATGGACCATCTTGGCAAAATGTCTATTTGTCCATGACTTCAGGTTCCATCAGATGGGGGGGTCACTCAGGACAGGAAAGGTGGAGTGTTGTGTGGGACCGTTGGACACTGAAGCCAGCTCAGGTCAGGACACTGCTGTGCTTCCGGCAAGGCTGGACCTCTGTAGGGTGAGGTGGTTTCTGCCACAGCGATTGCCTACAACAAAGAACAGGGGTTAGTTGCAGCAATTTAAGTCCCTCATGCACTGTTCATGGGCTATTTTCTGCCAGAATCAAATCCCCTTGAGGGCTCTACATTTATGGATTCAGGGCCAGGGCTTTAAAAAGTGCTTAAAGGCCAGGATTTAAGGGCCAGGTCTTTACACAAAGGGCTTAAGACCAAGGCTTGACAGGCAAGGAATTTTAACATGGGCTTAAGGGCCAGGGCTTTACAAAAAGGCTTTAGGGGCCAGGGCTTAAGAGCCAGGGCTTTACATAAATAGCTTAATGGCCATGGCTTTACACTAAGGGCTTAAGGATGGGGGCTTAGGTGCCAGGGCTTTACACTAAGGGCTTAAGGACCACAGCTTAAGGGCCAGAGCATTAAAATAAGGGTTTAAGGGGCAGGGCTTAAGAGCTAAATATATTTACTAAGGGCTTAATAGCAAGGACTTGAGGGCCAGGGCTTTACACTAAGGGCTTTGAGAACATTTTAAAATACCATATTGGAACTTACTAGAATAGAAAGGCCCACAACAATATAAAAAAGGGAGTAAAGAGTAAAAGAAGATTGTGCAGTTCATGAGGACAGAAAAGATCATTCAGAGTAAAGAATGTGACCAGGGTGACAGCAGAAAAAAAATTAACTGCCAATTAAATACAAGATGGAAATCTAGAAATTTAAAAAGTATCTGAAGAACAAATGAACAAAGATATAAATTCAAGTGTGGTTGTTTCAGGCAGGAATGAGCTGCTGTCCTACAGAGAGCTGGCTGGCACACAGTGGCCAAGACAACTTGTTTCATTCCATGATACCTCACGCTCAGTCAGCAGACTGGGGGCATACAGTTTGGAAGGTGAGAAAGTGGCCCTCGAGGGGTAGATTTGTTTAGGCTTTTGGGCTAGTAGATAGCTGTGCTGATAGCTCCCTTTTGTTAGTTCTTGTCGGGGGGGTCTTAGCAGAGAAGCAGCTTCTTATGTTAGGCTGGTTAGGGATTGTAATTTTCTTTCTTGGAGGTGGAGGGAGAGGGCATGTCTCTCCACTCTCTGGCTCGAGGTTTTTTGTTGTTTGTGGGGATTTTTTTTGTTTTGGTTTTGTTTTCGGTTTGTTTTGTTTTGTTTTCTTTTGGTTTGGTTTGGTTTGGTTTGGTTTTGGTTGGGTGTTTGGTTTTTTTTTTTTTCTCCAGTGGGATTTTGCTTGCTGTTTTGGAAGCTGGCTGTGTCAGTCCACATGTGGTGAGATACTGTAACATACATTCCATTTTCTACTGTTTTAATTATTTATTATTAGTATCACTGTAAGTTTCATTTATATTATTAAATAGTTCTTATCTCAACTTTTTTTAAGAGCCTTCCTTGGTTGTTTTCTTCCTCTGATCCTGAAGTGATAGAGCAACTGTCTGGTACTTAATTGCCAGACCATGACACTCAGGAAACAATTTGACCCTTTTTTTTTAACTTGAAGTCAAATTTTTGTCTAGATTTTTTATTGCACCATGAAAAATCCTAAAAAAGATGGAAACAGTTAAGTCATATAGTATCATATGTACATTATGAAAGTATGTTAAGTATAATGCCTCTGTAAGTTCCACCCAATGTTCTCTTTGCTGTCTGAGTTGTGGTTTTTTGTCCAATAGAATTGGGGGCAATCATCAAATCCTCCACAGGTTTGAGCAGCCTGATGAACATACAGAAATTTCAGGCAATATACTGTGAACCTTCCACGTCTTCTGAAATAGCCAGTTTTCATTTTAGGATTAACTACCATTTGCAACAAATGGTGATTAATGGTGATTGCACTATTTACAACAATACCGTGAAGTCTTCAAGAATATAATGCACCAATGCATACTAAGATTTGGAAAAAAACCTTTATAGTGTAAGAGTTATTAATTTTGTTAATGTATTTCAGGCAACCATTCATTGCCATATTTTCAAAAGGTCATACAGGAGGACTTGTGAAGATCATGCAAGATACATAGAACTTGATATGTGTAACACTGACCAGTCTCCTTTTTAAAGTTTCAACCATGATTATGAAGGGAAGCTTCATACAAATCTTGTATGTTGAGTTGTGAAATTCCCCCCAGGACCTTTGACTCTTGGGATGAACCCTAATCAATAGCACATTGTTTAGAAACAGGATGATTAGATAGTATCTAACCAAGGTCTAGCAGATGTTCAGGACATGATAGGTGAATAGGTCAGTGTTGCAACCTTTGTACTTCTAAATCATTTGTGATCTTGATAAAGCATCTATCTACCAAAGCAGGCGGACAAGTAATGAAGACTCCTTACTTCCTCACTCGACCACCAGATGTGACTGTGTTACCATCAAAAGGACATAAAGACCATGGGATAATCAAGAAAAAGCTGATGTAATCATAATATAATTATCTCAGGAAAAGGTGTCACTAAGTAAATGATTTCTGGAAGACTAATGAATATGTAATATGTATGGACATATAAGCAGTGTGATGGTACCAAGCTAGCGGGAGAACTTAGGGTGGAGATTCCCCAGTGCTACCCCAGCTCTGGCTTTTTCAAAATGTTGTTATTTACTGGCAAAGAGAACTAACAGAAGACCCCATGACTTTCATGACCATTAAGTTCTCCTCAACTATGATTTGGAAGTGTTTACTAATTTTTCTTTGCCACATGTACAAGCATGCAAGATTCACTACAGATCCTGATAGGAAATTTATCTCTGGGGGAAGTCTAAAAGGCAGAGTTGATAAACTCAACCAATAAACACATAATCTTAAGAGAAAATTTAAATAAAAGGATGATGACGTAAGGCTAGGTTCAATCCTAATTTTCTTTCAGACAAGGTCAGAGGTAAACAATAAATAATAGGCTGGTTATAGTATATTATGTCTATCACCAAATACAGCCATGGTTTATAGATGAGAACTTGCGGTAGAATAAAACAGACAAAGACTAAAGCAGGCTCCATCAAGCAATCTTGGCCTTCACAGTTGTTTCAGTATTAATTTGGGTATACCCTTTTCACAGCTGAATTTGCATGGAAAGGCCCACTGATCCCTTGTTTTAGAATTGTTCAAGCAAAATAGTGCTTATGGGGCACAAAAATTAAATCTAAGTCAAACAAAGGAAATGAAAGGCAGTGTGTCGGGGTTCAACTTTGACTAGCAAAACACCACGAAGGTGCTCTCACAAACCCCCCTCCCCTCCTCCAGTGGAGGGGGAAAAGCGGAGGAAAAAGAAATAAGGAAGAACAATTTACTAATTAAATCTAAATTAATATATACAAATACTACTAATAATAAATAATTAAAATAATGGAAAATAAAACATATGATACAACATGATACAATTTCTTTACCATCCGCTGACCAGTGCACACCCAGGTGCTGAGTAGTGAGAGTCAGACCCAGAAAGCCTGAGAACCACAGCCCTAGAGCGACCACAGCCCAAGAGCCGCAGCCCAAGAGCTCCAGTCTGAGGGCCGGAGCTCAAGAGTTGTCGCAGCAGACTTCGAACAAACTCTATCAGCAATAGCACAACTGGGAAAACTAAAAACACCCACCAACTCCCTCACAAACGAGCCAGCACAGGAGTTAGCAAAGCAGCTAGCACAGGAGTCAGGGGGAGTATTAGCAAGTGCCAGGAAGTAAGAGAGTAAGAGAGTAATGGCTTCTGGATCCCCTCCTCACCTATGCCCTGAGCATGACGTATTATGGAAAGAAATATTTCCTTGGTCAGTTTGGGTCAGCTGTCTGAACTGTGTGTCCCCTACACTGCCTGTAGCAAGAAAGCGAGAGCTGGGAACGCAGCTGGAGTATCAGAAGCAGACAAAGACCTTGAATTCAGTGCAGGCACTCCCTAGCGCCAGCTAAGACCTTATCAATACTTCTCTCAGCAACCAGGAACACAGCTTCATAGAAGCCACAGTAAAGACAGTTAACTCTTTCCTGACTAAACCCAGCACAATATAAGGGAAAAAATACTTCACGGAGAGGGTGGTGAGGCACTGGAACAGGTTGCTCAGAGAAGTTGTGGATGCCCCAACCCTGGAAGTGTTCAAGACCAGGCTGGATGAGGCTTTGAGCAACCTGGTCTAGTGGAGGGTTGTCCCTACCTATGGCAGGGGGGTTGGAACTACATGATCTTTAAGGTACCTTCCAACTTAAACCATTCTATGATTCTATGATTACTTGGCCTTCTTTTCACCAGGTTTCACCCAGTGGAATTTTGCTGCACGTGTATTCAGATAGGTGTTTCTGCATTGTCAGAAATAAACTTACTTATTCCAATGAGTCAATATGCTTTGCAATATTGTCCCTGAACTCTTGGAAAGGCCATTTGAGCAATTAGCTTGAAATAACTGAGTAATTCCTTTAGCCTTGTGTTAATTAATGGGCAATCTGGCATTTCCAGTCCTTCGTCTAGCTGACAAGAGACATTCTATGCCAGGAAGGATTACTGTAATGAAAACTGACTGCAAGCTCTTCGCAATCTGAACTCCCTTTCTCTTTGCCTGGCTCTGGTCTAGGGTTATTCTCTTAGAAAAATGGGGAAAAAGCAACAGAGCTGCCACCTCAGACAGAGAGCTACTACATGTTCACAGCTTCACTGGCACAGGCAGAGTATCTCGGGGAGGCAGGAGACATAATGGATAGAGAAAGAACAAAGGAAACATTCAGTCCATTAAAGAGCAGGTTTAAAGATTTTGAAGACTACCTAGACTCTCCAGTCCCAGGGGAATGTGAACAGCCCCCTGTGTTGGCCCCAATATCAAGTTCATGTCCAAGTTTTCTGAGATGTCTCTGAAATACCTGAGATACATAACCTTATGTAATTGCCCTTATAGTTCATATTGCAGTGACTCTAGAAGTGCATACAAGACCAAGTGTTTGTCATGCAAACTTGCAATAGTGATACATCTACTTGACCATATTTCTGCTGAAATAGCCTTTTTCATAGCCTTTTCCTAGTCATAGTGTTTTGAACAGTTGCTACATAGCCTCTGTTTTGAAATCTCGAACTAAAAAATTGCAATTGAAGTCAAGAAAATTGGTCACTAAACTCACTGATATTTGTTTGTGGGGGTTTTTTGTGCAATAGTGGCAGAAAGTGGGGAAACATGGAATTTTGTTTACTTACTCTCTCTGCTTGGTTCCTCTTTATTTCTTTTCAGCTATTACTCCTAAATCACAAGGATTGAAAACATTTCATTTTAAAGAAAACTGAGATTCTTACATATGTCCGGGTATTTAGAGCTTGAGAGTGAAGTAAAACACAAAAGGCTAAGAAAGCAGTCAATGGTATCAAAATGCACAATTGACTGTTTTCTCGTATTGAGACAACCACATGATTAATAACAAACAGCAAGGGTTTCCAAATACAGTCAGGCCAAACATTCACTAAGAATTCAAGTGAATATTCTGTTTTCCAGGTAATCTGCCAACATTTTCAATAAAATATGCTACCTTTGCTAAAAGCAATCTAATCAATAGGCAGCAAAAGTTCAGTTTTAAAGATGACTGTAGTGTTTATTTAATAGGCATAGATCAAAATATTTATTTGATTGAGGCAGGGAGACAGAAGAAAACCTCAGAAAAGTGCAGTGTAAGCAAATAAAGGAAGGCGTCTGATCTGAATTCAGATACAGTGAACCTTGTTCTGTGTAAATAATAAGAAATTACCTACAAAGGAAATGCAAACAGTATACTTCAGCTAAGTTTATAACCAGTGCTTTTTCCAGCATATGATTGATAAGTAAACAAACGTTTTATTAACAATTTTTGATTGTATAGTTTAGTTGGTGTCCTGTATTCAGTTAGATCCTTTCTGCCTCTGTGTATCACTCACAGGAAAGTGGTATGGGTAATCTGAAGTTTTTCATTTTACCCAAGCAGATGTTCACTTGAATTTCCAGCGCCACAGTGTTTCACTGCTGCCTGCATGCCTGGACATGCTCAAGACTTCTTTCAGTCTCCTGGATGTCCCAAGTCTCCTGTTATGCAGTTCCTCAGCTTTGCAGCTCTCTTCAAGCATGTGAGCGAAAGGGAATTGGACATTGTCTCTTGGAACACAGCGTGTTTGCTGACTATATTGAGTTAATTGGTAAAACAGAAAGCAATCAATTATGCTTTGCTGGTTTATATGCTTTAAAGGACCATGTGTGGTGAGCCAGAGTTATACCAAAGGAAAGGACTGATCTGGTGAAATAGAGTCCCTGCTTGCTCTGCCTTTCCTCAGGGGAGGGATGCTCCAGCACACTAATCATCTTCATGGCCCTTTGCTGGACACTCTCCAGCACATGCCTCCCTTGTTCTGGTAAGCCCAGAAGTGGGCGCAGTGCTCTACTGTGCCAAGTAGTGAGAAAGATTCACCTTCCTCCACCCGCTGGCAACACTCCTCCTAATGCAGCCCAGGACACCCTTAGTGTTCCTTGTGGTAAGGGCACGTTGTTGGCCCATGATCAGCTTGGTGCTCACCAGAACCTCCAGAGGCTTTTTCTGCAAAGCTGCTTTCAGGCCAGGAAGCCCACCCCATGTGCTGGTGCCTGGGGTTGTCCCTCCCCAGGTGAAGAACTTGGCACTTTGCCTTGTTAAACTTCTTGGGGTCCATGCCTTGGCAGGGTATGATCCTGGGGTGATGCAGAAAGCAGCACTAAGTCGTGACTTGGCACAGGGGGAGAGATTAGGGTGTCACTGTAGTGAGGCTGCACTGGGCAGTGCAGACTGGTAGGAGAACAGAGCCCTGGGATGAGGGGACAGAGGATGCAGTGAGGAGGAGGCCAGGCCTGGGGTGGTGAGCAACAGTGCACAGGCTGGCCTGTAGACCCCCAGCTGGAAACATATACTCTGGGAGCAGCAGCAGAGATGGAGGCCTGGAGTTCAGCAGCACTTGCTTTCAGGCAATTTCTTTTTTTGATAGATGGAGACTACAGAGAGCCTTCTGGTGGAATTGCGGACTGGCACATTCCCCAGTTGCTAGTCCGTCCCAGGTTTCAGCAGCTTCTGTGGCCTGATGGTAGTGTGGATGGCGGGGTGGTCCTTTGGGAAGCTGGGGGCAGTTCTGGGAGCTTTTGGCCCTCCTCTTTGGGGCTCACCCTGGCCCCCCAGGGGATCTGTCCTTGCTGAAGCTGGGAGTGAAGGGACTTGCCACAGCTTTCCCTGCATTCTCATGCTGCTTTTCCCACTCCCTGTGGGAGGGAATGGAGGCACTGCGCGGGCTGCTGGGACCCTCATGAAGAGCAGCAGTTAAGGTGCTTGGACACTCCTCATCTGCTCCAGTGGGGCTGCCAGACAGTACTGGGCCAGGGGCAGGAGACCCCCTTCAGGAGGATGCAGGTCAGGGGGCAGCCATGGGTCTGCCCTCTTGCTCCTCAGCAGCACAGCCATCCTCGAGGCCCAGTAGTCTGTGGGCATCCCCACTGCAGCATTGCAGAGTGACATCAATAAGGTGGTGTACAAATGTCACTGCCGCATAATTCTCAAGGGTGACCCACAGCAGCTGGACCAGGACCTCTTCATCCAGCCCAAAGAGACCCAGGACAGGCAGGATAAGGTTCTCCATCACAACTGCCATTGAAGGGTCCTCCACAAAGGTCTACCCCAGCTGCTGTTGAAGCCAGGTCAGAAAGCGCTGGAGGAGAGTGCTGGGTGATTATTGAAAAGGGACGTCCAGGTGTCGGGCTGGAGGCCACCCAGAGTAGTTTGGCACGCTGACTCCATCACCAGAGGCTGAGGTGTTACAGAGTGAGGGGGGCTGAGGGTGGTGGGGGCCTGGGCTCTCCTGCTGCCTGGCAGGTGCCAACTGACTCGTGCCAGCCAAGATATTCTGATCCTTAAAGTCATTATCTGCTCACACCAACTACACAACGGATTGCACTCTTCTTTTGCAGATGGAGCACTCAGGCTTGCCTGAGCCCACCACAGGATGCACCCAGAACAGAACTGGTGGAGGCATGGCATTGCATAGGCATACTGGACACTGGTTGGTTACCTCCATGGCCATACTCTCCACTGCCTGCAGTGGGCTGGTGGGAGCTGGGAATGGTGAACTACTCCCTTTCTTTGGTGCTGCAGCAGCCAGTGTCACACTGGAAAAGGGAGAGGCCACGGTCACTGGCTGGCCTGGGGGTAGGTGGAAGAAATGTCCAGGTCCCTCCAAAAGGAAATCTCCCAGCTCCCCAGGGTGAAGTTTCCTCTCCCAGCTCATCTCTGCTGCTGTAAGTGCACCACTTGGGTGCCCCGGCAGGGCCAGGGAAAGTCCTCACAAGGCTCTGGGATAGGGAACGGCAAGGAGGAAGGAACAACTTCCTCAGTCAGGACACCAGCATCAAGGCTTCTCTCAGCACTCCAGCCATGAGACAGCTGTGGGGGACTTGGCGCCTGGACACAATCCATTCCTAGGTGTCATCACAGCCTACCCATCGGTGGTGACAACAGATCACTTGAGGAAGAAATCATCCATCTCTTGGGGATGTCACAACAGGCCATTGTCACCCATGGTGTTTGCCCCAGTAGTTCTGTGGTGCCTTCAGGTTGCTCTGGCCAGGGCAGATGTCTCCAGGCACATATGGCAAGAGGGTTCACTCAGTAACACCTTGTGCCTCCCTGGGAGGCTGCAGGCTCTCCCCATACCCCAGCACTGCTGGCCAGCCCTCTGGGCTCTCCTACTCTGTGAGAGGGTTTAAGCATTGGATGGATAATAAAGGAAGCTTTCCTAGTCTTTACTATACAGTGGGGTCTTATGCTCAGATGCTGTGCTCAGAACCTTGCCCAGCCAAAGCTATCTTTGAATTGAGAATAGCTTTTTGGTGAGGGTTTTTTCCCAATGTTCTGAATCCCTTTTGAACTGATATAAAGAAATCCCTGGACATTCACAACACCCTGTGACAAAGAATGGCAATGTAGCTCTGGGTTACCACCACCTTTTGTTTTGAAGAAGGGAATGCAGTGGACAAATATCCCCAAAGCATCTTTCCCATTATGATCTCTGTCATACACTTAGTTGTTTTTCATTTTGTTTTCCTAAAGGCTTTACATTGTTATCACCCTTCACTCCGGTTTTTTCCTGCTGTTCTCCATTTTTGAAAGGAGGGGATCCAAAGCAGTACCCAGTATTCAAACTGCAGATGCAGTATGGACTTAGTGTAAAAATTCAGTTTTCTGTGCTACATGTTTTTCCTAACGGCTTCTCATATTTTTTTTGTTTTTGAACTTCATCTAAGCACTGAACTGTGTTTTCATGGGACTAGCTATTACAGTGATCAACGCAGCATCCACTGTTGTGTGTGTCCAGTTATGTGTGTCTCTTCCCAACATGCGCCCCTCCGCATTCATCTACACTGAGCTTCCTGCCTGGTCCTCACAACACAAGTGTTGGGAGATTCTTCCACACTTACTCACAGGTAGTCCTTACTTTACTGCTCTGCATGGTCTAGTGTCATCTGCAAATTTCGTCACCTTTTCCAGGCTACTGAGATGAATACTGTATCTGACATGAGTATTGAGACTGTCATGATTCATCTTTTTTTTTTTCAAAGAGATTGATGCAAAATCTAAACAGTGGGGCTGAAGATATGATTCCAAGCTAAGCACCTGAGCTGCTGTTTACATACTCCTGAATGTCTTGCTGAAGCAGAAGTTCCTGCAGAAGATAAATCATTGACATTATTCAAAGAAATGGTGGTACACTTGTCCTTCTCACCAATTTTCACCAGTACATCTTCCAATTGCCTGAGTATGTCAGGGAATCATGCTGAGACAATAACCTCAAGGTCGCACTGGTGTCCAGATTCAGCTGCGTGGTACTGAGCATGAGGCAATTGAGCTGTCTCACCTACTACACCTGAAGGTGTTGAGCTCAGTACTTTGTCTGGAAATCTTACTCTGAAGACAGAGTTTTGTGTTGATAAGCAGAATGCGTACACTATTCCTTACACACTAGAAAATACATCTGAATAATTACATAGATTTCTGGCAGTTTTCAGTGTATTATCTGTAGGCTTTCCCTATGGGACCCAAGTGTGGTTCTGCTGATACTCTGGGTCCCTTTATGGAAATGAATGATGCCATGAATATCTACTTTAAAGTATACAATATTTGCTGTATGTGGCTAGTGAGCAAAGGAAGAAATGCACATCTTTCCCCTCATAAATACTACTGTCTTTGAGTTGAAACCATTTTTTGTTGATGAAAGCTAATTCACAGCATCTCCTGTAGTCTTCAAATAATTTTTCCATTACTATTTAAAAATGCATAGAAGTCAGACATACGGGCACGCACGCACAGAGGGGTGTACATATTCATTTGAGAGGCTGGCTTTCAAACTACCTGAGATAGTGACAGGTAACAGATTCAGTAAGATGAGCCATGGTATCAATGAGATTTTCAGTAATTGTAAAATGTTTGCATACTACCACACTGTAAGAGAGTGATCCCGTTTCAACTTCATAAATCAACAAAGAAAACAAACTTGCTGCTGAGGTAAAGAAATGGTTATGAAAGCTTGAGAAGGTAGCAGCCAAAGGACCACTCCTAGACAGAGCTGATACACTTCACCCTGCAACAACCTGTGTGATAACCCAGAGCGCTTTCTGAAGCCTGGTTATGAATACAGAGCCACATGCATTAGAGAAACTCTTTATTGCCAAGTGTAATAAAGAGAACTGCATGGACTAGAGCAACTAGTCCTATGCTTTCCAGAAGTTTTTATCATGCTGAGTATCTTTTGCATATATTCTTGCAATTCCAAAAGCCTGAACTTCCTTAGTAATTTGAAAGAGCAGTGTAGTTCCACTGCAAGGATTTATTTGCTGTGTCACAGTCTGGACTAACAATTCCATTAATATCACCCTTAAGTACCAAAGGAGAACTGTCTGCTATTAAACAGAATCTCTTGTTTCAGATTTTACATTCCTGCATGCTGTATACTTTTGAAGGGCAAGGAATGGCAAGGCCTCAGCATTTAGTATTGCGTTCTAGTGAGTTGCACAGCTCTTGGCCATTTGGAGAATACTGACAAGAATAACAACATATCCTGTGGGTTTTAAGTTTCAGATCTGAGAAATTTCTGTTCTCTTAAGGTCAGCTAAAGTTAAGGATAAAAAGGAAAGTGCAAAGGGTTTTTGGTCTTCCTGACCTGACTGGTCCTGACCACATTTTTAATGAGAATCTTTATCCTGATGTTAGGCAAAAGGGAAAGTTCACACCTGCTCAGAAAAATGTCTGGTGGGAGAGAAAAAGCTATGCAAGACAGAGGTTTAGAGAAAATGGTTAAATAACAACAAATACCACTCAAAATGCCAAAAAGGCTCAGGGATGGGGTTGTCTTGGATCCCTGGTAAAAGGACAGTCTCTGAAGATGAAAAAGCTCCATCCAAGTGCTGTGTGCTCATGAAGAAAGGTAGGAATAAAACTGTTGTATTCTTATTAACCTCTATGTGGCTGGAATCCAATGAAGATTTCTTTTTCCTCCAGGAAATAACAACTTGAGCACTTCAGTAACTCGTCTACTCCATCATCTTTGCTGACATTACTTGCAGGCTGAATATACACACTGTCAAAAGTGGGAGACCTCACTGCTTTTCTTTTCGCTCAGTTATTTGTGCCCGTACCATGACTGTTAGTTAACGAGACCCAGGGAACTGACCTGGCTAAAGAATAATCTCTTTTCTAAGCCAGTTTTCATCTGGGTCATTTTCCTGATATAATTCTGGTGTCATTTGCCACACAAAGTCTAATGCTGTCTAAGCACAGGCATGGAAATGCGTCTCCTGTTTGTCATTTTAGAGATTTGCACAACTTTAAGGATACAATTAGCACATTGTGTGTTGTCAGATGGGATATGTCAGATGTTTTAGGATACAATTCACACAGATTCTTGTGCAGAATCCTTGTGTTTGAGAGACACTTGATATATTCATATTGTATTGAATATTTGGCCTCATTTCATATTCTGAGACTAATTTGTCACATGCATATGCTAGATATTGTATTACTGTTGATGGGGAAGAATTTAGTTTGTAATCATTGTGGAAGCTGAGTAAGGTACATATTACTGTTAATTATAATACCTTTCTAATTTGCATTAATTTTCTCCTACATCAAAAAGGGGCATCATGCCAACTTCCTATCCATCATACAGCAACTGTTTCCTGCATCAAAATTCAGTGAAGATTTTTTGAAGCTCTAAAAAAACATCCTATCCCACACTGCCAGCTACTTAGTACTTTAATTAACGTTCATCTGGACTTTATCCAGATTTAAAACACTTCGGCACGAGGTGTATAATTTTTTATTTAGTCAATAACAGATTCCTTTTTTCTCATCCCTCAAACCAAGGAGTGGCGGGGGCTGGGGGGGTGGGTGGGGAGGGGAGAGGGGGAAGGGAAGGGAGGGGAAATATTATATATACAGGCAGAAACTGTCAACAGTTTCTTAGGTCCTGCAGAAAATTTTATTTCTAGGTAAGCAACACACCTTACTTTGCAGGAACGAACCATTGTTTTTCTGTATGGTGCCAGCGGTGATAGACCTAAGGGGAGTCTGAGATGTCAGGCAACTGTGAAGACCATTCCCGTGGTTCAGTTGTTCTCATCAGGTAGAACTGGTCAGCTTGGATTTTAATTATGGATTTCTGCTTAGCTCTTTACCGAGGCGTGAGGAGCCTCGGTGCCTAACTCAGGATTTTCATATTCCACCCAGAGATGCAGTATGCATTCCTAAGCTGCACTGTACCCTGCCTCACTGCTTTGTGTACACAGCTGAGGGACTGTGTATGTATTAGTTACTGAAGGAAATGTATGAACTACTGAAGGAAGACCTAAGCTAAATTGATCCACCTGGCATTAAACAGAGCTAAAACAACCTGAAGGACCTCCTTTGAACTTTTTCTTGATGTGAGCACACTTCACTGTCTCCGTAAGTAGAGATGTAATTCTGTAACATGTGCAGGGTACTTGAATTTCTACAGCTGCATACCTGTCCTCAGGGGAATTATCTGGTGTACATCTGTTGATGCTAGCTGAGGATAGTGGACATTTTGGTGCATCTGTCGAGTGCTTTGTATATTCCTTCATCACCTTCTCACTCACATCTCCACTATTTTATGCTTGTGCCACCAAATACCATCCCATTGATGTCGTTACTCACAGAAAGTAAGGCGAGAGTTTAAATTCCATGATCAGGCTGTTACTGAAAATTGTAAACAAGAAAACTCTCTAAAACAAATGATAGTTCAGAAAGCCAACACAGGTTTATTGTAGCGCTGGGTGTGTGGGGTTATCTCCTCCCAGCATGTACACTAAACAGAGTTCTTCGTGTCATATTTATATACAAAACTTTCAGGATTAGTCATTTTCCCGGTCCACCCACCTTACAATGATTGGTTAGTAATTTACATACCATTATAATACTGTGGACACATTACTTCCACTATTACAGGTGTTCATGGGAAGGGTCTTCACCTAGGCATGGGTCATTTTGACCTACTGACTCGCAGAAAGACGATTCCACAACCTCGAAGGTTGTAAAGTAGGTATGTTTATTCGCCAGCGGACGCAGGGGGGATCTCTCCACCACAATTGTGCACGCATCCAGGGATGACTTGCTCCACTTTTATACAATTTAACACTTCATATTCATGGGCACCTATACATATTTATAACCTTTCCCCGGTCTTCATTAAAATGAGTCCGAGAGGCTACTCCTCCTAATTGCACCTGCGCAGTGTCTCCTGGTGGTCGTCTTTTGGGGTCTTCTGAGGAAGGCTCCGAGTCTTCCTCACAACTAAACTTCTGACCTCGGTTCCTTGCGCATGCTCTTTAGGTCCTTGGTTCTTTTCCAAACCACCATCCTGGCTTCAACCAGTACACAGTCCTCCTTTCTCGTCCCTATCAGGAGCTGTCTCCCTTTCTCATTCTTATCAGGAGTTGTTCACAGCTGGTCCTCTTTGAACAGTTGCCCATTTTATCTCCTCCCTGTGCAACCTTGACTCTCTAGTTAAACATTATCTATATGGTACGTGCTGGCAGCTCTAACCAGCTAATGTGTTAGCAGCCCCCTATTTCTATATGTCAGTACCCCCTTATTCCTACAACCCCTTGTTAGTCGTCCTTTATTTCTAAATTATGATATCCCCATGCTCCCTCTATCACTATGGGCCTGATTTTTAGTATTATAATGAGCTTTCAATAAGCAAAGTTCACAAAAAGGAAAAGATTTTTAAACATCTGCTGATTTCCCAAACCAACTCTCAGCTTATGAGGACACTGATGAGGTACTAATGAGCATGTACCCTCCTGCTTTTGATGAGCAAGAAGACCCATTTGTTGTTATCAAACATTCCAAACTGTGAGGGTTTTTTACTAAATTAGCAATGTGCACAGAAAAACAATGAAAAACAGAGTATGGACAAAGCAGCTTAACACACAGAAAAACACAGTGAAAACCAGAATATCATCAAAACAGCTTAACACAGAGAAAAACACCTTGACTGCTGTTATTATTCTAAGAATTAACCTTTTACACTTCCACTTGTCTAGTACACAAAGAACATCTGGCCTGCAACTATTCCACCCCTCGGAAGTAATTCGATTTTCTTACTATTTCAACATATTCTTTGAAATGGTTCTCTTAGTATTCCTATAATACCTATAATCATATGTACATAGATAATTCCTTCCAATAATGTGGCTAACCATCCTTTCAGAGACCTTATTCTTGAAGGATTTTGTTGAACCAGTTATTTTCCACTGGATCCCTGATCACTTTGCTGTCTCCTGCTACTTTTCCCATTTTGTCCAAAATGACGGCT
The DNA here is from genome assembly GCA_027574665.1 of Rhynochetos jubatus. Lineage (NCBI taxonomy): Eukaryota > Metazoa > Chordata > Aves > Eurypygiformes > Rhynochetidae > Rhynochetos > Rhynochetos jubatus. Next base: position 47,692,943 of record CM050690.1, on the reverse strand, counting down.
GAGGCGATGTGTGCGCACGGCCCTTCCAACCGTCTCGGGCACGTGGTAAAGACGACCGGGACGGATTTTCACCTAACCTTGTTTCTCCGTGCAGCCCCGGCCATCCCACAACGGCACCAACAAAACACCGCGCCAGGAAGGAAGCGCTAAACGCTGCCGCAACAGCACCGCCTATACCGGCGCGCACAAGATGGCGGCGGGGCGCAGCGCACAGCGCACTTCCCCTTTTCCCTGCCTCCTCCTGCCCCCCTCTTCACGCCCTCTCACCGGCCTTCCCAACACGCACCGCGTCCTCTGTCACAGCCACTAGTTCTCCCCATTGGTCGGGGGGGTGGTCGCTACGCTGCCCGGCTGCACCCGCCCCGCCGTGCGCGGTTGCGGCGTCGCGATGGCGCTGGAACCGCGAAGGATGGAGGGCGACGTGGAGGACGGTGAGCTCTCTGACTCGGACTCCGACATGCCCGGCGCCGGTTGCCCTGGGGACCTGCTGCAGGTGAGGAAGGGGAGCTGGCAGGCGGCGAGGCTCGGGCTCTAGAGGGAGCCGCGCTACCCGGGGCGGCGGCTGCGGAAGCCCCAGCCGGGAGAAGGCGGCGAGAGGGCCGCGGGGCTCTGCCTCCGCCGCCTGTGATGCCCCGGTCGTGGCCAGGGAGTGGGAAACCGTGAACGGGCCCGCTGGCGGGGACGGCTGATCAGGGGTGGTGCTTGGCGCCTGCAGGGAGGAGGCCGCAGTAAGACTCGGGCGGCTGGGTCAGGAGGCCCCTCCCCAGGAGTGACTGGTAGCCCCGGGCCCCGGAAGCGGCTTGTTCCTGCGGTTCCCGTTCATTTGTGAACACTGCATGCTGACGCAGGGAAGGCTTTTCTGGTTGCTGAGCGTGAAGAGCAAAGGAGGATGCTCAGCGGTACCTTTGGAATGGAAACAAGCCGTTGTAAAAACGCATGAAAGCAATGAGTGGCAGTAACTGCTTTGCCTTGACGTTACAACTGTTGTGCATCCGTGAATTCCTGAAGAGATGTTACTCATTTCGAAGTGTCTCATAGTGTTTTCACATTGGAGTGTGCTATGAAGTTTATGAGGAATTTATGATGGTATGTGGGCAGGAAAAGGTTTGAGAATAAGTGTGTGACACTGTGTAATGATTTTTATGTTCTTTCATTATTTTTAATTATTTGCAATATAGTTCTGGGATGTGTTGCACAAAATAAATAATTACAGACATGAGGGGTTTTTTTTTCCGAATTATGGAGTTGTTAGTGTTTGTCATTATGGTATATTTTAAATTAAAGATTGACATATTGTGACATGATAAAATAAGTTGAAGACTTCTGTTTGCTAATAGGAAGCAGAAATAGTGCCATAATGTTGGTGAAAAGATTAAGGTTAAAGAATTTTTATTTTACCTGAAACTGAATGGAGATTTTTTTTTTTTTTTTAAGATCATGGGATAGCGTATAGCTTTATGATGGGAAATCAGTTAGAGAAAAACTGGAATGGTGAGTAAGGTGCTTACCTCGCACTAGCACAGCCAGGGTGGCCCAAACTTTCCAGCAGATGGGAATAAGAATTCTAGTGCTTTCATGGTTATTCATGGAATTCATGGTGCTTTCAGAGGTTATGCAGATATGAGCAGGTTTGGCTTTCATATTTTAGTTTACTTGTCCTGTGTATGGTGAAATAGCATTTCTTGCATACTTTCCTACAATGGGACATTCTTGTTACAAAGTATGCTGAAAGCTTTAGGGATTTTGTGCTAATCAATATGAAGGCATAGTTTGTAGTGTTGTGTTGGTTTAAAGGAAAAAACCCTCAGTTCTGCTCTAAGGTACTGCTGTCCCCAGCTGGTGACGTGCTGGCGTGATTGAACCAGAATCACAGTACACTGTTAGCTTCTCTGAGTCAGAGCCGCATGCAAGTTTTCTGGGTTTGGTTTTGGGGTTTTTGGTCATTTTTTTTTTCTTCTCGCTGTTCCCAGAGACTCAACTCTTGTGGTTGCCGGTAACTAGTCTTGAACCCTTTCAGACTCTGAAGAGAATATTAATTTCTATGCTGTTAAAAAAACTTCTGGTAAATTGCAATGGTGGATTTTTTTTAATCTATCTTAAACTGCTGTGCATGATTGTTTCTTTGCCTGATCTGGGAATTTTAATAGCTTTTCCAGTCTGTTAATAATTTTAACTTATTCAGCAAAGCTCCTGATGAGTGTTTTCTGTAGTAGTCTTTCATATACAAGCATTCAAAATACACGTTTCATAGGATGCTTCTGTCAGCTGTAGTCCAAAAGGTGCTCATAGAGGACTGCCCAAACATTCGCATGAGTCAATATTGTTTACTACTAATCAGGTCTTTGGCGTGACTTGATAGCTTTTTTAATTTACAAAAGTAATTAAGTTAACGGACATATATACTTTTTTGTTTCAGCAATCACGTGAGGGCAATGATTCAGGCAGACTGTTCCAGAACAGCATTTCATCATGTGCACCAAGTGCTCCTTATCGGACAACAAAAAGTGTGGATTCAAGTGATGAAAGCTTTTCTGAATCTGATGATGACAGCTGTCTGTGGAAACGAAAACGACAGAAATGTTTCAACGTTCCTTCTGCTAAATCTGAGCCTTTTCAGCTTACCCAGAGTCACCGAAACCAAACTCCTGTAGGTGGCAAGAAGGTCAACAACATTTGGGGTGCAGTGCTCCAGGAGCAGAATCAGGATGCAGTGGCTACTGAACTTGGGATTCTGGGCATGGATGGAAGTATTGACAGAAGCAGACAGTCTGAGACTTACAATTATCTATTGGCTAAAAAGCTGATGAAGGAAGCTCAACAAAAGGAGGCAGAGACCTTAGATAAGGAACTGGATGAATACATGCATGATGACAAGAAAACATTGCCAGCAGCAGCAGAAGAAAATAGTCAAGGCTTTCTCAAACGGAAGCGGCCCGTAAAAGGTAGACTGGGTGAAAGACAAGAAATGAAATACAAAGGAAGGTATGAGGTAACAGAAGAAGATTCAGAGGAAAAAGTGGCAGATGAAATTGCTTATCGGTGAGTTTAATAACAGTGTATCTTCTTTTAAGTATTGATAAACTGTTGATGGAAAAGAAGGCGGGAGGGGGAGGACAGGAGAAGCTTTACTGCTGCTTCATGTGTAAAATACCAGATTACAAAAAGCGTGAGTGCCTTGTGTGTGTTTCCAAAATCCTGGGAATAAAATGGTTGGTATCTTGTAGAAGCATCCAGTAATACTAATTGTTTACTTAAAGATCCACCAAAATGGTTTGTTACTTGAGAACAATGGGAAGGAAAAAAGTGGTTTCTCATGATACAGATTAATAGTGACTTTTTTAGGAAATACCTCATGAGTGAAGACGTAAGTTTGGAGCTGGACACTGGTGAACCCCTCTGTGGTGACCATGAAAATCTGGTTAAGTTATAAAGCTTTGCAACTGTAGGTGGCTCAGACTCTGTAGTGCTCTGGTGAGCACAGCTTCTGAAATACACATACTTTTTATGTGGAACATGGTTGTCTGAAGAAAATGTTTTGCTGCTGTTGTAACCAGGGGCTGTGCCAGGCTTACCCACCAGCACTGAAATCAAATCTTGCCTCTTTCTGTGTTTTGAAACTGAGCTGCAGTTGTCTACTAATTTATGGAGGACAATGTTGGGGTTGCCACGCTCCAGCCATATGCACATTGACCACTATCCAATTCTTATTACAGTCCTGCTATTTAGTTGTACACTGAGCTGAGACAGAAAACATACTTGTCCAAAAGCCTGTTGATTTTTTTTTTAAGAGTGAGTCTGCAGACAGATTTGTTTCCTGAATCAGTTTGCTGGACCATTTCTTTTGTGCTGGGACTGGCAGTGCTGAACTGATGGTGTGAGGGAGGGCACGACTGCAGTCTTTCTCACTTAGGTTGACTTAAACTGCACAGTCCTTTTTCAGTGGTGCAGGGGAAGAAAATTATGTTAAAAAAGGAAGAAGAGTTACGAGATTTAAGGACCGTTAGCTTGGGGTTTAAATAAAAACTGCGTGTATTGATCATTGTTGATTTCTTATATGTGGTACTTAGTACTGCCAGATGCTGAAATGTAACAGACAACTATTAATACTTTTATCAGTTCTCAGTAGCTTCTCAGTTTATGCAGTGAAAGCTTGGAGCATGCCTCTTACACACTTTATTTTGACCTTCATCAAAATAGGGCAGAAAGACATTTGTCTACTTGCTTATAGGAGTAGTGGTGCTGGCCTGCATGTGTAGGATTGTGATTATACACATCACAGCAGTGTTTTATTCTGTGTTGTGCCACCTGTGCCTGGATTCATAACCTTTTGTGCTGACCCACACAGTGGGCTGAAATGGAAGATTTTTTCTGACCATCTTGTGCCATTTTTGCCTTTACCTCATTCAGTTCCTGTTGCAGTGCACAGCTGCTTGTTAAAGCATGCTTACAGGAGGACTGTGCCAGGCCAGAATGAGCATTGCTGGGTGGGAATTTGACTGTTGAAGCAGCTGCTGATGACTAAAAGGTGGCCTGTGTAACTGGATCTCTAAGGAATCCTGGTTATCTTAAAGCTGTCTGCATCTTTGAGAAACACATCCATCTCTTCCAATAATTCACAATTTAGAACTCAATCCTTAAATATTTAAGACAGCTTTTACCTTCTCATGCCTTATCATTTGCTGAATTCAGTGAGATTAAACAAAATATAAGGTTAAGTGGGTTTGGCAGTTCTTTTCATGATTAGGACAGTTGTCAATTAGGACAAATTAGGAACGTTGTCATTAAATACGAATTTTAACGCTTCATTTCAGGTGACTTCAGTCACAGAACTGAAGCAGCTGAAGCTAGCCTGGTTGTTCTGAATAGTTGTTCACATCTGTGGTGTGCTGGTTTCAGGCAGAAAGAGCTGGTTTTCTTCACAGTGTGGACGGCTGGCCGAAGGCATATTTCTTCCCGTGGTAGTAGGGCTCAATACACATGTGCAGTACACAGGCAGAAAGTGGCCTGGAGGGGGTCATTAAAGCTTTTGCTAGCTTCTTAGCTTGGTCGTTAACTCCTTTGTTTGCAGCTTTGCATGGTTGTTAGCGATTGGGCAGGTTTGTTCCTTTGTGGGATGTCTGGCTTTTTCCCGGTTGTGTTGTCGTTGTGTTGTCGCTAGGGGTGGGGGCGTGGGGGGCTGCTCTTGGGCTCTGGCTTTCGCTACTCAGGACCTGACTGTGTGTTGGTGGGTGGGTGGTGAGTAATTGTATCATATGTTCTATTTTCTATTATTCTAATTACTTAGTAGTAGTAATTTTGTTAATATTAGTAGTATCACTGTAATTTTCATTTGTGATAAGAACTATTTAATAATTGAATACAAATCTATGAGCTTCCTTGTCTTTTCCTCAAACTCTCCCCCTCCACTGAGGGAGGGGGGAGGTGAGCGAGCAGCTCTGTGGTACTTGACTGCAAGCCGATGTTAAACCACGACATGTGGTCAGACACCTTCTGTTGCACAGTCACTGTTACATATGCAACTTTATGGCATAGTAATGTCACTTGAAGGAATCAGGTTAGACAGTGGTCTTCAAAACCACTGGTTGTGATGGTGGTTTGTTGGTCCCCAAAGTATAAAACCACTGAGCTATAGGGCTTGGGACTGTTTAGTGAGAAGCTTTGTCATTGAAAAATGAGAATTTAGAGTATGAATGCTTGCTCTTGATAAGTGACATTGACTTGTGGGCTTTACAGTGTTTTCCAGAGGGACTATGTTCCTTGACACAGTGAATTGATATATGCCTCTCCCTTCATGCAGACTGACAGCGAAAATTTCTGCATGAGGACATTGTTACTAACAAAATCACGCAACTTGGCTCAGTAATATGGCAAGAACATAACACTGTAACATATTTAAATGTATAGACTCTATTAGCACAGTTTTGTTCAGAATGAAATGCTCCTTATGGAAGTTTCGTGGTCAATTTTACTTGAGAAATTACACTGACCATAAATGTGCCTTTTTTTCCCTCTCCTCTCAGGCTTTGTGAGCCAAAGAAAGATCTAATTGCCCGAGTAGTGAAAATAATTGGGAAAAGAAAAGCCATTGAACTGCTTATGGAAACAGCTGAAGTGGAACAAAACGGTGGACTGTTCATAGTGGTAAGAAAATTACAACACTGTCAGTTTGCAGGAACACACAAACGCAACTTTTCACTTGTAGAATATTTACATAGTATTATTGCACAACTTTCATGTTGCACAGGTTCTTCTAGAGTTTCATGATCTTCCTCGCCATGAAATAAATACTTCATAAATACTAATGGAACCTTCCATCAGCATTTGAGTAAACCAGATGAATGAACCTGGAAATTGCGCAACTTTTTGTGCTGAGATTAGTATCTGCTTTGTAACATTGTAGCTGTTACTATGCCACCCCTGGGGATCTTTCCATGAATGACTTAGGAATGAAAGCTTGTAATGTTAGGATTCAGCTGAAGAAGCCTCTGGCATGTTGCTTCAGTAAGTCAGGTGGATGTTTGACAGCACTGACCTATCTACTGGGTTAACTGGCATGCCATCAGAGGTCAGCATACTCAGTAGCAAGCATTTCTACTGTCATATTTGAAGATTAAACTTTCAAAAGGAGATGTGTTTGCTTTTTTTAGAGAACCATGGGTTTGTGTATCAGTACAGCAAGAGTACTGATTTCTGTTAGAAATCATGGTAAAAAGCCTATGCTTAATGGTTAGATTATCAGTTTCTCAGTATGTAGCTTGTGGTTTTTTTTTTTTAAACTAAATAATGAGCCTCTGCAAAAGTTCAGAAGAAAAAAAGTGGGAGGGAACTAGTAAGTACTTTCAGGCATTTGTTTATAATTTACATTTTTTAAGTTCTACCACTTCGGGGTGGGTGGGGAAACTAAAACACCAAAGCAAAAAACCACCACCACCCTCCCCCACCCCTACCCCCCCCAAAAGCATCAAGTTTGCAGCTAGCAGCTTGTCTTAGAAGTGGTCTGTTGTCTTGAAATATGAAAATACTTACTAACAAGTGTTTACCAAGGAGATGAAATTACACAACTCCTGGTAGCGTAGGTTCCTTTGGCTACAGATCACAGTATGCCATTTGGAAGGCAGATCATACTGGGCTTTTTGGTTAGGCTTTTGTGCTGATAAAAAGTATGTGGTGTCTGGTGTTTCAAGAACATACTTAAAATTTGACCTTTGTGGCTCTTGGAACTTCTAGATTGCATTTTACTTTGGTATTTAGCAGAAAAGTATCACATTTAATCTGATACTACAGTGTCAGAGTGCTGGAGTAACAGTTAAACTTTATATAGTATGAATGGTAATTGAATACTAGTACAATAATTAGTGCTTATAATTTACAGAGCTTTCAAAGCTGAGTCCATTCATGGTTCAGTATGGCATATGGCACCACTGCTGCTACAGTGAAAACTGTTGAAGCATGAAATTAATATGTTGTGGGGAGAAACTTTTAAGGTACACACTGGGTTTCATATGCCATATGCAAAGTCCTGCAGACAATGCAGATGAGTTGTAGAACTGCTGAGGACAATTTAAAAAAACCCCTTGAGATCTGCATAATCTTATGAAATTAAATTTGGACATTTTATTGGGCTTGTGTCTTAGAATGTTCTGAATATTTAACCTAATATATACATTATTGCAGATAGCTGTGAGCGTAGTTAGAATAATACTGGTATTTTGTTTGTTCACTACCAAAATAAGATTTAGTACACCATTGTACAGTTTGTTATTTTATAAAGCAAATATTTTGTAAACTCATAGTTTACCTCTCTAAATGTGGCAAGCTGGTTGTTAACATTGTTATGACTAGTTTAATCACAAACAAAACAAGGCCAGCTGGAGTTGTTTTTATGTAATACCTGACACAGCAGCACTTTTTTTTTTAATTATTTCTCAATACAAAGCATCATCTTAGGCGCTATTTTTGTATCGACACCTATGTATTAAGCTTGCTCTTACTAATTTACTCTTTCCCTATTAAGAATGGCACTAGGAGAAGAACACCAGGTGGGGTTTATTTAAACCTGCTGAAGAACACACCTAGCATCAAAGAAGAACAAATCAAGGTAAAATTGTCAAGAATGGTGCAAGTGATTGTCCAAAGTAAATTCTGGGGTTTTATTACTGGAAAGGTTGTGATTGAATCTTTCTCATAACATCCAGCAAGTTTATATTCAAAGAAACCAACTTTTCACATTCAGAATACATGCAAAAAGAACCAGAAAAAAAATGATGAATTGGAATTCCCAGTAGGTGGAGAGAGTGCCTTTTACATATTGCCAGTACTAAAAACATGTTGAGGAGGATGAGACTGTAAAGTGAAGAGATAAACACAGGTTTTTCCTTAATTTGCATATACCTTAAAGCAGTGTTACCTGTATTTCTCCCTTTGGAGCTCCACATGGATCAAATGGTGTTCTCTTAATAGAATATTATTGTCCTATGTAGCTCCAGCTGTAGCACCAGGCAGTATTTCCCATTAAGTCAGATAATGGTCTGAATTGCTTACTGGACTCGTGTGGTACTCACCAAATTAGTTTTGTCAGCTTATAAATACTACTGTTTTTCCTTTTAGGGTATGAAATAGGCTGAGATGGTGCTTTCTTCATTGGATTAAAACAACTTCGGTTTTTTATGGTATTAGCCACTTTTTCCTTTAACAAAAACTTCAATAGATTCATTTATTTTGCTTGTCGGTGGCTACAGCACACTCCCTATTCCATCCCGGAATTGAGAAACAAGTGATCATAAACTGTGATTGTCTGTTTTGTGTTTTTTAAAGAAAAGAAAAGAAAAAAAAATCCCAGAACCAAAAAAATACAAACCAACCAAACGAAAAAAAAAAACCCAACCCAACCTTTCATAGCTTACAGTGGTCACAAATTTGCAAGTTTGATCACTTCAGCCTGTTTACAAAACAAAACAAAAAAAACCAATTGCTTTTCTACCCCTCCTCCAGGCCCTTGTAATTGTTTCTTGCTGATTCTGGCAAGTGTTTAATGAGGCAGCAGGTTTCACTAAACAGACCTGATTAATGGTATGTGACATCATTTGTCATACAATACTGTGAGAAAAGTATGTGTAATCCTGTCATCATATAGGTTGTCATGTATATAACTCTCATAGGTTTGCGTATCCTTAGCACTTATAGCGTTTGAGGAGCAAAAAAAGAAAGCATTCATGTTTTCTTATGTTCTTTAAAATACAAGCAGGGAAAGAAAGGCATATAGCAGCAGTGAGCTCTGCTGTATGATATTCTTCCCCTTGAAATTTGGAGGAAAATTGTAACAATCATATTTTGCAGTAGAAAATATGTTAATGGGGTTCACAAATGACTGACAGTTAAGCTCATGAGACGTGGACTCCTTTCTGTTGTCAAGGAAAGTTTTCTCAAGTTGTTGTGAAACCTTTGGTAGTATTTTCTCTACATGTCCCGCTGACACCATGACCCTCTTGTTTTACCACCCATTCATTCCAGTTTTGTATTATCAGCAAACTTCAAATGAAAACATAGTGATAATTATTTACATACACTGTGAGATCACTGAGAAATTATATAATAAAATTATTTACGGGTAATTTTCCTTATGTGCAGTCTATCTTTATACTTCCATTATCAATAATGTGTATCTTAGGTAAATATTATGAAAAAATATTTGTAATTAAAAAAATTTACTACTTTGTTTTCTTTAGGAAACACTAGTAAAATCAGTATGCCAAACTTTTGTTTTCTTTCAAGGAAATATTCTATCTGGAAAATCAAAAGGAGTATGAAAACAAAAAGGCTGCTAAGAAGAGGAGAATACAGGTTCTAGGAAAGAAGATGAAAAAAGCCATTAAAGGGCTTAACCTGCAAGAATATGACGATGCATCTCGTGAGACTTTTGCGAGTGATACAAATGAAGCTCTGGCTTCCCTGGATGATATACAGGAGGGGCATCATGAAGCAAAGATGGAACCTGAAGATATTATTGAAATAGATAATGCTCACGATTTGGAGATCTTCTAGTTACTGATGTTCTTGATAACAAAGTCTCAATAAAACATATTAAAGGACACTTTCTTACAATCCCAAGGCGGCTTGTTTTCATAAACTACAGAAGCATGGGAAATACTTGATGCTGAATAACATGACAATTCTTAACTAGATTTGACAGCATGGAAGAGGTTAGTTGTCCTGTTTGTTTGCTGAGTCCTCAAAAACTGTGAAGATTTTTCTAGATAACTGCTCTGCGTTACCATGTTTGTTCATTAGGAACTTTTTTTAGCCACATGTTAGGTTAGGAATTAAGGCTATGTTTTAACCAAATAAATCATATTTAATTTGCTGAAGCTAGCAAAGTCATCAAAAAAGCAAAGCTCCACATTACAGGTGAACAGAAAAAACAGTATAAAGTTAGTCTTGGTAGAAAAGATCGTGTGTTCTTAATATGGCAGTGTGTTGACAAGAATAGCAGTGTTTGTAGGATTAAGACCTGTAAAAACAGATTGATTTGTGAAATAATTTTAATGGTCAATGACCTTTGTGTAACAACCTTCTAAATAAGCATTGTTGAGCAATGTTGTTTTAAATTTCTGCAGCAGTTTAATCCTTCATATTATAATAGTGGCTTAAGCTTCCTACCTGTTCTGTGTAGACCTTTCCCATGATTAGACACAGACACAACTTATACAGCTATTTTTTGTTTGAAAAAAATATAACTGAATTCTTTTAGTAGTGGGATTTTACTTATCTGTGTTCCCCTCAAGGGTCTGTAGACTACATGCAGACCTTTACCTTGCAATTCTTGTTTCCATGTGTGCAGTAGGATAAAGTAATGTACACACTTGCAGAAATTCTGAAGTTCTTCTGTGCTGACTTTTAAGAAAACAGTAATATGCAAAAGATTTTTTTACTTGATGCAGAAGGCTGTTGTGTTGTTTCTAAGTTCAGTTGAAGACAACTTTTATGTTGAATGTTGTTTTTAATATAATTGAAGAACATGTGAAACAATATGTATGATGTCTAAAATACTTTGTTACTAATAAGTTGTTTTTTCTGTGACTAGACACTATTTTCCAGTATAAAATATTTGTGAAATATTAATGAATGAATTCACTTTCAAACCCAACAACAAACTTCTGCACATATTTGATCACCTGGAGTCCTTGTAGTTCGAAAGTGAAGCATGTCACTAAAATACATAATTATAATATTGAACAATTTGGTATTGTCAAGAGCTGGTATTTAAAGGACTACAGTATTGAAAGAAAGTTCTTAAGCATACAGTGCATTCCTTTGTATGTTTTACTAAATTTATTTGTTTTGACTTTTCTGCATTTTTTTTGTTCATGAGCTGAGGTTCCCTACTGTTAAGAAGTTGCTCATCAGATGTGAAGCATCTTTGCTGCTCACAATTGCCCTTGCTGAAATAACAAGGTTTTGATTTGTTTACTTTCCTAACAAACCTGTGATGATCAGAGTACTAAACTAACTCATATAAGGGAAACAGAATTTTGTACTATCTCATTAGTTAGGGACTGTACCATTTGATCTTAGCTTTAGGAATTGCTTGGAAATCTTAATCTTCTGGATAGAATCAGCAAATTTAATGGTATCTTAAGTAATTTTTTTATTGTTATGTAATTTGCTGCTAATGAGCACTGTGTATTTTTAAAATGTTAATATTTTTAATACTGATTTCCCAGGTAAGGGGTACCGAAACAATTTGTAGTCGTCTCTTTAACAAAAGGAAGATTATACAGAGTGGCCATTCCTTCCAGTGCATGACTGACTGGTCTCTGCTTTATATTCTGTTTCTTCTCTTTTCTATTTTCTTTGGCTTTCATCACAGACCTTTCAAAAGGAAGCCTGTTCAAAATGATGAACAACTGGTCTTCATTCCTGAAACAGCAGCTATTTCTTTTTCTGTACCTTTGGTATCAAAAAGATTGCAGTAAGCAGCACCCAGGTTTTGTGTAGCACTGTAGTGGCTGCAGTCGAGCTTTGGTTTGTTAGTGGAGTCATGGGGCTGAACCCACTAAGGGTTGGGGTTTGTGACCTTAAGTTTCTCCTATGGATGTTTTTCTGATGGACTGATGTGATTTAGGCATTGTCTTTACTTCAAATGCAGACTGCCTAGTGCAGGGGCAAATGTCACGAACCATCCCTTAAGCCATAGGCATTGTAAGCCATCCCTTTTGTGCCTGAAGCAGGCAGTGAAAATGAGGGAAATGTGCTTTGGATTGAAAATACAAAGCTTGTAACCAAAGTTGTTTTTCTTCTAACCCAAATTCAAATAAGAAGACTGCTTTATGTTATCACAGAGCAAATTAATAAATTAATGATGCAGTTTTATAGTGGATCATGAAAGCATCACTCTAAGTAGATTGCAATATTACAGAATCTCCTTCCTCTTCCAAGTAGATGGAAGCTCATTACTCTCTACAACATGTCTAAATCTTCTGTTTTTCTTAATTTTGATCATAATTTAAAAAAACCAGGTGTGACTGTCTTGTTTATTACACTGTGAGAAATGGCTAGAGACAGAAAGTTGTCACATGGACTATTCATTCTACAGATATGTTTTTTTTAAGGACTGGTTTCTGGAAGATTATGAGGAGCCAAAGAGGGAAAGGAACAGGAAAACAGCAGTAACAAGGTAGAAAGGTTATGGGAAAAGTGAATGAAAAAGAGATGACTACATTAACTAAGACAATCACTGTTATGAAGAAGTTTAATTTCTTGTATTTTGTCAGAGTAAAGCTGTAGAGGGGTGTAGTAATATTATGTGAGTTTTTCAAAAGATTTTTTTGTATATCATAAATCTTTGCTATGGCAACCCTTATTACTTATCCCCTTAACTTATGCCAGCCACTACTGCTGCTGTTTTCACACAGAAAATTCTGCCGCTGGCACTTTTTGAAGTTTAGTTTATTTCAGTGTGTGCAGGAGAATGGTATTCATGACTCCAGTGAGTACGGACTTGCCCGTTCCTAATTCTTAATGGTCTGCAGCACATCAAAGGTACAAGTCTATTTCTGAAGTACTGGGAATATCCAGTCTTAGAGCCCTCACATCGTAGTTTGTTTAAGGGGCTCAAGAACCTGGCAGATACCATGGTTGTAACTTCCTAGTACCACCTCTTGGATTCAGCAGGCAACAGGAAAGCATGTTCCACAGTGGCAGTCTTTGCAGCAACTGTGGCCTTAGGATGCAGTAGGTCCAAATTATCCAATGTCATTTGTGACCTGGCAGGACCTAGGAAGTTCTTGCAGATCAAAGCTTTCCAATATTCAGAACATATTTCAAGCTTTCTCATCTCCTTATCTGCAATATGGATAGGTGCCACTTTTTCAGAGCTGCGGAAGGAGGAGGGAACACTCAACTGTGATGGGTTTAATGTGGCCCAGCTAAACACATTTCTAGAATCAGAAACATCCAGACCTAAATACTGAAGAAAATGAGAAATATGTATCTGAAGTTACAACAAGTAACTACACACACGTTGGGCATTCTAGGTGCTACCTTTTTTTTTTTACCAACATTTTTGTATCGTTAAATAAATGCAGAAAAATTTTTATACTGATAATTTAAGAACAAACAAATGCCCATGTAGATGTACAGGAAGTGGGTAGTAGCACAATCATATGTTGTCTGTTTCTTGTAAAGTCCTGATGGTTGCTTGTATTCTGTTTGCTGGAAGTCACCCTGTTCTTTTTTTTTCTTGTCCTTCTGGAGATACTGGTGTGACCTACCTCTCTTTTTTTTTTTAAACTTGTGTAAGCAGTACTCCTATTTCTCTGCCCAACTCAGATATAAACACTGAACTCCTCTATAGCAGTCATAAATGGGATAAATTATTCTCAAGACTGCTATAGCGAACTAAGATTTTCTGAAGGAAAATCATGGACAATCAGGGAAAACGTACTGAAGATCTAAGTGAAGAATAAGCTGAAGTGATTGAAGGTACAAAATAAACAAACTCCACAAATGACAGCAGTTGGTTCCAGCCATCCAAATTACTGCCTTGTAGAGTTGTCAGCCCAAACCAGATGCATACATTTAAGAAGAGGTGTCATTCAATTTTGTATTGTGATTCTCTCTACAACACCTCATTGTTTAAATGTATGGAGGGTGGCCGGTGGGAAATCTAAAGAAAAAAATTCTTTAATTTTGCAAGGATTTGAGTATTTTAAAACTTTTCCAGAAAGTGTTTTTAGTATCCCAAATACCTGTTTGACTTTTGCCTTATGTGATGAAAGTAAGTTTGTCTAGATACTTTATTATTGTCTTTTACACTATGATCTACTAAAGCTTTAGCTTAGGTTATTCTGTTGAAAAATGTGTTTTATTCCAAGTTACTGTATCTTCATATTCTGTTTTGTAGCAGACTGACTTTTAAAAAGAGTAGATAGAAGCTGGCTTCAAAACTGTAGGTACTTACTAACAGAAATACAAAATTGCCATGGAAACAAATGAGAAGGGCTTTAAAGGTTTCCTCATGATTACTATTTGTTCAGTTTTGTGTACATAGAAATACAGATCTGCAAATAGTGTTGGTTTTCTGTAAATGGTCTCAAATCTAAAAAAATTGCATTTATATTTACTTAGGAAAACCTACAGAATATATCTTGCACCTTGTTTCTCCCTGCAGAACTTGCATCACTGTGGATAAAAATCTGTGGTTGATATAACCTTCTTTGCTATAGAAGGCAATAAAAATGAGCTCATGCGTCATGGCCGTTAATGCTGAGTCTATTCCTCTGCTCTGAAAATATGTAACGTTCTCTTTTTCTGTTTCTATTTCGTTTTGATTTATGTGTTATTGCTTTGAGCTATTTTCTGCATACTACTTAATTTATCACATTATCCAGATTTTCCACAATGAAATGCATTCAAGATTAGTTTCTAAGCAAGAACGTCTACAATACCTTTCAAAAGACTGGTGTTTCAGTAATTTGTTAATTTTAACAAAATCTTTAGGGATAAATTGAACATCTTATGTGAATGGATTGTCATTTTGCAATGAGTGATCGATTGTATGGTGCTTATTTTAGTGTTTTCAGTTTGGGATGACTGTCTAAAGAAGTAAGAACACATGCAAGTGGAAGAACAGTAGTGTCACATTCTTTTATTTAATTTTTGAGGATTAATTATAACAGCTCTTGTCAAAATACTTATTACTGGGAATAAGAGAATACTGACTACACTTGTGTGAAATTTCACACAGAAATTGTCTGACAGTATACAATACCGCAATTTAACATCTCAGTTGTTTTCTTTTGAAAAGGAACTGAGGGTTAAAAGTTAAAGTTGTTCTTGGAGTCCTTTGATTTCTGATGCAGTTGCAAGCTTGTACGCTCCCAGTTTAGTCAAAAGAGTATAGAGCAGATGAATACTTGAGCAGTGCAGCTGTAAAGTACCAAGCAACCAGGAAAAGAGGTGGCTGTAGGGCTCCCTACACTTCATAGTCAGGTAACTGAATAAATGATTTTTTTTCTTGCACTACTCTCCCTGCCCTGGCAATCTGTCTCTGCTCTCAAGAATTTTCTGTGCTTATCAGCTATCTCTGGCAGTGTTAACATTCCCATGAGTTTCCTATAGATAGATAAGGACCACCTAAGGAACCTGAAGATGTACAAGTCCATGGGACCTGATTAAATACATCCGTGAGTCCTGAGTGAACTGGTGGATGAAGTTGCTAAACCTCTATCCATCATTTTCGAGAAGTCATGGAAATCTGGTGAGGTTCGCAGTGACTGGAAAAGGGGAGACATAATCCCCATCTTTAAAAAGAGATAAAAGGAAGAACCACAGAACTACAGGCCAGTCAGTCTTACCTCTGTGCCTGGCAAGATCAGGGACTATACAGATGGTTGGCTTTCTGAGCTACCAGCACACACTGCTGGCTCATGTCCAGCTTTTCATCCACCAGTACCCTTCAGGCCCTTCTCAGGGCTGCTCCCTATCCATTCTCTGCCCAGCCTGTGCTTGCCCTGACCCATGAGCAGGACCTTGCATTTGGCCTTGTTGAACTTGGCCTAGATATATGTGGCTTGACCTTTCAGTTCAAGATAAAATGTTTAGATGCTAACAGTTCAACATGCAATAATTTTAGCCTTTTACTCAAGAATACCATGCAGTATGATATAATGAACTATTCTCAAAAATCTGTAAACTATCTATAGTCTACAAGCCAGAGTTTGCAAGGGAGTATGTGCAAGTGGCCTGAGAAGGATGTTCACTGCACTGTATGTACCAGGTCACTACTTTCATTTATCTATCAGTCTTTGCTCTTGCTCTGGGCAGGAAAGAGAGAAAAGCAACTCTAGTGAAACAAAATTAGATGAATTAACAATGGTTTACTACCATGCTTTCTGTTCTTGTTCAGAAGATATTTAGAGTTTAAAATGTTGGCATTTGTCAAATTGTACGGAGGCTGTTTGAGAAAGCTATTTTCAGAAAATGTTGGGAGTTTTTTTTCATAACCAAGTGATTGACCCTCCTTACCTATAGAGCTATGCTGGGAAGAGTAATTTTCTTTGAGAGATTTCACTACTACTGGGAGGGAGGGGAAGAGGGCTTCAAGAGCGATATGTGAGAAAATGTCACCTGTGTGTTACCTGAGCCACTTGTATGGCTGTTCCTGCATTCCTGCATGCTTACAAGACTCTCCAGAATATTGCTATTCTTGCAGCATTGTGACTGGACATCATTCATTCTGTAGACAAGTATACCCAAGTGTTCATTCCAGTCTTTAAAGGTGATCAGACTTCACCTGCAGAATGACGACCCCTGGGACATCTTTAAATGTTTCAAATCAATCAGAGCAATAGTTTCTACCCTATTTATTGTTGAGTATTTTGGAGAGAGAATTGGACCTTCAAAGAGGTGGAGCTCAGCCTTCATCTGGGAGTGAGCTTACTCCCTCTTGCTGTAGAAATGGAAAAATGTTAAGGGTCACAAGGCCATGAGTATTTGCAAGCTGCCAGAGGTCATTCAGGCATCTGTGAGAAATTGGTTGTATTTTGTTAAACTGAAAAGACATATAGGAAAGAGGTTCAGTGACTCTGGAGTTTCAGGCCGAAGTTGTGGGCATGAGACTGAAGTGAGCAGTTGCATCCTGGAAGGAAATCCTCTCCAGAAGCCCTATAACGTCTCCGAATCAAGAATGTGAGACAGCTAGGAGGAAATCTGGATCTGATGTGTGCTCGAAGGCCAAGCATCCCCAGAAGAGTAATTGAGGAAACAGCACTCTGTTGTCTAAATCTGTTAAGGAGGTGTTAGCAGCAGGACCTGGAGCCAAACACAGTGGGCCCTGTTTTAAATTGATGCTGTGGGCTCACTGAAATCCAAACAGGGATACTCATCATACCCTTGGCTTAGCATTGACAGGGGAAAAAAAAGACAAACCTAATCTAAAAAATTGCTGACAGAGTGTGTCATCTCTCCCCTCCACGAAGTGTCCCTCCTGCCTCAAGCATTTCCTAGCAAAAGACTGACATGGAAACAGTGTTCTCTTGAAAGGAACTGGCCATGGAGTTAAGTTTATGCAGGTTGTATGTGCTTATCAGAGACCAACAGCAATCCTACTTACTTATAACAATAATAATAATAAAAAAGGTAATGCATTAGTATTGCTTTGTGATTCCAAGACAGTTCTTTGAAAGCAGTTTTATGTGTTTGGCTGTAGAGCTATATTTTTTACCTTTACAGCTGTTAATTATGTCAGTTAATTATGAAAGAATTCCCAGGGGAGGAGGAAGGATTAATGAGTTTTGTATCTTAAAGAATGCAGATGGTGTTTTCAAGTTTCAGCATTCAAAAAAATAATAACATTTCATTAGAATTTTAAGGTATCTGTGTTTAGGGTAGTCCCTTTCAGCAGCCTGGCAGCTGATTCAAAGTGAAGCATGAATGTTAACCACATGCTGAATAAAAAACCAAATTACTTCCTTATTCCCTCTTGGTTGTTACTATACCCTGTATTTCTCTGGCATAATATTCTTAGGTACTTGTATACAGAAGAGGAGGTGTTGTTTTGCAGTGGCATATTTAGTGGAAACCACACGCAATAAAAATAAGCTACATCCTAAAAAGAAAGGCAGGAGAGAAAGCAAGCAGTTTTGTTGCTTTAGGTTTCTAGCCCAGAACTTTGGAGGTGAATCTTGCAGGTTCACTATTGACTAGTTGTATGCATATTTTCAGAACTAAGTCATCTCTGCAAGATTTTGAAGCAATTTTTGGCACAGGGCCTGAAAGAAGATGTCTGAAGTTTTACAATCAGTTGAGCAACTATCTGAGCCTTCAAGAAGGTTGGAAGATGAAAAGATTCTTACTGAGTTAGCAAACGTAGTTCTAGAAAGGCATAGGAGTTTTCTACTGCAGCCAGCATACCAGTATCTTAGCATTTACCTTATTTATATTACACTACTTTCCTCATAAGAAGAAAGTACATTATTTTTTAAAAAAGCTTTGTTATCAAAAACTTTTTCTCACTCACAGGCTACTACAAAACTTAGCACCTTTTACTCATGAGATAAGATTTCTGTCTACCAATTCTATTTATTTTTTTTTGTCAGTAAGAATACTAACTCAAGTTCTTTTTTGGTACTCTTGTCCTCTGCAGTCTTAACATTGTTTGGTGTTTCAATAATGCTTCTATTTTATACAGTAAATTTTATATTTTACAGTATTTACTTTTGCAAATGGGTGCAGAATTAAATAAGAACCTTTTATAAAATCCTGTCCTCTGCTGAGCAGAACAGGTCCCATTAAAGTTGGCATGGATGACCAATCATTTATCCCTGGATGGAATTTGGACCTTTGTGAGATACCATTTGGAATTAATACCCAAATCTCTTAAATCATGAGGAACTAAGCTTTAGGATTCCAAAAATTCTACATGCGCAAGGCACCCAATGATCAGCATAAAATAATTTTACAATGATCCAAGTAAATATATTACCCAGGAGGAATTTAAGCAGAGTACCCGAACGCTAGGAAAGTGTGACTTAAAAACACTGATTACCTCCCTGTCCTGTTTGGAGAAATTTCTAACGGTAATTATAGATGTAATTTCTAGTGGTCAGTCAGGAAACACTGTAGTGGTACATGGCTTTCACGTGTTTAACAAGGGGTAACGGGTTTAAATTGAAAGTGAGGAGATTTAGATTAGGTATCAAGAAGAAGTTCTTCACAGAGAGGGTGGTGAAGCACTGGAACATGTTGACCAGAGAAGCTGTGGATGCCCCATCCCTGGAAGTGTTCAAGACCAGGCTGGATGAGGCTTTGAGCAACCTGGTCTAGTAGAGGGTATCCCTGCCCATCGCAGGGGGGGTTGGAACTAGATGACCTTTGAGGTCCTTCCAACCCAAACCATTCTATGATTCTGTGTGGCTGAGAACCACACGTACACTCAGTGTACTCAGTGAACTAATGTAACTGCTTTGGGGAAATTAATCCAAACAAGGCCTACACATTTGGGACCGTGTGCTGGTTTCAGTGAGGAAAGAGTTAACTGTTTTTACCGTGGCTGCTATGAAGCTGTGTTCCTGGATGCAGAGAGAAGTACTGATAAGCTCTTAGCTGGTGCTGGGGAATGCCTGCACTGAATTCAAGGTCTTTCTCCACTTCTGATACTGCAGCTGTGTTCCCAGCTCTCTCCCTCTCTCGCTACAGGCAGTGTCTGGGACACACCGTTCAGACAGCTGACCCAAACTGACCAAGGAAGTATTTCATTCCATAGTACGTCATGCTCAGGGCATAGGCAGAGGGGGTTTCAGGGAGCTCTTACTCTCTTACTTCCTAGCACTTGCTAATACTCTCCCTGACCCCTGTGTTAGCTGCTTTGCTAACTCCTGTGCTGGCTCATTCGTGAGGGGGTTGGTGGGTCTGTTTAGTTTTCCCAGTCGTGCTATTGCTGATAAGGTTCGCTCGAAATCTGCTGTGGTTGCTTTCAGGCTGCAACTCTCGCGGTCTCTGGCTCTGACTCTCACTGCTTGTGACCTGGCTGTGCAATGGTTGGTGGATGGTGAGCAACTGTATCATATTGTATCATATGTTTTATTTACTATTATTTTATCTACTCAGTAGAATTTGTATATATTCAATTAGATTGGTGATTGGTGACAGCCAACATGCCTTCACCAGTAGCAGATCGTGCCTGACAAATATGGTGGCCTTCTACGATGGGATCACGACTTTGGTGGAGAGAGTTCAGGCAACTGATGTCATCTACCTGGACTTGTGCAAAGCCTTCGATACCATTCCACATGACATCCTTGTCTCTGAATGGGAGAGACATGGACTTGACAGATGGACTGCTCAATGGATAAGGAACTGGCTGGATGGTCGCACTCAGAGAGTGGTGGTCAATGGGTCAGTGTCTGAGTGAAGACCAGTAACGAGTGGCATTCCTCAGGGGTCAGTGTTGGGACTGGTGCTGTTTAACAACTTCATCAGTGACATGGACGATGGCATTGAGTGCACCCTCAGCAAATTTGCTGACAACACCAAGCTGTGTGGTATGGTCGACACACTGGAGGGAAGGGATGCCACCTAGGGGGACCTTGACAGTCTGGAGAGGTGGGCTGCTGCTATCCTCATGGAATTCAACAAGGCCAAGTGCAAGGTCCTGCACCTTGGTCAGGGCAATCCCATGCCCAAGTACAGGCTGGGCGGAGAATGGATAGAGAGCAGCCGTGAGGAGAAGGACTTGGGGGTACTGGTGGATGAAAAGTTGGACATAAGCCAGCGTGTGCACTGGCAGCCCAGAAAGCCAACTGTATCCTGGGCTGTATCCAGAGAATCATGGCTAGCAAGTTGAGGGAGGTGATTCTTCCCCTCTACTCTGCTCTTGTGAGACCCCACCTGGAGTATTGTGTCCAGCTGTGGAGTCCTCAGCATAAGAAAGATATCGACCAGTTGGAATGAGTCCGTTGAACAAGTCCAGAGGAGGGCCATGAAGATGATCAGAGGGCTGGAGCACCTCTCCAGTGGGGATAGACTGAGAGAATTGGGCTTGTTCCGCCTGGAGAAGAGAAGGCTCTGGGGAGAGCTTACAGCAGCCTTCCAGTACCTGAAGGGGCCTACAAGGAAGCTGGGGGGGACTTTTTACAAGGACTTGTAGTGACAGGACAAGGGGTAATGGGTTTAAATTGAAAATGGGTAGATTTAGATTAGATATGAGGAAGAAATTGTTCACTGTGAGAATGCTGAGGCACTGGAACAGGTTGCCCAGAGAAGCTGTGGATGTCCCATCCCTGGAAGCGTTCAAAGCCAGGCTGGATGAGGCTTTGAGCAACCTGGTCTAGTGGAGGGTGTCCCTGCCCATGGCAGGGGTGTTGGAACTAGATGATCTTTAAGGTCTCTTACAACCCTAACCATTCTATGATTCTATGATTCTATTGTGGGTAGCCCCTCTGGACTCTTTCACCCTATAAGAGCAACGAAACAGAGATTTGGCTTGATGTTTGTTTGAAAAGTAGGAAATCTATACTGGACACTTTGGGAATCCTTAATAGTGTACCACAATTTCAAGCTGAAATCTGTTGCAGATTCAATGCAGTCAAGGCCCTTTAACTGTGATGTTAAAACTTTGATTTACAGTACAGACTGAAGTTGCTTCAGAAATCATATTCCCTGAGGCCGATTAGAGAGGCTGACCAAAACATTAACAGTTAACCAGACCTTTATTGTTTGGAAAAATCTCATGCAGAGAGATTCAATCAGTAAATAGTTCTTATCTCAATTTTATGAGCTTCCTTGTTTCTTTCTCATCTGATTCTTCCTCTCCACTGGAGGAGGGGGGGAGGAATCTGTGAGAGTGGCTTCATGGTATTTTGCTAGCTGTATAAAACTAAGCATAAGGGCATGCCTGTAGCTGCAGTCTATTGCATGTTTATCATGCTTTCACTGTCATCCACAACAACTAGTGTGGGAGCAGACAGACTCTCAGTATCCTAACATTTCAGTATTTTCACTGGTGGTCACCAAAAGTATTCTATTATAACCCTATTGTTAGGGAGTCTGGAGCTAAATTTCTGGTGGGAGCAAAGAAATCCTAATACTGTGCATCAGTCTGAGTCACTCTTTTTGGTTCATCCCATCACCACCACACATGGGTTGTGGTCTCCGGGTTTTCTGGTATTTTTTTCTATGAGCTAGCACTGTTGTTCTTATGCTCAGGCAGTATTGGAGGATCCAGCCTGTTGAGCAGGTGATTCATGGTGTCACAGTTAGATGTTTCTCCCAGGGCTTTTTCAAGTGCTTACTCTCTTGAGGAAAGGAGCTCTGACTGGTGAGAGAGTAGCATGTGTGTGAGAGAAATAGTTTTCTCTTCTAAACTTGCTCAGAGACATGGAGCACATCAGCTACATAAACGCTCACCTTAATGCAGAGAAACCAGGAACCTCACCATGCCTAGTATTACCCGTCAGATATTAGTTTAGATATAGACCAAGTGTTTAATTTTCTTTAAGATGGTTAATTTTGCACTGACTCATACTTTCAACAATATTTTTTCTATACCACTAAGGAGACAAGAATCTTTTAAATAAAACTTTGAGTTGTGATTAATCAGAGGAATTCATATCATTAGTCTTTGGCAGAAAAAAACACCAAACCAAAACCACAAACTGTAGTTTTAGAAAACTAATGACAAAGTCACAGAAGTTTCCAACAATTGATGTATACTCTAACTATACCCTTACAAAGTGAATCAGATTTGTTCTATCACCAGCTAGAGCAAAGCACTCCCATTTACCAGTAGAGTTAATTCCTCTGTAATTTCTTGGCAAAAGTTTTTCTCAAAAATTAGTACTTCTGCATAAGCATAAGGCACCTGTGCTAACGATTGTATTCTTAGCAAGGAGATTCTGTATTTGTAATCTGGTTTATAGCATGTACTGCAGAAATGTGACAGTTCCAGTTTTTTACAGTCCTTTTCAAGTAAACTTAATCGGATCCTCATGTGGAGCTGTTGAACTATCAGTTCCTGCTTCTCCTTTACCATCTGCAGTTTCTTTCTCTCTCCTTTGAGGTTTTGCAGTCTCTGTGCGAAGTGACTTAACTACATTTGACTAGCAGTCGTATCACTACATCTCTTCTGTGGGTACTGTGGCAGTGTGGGTAGGGAAGACTACTCCCTGGGCTCCCTGTTAGCCAAAATCAGCCACCCACCCCTATGTGTGCCTTCTGTTAAACATGCATCCCTGCATGGTTCAGGATCTGCTTCAGCAAGGCAGACTGAAGCGTGGTGGTTTCACTAACAAATACTGAGGAGCACTGCAGTTCTTGCGATGGTTCTGTTTGCTTCTATCTTTCCTGCACTGCTTCTCCAGGCTATGCTCCCTCCTCCTCCCCCTGCTCTCATCAGTCTTGCAGCCTGTCATATGCCTGCATGTATAGCACAGCTGCATCCCAAATACGTTTATTCATTCTATTTTGATTTTTCCTGGAGAAAGAGATCCCACAGAACATTAAATAAAGGTTCCTAAGATAATTTTCGGTGTGAAAGATTCAGAAGAAATGAAAAATCGAGTTTCCATTCCATTTCCTAAAAGGCAATTTTTTAAAAATTGCAGATTTCTTTTCATTTTATTTGTGTGCAGGCAATATTGATAGCTCTGAGTCTTGGTGAGTTAGTCTAAAATTACTATTTTAAAAGAATTTTTTTTGTAAGGCTTCAAGTTATGCATGCGAGGACCTATTAAGAGTAATGTAGCCATGCACGATTTATTACTGCACAGAGCAGCAATTACAAACACATGGACCACGCAACACTTATAGTTATTTAACTGACATTTTTGCATTACTGGAGTGAAAAAGGCGAGGGGGGGGAGGGAGTGGTGTGTATTACTGTTACTGCATCTGCTCATGTGAGGAGTCTCCAGATCTTGCTATCTTTCCAAACAGCAGCAGATACCCCCATACTCCCTCCTCAGGCCACGGAAACATCTCAAGGCCAAAAGAAAATAAGAGTTTCCTAGCTGCTTTGTCCCCAGAAATAAGGAAACTGAGGACTAACTACAGCACAGCACCAAGTGGACTGACACAGAGAGGAGGACATATGTTACTCCTTGATGAGCATTCTGGTTTCCAGTACTTCCATTTTGTGACAAGCCTTCCTGCACAGTGTTATTAATAGTTTTCCTCCCTTTAAGACTGTGGCTCTGAGCAGCATCAGTATTTCTTCCTGCCAGCTTCCAGAAAGAAAGGAAGACACCTCCCCTCAGCAGTGGAAATCTTAACATTGTAATGGTCTCACATACTTTTCCTAGGTCTATAGTCTATGTTCTCTTTTAAATGAAGGATGCCCACAATGGCTCTTCTGGGCTTGCTCTAGCTAGCTGGAGTCATCTTTAGGGTAATATGTCATTTGATCAATAATGGTCTGAGGATGAATCCATTCAGAAGGTTGTCAAAAACAATCCCTCTAAAATTTACATCAGGGGACCTGGAGAAAAAACTAATTGCAAGGAACAAGATATGCAGATGCTAGTTATGTTTTCAAATGTAGATGAAGTTTCTAACACTATGTACACCTCTGAAAGAGTTTGTATTTAAGGCAAAGAAGGAAAAGTAATACTCCATACAAATTCAGGAAGATGTTGGAAGAGAGAGCAGAAATATGCTAATTTTCCTTTTACACAAGCTACATATTACAGCAGCAGCATATTTCCTCCCTTCCCCGATGCCTTTGCTGTTTTCTCTTTTTCTCCTTCTCCTTCTGAAGTTCTCCAATGCAAACCAGCAAGTTGTGAACATACACATTACAAGTAGTGTTAAAGGAGTCAGCTGAGGCACCAGAACCAGCGTAGGCATGTTAATACAGAAGATATATTAGCATAGGTGAAGACCATATTAAAAGCACAGCCAGTACCTGAGCTTGCCATCTTTACTTAGGGTTGAAACTAGAAGTTTGGTGAAGTAGGACTTGCTTTTTTTCTCTCCATGAGGTCCTGCTTCATCCACATGCCACACCTGTCCTCAGCTATGGAGAAGGGCAACTGAGCAAGCTAGAAAATTGTCTCCCAGATTTCCACCTTATTTTTAATGTTTTCTCCTCCTGTCTCTCACACAGTAAGGGCTACCACCGCAACAGCATGACACTAGGCTGTGCTATTTGTTTGCCAGGACTCTGCCAGAGGGCCATGTTATATAGCTGTTGTTACCTCTTTATCTTCAACCTCATATGAAACATTTGAAGATAATCCAACTTCAGTTGCATCAAAGGAGGATGCAAAATAAACAGTGTTCCTCTCTACTGTCCATCCACTGCGGACAGACTCGTCTCAGGCAGGGTGCTGAAGGTCACTATCTACAGTATCTGCAGCTAATCAGTGGTATCAGGAGAAATTTTAAAAGAAAATTTGCAGCTACCACACAGAATGTACTAGTATACCAGCATTAATTAGCTGTGCTACCTTTGGAGGAGCTTTACTGAGTACTGTAATACTGTCCTCTGCCTTTTCAACATGCTCCAAAATTCTTAACTATCTGCTCACACCGAAGCGGTGTTACATCTCCCCGGCTGTTTTGATGCAGGCTCTACCGCAAGGTTCATCCAAAGGGGGAAAACAGTGGGAACCATCTTACGAGCTACCTCCTATGGGAAGCCACAATGCCCATCAGCACACCATAGGATAGCAAAGGCAGCCCACCCTCCCAACCCTGCACAGGGCTGAGAAGTCCAGGTGGGACCTAAAGCATTTTCTCCTCTTTCTGCAGAAAGCCTTGGCAGGCAGAAAGCCTCACCAGAATCTGACTGTTGCACAACAGGCAAATTCAGGAAAGCAGAAGAAACCAGCAGAAACCAAAGTTTCATCTTTGCATCACAGCTCAGAGAGAATAAAGATCTTTCCAATGGCAAGTCCAAAGTCACTTTGAAGAGCCCCTGACCATGTTTCATCTTCATGCAAAGAGGAGAAGACGGTTTTGCCAGTGTGTATGCCACAAGAACTATAATTATCCTGATGTGTTATATATGCATTATATATGCGTTATATAAGCGTTATATGCAAAATCATATTTTGATAGACCAAAATAGCTCTCATCCTAAATACAGACATTTGAAGTAGTAGGTATTACTCACCCACTTAGAGCTCAGGCCTGTGAGCCACTAGTTTTAAACATGCCTGAACTCCTGCTGTGGATGGTGCCTGTCTTTAATAGCAACTGAAGACCACACAGAAATTATGGGCTTCATACAGAAATTACTTGTGAAATCCTGTGACCTATAATAATAAAGAGATCCGAACAGACAATAGGCAAGGTCCCTTCTGGCTGGGAAATCTGGCAACGAAGTAATTCATATATTCCCAGATGAGTGTATTACCTGAATAAACCTGTAACTACTGGACACAACTACCCCATCCCCCGGAAGTTTCAAAACAGACATTGTACACCCAAGATACTGTCACAAGTCATTAACATGGAAAGGCAAGTTTCAAGTCGACTGCTTCATCAGCCTAACAGACAGCAACAGATTAAGCCATTATCAATTAATTAAAGGTCAATGACATTTAAAACCCTAAAGAACATACATCCCAAACTATTTATAATTGGCATATACACTTAGATAAATCAAGCCATAATCCTGCTAGGTGTTGTCTGCTGCTGCTCTCCACCTCATCCTCCTCCCTTTACAGATAGGGGGGACCACAGGAGGGTTACCCATAGAACCTGTTGAGGATCAGAAACAGACAGTTTCCAAAACCATGCACGGCCAGCCTGGTCTGAAGCCCAGGGACATGAGCCATCAGCAGTGAGAGCTTTCCTATTTCCATGGGCACTGGATGGGCTGCCAAAACCCAGTCATATCTAATAGATAAATATCCTCTACTTTCACTAGTCTCATGACTTTGAAACGGCTACACATTACTCTCTACAGAGTTGAGACATTACTCAGCATGCATCCTGCAAGTGCTATCAACAGGCCACATGACCGAGGCTCAATCCCAGAAACAGCTAGAGTTTGTCATCTCTGTAACAGAAAGAAACCCTGTTTCTTACCTTACACCAACACGCCAACCCCGCCCCCGGAATTAACCCCTGAAGGTAATTCCCGCTGAAAAAAGTCTTCAGCTAGATCACACCTGGACATTTTTACTGTTGATACTGTTTTATTCCTTTCTTTTTTAATGATAGAGTTAAAATTTAACCTCAGCTATACCACCAAAACAACAACAAAAGAAGCAGCAGCAATTAATCTCTTTATAGAGAACAGACCCTTCCCAGAGCCAGACATTTTTATTTGCACGTGTCCAATTATACTTACTTCTTTTACCCGGACCCTCAACGGTCGTTCCAAAACAAACTGAAGAGCCAAACAACAAAAAAATGATCAAAACGCGCCAACTTCGAGCTACCCACGTGCCGTGTGGCTCTCCTCGTGCCACAGGACGTCGCTGCCATCTATCCACGCGCGGGCACGCGCTCACGCGCACATCTCCTCCTCCTCCTCGCGCGGACGGGATGGGTCCTTTCTTTCTGCTGATGCTTTTCCTTAGCGCGGAGACCGTGTATTTCCACAGTCGGGCTGAAAGCAGCGGCAAGGACGGATGCTGAGACGAGACGAGTGCTCGCAGAGCTCGGGCGCGCTGCCGGGCTCGCGGCGGCGCCCGCTCGGGAAACAACCGACGTGCGTGGAGGGGCCGCAAGGAGACGGGGCAGATCGGCGGAAAGAAGCGCGGGGAGCGGCGAGCTGGCGGCCGCACTGCCACCGCCATTCCGCGGACAGGCGGGAACACCGCGCACGCCGCCCGACCCACGGCCACACCGCCCGGGTCCCGCCCACGGCCCGGCACACGGCCTGATCCCCGCGCCCCCGGGGCGGGCCGCCATCCCCTGCGCCGGCCGCCATCGCCTGCGCCGGCCGCCTGCTGCAGGACGTCCCGCCCCGCCCCGCTTGCCCCCCGCCACTGGCTCCCGTCACCGCGGGGAGCCTGGCGCTCGCTTACGCTCCGCCGCAGAGCCCGGAGCCGGGCGGGCGGTAGGCTACAGCACGCCTCCGCCGCGACCGACGCCTCTCGCACCTCACTTCTCGCCGTGCCGTCTGTTCCCGCCAGGTGGCACCGCCGCCCGCACGACCCGGCCTGGCCCGGCGGCATCTGCTGGGCAGCAGCGAGAAACGGCTCCGTTCCCAGCGGCCCCTCACGGGCGCTGGACTCGCCGTGGCTTCACTGCCTCGCCGTCGGCGTAACGTGGGGACTGGCCCCGCCCTCAGCCCTGGGCTACGCAGCAGCCTCCGGGTAGCGAGAGCTGTCTGTACGTTTCAGCGTTAACGGGAACCATGCGAGACCCAAGACTGGATCAGGAAAAAAAAAAACCCCCACAACCAAAAAACTCCCCCCAAACAAAACCAGCAAAAGAAACAACACACCCCCAACACGGAAAAACAATTCATCAGTTCTTACCGTAAAGAAGTTAAAACCTCAAAGCACCTGTTTCTCGGTAGTCAGAGGGCAAGCCCTTCCGAGGACTGCTGTACCTCTGCACCTGTGAGGCTTGTGTTGATGTCAACAAAAACGTCCAAGTCGCTGAAATTCCATTAAAGCTGTGTCTAAAATGACAGCTCCAAGTTTCTAAGATATCAATTAATAGCCTAAAGGAAACCTGAAGGCTAATATTTTTGTTATTAACTACAGTTCTTAATTTCCTGGCCTTTCTCAAGCAACCTTGCTGTCTTTGTTCAAAACTAATGAACATTGGAGGTCTGAGATAGTATCTATTTTGCTATATTTTTGTGAAACTGCTGTGCTTTCTCAGTACAATTGCACATTAAAACACCTAGATATACTTAAATTTTGCTAGAAGTCTAATCACATGGAGGTTTTGCTTGTCATCTGCTTTTCACATCAGTGGAGAAAAAACTCCCACCTATCTTTGCACCTTGCAGTGTGTTCACCCCCTCTGACACAGGTACTCTTCCAGGTGCTACCTCTGTATTAAAATAGAAGTAGAGGGCACATTACTGGTTGCTGAAGTCACTCAGTAAACCTTGGCAAAGGGCAGGTGAGTTAAATTAAGCAGAAACGTAGATGTTCACTGGAGTGGGAACATTAATAAAGTCACCTGTAACCAGCCTTGCAAACAGATCTGCAGTGACAGCCCTTACCACCATGGAGACCTTGTTGCAATGGATGTCTCACCTCTTAGTGCAGAAGTTTAAATATGCACCTAGACCTATACACACATCAAGTCTAAGTGTATAAATGTGGTTTCTGACCACTTTTTTGTCATTAGGTGCCTGAATTTTACAGTGATGCTTTTCAAGCACTTGTCTTCAACTAAACAGACTGTTTTGTGAGAAACAAAATTGATGATCCTTGCACCCAGTGGATTGGTGACCTTTATCCCATAAACTTCCTTTCACTGCAGCAGTGTGACTCCTTGGCATATTTACTGTGATATGCCTTCTGGATGAGAGATGATAAATCTCATGGTCAGCACAGAGCTGCCCTTCTGCTGTTTGCTTGGCAGCAGACAGCTGGTCAAAATGCACAGTGGCTTCATTCAGTATGCTTTTCCCCCACTGGGGGACATGAATGGGGAGATTTTTTTCACTTTCCTGGGGCCAGATCATCAGGAAGCTTGTAGGAATGTAATAGCTGAAACAAAACCAAAGCCAAAACCAAACCAAACCAAACCAAACCAAACCAAACCAAACCAAACCAAACCAAACCAACAACAACAACAAAACCCAGCTGGACTGCTTTGTTGAACTGGATCCTGGGTTAAACATTGCTAGGATGGAGTCAGAGAGGAAGGGGAGAAGGGAAGGAAAAGAATTGGTCTGATACAAAATTACATGGTCCAAGTCTTGTTTCTTCTGGAGACAGGCTAAAAATATAGGGCCTATAGTAAGGCCCGGAATTAAAGCTGGCAGGTATATGCCCCAATCACCATAGTGACTAGGTGCATTCCAGTAATGTATGTCACATGGAGAAGTGAGTTAGTTGTGTTTCATTGCAGTAAGACTTATGAGTGTGTATGACTGGGGGGAGGTGGGGTGGTGGTATTTTATATTCTGTGCTTAGTTTTGATCAAGCATATGCACTCCAGAAGGCAACATCAAGGAAAAATATGGAAGGTCTGGATTGCCCTCAGTCCCTGCAGTTCATTTCACAGACAAGACAGACACGTGAGTGTATTTGTCTTTTGGAGGAACTAATTTTACCCTTTGGAT
Source organism: Rhynochetos jubatus (assembly GCA_027574665.1). Lineage (NCBI taxonomy): Eukaryota > Metazoa > Chordata > Aves > Eurypygiformes > Rhynochetidae > Rhynochetos > Rhynochetos jubatus. Next base: position 47,662,738 of record CM050690.1, on the reverse strand, counting down.
GGCACGTGTGATGTATCACCTGAAGATAAAGACCAAGGACTAGAATTTCATCTGAAATGCTATGAGAGGTGAGCATGGAGGACAGAAGGTGGTGTTACTGTTCTTATCATGCTTTTTGCCAAGGCAGCAGAAGTCAGTATTCAGTTGGCATTCCCTAATTGTTGAAACTTTCCTGTTCAGGTGTATCTGACAGCTCTAGTCCTGACGTGCGAGAACTCAGGTTTGGGTGTCGAAGGTCCAGGAGCTTCACAAGAGTGGATCGGAGTCTTCTTGCCAGCAAGATGGGATACTAAACAGACATGATATTGGTACAGTACAGAGCAAAGCTGACTGGAAAGTGCTGTGATCATTGAGGAAAAAAATAAACTATGATCTTGCAAACACTTGCATACATGGCTTTGTTTACTTCCACGTGTTGCTGCTCTTGCAGTTGATCCAGGTGGCCACATGATTAAAGAAGAATGCAAGCACAAGACTGAAATAGAGTTTAATACTTTCAGAATTGGCTAAGTCTACATGCAATTCTTTCACTATTTTGGTGAATTAGATGCTAGACAAAAGAGAGAAAAAATACAGCATAAATGAGAAACAAGATTTACAGAAAGAGCTAGGAGGAAATTTGAGATTCTGTAGCTGCTTAAAGAAATTAGATGATCCCTTCTATGTACTGTGTGTAATTTAAAGACACAAATAAAGAGTCAGAGAAGTAGAACATGTAAGCAAGTAAGCCTGGTGGGTATTTGTTATTTATAGTTACTGGATGAAGACAGGACATTGTGTACACGCTTTTTAATTGGCCAGAAATAGGAAATAAGGTCATCTTGTATTCAAGCTCTTTTTACATTACAGGGATAGTACATCATGGAGCTTTGCACTCCTGACAATGTTCACAGTCAGTGCTGGGTTTAGTCAGGAAAGAGTTACCTCTCTTTACCATGGCTGCTATGAAGCTGTGTTCATGGATTTACATGGAGAGAAGTACTGATAAGGTCTTAGCTGGTGCTGGGGAATGCCTGCACTGAATTCAAGATCTTTCTCCGCTTCTGATACTGCAGCTGTGTTCCCAATGCTCTCTCTCACTACAAGCAGTGTAGGGGACACACAGTTCAGAAAGCTGACCCAAACTGACCAAGGAAGTATTTCATTCCATAGTACGTCAAGCTTGGGCCACAGGAGGGGAGGGGGTCTGGAGCCATTACTCCGTCCTACTTCCTTACACTTGCTAATACTCTCTCTAACTCCTGCATTAGCTGCTTTGCTAACTCCTTTGCTGGCTCTTTTGGAAGTGACTTGGTGTGGCTGTTAGTTTTCGTGGTCATGCTGTCACTGTTAGGGTTCACTTTGACTGCTGCAATCGCTCTTGGGCTCTCTGGTTCTGACTCTTACTGCTTGGGACCTGGCTGTGCATTGGTCGGCAGGTGGTGAGCAACAGTATCATAATTGTATCATATGTTTTATTTTCTCTTATTTTTATTACTTAGTAGAATTTGTATATATACATTTAGATTGAATTAGTAAATCATCCTTATCTCAATCTTATGAGCTTCCTTGTTTCTTTCTCCTCCCACTCTTTCCCTTCTCTGGAAGAGGAGAGGGGGAACCTGTGTGAGTGGCTTTGTAGTATTTTCCTAACTAGAGTTAAACCACAACACAGTCAAAGGAGTGAATTGCCAGTTTTCACAAAGTTACATATGCCTCCATAAATATGCCTTCTTGTTTTAAGGTTATACTTTAACACATTTGATTAGAGAGATGCATGTCATGGGATGCTGCTGAGCTTAACTATATTCAAAAAGGAGAATAAGTCTTCAAATTTACATATGATACATCCTTTCTTATTTTTGGAAAATAAAGGTGGCAGACCTTTAGTTATGCTCAGTCACATAAGCACTTGTTCAGTCTCACCAGATGTCAAAGGAAATGCAAAGTGGTTAACTATTGGAGGTAAAATTCTTGTCCCACTGAGGTTAATAAATTATTTTGTCAATGGGATCACAAATTCACTTGACTGTTTTTAAGACTGGTAATGGCAGGGAACTGAAAGATGATGCTGAAACACTTCTATATCTGATCGTCTACTTAGAAGATGTGAACTCTTCGTGTTGAGAAAATAGTCATTGGATGCCTTATTATGTCATATTACGAACAGAGCAGGTGGTCTCCTGAAGTTTTTACTTCAGTATTTTGTGTTCTTCAGAGAAGGTAACAGAGAAGGGAGTAACATCTTCAGCAACCTTGACACAACCTAATTTTGCAATGAGAAAGCCGAAGTAGCACCTACGGTCCAAAATGAATTGTCAGACTCTTGCTCATCACCTTGTCCTGCAGTGTTTTTATCTGGAAATGATTATAGCACAGCTCCTTCTTTGAGGTGTGACACCAACAGTCCATATTGACATGTTTCCATCTCCTATCTTTGTGTCCAAACTGGTAAGAATAGGGTTTCCACTCCCATAAGACAATAGAATAGTAACATCGTCTTAGACACTGCCAGCAGATTTCAGCAGTATATCCCATGTTTTGGCTTTGTAAGGACAGGGTGGTGTTTGGAGAGGAGTGGCTGGCAGTGATTTTTCCATAACATAGAACATTCACCCTGGATTCCAGGCCTGTTGCTTGCACATGGGTCTACAATGACCTTTCTCACACACCTGAATCTGGTACTTGTGTTGTCAAGGAAAATAGAACTGAGCTGTGCACAATAAAGGGTTTTGTTTGACTGTACACCAGAAGAAGCACCAACTGAAAGAAGCAGACACCCTTTCCTGATGCATTATATGCAACTAGCACCCATAGCCAGAACTAATGGAAAACCTCCATCTGACTGAAAAAGGTTACACCACATGCAAAAGCTATTAAAAAAAATCCTGTCATCCTTCACATTACAAAGTAAAGGGGAAAAAATTATCTGGCACTGGCTACAGAAGAAAACCTCCACAGTCTGAATGAATAAGGAACAAGGGATTCATCATCTCCTATGTGATTAGTAAGTTTGCTTTTAGCTTCCTTTTTTTTTTTTTTTTTTTTGGTTGTCTTCCCAAAACAGACCTTATTAAAAATAAAACAAAGGCAAATTTTTCCCTGATGGCTATTCCAGTCTCTGACAGTGATGTATATTGGAAAATGGGGCAAGTCTATATGATCTCTGTCCTCCATAATTTTGAGACAGTAATTCTGCATTTTAGAGAAATGCTTGAACTGTGGTTGAGAAGTGCTGTATGCCAGTCCCCTTATTACAAAACCTCAGTCAGGAAAAACCTGGGACCTCTGAAACCACCTGATTATAGAAGGAAAGCAAATGGCACTTCCTTGTCGATACAGAGGTAATTCAGACCTATTATTTAACAGTAACTTGTGGTACACTTGGAATTTTGATTGTAGCATTATGAACTGCAGAAGGTATAGAAGTTTTTATCTCTGGGGTCCTGCTCCTCTGTCAATGGTGATGAAAAGCATTGGGGATAGGGCAAAACTATGTTTCAACACACAGTTCAAGAAGTATCTTGCTATTTCAAATTCTGCCCTTTTTTTTCCTCTCCTTACTCATGTTGTGGAAAACATCACACTTCTTAACACTTTGCTGGGTTACTAGAGATCAGTCATTTACACCTGAGAAGTTTCAGCTTTTTTTTTTTTTTCCACAATGTCCTCAATTTACTCTTCCTCTACAATGTAAATGACCACATCAGGGTAAAGCAGCAATTTCTAAAGGTAAAGCAAGGTTACAAAAAGAATAAACTGGTGACTTAAAGGTCAGGATGAGTGTTTTCCTTTAGAAGAAACAGTTGGCTGTAATTTCACTTTTGGATCAGTTACAGAATTGCTGATGAAAAGCCTTAACCAGGTTTAAGGACATGCTTAAACTTTTAAGCTTCTCTGCAGTTTTTGCAAATCTAGTTAACCTGTTTGATGCCACTCTCTTTCTGCAGACCTCTTGAGGAAGGTGAAGTGCTATGAAATGCAGGTTCTGAAGTCCTATGAATCACATGCTATAGTTAAATGATGTGACTGAACTTACCTAAAGCTCTCTCCTACGAAGAGGGCCCAGCTGGCCTTCCTGGGAGCTCTTGGATACTTTCAGACCCTCGAGTGGACTCAAGTTGCTGAACTGGAAGAAAGTTTTATTTTCTCATTGCACATGTCCCAGAAATTTTTCATCTTGCAGAATAAGTCAGAATCAGGTTGCAAATGATCTGCCAAATGCTAGAGACTCCTCACTTTCACCATAGCAGATCAGTGAGCTTCTTATTGAACCATACTCCAAAAGCTAGTGTCATTCATGAATCCTAGTGAATTTCAGTTTGCAGTTCTAAGTGGGTATTGTGTCTGGATTCTCCCCTCTGTGAAGACACATCTGTGAAGTGTCCCTGTTTAAATTTCTAGTGATGAGAGAAGATTGAATACCACCAGGTAGAAAGAACAGAAATGCAGCAGGTAGAGATTAGTTTCTGTGATCAAGGATCCATTAAGCAGATCAAAAATACCATCAACTTTCTTCAGTGCTTATCACAGATAATTCAACTTAACTTTTCCTTAATCTTTCTCTTCCTTCTGAAAACTTAGGCATTCTGCCTATTTCACATCCCTACATTGGGAATGATGCACCAACAGAACTGCAGTAACCCTTGATAAAATGGTATTCTTGCCATGTGATAAATGGATTTGCAGTTGTGTTGGAGATAGAAATGAAATATGATTCTTTTGTCAGAAAGCGTTAATGACTGGACTTAATTACCACAGAACTCTAGTTCATAGGACCACACACTGTTCCCATAACATCAGAGGAACACATCTTCTTTGTGCATGGGTGTGCTGGGTTCAGTCAGGAAAGAGTTAACTCCCTTTACTGTGGTTTCTAGGAACTTAGCACTGATAAGGTCTCAGCTGGTCCTGGGCCTGTACTGGATTCAAGGTCTTTCTTTGCTTTTGATATTGCAGCTAACCCAAACTGACCAAGGAAGTATTTTATTCCACAGTACGTCATGTTCCGGGGTCTTGGGCGGGGAAGGGGTCCGGTAGCCATTACTCTTCCTCTTCCCATTACTCTCACTCCCTTACTCCGTTGCTTGTCTACTCCTGGGCACTTGCTAATCCTCCCTGCATTAGTTCTTTGCTAACTTCTGTGCTGGCTCATTTGTGAGGGAGTCGGTGGATTGTTCAGAGTCCATGGCTGCGCTATTGCTGGTAGAGTTCGCTTGAAAGCTGCTGCCTTAGCTCCCGGGCTCTGGCCTTCAGGCTGTGATTGCTCTCAGGCTGTGGTTCTCAGGCTCTCTGGGTCTGACTTTCACTACTCAACATCTGGGTGTGCATTGGTCAGTGGATGGTGATGTATATATTGTATCATATGTTTTATTTTCTACTATTTTAATTATTATTAGTAGTATCTGTACATATTGATTTAGATTTAATTAGTAAATAGTTCTTATCTCAATTTTAGGAGCTTCCTTATTTCTTTTTCCTCTAATTCTTCCCCTCTGTTGGAGGAGGGGATGGGCAATTTGTGAGAGTGGCTTCATGGTATTTTGCTAGCCGGAGTAAACCACGACAGTGGGATTTGTAATGATGGAGAATTATGACACAAGTATACCTAAGCAGGGCAAATGACTGTATATTAGCATGGATATTTTAAAAACATAATTGGAGTCTAAGAGAGAAGTCCAGTATCTTAGGTCAGGAAAATGTTAAAGACACTTTTTGGGTTTCCTCTTTCATTTTATACTCTGAAATAAGTAGTATGCAGAGAGACATGTCTGTAGCTAATAAATGCTGTTTTCATTACAGATTTGGTTCTTTTGGCTCAGTTATAGTTCACTGTTTTTATTTTTTCTTTTGACTAAAAGTAACTCAAGTACTATGAAGCTCAATGCTTGCTGTAAGTTGACAAAATAGACTTAGTGCAACACATATCCTGTGAGAAGAAAAATAATTTCATGTAACATCTGTATCAAATTATGATACAGATATGACTCTGTTTTGGTGACAGTGTGCTGTCTTTAATCAAGTTTCCCTTTTATTTACAGCAAATGCCACTGACACAATTTCAAATGAGGACTTAGGATAGACTCCTAGACTTCTTCAAGGAAGTCTCTTACAGACCTGTATCTTACACATACTAACAATCTTGAAATGCTGTGGTAGGTTGACCCCAGCTGGAGGCTAGGTGCCCACCAAAGCTGCTCTATCACTCCCCTCCTCAGATAGACAGAGGAGAGAAAATAGTAACAAAATGAGATAAGGATTGGCAGAGATTGCTCACCAATTACCATCATGGGCAAAACAGACTTGACTTGGGGAAATGATTTTATTACCAATCAAATCAGAGTGGGATAATGAGAAATAAAACCAAATCTTAAAAACACCTTCCCCTCACCCCTCCCTCCTTCCTGCGCTCAACTTCACTCCTCATTGCTTCACCTCCTCCCACCAAGTGCCGCAGGTGGATGGGGAATGGGGGTTGCAGCCTGTTCATCACAAGCTGTCTCTGCTGCTTCTTCCTCTTGGCTCTCTTCCACTGATCCAGCGTGAGGTCCCACTCACAGGAGACAGTCCTCCACAAATGTCTCTAATGTGGGTCCCTCCCACAGGCTGCAGTTCTTCATGAACTGCTCCAGCATGGGTCTCCCATGATGTCACAAGTCCTGCCAGCAGACCTGCTCCAGTGTCACCTCCTCTTCACAGGGTCACAGGTCCTGCCAGGAGCTGCAGGTGGATCTTTGCTCCACTGTGGACCTCCATGGGCTGCAGAGTGACAGCCTGCCTCACCATGGTCTTCAGCACAGGCTGCAGGGGAATGTCTGCTTCCACTGTTGTGTATGGGCTCGGCCTTGGCCAGTGGCGAGTCCATCCTGGAGCTGGCTGGCATTGGCTCTGTCAGGCACTGGGGAGGCTCCTGGCACCTTCTCACAGAAGCCACACATGTGGCCCCACCCCACACTACCAAAACCTTGTCAGGCAAACCCAATACAAACACATTTTGTTTTATCTGCTGTTACAGAGAAGCATTAAAAACCAGGCTAGGATAGCACCAAATGAATGGTACAGAAGAGGTTGCTACTGGTGCAGCTAGGCTGGATGAATAATACAAAATAGAATACAAGTCACTCAAACTTTTTAGGACACTGGTACCATGTGTTCTAAGAAACGTAAGGCTAGATAATGAATACTGCTTTTCCCACACAATTTATACTGTACAGTCCTTTGAGATCCACACCAGAGCACCTGCATTTTCTTCACTGGTTTCCATTATTTTGCAACTCCAGCTTCATAAGCTGGTCCTCAAATTTTTGAATGTCTACTTGATGCTTCATTAGGAACTTCCCATTTAAATGAAAAACAGGTATGTCATATTTGTATTTATCATACCACACCCAGTTGTCTGGAAGGGTAATATCCACTTCCTGCAAAATAAACTGTGACAGAAAAGAAGTATGTTAGTACCTACTTGACACTGAAAAACAATACCTGCTTGACTGTTTATCAACATTTTTTTCAGAAAAGCAATGCTATTTTCTTGGTGCTTTTGGATTTATTCTTCCATGCTGTAGATAATTACCCATTTTGTGGGTACAAAATGTACATAGCCACAATCCTTAGCTGTGTGTCCACAAAGGACTCTCCCTAGTCCAGGATGATACTGTTGATCCTCTGTGCAGAATCACTGTTCTGCGAGCACCAACCAGAACAAGTATGCAGATGGCAACACAACAGCTGCCTGTTAGGCAGCAGAGTGCAACACCTCATAATGCTTCTGTTAGGAGTTTCTTTCTTCAAGAAAGAGATCAAAACCTGGTTGAAGAGCGGCAAAAATTGCAGTCACATATAGCTCAAATATGTGAAGCCCCTCTTACTAACATCCTTCCTAAATGATATCATTACCTGCCTCATAAAAGTTTCAAACTCCGCTATCACACAAGGCAATAGTATTTATAAAATCAGTGGGTTTAAAAATTATTGCAACGAGCTGTATATTGCTTTAGTTTGCCAATACTTATTTGAGTAGCATTGTTGCAAAATGCTTTTGGATAATGAGTTTTATGGAAATCAGTGCTGAAATTGTCTTGAAGAGGTCACCCATGTAAGAACAACAGATGCAAATAAATACAAGCGATTTTCATTGAACCATAGAATGGTTTGGGTTGAAAGGGGCCTTAAAGATCAACTAGTTCCAACACCCTGCCACGGGCCCCGACACCTTCCACTAGACCAGGCTGCTCAAAGCCTCATCCAGCCTGGCCTTGAACACTTCCAGGGATGGGGAATCCACAGCTTCTCTGGGCAACCTGTTCCAGTGCCTCACCACCCTCTCCGGGAAGAAATTTTTCTGTGTATCTACTCTAAATCTACCCACTTTCAATTTAAACCCACTGTCCCATGTCCTTTCTTTTACAAAGAAAGAATCCTGAATAACTGTTCTTTGCATATAGGAAATGGGTACAGTATTGCAATACGTTACCCTTCTCTTATATGGCTCAAGCACTTCTTTTGCTTCATCACACAGAGGGCATTGTTTCTAAGGGAAAATATTCAGACCAATTTAAAGCATACAGTGAAACACACAGATCATTTGTACTGTAACATAATATACACAGACAGGAATGACAATTATTGTATATGTGGGTTCCCTTCCCCCACCATCCTCTCTTACTGCCTTCTAAATCTTCATCAATGCAGCATGAATGAAAAGAAAATAAACTGTTCAGCCACAGAATTTAATTACTTCTCATTTGCTATGGTATTTCTCATAGTGCAAATTAACAGTTTTCAATAGCTCTTCTAAAGGCTGATTCAAGGGCATGGTTTGGACGGTCATGCGCAGACCCCTTCTTTGGTCAGCAGCAACGAATATACAAAGCACTGCCATTACCAGCTGAAAACAACTGCAGGTATCACTGCAGATAGAAGAATTTGCCTTCATAGAAGGGGAATAAGGAAATCACATCAGTCCAAATAGCACAAGAAGATGATTTATGATAACCTTGACTGACTTTGCCTGTAAGGAATTAAACATGTTCCTCCAACCTGCAGAGCTGGGAGGATAGCAACCTCCAGCAGAGAGAACTGGCAAACAGCTGCAGTGTGTCAAACTGCACAACCTGTGATGGCATCAAAGAAAACCTCTCATTTTTGAAAACTCCATGGTCATCCACTAGAGTTAAAGAGCTGACTTCTGCTGATCATGCATCATGACCATTAAAGCAGTGCACACCTGAAGAAGTGACTTCCAGGGAGGCATATTGCTTCAGTGTTTGTAATGGCAGAATTTGGCCTATAATTCACATAACAAAGTATAGAGTGATGAAGGTGATGGCTCTGTCCCTCTGCCACGAAATATCTCTCACAGCTGGAAAAGACCTTCTCCTCTTCCTCCCAATTAATGTCTTCCCAGGGCTTGTTTAAACACGGGGTTAATCTAGAACGGCTACTTCTTATTTCCTTTGTGTTAATTAATTTGGATTAATTAACTGTACTTTTAATTCACTTCTAATCTAAATTGTCTTTTCCACACAGAAAAGCCCTTATGCTCTGAAAACAAGCTTAAACACTCTTTTAGAGCTAGGAATGGAATGAACAAACGTTGGGCAGGAGGAAGAAATCAATCTATCTTATTCTTCTCCAACAAATACTGCCATACAGATGTCAACCTTCTCAGTGCTTTGCATTTCCAGTTATTCTCCTCTTGAAGGCTACATCAACCATATAAATACACCATAGCCCACTGTGTGCCATCCTATCTAAAAGTGCAGAAGCTCTCTGCTGGTAATACATGCTCCTGATGACAATTCATGGAAGATGACTGTTCATAAATTACCATTGCTGCTCATCAGATCTATTTCCTAAATATGCTTAAGAATCCTGTCTGGTCACGCCACAGAAAAACCTTTGCCTGCATTTTATTCCTGTTAGTGTCACACAGCCAATAAATCAAAAAGAGGGTAAAGGACAATCTACTTTTTCCTCGTGCACCACCAACACTACTTGGATATATTTTCAGTCTCACAGGTAGTGGTGAAACTAAACATAAGTACTTTGAAGAGCCTACTTTGGCTGCTGATGCTTGTTCTGGGCCGATGATGTGTAACAATTCATCTTTTTTCTCCGTGTCCAGGAGAAACACCAGCAGTTAGAGAACGATTTTCAACTAGTACATGGACCATAGTGTCACTGAGACACAACTATATTGAAATCTTCATTTACTGGTTGTAACTACTTCCTTGCTACAATCAGCATGGCCAAGTCGTTTCATGTGAAATTCATGTATACAAAAGCACATAAATATGCAGTCTTGCCTGGCTTTATTCTGTAAGCAACTTTTACCTTGGTGAATAAAGTTAATACTGGCTTATTTGCACTGGCTGAACAGAGTTGTCTCCCCAGTGGACTGGATGAATGCCTTGCTAGTTGCAGTGTTCTGCTCAGAAGACAAAGTATCATTGTCCTGTTAAGGCAAAAATAGAATGTTTAATTGTTTTGTGACAAGTTATAGCTCATGAAGTCTAATGTTAAGATAAATGTGATACTTCAACTGCAGTTCTAAATAGACATAATCAAACCAGTTTTGCAGGATTTTTATGTTCACAGTATCAACACATCCATCAGAAAAATGGTTTACTATGCATCAGGCCAGAAACACTGCACAGTTCAGAATGTGTAGTTCCATTTTAAAAAATCCAAACATGTTTCCTTGCTTAAATGCCTCTTAAATTCTCTAAAACAAATGCCAACATAAATGCATTATGCTGTTTCAACTGCATCAATGCCAGTAAGAATTACACAGTATTAACAAAATGCAAAGTGCTGTGCTTTGAACCTCAGTAATCTCGCTGTAGTGCTTGACATATTCTACTTACTCAAAATTATTCCATCAAAAAACTGATCTGTACCCAATCAGAATATTAATATAATTTTTTCTGCAGTGAATCACAAGCTGCAGCCAAGATGATTTAACTTGGTAATATTAGAAGCACGCACATTGCCATGAGTCCTTTCTGCAACAGCAAATTAATTTCTGAAAGATCTTGATGGATTTGTGCTTTCTTTGGGAGAGGTTAAGTAAATTTAGTGTTGTTGAAGGGTACCATATCGGAGTCTTGAAGTCACTTATTCAGAATAACACTAATAATAACAGTGCTTCCTCCAAACTTGTTTCTTAGTGGGACCTTTGCAAGGCATTTTAGGACTGAAAGTCAAAAAACAGAATCAAAAGCGAGTCTGCACAGTCTATCAGCAGATTTGGCAGTTGACATCAAAATTTACACCAGGAAAATCAAGGTCCTTTTACATAAATCCAAACTGCTTCTGTTCAGGCATGACTTAACTGTAGTTCTACTAACTACAGCTAAACACACACACACGAAGTAATGGAACATGTTTAAACAACTTAAGCGTGAGGAGGACTACACTGCAACTGATAAGCATGTTTTACAATGTTCAGTAAAACAGAACCTAGTGCATTCACTGAATATCTCAGTACTAATACTACATAGGATTTTATTTTTAATTTTTTTAGAGAGACAGTTCAGACAGCATAACTGCTAAGGAAGAAGAAGATGTTGCAGTGGACTGTAGATTTAAAGCTGCTTAACTGCTATGTTTCTAAGCAACAACTACAAGAGAAATCTAATGGGGGACATGACACTGCTCCACCAGCCTTAGCACACTGTCAAAGACACCTCTTTTTTTCCCAGAGGACTCTGGTAAGGGTAACTTGCCATGTTTCTAGAAGTTTCAACAGAGCAATTATGAATCAAAGGTATTACCCTTTGAAAATTGTAACCTTAATTATCAAAGAATCAGATTTTTTTATTTGTTTGTTTGACCACGTGAAAATAAAGTTATCTAAAATAAAGAATTCTGCAATGAACGGGCTTTGGGTTTTCTCTTTAGTTTGGGACAGAAAGGGTTCTTCATCTGTATGTGTCAGGTTTGACACCAGTAAAGTGTCAGCTGCAGTGGGGGAACAGTATGCTTGCTTGTCACAGCAAAGTTGCAGGTGACAGTGCACTGCCAATGGTCATGGTTGCTATGAACTATGCAGCTCTGCATTTGTTTTACTTAGGTAGGTGCAAATCTAATTGTCTGGAATTGTACATAATAAATGCAAAAATAAGCTTGGAACTTTTTGGAAAAATGCAAGTCTGCATGACAGTAAATAGCCTCAGTCATACTCAGAAATTTTAACATCCACAGTAAACAAGTGCCCAGGATGGATGTGGTTTTGGCATAAAAAAAATGCAGCATGTTGGCCTGTTCACATGCAAGATACAAATGCCCAAACAAACAGTTTGAATTCTGGCCAGTTTTTAAAGTAATGCTTTTGTTGCCAGCCTAGCAAGCCAAATTTTGCGCCTTCAAAAGAAGGAAAATGCCCTCAAATTGTTCCATGAAGAGCAGAATGAATAAAGCCTAGATTTCCATGTATCTTATTTCCCCATATATATACAAATGTGTACAAAATGGCTCCTAGTAAATTTGAGTCCAGTTGACACCTCCTACCAAAACATCAGCCGAAGGGGAGTAAGTAAGACAGTATAGTGCCTAAACTTCAAGATCCCCAAAAAAGAAGTAAGTTACCACAGTGTCTTACTTCCTCACCAATTTTAAATAATTATAAGCACACTATCTTTGGAATTCAGGAGCAAATATTCATTGACCAGTACTACTTATGAAGCAAGAGTTTGCTGTTTCCAGGGTCAGCATAGGACTGGCTGAATGAATAAATAACCTAAGTCCTGGCTGTCAGTTTATTCACCTATGTAGAATTCTAAGGCCATACTGTAATGCCAGTTACAAAAAGACTTGAAGGACTAATCCCCATTTATAAAATGATGCCATTCTCCATCCAGGCCCCAGTCATGCTCTACTCTTCTATTAGCATAAAGCAGTCTTGAGACATCTAACCCTGGGGGATGGTAAGATACTGTCAGATGGCATCATGTTCCCACAATACAGATGACTGAAGCCCACAGTTGCCAGACAGCATCAATAGGAAAGAAAGCAGTCAGATCTGCTGCATTTACCCTGGACTAAAGCACTGGTGCAACTTCAGCTTCACAGAATTGCAACTAAGGCTCTGTCTGCCCCATAGAAATTTGCTCTTGTATCAGTCGGATTTACTAATTTTATTTTATTGGATTACGTAAAAAGGTCACGGATAAAACCAAATAGCAGTGGTTTTGTCACAAACAATGAAGGGTTCTAATATTATGAAGGGTTAAATATAGATGTTATTGATCAGGAGCTGATGAAAACTAATATCCAGTCACTCATCAGGCAAATCTATGGCAGCAGCTCAATTTGTATGAACAATATCTCAGAACCACGTGGGTGTTTAGTGCACACAACACCACCATCATATGAACAAGTGCTGTTCCCAACACTGGCCTGTGCTAAACTGAGTAGTATTTCTGGAATGCAGAGTTCCAACCTCAGAGGTCACTTCCATGCAGGTTTCACCTCTGACAAAAAAAAAAAGTGTTGCATGTATGCGCCTCAATGTTCACATTTTGCTGTACTGTATCTGTCTTTTGCTATGAAGAAACTAAAACACTAAAAACACACACAAAATCTTTCAACACGATTATTCTGGAGCTCTTTTTAGCCTACCCTCACATAATTATAAAGATTTGTTTGAGGAACAAAATTAACACATAAAAGAAGGATGTTTGCAAACTTCAGAACTTAGCCTCTCTATATGCTACAGAATGATTTCACAAATGATGCAGGTAAGTCTGGACTTGGCCCATGCTGTATTTTGCAAAGCCATATCAGACTCAATTTCTGTTAACAGAATTTCCATCACCTAATAAATCCTCAGGTACTGGAAAAATAAAATGTGACACTAAGTCTAGCCATTATTTAGATGGGATAATTATCTGTATAAACCTTATCTTAGCATCAGTCAAGGGAAGACCAGCATGGCTGATTTCTCTATGTACCTTTTAATGATGCTTATATACTTTTAAACAATCTCTGCTTCAAGTTGCCCACATACTCTTGCTCTGTAGTTCTGAATGGTTTATATGCGTAATCATCAACATATTTGGACAGGATTATGTCCAGTTTTCCACAGATTTGTATACACACACGAGGATGAAATGATTAAGAACTTGCAGGCACTTGTCTGCATACACTTCACATTCATGTAGTATTGGATTTCGGAATCCTAATCTGGGTTTGACAGAAGATGGGGATTGGGACAAATCACACCTCTTTCTGCAAGGTAAGAGTAACACATCACCATAAGGGAAATGTTACACTGAAAATGTCCTACGCATTTTCTAGTTATTTGTCTTAAAGAAACTTTGTGAGTGTCTATTAAAGTGACACCTACCCTCCATTTAATTCTCATTCTAGTATGACAAAGGAATATCAACTCAAAGAGAGTGGGCAAAGTAAGCAGATGCAAACGTATGATTATATGCTGATGGCCCAGGCCCAGTGGTGGTTTGAAACAGCCTTCTGTTCAGCTCATTCAAAACCAGCTATGGTCATCAAGAAAAGCAAACTGGCTGGCAGTCTGCTGTTGTCAGTCTGATTACTTGCCAGGGGAATGCTGAACAGACAACTCTAAAGGTCTTTAGGGAAAAATCAGGTTTTTACATCAACTCAAGATTCAAAAACATCATCAGTAATACTTGCTTCTGTGATGTGATGTTATATATCAATCAATGCTTATTTCTACACATTCTTTCCTCCAAACTACAGTAATCTGGGGTTAATGCCACAAAACCATTGCATTACATCCCAGAAAAGACTAAAAGTATCATTTCATCCTAACATGCAACAAATCTTGTTTAGTGACCCCTCCAGAGGTTAGACTCTGATCCAAGACCTGTACTTCAAATTTCAATTTAAAAAACATTCACCAACTTACTGTAACGGCCATGAAACCATTTCTGAAGACTAAAGAACTTCCATATACAATGAAACGTTATCACAAAGTAAAATTATAATACAGTTTAAAAGCCTGTTTTAAGCATCTCCATGTGAACACTTTTCAGCTAAATGATCGGTTCCCCCGTGGGGCCCGGGGTGAGCTGAATCAGATAAACTGTTTATGCAGAGATCTTCTCATTATGTCCTGTAATGACAGAGCCAGATTTCTTTCGATGATATTTTCTAAATCAGTAATGCATTCTAGAGACAGGGTCAAAACCCATTAAAAACAAGAGCGCGCACGAGACTCTCCAGCGCCGGCTTTCCAGGCCTCAGCCCGGGGCGCCGCGCGCGGCGCGCGTCAGCGGCCCGCCACCCTGACTCTCTCCGCACGCCTTCTGACCTCCAGGGCAGCCTCCTCAGAACCGCTGCCGGCGAGGAACTGCGACCCCGGCCTGCCGCAGAGTCCGGGGCCCGCCGCACGTACACCATCAGAGCCGAGGAGGCCCCTTCGGCCGCTTTCCAGGCCCCGCGGCCCAGCCCGGCGCTGCCCAGCCCACCGTTCGACACAGCCGTCCATAACCCGGGCGAACCGCGGGCGCTGACGGGGCCCGGGAGGCCGAGCTAGGATTGAGATGACAGCGCGGCCGCCAACACCCACCTCACCGCGGTTACCCGCCGCCGCCCTCCACCCCACGGGGATGCAGCGCAGGCTCCCGGCGAATCCCCGAGGGGGGCGGGCAGGGCTCCGCCTGGCAAGGACGCGCGGTCTCGGCGAGCCCAGCCTGACGGGAGGCAGAGCCCGCCACCGCTTTGGCGCTCCCTCCTGGTCGCTCGCCCTCCCGCCCTTCTTTTCTCCAGGAGCTTCCCGCGGGGAGCTAGGGAGACACGCCGCGGGCTGTCGGGGCCCCTTTTTGAGGGCTTCCAGTTCTCCCAACAGTATCAGCCTCACCAAATGTGCCTCCTCTCTGTAAGCGGCAACTCTTGACAGGTCTCGCCGGTGGAAGGCGGCTGCCCTGGCGCCTGCTTCACACTTCCCTTTGACTCAAGCAGCAGCAATGTAGATAAAATAGATTTTTATTAGTAAAGATGTGATATGTCACTTTTTAAATTTTTACCTTTGAAAGTTTAATGCAGACAGCAAATATAGTCATGACTGAGCATTAGATTGGGAAGAAGAGTGGGTGGAAGATGACAGCCATCCACTCTAAACATGGGATTTTCATTAACAGCTTGAAGCATTATATGGTATCTATGCTAAGCAAACTCAGGGGCGATATGATGCTGGGATAAATATATTAGTATATTAACTGGACTGAGTTTGGGTGGAATTTTGATTATCTAGGTGAAAGTAGTGCTTAACAAGGGCATACTGCTGATAGGAACACCAGTTTTGTGTCTTTACAAAAGAAGCCTGTGCATACCCAGGCTCAAGACAAGGAACAAAAGAAGCCTGTGTGAACTCAGGCTTAAGATAAGAAAGACTATCGAAACTACATGATCCCTTGAATATGGTAAACTACCTGAATATCTGGAATATGTAAATGACATTACCCTTGAATATGTTAAACCACCTGAATATCTGGAATATCTAAATGACATGAATATCTTGATTGTGTCAAATGAACTTGTCTGGAATATCTTAGGCGGATCGGGAAGTCTGTACACTCAGAGTACCTCAGCCAATGGGGAAATGAGGAGGGTCTCTTGAAGTTGGGGAAGTAGGATAAAAGGGGACTGCGTCCACCTGTAGATTAAGAGACCCCACAGGAATATGTCCCATGGACTCTCCCTTTATTTGAATAAAGTTTCTTTTTTTTTTTTTACAGGACTCCTCTGTCTCCTTTGTGAACACTGACTCCTGGTAGCATGATTTTCTGTACAAATGGGGGCTCATCCAGGATCCTTCCACCTTCCAGGGACAGTGGGTGATGGATGGGACTGACAGCGCACGTCACCGATATTTGGGTGATCAGCTGCCCTTCAGCGTCCGCCGGCCCTGGACGACTGATTGGGTACCCATGACTGTTCAGAAACAAACAAGTAGTGGACCAGGGGCGTCCACGAGGGGTGACCAGAGGGAAAAGGGTAAGTAAACAGGCAGTGGGCCTGAAAATACAGGTTTTGGTAACAGGCAGTGGGCCTGGAAACAAAGGGAAGGTTCTTAAGGGCACCCAAGGGGGGTGAAAAGAAAAACGCCAGATGGTAAGCCGGAGATTGGGGACCTACAGGTAGTCCTTCCGCTCGTTTGATACAAGGGAGGACACTCTCTTGCAGGTTTGGTAGCAGGCAGTGGGCCTGGAAATACTGGTTCTGGTTTTCTGGTTGCTGCCCTATCAGACACAGCAAGAAGCTGTGCAGGGCTGGGCTACAGAAGTATCTTAGGAGCTTGGATCCCCTCTAGATATTTATCTTGGAGGTATGGATAATGTCTGGGTTGCAAGGGATTTGAGTCTCCATCAAGACTGTGATTATTTGGTCCTTTGGAATATATGCTTTGCTGTACTGGAACGTGATTATCGGATCTTGATTATTGCTCTGCTATATAAATCTACGTTTATTGTACTGGGTTTTGTATATTAGTTGGAAGCCACTCAGAATTTAAGCCCAGCCGCTCCCAGCCCCTCTGATATCTGAGGATAAGCTGGAACACAAGGGGGTTTACTTTCTGCCAAATTTCTTATACTATTAGATTTGTAAATGGGAAATAATAAGAGTAAAGAGAAAGGGAGAAATGGAGAGCGAAAGAGTCCAATAATACCACCTATACAGTCCATTAGGTCGGATGCTAAAATACCGGGAGGATTTTAGAACTCCTCCAGAGATAACGAAGGAAACAGTGGTAAAGATTTGTTCTGGGTATCTGGTAACTGATAAGCCTGCCGGTCAGTCAAGGTGAAAAACCTAGCATGGCTGGGCTATAAAGATCTTTAAGGGTTTTGAGTCCCCTTCTGGTGGTCCCTTAAAGTGAAAACTTCAGGGATGCACAGAAATTTCAAGAGGAAAACACTTATTTTGTAAAAGTCAAATGTAAATATCTGTTTAACAGAGTATAATATTATTGATAGACTCATTCCTGCTTTTCCATAACAGTAGTTTTATAAGCATTAATACATGTCTTTATCAAGAGTAATATTCTGTTCATAAACTCTTGCAGAAAACAGAGACTAAAACTGCATAAGTATCTTTTTTCTGTAGGTATCAAAATGCTAAGAAGTGTCTTTCAAAATAAGAACTCTTGCTCACAAATTCCCTTTTTTCACCTAGACCTCTACGTGACACAGGAATATCTATTTTGAAGTGTATTTTGGAAGCTATATAGCCCAAAGGACCAGGAGATAAGGTAACTTCTGAATTTCAGATTTTTGGTAATTCCCCTGGTAACATTATGGAAAAAGTTGTGACAAAAGGAGTCTTAGAGTGGGCAGTACTGATAACCTTACTAGGCAATTGCTGTTGCAAGTGCTTTACCTTTGGCTCAGCTCATTCTTGTTGCCTTGCTTGGTCCCTTAGCAAGGGACAGGGATAAAGGAATGTTTTCCATTATCAGTTCAGGGCCATGCATACATACCAGGAATAGCTCTGGACAGATTCTAGCAATACTAACTATTTTCATTTTTGTCTAATGCTCTGCTTAGGAAAATATATCCCATTGCAGGTGGTGCCCTTTGCAAAGCTCTATGCTGATGTGCATAGGCTGCTTCACATCTACACAACACTTAAAGATGTCATTCAGAGACATACCCTTAGTAGCCTTATATTAGCCTCACCTAAACTCTCACTGAGACTGTGGCTAGGAGAAAGAAAGCATGGAGGCAGTGTCCCTGTTACATGACTTTCACTTTCAACCAGCACACTCCTAACTGTGCACGGAATAGACAGAGGAGAGCAATTACAGTTTAAAGTTTGGCTTTCAGTGCAGGTTGACAGAACCTAAAAATCAACACACAGATACTCATGCTGACAGTAGATGCTTTTGATTGCAGTGTTGGGTATAAAATAATATTTTCTCTGGACAATAGCCTTGATTCCTTTTACCTTGAAAAACATACAGAAGGAGTCTCCTTTGCCACTGAGACTTGTAGTTTCCATTTTCTTCATTTGATATGTGTACTTAAATGCATTATAGTTTCTGGAGTGGCCACAATGGTTCTTGAGACAGTGCAGTAAACTATAGAATAATCCCCTCCTACTGTATTGTGCCTTTTCTGGCTGCATATCTACAACATGATTGGTGGACTACACATTAACAGGCACCAGATCAGCTTCTGCATCTTTCAAATGCTGAAGTGTAAAAACAATTTGTTATTTCTAATTTATTATGTGGAAGAAAGCAAAGGTTGTAGCCTAATTTCCAGTGGGACTGTTAAAGATTTTTCACCAGACAAAGTGGGTTGCTCTAGGTATGCCATTTATTTAATCACAACTCAGAGTTGGGCCACCAACTCTGGGCCACCAGTTGGGCCACCAGTGAGTGGCAAATGGCCCAAGATCTCACACAGTTTTTATACCATTCAATCAATACCCATTACATAAGGTCCAAAGTCTTCGTATATTTCCACTCAGCCTATAAGTCCCCAATGTTTATCGTTTTTCAAAGACCATCACAATCCCCTGTCTCAGCTGCATTCTTCTGTTCTGGTTCCAATCCTTGGTTCAGTTTCAGGGTCTCTTCGGGTCACCGTCTCCACAATCACTCTTCTGCCTTTTCTGTCTTGCACAATTCTGAGCTTTCAAGATGTACTATTGAGGTTTTACCTTTTGTCTAGCAAAGCACCTGTGATTAATTAATTAATCACTCTTTGTTGAAACTGTCTCTACATGATTAGCTTGACTGGGTTTGAAACCAGCCTTGGATGGGTCTGTACCAGGAGCAGGTTGAGAACAAACATTCTGGGCCTGCTGAGCAGTATTTCTGCACTTTTACAAGACCCAAACCTCAGGTCTAAACCTGCACTAGAGACTATGAAAGATTCCTTTACAGGACGTGAGCATAGACTACACCATAAAGGAAAAAAAAAAAAAAGGAAAAACTCCCATAAATAAAGCCCAAATGCTATAAATGCATACTGAGCTGCTGTGTCCAGTCTGAGACACCCTGAAGCTTCTGTGAGAGATTTATTGCTCTGAATAGCATAGGGATTTTGCTAGCAAAACTGTGTACCTGTGAGTACAATTACTTTATTGATTTCTCTCCTCTTAGATGTCAACGTGTGCAGCAGCAGAGGAGAGCCGTGCTAAGCACAGACACATTTGTAATGTCTCAGAGTTGCAGGCAGTATCTGCATATTTTCATTGCAACCCTATTGCCATACACCCTTTGCCATAGTATCATCCCTGGTATGCTGCATTGAGGGTAGTGGACCACACTTCAAGAGGTCTACCATGTTAAAAATTGGAAATTAACAACTCCATAATGAAATGAGTGTTCAGTACTTGAGATAATGCAAAGTGCTGGTAGCAAATAGCCAGTGGCATCTAATTGAATTCAGGCTACTGTATTACATTGGAACGAATGTATTTCCCACTTTTGTTTTTCTAGCCTGACAAGCTTTTCTAGTCTTTCAAATTCCCAGCTCTGCCAGAAAATGTAGCTGCAAATACAGCTTGCATTAACTATGAAGAACACCCATTTAGTGAGGAAGAATAATAAGCTGTTTAAGATAAATTTGCAATTCAAAAGAAGTAATTCTAAAATACAATTATATTTTAAAAAGTAAATAAGAAAACACTAAATCTTCAAGAACAGTTAATTAAACCCTCTACTCTCTTAGACGCTAGAGTTTCTGTTACATTTAAACTCTGAGCTAAACATTAGGCATCTCTGGTGATTCCCAATGCAAGCTAGTAGGGCAGCATTCAGTGGCAGACAGCATGTAGCGCTCCAGAGACTGTGGACCTAAGCTGCTTTTCTTCTGCTTGCTGCATAATAGTAGTGTGATTGATTTAAACTGCACTTAGTTTTATGAGGCTTTGAATGTCTTAGTTTTCTTCTCCAAACTCTGAGGATGAATATGTCTAAAAGGGTACAATGTATTAGTTTGGTTTTGTTTTTCTGTAAAACAGATTAGATTTTTAAAAACAGAGTATAAACAGGATAAATTCTTAACAACCAATTTACATATGAGTTTGTCTCTTTTATCTCTTTTCTAAGTTGTCTTTAACATTAAATTACTCAACATACCAATCTCAGAGTTTTTGTAGCTGTATGTCAAGATTTTTACATTAATATCTCTGACACCAAATCTCAGTTTCCTTTACTTCCATTTACAAATGAGATCTACCTTATCAGGAGGTCACAATGAACTGGAAAATTTAATGTTCTTATAATGTACTGAAACCTGCAAGAGAAGCGCTATATCTTCTTATGGGTTAAAACCACCCCATTTACCTTTATGTAGTGAAACAAACGTAAGTGTTTAAAAGATACTTAAACAAATTAGAGCTAATTTTAGATAAGGGTCTTAATTTACATGAAATTTTTTTTCATACTGTGAGAGCTAAATGCACATCTGGCAACACTAACTTCATATTCTGTATTGAAAACTGTGTTAGATAGCCACATTAGTGAACTTTTTGAAAATTATAGGCCTTATTTCTGTCACTTCAAACAAATATACTAATATATACCATACATATACATAGGTATACTTAATATTTGAACAGGAGAAATTACAGTGTTACACTAGACATTGAATAAATAAAATCGTATGCCATGTGACCCTTTTGACTATAGGCACTTCCTCCTGAGTGTGTGAGCAAGTATATAAGGAGTGTTTCTGTAGTATAGTGGTTATTATGTTTGTCTCACCTGCAAAAGGTCTGTGATTTGTAACTGGGGAGACAACACACACGCATTCCTATACAGTTGGACTTGAGGATTTTAAGGGTCTTTTCCAACCCAAATAATGCTATGATCATAAGCACAGAGAGCAGAGGTTCATCTGTTTTGACCACATAAATGAAAATTATTTTATTGGATTGCTGTTGTGTCTTAGTATGGATGATATTTACATATATCCTTTTTCATTCATGTGTAATATATCAGGCTGTGAACTTATAATTGTTGCTGCAGAAGAGCAAGCATTTTCCCAGAAATTAAATTAGAAAACTGTATTAGCAACCTTCAAGAATTTGAACTGGCAGGTTATCAGAGCCTAATGCAACCGGAGATTTTGGGCTATGTTTTTCAAAACACCAAAGTTTACTTGCAATGATGAGAAAAACTTTTTTTAAGAAGTGATACTGGGAAATTGAAATTAAAAAATTGGTCCTTTTATTTTCTGCAATGATTCACAGATTCAGAGTGGTAGGGGTTGAAAGGGACCTCTAGAGATCTTCTAGTCCAACTCTTCTGCCAGAGCAGGATCACCTAGAGCAGATCACACAGGAACAAGTCCAGGCAGCTTTTAAAGGTCTCCAGGGAAAGAGACTCCCCCACCCCTCTGGGCAGCCTGTTCCAGTGCTCTGTCACCCTCATCTCTCTGATTGTGACCATCAAGACTGTTCCTTATCCACTGAGTGCTCCATCTGTCAAATCCATGCCTCTCCAATTTAAAGAAAAGGGTGTCATGCGGGATGGTGGTGAATGCTTTGTCACAGATAGATGACATCGGTTACCCTTCCTTTATCCACCAAGGTCACGACCCCATCGTAGAAGGCCACCAGATTTGTCAGGCACAATCTGTCCTTGGTGACGCCATGTTGGTTGTCACCAATTACCTTCTTGTTTTCCATGTGCCTTAGAATGGTTTCCAGGAGGATCTGCTCCATGATCTTGCCAGGCACAGAGGTGAGACTGACTGGCCTGTGGTTCCCTGGATTTTCCTTTTTTTCCTTTTTTAAAGATAGGGGTTATGTTTTCCCTTTTCCAATCCATGGGAACTTCACCGGACTGCCATGACTTGTCGAATATGATGGATAGAGGTTTCACAACCCCATCTGGCATGAATGGGTTTGCCTTTGCCTGAGGCAGGAGTAACCCAAACTTTTTTTCCCAACAAACTTTTAGCCTGTACGACAGGGACTTTATTTCCTTCTACAGTATGTAAAAGTTCAGATCAGGCAGGGCCAGCTCGGTTGGCAGATCTTCTAGTGTCAATTAACCAGGTGGCTTTTGCTAAATGTGTGTCCCAATGTCTGAATATCCCATCCCCCCACTGCTCTCGGTGTGGTCTTTAACACTTCATTACACCGTTCAACCTTCCAAGGTTATGATACATCTCCTCAATGCTGTGCTCTTTGGCCCAAGTGTTTATGAGGCTATTTTGGAAATGAATCCCATTGTCTGAGTAAATTCTTTCTGGGGTGCCATGTCACCAGAGGACCTTCTTTTCAAGGTCCAGGATAGTATTTTGGGCAGTGGCATGGGGCACAGGATATGTTTCCAGTGCCCCGGTGGATGCTTCCACCATTGTGAGCACACTCATCTCTTTTTTGGTGAAGTATAGGATGCCTTGGATCCTCTGTATCCCCAGCTCCAAAATTCTAGGGATTGACCTCGAGTCTTTGCTGGTTCTTTCTGCCAGAGACTCCAGGTAGGGCCATTCTCTCCAGCTGTGGAACAGAGCACATTCTTTACATCTTGCCCTTTCTGGGCTGGTCCAAGGGCTACTGCATGCACTACCTCCTGCTTGATCTGTTCAAAGGCTTATTGTTGCTCAGGGTCCCATTTGAAATAATTTTTCTTCTGGGTCACTTCATAGAGAGGGCTTATAGTCTGACTGTAATTTGGAATATGCATCCACCAGAAACCCACAGCACCTAGGAAAGCTTGTGTTTCCTTTTTGCTTGTTGGTGGGGATATAGCTGTTATTTTGTTGATCACATCGATTGGGGTCTGGTGACATCCATCTTGCCATTTTACTCCTAAGAACTGGATCTCCTGTGCAGGTCCCTTAACCTTACTTTGGTTTATGGAAAAAGCAGCTTTCAGAAGGCTCTGGATGATCTTCTTCCCTTTCTCAAAAACATTGTCTGCTGTGTTGCCCCATATGATGATGGCATCAATGTATTGAAGATGTTCTGGAGCTGCGCCCTGTTCCAGTGCGGTCTGGAACAGTCCATGGCAGATGGTAGAGCTGTGTTTCCACCTCTGGGGCAGTTGATACCTGGACTCGCCTCCAAGTGAAAGCAAACTGTGGCCTGCACTCTGCTGCCAAAGGAATGGAGAAAAAGGCATTAGCAATGTCAGTCGTGGCGTACCACTTGGCTGCCTTTGACTCCAGTTCATGCTGGAGTTCCAGCATGTCCAGCACATCAACACTCAGTGGTGGTGTGACTTCATTCAGGCCACAATAGTCCACTGTCAGTCTCCATGCACTGTCAGGCTTCTGCACTGGCCAGATGGGGCTGTTAAAGGGTGAACGAGTCCTGCTGATCACCCCGTGGCTCTCCAGTTGATGAATCAGCTTATGAATGGGAATCAAGAAACCTCAGTTGGTTCAGTATTGTCACTGGTGCACTGTTATGGTAGCAATTGGCACATGTTGGTCTGCAACCTCTAGCAATCCCGCAACAGAAGGGTCCTCTGAGAGACCAGGTAAGGCAGACAGCTGCTCAATTTCATCAGTCTCTATAGCAGCTATACCAAAAGCTCACTGGTACCCTTTTGGGTCCTTAAAGTACCCTCTCTTGAGAGAGTCTATGCGAAGGATGCATGGGGCATCTGAGCCAGTCACAATGGGGTGCTTTTGGCACTCCTTCCCAGTCAGGCTTATTTCAGCCTCCAACACACTCAGCTGTTGAGATCCCCCAGTCACAACAGAAATACTAATGGATTGTACTCCTTTATAGCTTGATGGCATGAGGGTACACTCTGCACCCTGTGTCCACTACAGCTTTATACTCCTGAGGCTCTAAGACTGACATGCTTCACTCATGTCTTGGAGGAGCAAATTATTGGTCAGGTCAGGTCCTCCATCCTGTTTGGACATGGGAGCAGCAATTTTCCTGGAAGACTCCCCACTGGTGAATTTGTTCCCTTTCGATTAATTTACTCATTCCTCAAGAAGTGAGGTAGGTTTTCCATCATACCTCCTCATGTCCTCTCCACGGTCATGTAGGCAAAACCACAGCATACTCTTTGATGGATACCTGCTGTATTCACTTCTTTGAGCAGAGGAACGCTTACTCCTAATAAGTGAGATACTGGCTTGCGCAGGTAGGAAGTGGAACATCTCCTCTCTGAATTACTTAAAATCCTGGGACAGTGTCCAGCCGAGACACAGGCCTGTAGGAGGGAAGAGAGACTTTCCTCATATTCCTGGAGTCCGTGAACCATCTCATCCACTGTTTGTGCCTCATCCACATTCCAAGTTCTTATTGCAAATACATTGGCACAGGAGGATGGTGCACTCTGCATTAATTTCTGCCACTTGGGTTGCATGCATTGGACTACATCTGGATCTGTGGGTGCTCGTACATTGTTCAGGTCACAATAAACTATCTCTAGCACAGCTCGTTCCCTCAGGTACTGAATACTTTTCTCCAAGGTGGTCCATTTGCCTGGCTGATGTGACACCCTTCTCGTAAAAGGATACCTGTCCTTCATACCTGTCAGGAGTCATATCCAGAGGCTTATATTTTGTGTCCTTCTTCCAATCGCTTTGCCAATGCCCCCTTCTCCACAAGTGACCCCAACCGCTTGGGTTATCTGCCCTCTACATCCATGCTACTGGCCCCGTTAGCCCAGCAGTGAAGCAGTCAGGTGATAATAAGTTCACCTGGACAACGCTGAAGTCTGTATGGATATCCCATAGCACCCTCAGGGATAAAAGTAAAGTGGTTACTACTGCTTCATTCTCTGTCTCTGTGGATGGCCCTGCTCCAGTCTCATTCTTGAATGTCTCTGCCTCTTGGGATGGCCTTGTTACCTCATCATCCTCTGCCAGACGGACTGATTTATGTGTCCATTTCGTTTTCTGTACTGGGGCCACTGACACTGACATCAGTTGACACTGGCAATGGCACTGGCACACAGGGATTTGTGGAAGGTGAAGCCTTTATGGGAGGTGGAGCCTTTGTGGTGGACTTGCTGCAGTGGGATGTGGATTTGCCACGGTGGGAGGTGACGTGGCCACAGTGGGAGGTGACGTAGCCATGGTTGTGACATGACTTTGGGTCTCCTCCCTGCCTACTGTGCAGGTCTGCGCAGTCCCGCTTTGCATTAGGGCAATTCGGGTGATTGCACACAGTCTGCCTCTGCCCTGAGCAACGGTAGGAGAGAAATACTAATCAGCATTTAATAATAATAAATAATAATAATATAATCATATAATCATCATCAATGCCAGATCAGCATTCCCAAACAGTTCTTTAACCTTACACATCACAAGAACATTCAGAAGCTAGCCGATCTCTGGCCACAGGTCACCCCAACCCCATGAAAAATTTCCAAAATATCACACTTTTGCCATTGTCCCAAGAGAAGAGGGGAAAAAATTGGAATAATTTCTCCACATCCAACCCAGCACTGAATAATCTCTCCTCTATAGACTGATTCCCCAAGGAGAAAAAGGGAAAGGTGTAATTATTGAAAGCCTCCAGGAAATAACTCATGAAGAAGCAGGGTGCTGACTATTAAACACAGATACAGATACAGATACAGGATTCCTCCCAACACCAATAATACACCAACCAGCCTAACAAAACCCCTGAACCTGGTTCAAGCATCTAAGATCAGGATAATGTGGAACATGTAAGGCAGCAATTCCCACTGTTCTGTCAGCAACTTAAAGAGCCTCTGTCCTGGTCCCAGGTAGTGATAAGCTGCTTTCCTGGGGCCAGTCTATAAGATTTTGTTTCATTCCATAATACATCAAGCTGAGAGGTCACTGTAACCCCCATACCAGTGGCACTGGGAGCTGGCTGTGTGGGAAGCTTGCAGAGGCTCAACCCAGAAGGTGTGTGTGGGTTGACTCCAGGGTTCCAGCGGCAGTGGGGTATTTTTAGCTGGCAGCTCTATCTTTGTTCGGACCTCATGGCGGGTAATTAGCAGAGAAGTAGCGTCTTTTGTCAAGGAAATTGCTCTGGTTAGGGGAGGTTGAAAGTTCCTTTCTCCCTGCTCTCCACTCCCAGGCTCAGATAGGGTTTTTTCTCCCTTCGCTTTTGGGCTTAGAGTTTTTGATTTATTTTTTTGCTTTGCCATTTTTGGAACCTGGCTGTGTCAGTCCATGGGTGGTGAGTTCCTGTATCATTTGTTCTATTTTTCTGTTATTTTAATTGCTTATTAGCAGTAGTATTGTTGGTAACACCGTAAGTTTTATTTATATAATTAAATAGTACTTATCTCAACTTTTACAAGCCTCCCTGTTATCCTTCCAACCCTTCCTCACTGGGAGTGTGTGGGGGTGTGGAGTGGTAGAGTGACTGGTGGTGCTTAATTGCTAGGCAGGGCTAAACCACAACAGCCTTGAACTCAAGGTCTTGATCAGCCACCACCACATCGTTATAATGAATATTTATCACACACTAATCAGATCTGCTCTGATCTCAACTCTCTCAAGCCCCACATCAGGCACCAAAAAGAACTGTCGTGGTTTAACCTTATCTGGCAATTAAGTATCACACAGTCACTCACTCACCTCCCACCCTCCTCCAGTGTAGGAAGAGAGTCAGAGGAAAACACAAGGAAAGCTCATAATGTTGTGAAAAGAACTATTCAAAAATATAAATTAAAATTATAGTGATATTAATACAAACAATACTACTGATAATAAGTTATTAAAATAATAGAAAATATAACATGTGATATAATTGCTCACCACCCACTGACCAACACACAGCCAGATCCCAAGTAGTGAGAGTCAGAGCCAGAGAACCTAAGAGCCAGAGCGTGAGAGCAGTCACAGCAGAGTCTGAGCAAGCCCCATGAACGACAGAATGACTGAGAGAGCCACCCAACCCACCAACTCACTAACGAACAAGTAAGCTAGCAAGCTAACACACAAGCAAGTTAACAAGCAAGCAAGCAAGAGAGTTACCAAAGGAGCTATGGACCCCCAGCCTACTCCCTGATTATGCACCGAGCATGATGTGCTATGGAATGAAATAGTCAAAAGGTTAGTTTGGGTTAGCTGTCTGAACTGTGTCCTCCTCCTACACTGCTTGTAAGGTGAAAGTTGAGAATACAGATGCAGTATCAGAAGCTGAAAAGGTCCTTGAATTTGGTGCAAGCACTCCCCAGCACCAGCTAAAATGACACCTTACCAGTTCTATTCTCAGGACAAATCCAAAAACATAGCCTCATACCAGCCACTGTGAAGAAAACAAACTCCTGACTAAAACCAGCACAGTTGCATAAGCCAGAAATATTTTCTTTCTTACACAAGCCTTTTGTGCCTGTATTGACTGTTTTACAGAACAGAGACCCATTTAAAATCTAGCACAGAAAAATAACAAATCAAGTATGTTAAAAGATGCTCAGCTTCCAAAAATTAATACACTTTTAGTATGCTGCATGGGAATACTGAACTTGAATGAAACTGAATTCGTGCTTTTGCATTAAATTGATTTCAGATCACAAATCAACAGGAAGCCTTATCTACTTCTTTTTTACCTCAGACCTTGCATTAAAAACAGTTTTTGTACTACTGTAAACATTGCTGTGAAACTCTTTCTTAGGTAAGATGTATCTCTGTTGTGCTATAACAAACTCTCATCTTTGGCTAACCTGAAAACTCTGGAACTCATTTTGTTCTAATGTCAACATTTAGAACAACAAAAAAAAATTATTGCATTGCACGTTGCATATTCTTCAAAAGTGTTGCTTTGATTTTTTAAGTGGAAATGAGTGCTTTCTGTCTGAGAAATAAAGAAAAGAAACAAAAAAGTCAGACATTTTTGATAGAATTGAAATATCTGAGGCATTGTTAACAGAGGTCATGCTGAGCTGTTTACATTACCTGTTCAGATTTTTCTATCATTGCCTGCCTCTTACAGGAGATAACTGCAATATTATGTTGATGTATTTAGTGTCCTTGCTTCTCATCTGCACCAGGCTTGACCGTATTTTGGAGTGGTAGGAAGAAATTACTTTCTGTCCTCTGTCACCAGCCTCTCTGCACTCTTTTGAGAAGTAGTAAACTGGCATAAAGTCTTTATCCTGTTGTGAGTGTGATTTGAACCGCTCAGAGTTCTTCTTGCATGAAGTCGATAGCAGAGACATGGTGAGAAAAGAAGGAAAAGAACATTTTGTGGAGAGCATCTCATGGGGATGGGACTTCTTCAAGGTATAAATGTCCCTGAATGGTGTTGCTTCTGAATGGAGTATGACATGTCCCCATGGCATTATGATTTCTGCATTTTGCAAAGTTACAGAACAAATTCTTATCTTAAAAAAGTGTTGCTATTAGGCTGCTGTAGTGTTTGGTTCTGGTGGTGTTTTTTGTTTTGTTTTGTTTTGTTTTGTTTTGTTTTGTTTTTAAATTGAGTGTATGTCTGTTGATAAGATTGAAGATCCTGCTACAGCTGTTCTTTTATCAGTGTGTGGAAACTTCAGGTTTACCAAGAAGCACACAAGGCAAAGTATTTCAGAGGATAAGACAAACTAATTCTGAGTTCTGTGGAAACAACTACATTTGGAACAGTTTGAAGGTGTCATCTGGTACTGGTAAGTAGGGAACCTTGATTCAAAATATCTAAGGTCTGTTTTAAGCTCTGTCAATCAGTCAGTCTGAGCCTTAGTTTACCAATGTATATGAGAAACGTAAGTATCTCAACACTTACTGAATTAATGCTTGCAAGAAGCTGGGAATTTTTAGATAAATTGTGTTATGAAAGAATAAAGTGTATATTTAAGCTATTTTTGTTAGCCATTTTATTGGCAGTAAGATAAATAATTCTGGATATCCTATCACATTACCTTAAATAACACAAGCATGGCAACACTGTTCTTTTTCTAAAAAGGATCATTGCAATGTAAAGGTAATTTTTGTACATAGAAAATGCTGTACACTTCCAAAAGCTAATACTGTAAGTTATATCTATTTCAGTTTAGTTTGTTTTGATGAGATGATCTTGCAAGACCGCTTGTAACTGCTGTGCATATTTCATTTTGCCTGGAATGTTAAGTAGTTGCCTGCTGGCCACAGCAGGTATTTTTTTTCCACCTAAAGGTGTTCCTGGTCACTATTGTAAAGTGAAGAAAGATTGTTTTCAAAGGTAAACAGTCGAGGCATTTCCCCAAATCCACACCAGAAAGAAATGGAGAGTCAGTGATTTTTAAATTGTCTTGTTTCTCTTTGGTATCACATCATTATCGCATAGTATAGCAGAATTACTACCAGTGCTTATGCTCAGAACTAGGCCCCAAATACTTTTGTTACAAAATGATAAGGAATGTTTAAAAATATTGCCTGTCTTGAAATGCAGGATAGATATCTTTGAAGAAACTGACAATTCAAAAACCATTCTTGCATCCTCTTTTTCATATTGTTCTGCTTATTCCTTTCTCCTTCCTCATTCTGCTTATTAACATTAATAAAGAGTCTTAAAAGTAAGGCTTTTTCTCCTTACTATTTTTGCATTTCCCCCCCACTTGTTTCCTTTGGTGTTTTTTTTTGGTTTTTTTTTTTTTTTTTTTCTTTTAGTCTCCTGTCTCCACTCTCCACAACCTTTTACCTTCAAGTCTATGGCCAGCCTATAGTCACCTCTTTGTTTCACCTTTGCGTTCTGAAGGCTAAAGCACAAATAAAAGAGCCATCCCAATTTCAGTGAGCCCTTTTTTTGCCCCACTTTTTTTCTCTTCCTTGCAATTACTATTCAAAATCAAACAGCACTCCCTTATCACTGAAAAACAGCATCTGTGTGAGGCACTTGGGGAATGCAGCACTATTACTGTGTTCCCACCCCTTCAAAGATACAGAATGATTAAACCATTTGTATGTCATAGTCACTTCTCTCCTTCATACCTCATTTCCTTAGAAAGAATATCTCATCCTGGAATCCTGACAGTGTGAAATTGTAAACACAATCTGGACTGTGAGTGCAAATTTTGTGTTCTGATGCAATTGTGTTTGTGTGCATCAGCTGGATCAGCCATATTACATATTTTCACATCTAGTAATTTTCATATGAAGCGATTTAGCTGGTGAAGTAGTAAACAGATGAGGAAAATACTGGATAGGTATATCTGCAGATAACACTTCCTGTGCTGTTTATATACATGCATAATTTATGCTTATAGAACTCTTTTTCTCAGTAGGCAAGTGTTCAATACCTTTCCCCTTCTGGACCTTTGCTGTTCCTTTTGAAGTTTTGCTAACTACCCAGTGTCACTTACATGAGTTCACAACTTCTTGTGGGTGCACTTGAAGGCCTTGAGATGCTGATAGGGTCAACGACAATCCCCAGTGGGATTTCTGCTGAGTGTCTAGATGTTCCACAGAGTAATTTAAAAGTTTTTCATACTTAAAGAGAAAAGAGATGAAAGACATGATCACAAAATTATTTTTTCCTAGGGAGTCAGAAAGTGAGATTGGCTCTTAATTATTTTAAAGTGTTACTTGTGTGGAGAAATAATCATGCTTACATAAAAATCATATAGACCATCTATGGGCATCATAATATTTTAAAACATTTAGAGTGTTTTGATATAAAGTTTTATTGGCTGAATTGAAAAGCATTAGTTACAACAGCAGGGTGAAGGTGTATTTAAGTCTCATTCTTTGTCCTGTAGTCCATAGAGTTTTTAAGAGTGTTCAGACTTCAGAATTTCAGAAATTTTTATCATCTTGCAGTATTCAAGATATGTAGCTCTCGCATACACACAGAACAGGAATTACATCTTGATTGCAGCAATGAATTGTTGAGAATCCTGACTTCTTGGTTGCAGCTTCTTCATAGGCACTTTTGTTGTTTTGCACATGTGTAAATATTATTGTCCTGCTAATAAGACAAGGTTATTGGCTTCAGACTACTTTGAAGCATTCAGTTTGAAGATGTACTCTCCTTCCCCCACAAAAACAAAAAAAAAAAAAAAAGGAAAAAAAGGAAAAAATAAGGAACTTGTCAAAGGCGATGGTTATTGGTGGAACATCATCTGTTTGTATGTTTTGTTGCTAAGGTTGTTATACCTGGTATACGCATTTCCAGGCCAAGAAAGCTACATAGGAAGTTAACTTAAAATGAGCACCTACAGCCATATTCTTATGAACGTAGTTCCTTATTCTTCCACAACTTCCCTTAAAGAAAATGGGATGATGTTCAGAAGAATGTGTTTCTCAGTGAAAAAGAGGAAATATAAATATAAAATACATTTTTCTTACTACTTCACATTTCTATGCATACATTACCGATGAACAAATGATTAAAAGAAACACAGAGTTCTTCAAGCTGTAAGAGACATCAAGAAGGCGTAACACACAATTAGTAGCACACACTTAATTTGATATGTTAACTGGGGATGTGAGAATGAACATATTTTTCTGACACCAAAAGTGGAGGAATAGTTATGTGCAAATTAATTACAAACTTACCACTTTGGAGACACTGTAGAGTTTTAAAACACTAATAAGTCTTAAGGCACACATATTGAGAAGGAGTAAACAGATACATGCTCCCATAATGGATAATGAAGTTGACCAGATTTAATGAACAAGTGTACAACTGCACAGGTGTTCTTCAGCTGATCAATTCATTGTGCAGAAAATTACCATTTTGTGCTGGATTGCCTTAAAAAAGTTTAGCTGTTATTAGGACAACTTGAATCAGCTCAAGTTTGGTTGGGATTTTTGTTTGCTTGTTTGTTTGTTTGTTTTTTGTTTGGGATTTGTTTGTTTTTATTTGCCATCTCAGTGCTATTTCTTAGTGTTTTTTTAATCATTTAGGCTTGAGATTAGAGCAAAACTGCCATTAGTTCTCATAGGGTTAGATACAGGGACCAAGAATACATGTGACAAGAAAATACGGGTTATCGCCTTTTTTGTTGTTGGTGGGCGTAAATTGAAGGTCTTATCTACAGATAAGTCTATGACAGCTCGGTAGGGGTCGTGCTGTACTTGGCGGACCTTCTAGGTCCTGCGTCCGCCACGACAGCAGGTGTCTCTGCTTTCCCGCGCATCTAGCGGTGGCCTAGGCCCTGCTGCCCCTCCCGCCGTAGGCCGGACTACCAGCAGTCGTCAAACCCATCAACTCTTAGAATAAGATGCACAACCGCCCAGGATGTGAAGTGCATAATCCCGTTTTATCGGCAAAGTAATACTTTTAGGTTTTGCGAGGCAGATTTCCCCTTGTAAAGGCTGATTTGGTATATTAGCTACTGTGCTCGTTACTTACGGTTGCTTTTCATATTTAAAACATACTAACATTTGTTTATCGTGCAGAGGCTGTGTTAAAGGGAGTGTGTGTCTGGGAGGAGTGTGTGGGGACAGGACACGGAAGACGGTACACACGACAGGACATTTGTCTGGCTCTTTTGGGCTCTCCTTTGCATAAAGACAGAAGTAGTGGTTGCTTAGTTTCACACAACTTTTTCCTTCCCGTGTTCCATGCTGCAACTTCAAGCACGGAGCAGGCTCACAGATATGATTTACCAGAAATACTTGGGGAATAACAAGTATGTCCACTTAAATATACAAAAATACGCAGAAGCGTCTGCCCGTTTCGGCTACACTGCGGCGGGAACGTCGCCGTCTGCCCCGGCGGAGGGGCCGTGGCCAGGGGCGGGCCGGGCCGGCACGGGCGGAGGAGGGGCTGCGCTCCGCCGGCCCCACCGCACACACCGCCCCTTGCTAAACGCAGCGGCGGAGCGGTACCAGGCTGAGGCACTCGGCGGTTCCCAGCGCCCGGTTGGACGGGGAGGGCGCCCGCGGGACAGGTAGGCTGGGACCCGTCCCGACCCCGCAGGTGCGGCGCCGGGAAGCCGCGGTGCCGAGAAGCCGCGGTGCCGGGCGCGGGTGCGGTGGAGCAGCGCGGCGGCATCCCGCGGAGGGGGACGGGGACGGGGACGGGGACGTGGACGCGGACGCGAGGCAGCATAGCCGCCGGGGCGGAGAGGGACTTGCCCTGGGCAGAGGTGTGCTTAGAATCGCGGTGGGATTCCGGGTCCTCTCGTCGGTACCGCTGCCTTGCAGAGCAGACAGGCGCTCGCGCGTGTTTCTCTCCGCCTTGTGGCTGGTGTGTGACCGCGCTGGTGAAGCGACCCCGGGTAGGCTCTGTCTCGCTCTCTCCCCAGTTTAACATCGTCTGCGTCTACCGCGCTAGCGGTCCGGAACCGGGGCGAGTCAGTCCAGGCTTTCCGTACAGCAGAGGATTTTGCCTGAAAGATTTTTTTTTTTTTAAGGTTACCGTTCGTTTTCACGGAAAACTTTTGGCAGTCCTAAGTAGAGAGTGGAACGAGTATGCATACGGTGATGTTTTTGTGTGTATGTATGTAAATAAGCAAGATCGGCATTTGAAAACGCACGTTTAGTAGCTTTGTTCCAGCGTATGTCTCGGCAGAAGTTGCCTAGAGAATTTCTCAGTTGTGTGGTATCCTGCAAAGGTTTTCGTTTGGTGACAGTCATAGTAGTGTCAAGATTTCCTATTTTATGTTTCAGCCAAGAAGTACGGTAGATCCGGAAATGCAGGCAACAAGTTAATGAGAAAAAACAAGCAACTTTTTCCTAGAATGAGCTGGGAATGCAGGGCTTTTTTGGTAGTCTTGCGAATTACTTAAATGTTGCTGCCAGTCACTGAGTACTTAAATGTAGTCAAAGCAGGCATTATTTCCCAGAATCATTCACAGCTCTGAAGTTCGTCTGAAGTACCAACTTTTGATTATAGAGTGAGTTTAAAACCTCAGTTTGGCACATGCTGTGAGTACTGAAGATGTTTCATGACATACTTTCTCAGGTTTGTAACTGAGCTTTGGTGCAGCAGTTTGGAAAGCAGATTAGCATAATGACTTTATTTAGAAAAAATGTTTTTATCCAGTAAGTTGGAAGAACAAACAAACAGAAAAAAGCCAAGTCTGGAGAGTGACATTTGTTTCCCAGCAGATAAGCTATAGTCCTATGCTGAAAAGTCCTAGATGGTTTGACTGAACAGCATGTCTGATGTGAGAGTGTAGCTGAAAGCTGGCTTCAGGCTTCAGTTTCCTTGTCAGCACCCCAAAGTGGCATTTGCGCCCAATAACATGATACTGGGAGGACAGCATACGTGATTAGGTATATGTGTTCTTGAAGTTCAGGGGGGCGTGCAGCTGTCTGAGCTGGACACAGAATTTAGGTGACCAAATTGTCTGTATCAGTTGCTACTCAGTGGCCCTCCAAATGAAAGGGTATTAGGAAGCCTATTTTTATGTTCTGTCTCAAGTCAGAAAGGCCAGCTGGGCAGTTGTGCTCCACATTTTTATTAAACTGGACAAACAGTGTAATTTAAGCCCGAGTTTCTACTTGTTTCTCATATAACTCATATTCCTGCACAACGTCAAAACACAGGACCTTATCTTGTAAAATTTATTTAATTTTTCTCGTACAGACAACTGTCATCACCATGTGACCTTGTCATACAATGGAATTTAAGTTCATATCTCTTCCCACAAGATGTGGATCAGTTGCGTCATATTAGTATTGATTGTTAATATGCTGTGGAGATGGCATGGCTTTGCATTTGGCTTCTTAAAATGGAGCAGTTACAAGTTGGAAGTGTTACAAGTCTGCTATCAGATGTCCAGTTCACAATGAGTAGTGAATTTACAGTCCGTATCTTGCAAAAACATTTTCAGCTGCTGGCTACTCAGTGCTTGTGTGAAGTAAGCTGGTTGTATCTGTTTAATTTCCTTGGAAATCACTTATCAGACTTCTGAGTATCAGGTGGTAAAATGGTCCAGAGCCTGCACTGTTCTACAGGCTGTGCACACCAGTTTCAACTACCCACAGGCAGAAACTGTACTGCCTTTGCCTCAATAGCATGATGCTTTAGGCCTTGGTATGCCATAAATTTTACCATTTAACTGCTAAAGCTAAAAATATGCATAGCCGGTGCCAACACTTGAAATACGACTGGAGATGCGGTGTTTTGTCCTCCCAGGGTGGGCACAGGGAGAACCCATCCAGGGGTTACTGTGTCAGATGAGCTGTTCCTGCCTTGCAGATGAACTGAAGGGTTGGACCAAGTGAACAGTCCTTTGGTGACTCTAATAACCTTGTTCTCCACAAGTGCAGTTTAACAGAAGCATTTAACTCATCTGTGCAAAGAGCATGGGAACCGTGCATTAACATACTTCAGTTTGATTAATATCTAATGGAGTGTGGAGTGGGCTTTTGACTGCAGCTGGTAAGGATTGTTGAATTTGTATTCAGATTACTTGGCAGGAGTTTTGCACCTTCTCTGTGGATACCTTTTTCTTATCTAGGCATTTTCACTTCGTCTCATTAGGGGACGTAAGTGGCTTTTGAGGAAGGAAAAAAACACCACACCAATTCTTTGCAAATGTGCTACAGTTTTAGTCAAAACAAAGATACATTGATTCTTTCACAGAGAATACTGTAACATTGATGTGATCCAGTATATGCATTCTTAAAATGTAAGAGTGTTGAGCAGTAAAAATCTACTATAAGCCTTTCTTTAGATGTGGAGTGGGATGGTATTGTGAAATTACAAAATTCTTACATCATTCCCATTAAGCAGTTTCTTCCTTGTGAATAAGACCGGTGACACCAAATTTCTCTATATGGTAGTTACGTTACCAACTTGCTGTCAGCAATGGAATTTGAACCTGATTTTTAATATTAAGAGAGTTTCCCAATAGTTGGTACTTGTATTCCCCTTTGAAGATTTGAAACATATGCTTGAATCAGCATATCATGAACTCAGCTATAACTGCATTATTTTTTCAACTAAAAGAATAATCTGTGTCTTGATATTCCACGTTTTTCTTATGAAAAGAGTATGTATTATCTCCTGTCAGAAAAATAGGAGTCATATTCTGGGGAGGGATTGACTTTACTAGAATAGCTTTATTAATTGTTTCAGCATTCTTGTTATTTAACCCATTCAAACTGTCTTTAATTTATCTTTTGCTTGTGTAAGGATTTGTGTTTCATGCCTCTGGATGTACACATTAGGTTTACACTAAAATGTAAACAGCCAGCTCTTCATGTTTTATCTGTGTTTTGTACCTGACTCTCAATTAGCCCATTGTCAGCAATGAGGTACTAATTCTGAGCCCTTGTGATGTGCAAGACAATGAAAGACTGTAGATTGGGAAGCAGGAAGCATAATTTTAACTTTGACACTGACTTGATGTGTGACCTCAGGAAATGTAAACTTTTTTTCTGCTGCTGTAAAAGAACAGTCTTCTAAGCCTACCAAATTATTTTTGTTGAGCACACAGAGATGTAAGTTAACTTTTACAAAGAAACTTGAATATAAAGATAATATTAATGTGTCTTTTATTTAAAATAGAAACGCTAGCATGAACAGCTGTATGTTGTATGGCTCTAGTGTCCCACCACTCCCGTCACAGAAGCTGAACAACAGCACAAAAACAATAGCAAAAATGATCTTGCCTTTTAGAATCTAAAATTTAAGACAAAAGACAATAGGAAATAAGGAAGGACAATGAGATCATGAAAACAGCTGTCAATCCAGAGTCATATTATTATTCAACAAAAATCATGGAGATTAAAATGTTTGAAAGGATTAATGATAATTTTTTCAAGTGAGAGTCTTCAAATAGGAGACAATGTAGAACTACTTCTCTGAAACACCAATGTATTATCAAGAGGGATGGTACCGTGGCCTGGCCAAAGAAGAGGTCAACATTAAGTATAAGAAATGTTGAGCATGGGCAGAGACTGGGAAAGGCAAGGGGGGGCTTGGAGAAGTCATGACCTTAGGATAATGCAGAAAACAGATTTGTCAGGCTAGAGAGGCGAAGACCAGCAGGGTTTTGTGATGTGGGGTGCCCTGATGCTGTCTGGTGATGTCTCTTACAGGCAGTGCTCGTCTGGGAAGGTGTGTTCAGAACAGTGGAAGAGAACATAGGGAAGACGGAGGTCTGATCAGGATTGCTTAAGAGAAAAATGACTAATAGGGCACTAATGTGTGTTTAGGGTGACTGACACATCTATGAGCCTGGTGGAATAGCAAACCAGTTTAGTAGAAGATATGTTACTTGATGGATTGCAAGGGAGAGAAAAATAAACTGGACAGAAAATGGTAAGCAAGCTGGTAGTATGTTGTTCCATACACAGCCCCATTTCTTTTGGAAAGAAACCATTGCTTTGTAAAGTTTTCCATACATCACAAGCATTATGCTATGAGTTCTTGCTGCATCGTGCTTATCTTCTTCAGAGGTAGATTCTGCAAGTCCTCTTCAAAGTGAGTAGCGCTGTATTTCATAACTAACTGTAGGAGACAAATATGTGCAGCACAAAATGATACAGAGACACAGTAAGGGCAGAAGGATGTCGTTCTTAACATATTTTGGTCTCAGGCCTGTGAGAATATTTTTCATTAGTGAAAACAAAGACATCTGAATAAGTTCAGCATGTTCACAGAATCTTTTGAAGCTCGTCCTATACAGAACCCTTGTTTATCTACTTTTCAGGACTTTTTTTGGATACCTGATGAATGTAAGGGACTTACACAACAAGAAATAACTGTCATCTGATAAGTTACTCATTTTTGTCTTGTGGAAATGTTTTGATTTTATCTTGAGACATTTTTTCTCAAGTACAGGAAAAAATTATTCAAGGTGGAGATAACTTTGATTTGGGATTTGTCCTGCCCCTCACAGTTACTGGGATCAAAACACTCTGCCATCAAAGAGCTTAGGAAAGGTCATGATGAGATCCTCATCCATGGTTTGCAGCGGATCCGGCAGAGCGTGTGCACTGCTGCAGCTTTGCAGCGGTGCCAACCCGCGGTGTTGGAGCTGCCTGAGAGCTCCCCAACTCTGGCTCTGCATGTGCGTTTGGGTTTCCCGTGAGGAGCCAGCATGTGCTGGAGGAAGTTGTTTGCTGCACTCTGATTTTGACCGTGGTAATTTGTATCTACAGGTCAGGGCTACAGGGTGCAATTTCCCCTATAGTTTAGACACAGGCAGGAACAGCATGCTTGGCAGATGGTGGAACAAAAGGGAGGAATTTGCAGCTACAGTGCTGTGCGTGTCTTCTAAACTGGGTTTTATGGGGATCCCACTACTATGGGTATCCTTCTGACCTTACTGCAAAGGTGAACTAAATCAAACTTATTTCTAAATTTTCACTATTGTTGGCTTGCTTCAAACCTTTAGTACAATGGCAGTCTATTTTTTTATTAACCATGTTATTTGAGACTCGAGCTTGGTGTTGGTTTACACATAGTGATTTAGGTGATGGCTGTTTTATGTTACTTGTCCCTTTCTTCATGTGACTTCATAGAAAAGTTTCAGTCATTTGCTTTGGATGAGAGCTTTTGAATCCTGACTTTTAAAAATTGCTGAACAGATTAACTGAAGAGGAGCGAAAGAGTTTTGATCACTGGGCTCTGCCAAAAAGACACCCCAAAGTGAACATATTGTGTGGAAGCATGCCTTGTAGTTTAAGCCTGGAGTGACAATGATTGTAACACAAGGCTGTTCATGTGACACCAAGACAAAGAGACCATTATGCATGGCTGGTTGGCATCAGATCCTCGCAAAGCCAGTAGTCAGACTAAGCTTGGGCACCCGAGAATGTGAATACACTGGAAGAACTTGCATGTTAAAAAAGAAGAAAAGATGTGTGTGTGTGAGTGTGCATGCGTGCAAGCGTGCATGTTGGTGCGAGCCAAGGTCTGGTTATGTTGTATATACAAAATGACATAATTGATTTGTTTGTTTTTTGTTTTTGGAAGTTGCTCTCAGGGATCATCAAAAACCATGTAATGAAACACTGAGGACAGACCTGGTGGGAGTAAGACGGAGTGTGTCAACAGACCAAGTACATCTTCCAGTTCCTTTGCTCTGTGCTACAAGATTGCTTCCTCCAGTGTGCCTTTAAGCATGTATAACCAAGTTTTAGCCTCCCTCTAATGTGTTTGCAAAATTTTAGACCACACTGGTTTGTCAACACACGTTATGATCACTGGAACTTAAGCACAAATAATGCATATATGTGTTTGGGGGGAGCATTTGTTTGGTGACTTATAAGCCCTCTGAAGAGTTCAAAACCACTGGCAAGAATCAGAGCACTTGATACATGAAGAAATGTCCTTGACAACTTGTGGGCTGTGTCAGTCTTGGCCCTAAAGGCAGCATACTTGTGTTAGTCATTGTAAATCTACTTAAAAAACAGTATATGGCAGCTGGAATGGAAAGCTCTTCAATTAGAAATGTATTTGTTTAAAAACAACTGTTTCGCCTTTGCAGCCTTGATTAACTTTTCCAGTGCACAGGAAGTGGCATCCAATGATGACTGGAGTTGCTGGTGATTACAACAAGAACATGGGCTTTGGCCTCATTCCCTAGCTACGGCTGTGCATTACTGTTTTTCCCCTCCCTGTTCCCTCCCTTGAAGACCTTACTGAACTAGCATTTTTTGCAACTGGTGACAGAGCAGTATTAAATACTTAATTTTTTTATTTATTCCGTTCTCTGTCATTAGGCTTTTCTTTGTGGTTTTTTTTTGTTTTGGTTTGGTTTTTTTT
The DNA here is from genome assembly GCA_027574665.1 of Rhynochetos jubatus. Taxonomy (NCBI): domain Eukaryota; kingdom Metazoa; phylum Chordata; class Aves; order Eurypygiformes; family Rhynochetidae; genus Rhynochetos; species Rhynochetos jubatus. Next base: position 47,622,268 of record CM050690.1, on the reverse strand, counting down.
TTTTTTTTTGGTCTATACTTTCAGGAGATATGAGCACCAGAATTACTGATACCTGTATGGACAGTTTTTTGTCATCAAGAATTAGTCTGAAGAGGGCCATGTGCCTGAAGAGGTGATGATTTTGTTACTTCTACCTGCACTATGAAGGGCCAAGAAAGTTAGGTCCTGGTTGATCCAGTTTGTGCTGAGGGCTGCCAGCCCTTCCCTGCACTCACCTCCTGCACTCTAAACCCATGACTCTCAGGAGTTGTTGAAGGCTTTGTATGAACTGGGCAATTTTGCTCATAAATTACTTTTTATGCGAAGTTGCTTGTGGTTGAGGATCAAATCTAGAAAGCTTAATGATTTTTGTCTGAATATTAAATGTCACTAAAAGTCTCAGCCAACGTTGGCCTGACATTTGGATTTTTTTTGGTGGTTGTTGCTTCTTTCTTTAACTTTATTGTGCTTGAAAGCCTCACTGCTCCTGGGACAAAGCAAAGAAGTGTTTAGTTTGGGGAGCAAGGTTGGTAAACTTAGACTCTTGAGCAACTTCTTCCTCCATTGTTTACCTTACATATTTTAGTAAATCTTTTTAATAAAATGAAATATTGAGGATACAGCCCAGCTGGTGTCAGAGGGATACTGAGCTGTTGGTCTAAGAAATTCAGTTATCTGAGTAAGTCAGGTGAATAAATACTTACTGAGGGTAAAGCTGGGCAAGATGGGCTGGGTTGTGTTTGGGTTTTTTTTTTTTTTAACAAGAGGAAGCCTTTTCTTTCCTCAAGAAAAGGCTTGGTGGTTAATAATTTTTTCTAACTGTGTTAGAAAGCTGCCAGACTGCACAGAAGTTGGGATTTCCTTTTCTCTTGCAAGCACTATGGAAATTATGCTTGTGATCTCTGTGTATACTGTCATTGAAGGATGTCCGTAGGCCACTGCACAGCCTTATGACAGCAGTGGATTTTAATTATCCATATGATTGCTTTTTTATGCATAAGAATCTCTTCAGTTATAATGTCATTATGAATGTCCTGAAAGTGCATGTCATGTGAAAAAGTACATTGTTCATCTCTAGAAGAAAACAAACAGGCTCTCCAAATCTGAAATCCCATCTCTCATGTGGCCCTTTTTACTCAGGAAAGGAAAGTGAAAGGAAATTAATACTTCCAATACTTCCAAGTATTAGTGTTTGGATTTGTGAAAATGAACTCATGTCCCAGGTGTGCTTTACTGTTCAAATTGCATCCGCCTGTACCATGTTTCGTTTTGGGACCACAAAAGATGAGGACATTGAGTATGTATTATAAAATCTATGGCTAGAGCTTAATGCAGGGCTGGTGCTGTATGATTCTTACCTGCTATATACAGTTTGGCATAGGTGTAAGGTCTGTTTTGCATGGTGTAAGGTCTCATGGTCCTGTTTGATGTTGTCAGGTCCTCCCATCCTTTTGCTATTTTCTGATGTATTGGAAGTATCCAAATTATTGTATTCAGTGGCATCAAAACATGGGAATCATAGAATCACAGAATGGTTTAGGTTGGAAGGGACCTTAAAGAAGGGATCTGGTTCCAACCCCCTTGCCATGGGCAGGGAAACTAACCACTAGACCAGGTTGCTCCAAACCTCATCCAGCCTGGCCTTGAACACTTCTTTCAGGGAGGGGGCATCCACAACTTCTCTGGGCAACCTGCTGCAGTGCCTCACAACCTTCTCCATGAAGAATTTTTTCCTTATATCTAATCTAGATCTACCTGCTTTCAATTTAAACCCCTTGTCCACTACCCCTTGTCCTGTCACTACAGGCCCTTGTAAAATGTCCACCTCCAGCTTTCTTGTAGGCTCCCGTCAGGTATTAGAAACCTGCTGTAAGGTCTCCCTGGAGCCTTCTCTTCTCCAGGCTGAACAAGCCCAATTCTCTCAGCCTTTCGTCTTAGGAGAGGTGCTCCACCCTTCTGATCATCTTTGTGGCCTCCTCTGGACTCACCCCAACTGGTTGATATCATTCTTATGTCGGAGGCCTCAGAGCTGGATGCAGTACTCCAGGTGGGGTCTCACAAGAGCAGAGTAGAGAGGGAGAATCCCCTCCATCGACCTGCTGGCCACACTTCTCTGGATACAGCCCAGGATACGGTTGGCTTTCTGGGCTGTGAGTGCACACTGCTGGCTCATGTCCAGCTTTTCATCCACCGTTACCCCCAGGCCCTTCTCCTCAGGGCTGTTCTCAAGCTATTCTCTGCCCAGCCTGTACTTGTGCTTGGGATTGCCCCAAGGCATGTGCAGGACCTTGCACTTGGCCTTGTTGAACTTCATGAGGTTGGCAGAGGCCCACCTCTCCAGCTGTCCAGGTCCCTCTGGATGGCATCCCTTCCCTCCAGTGTGTCAGCCAGACCATACAGCTTGGTGTCATTGGCAAACTTGTTGAGGGTGCCTCCTTCCCTTCCTGTGCAGGGGACTGAGGTCTTAAACCTCAGCCAGAGTATGGGTTTGTGTGGGCTTGGGCACTCTGGCTGTAGCCTGCTTGGGTGCTGAGGAATGAGCTCTGGCTTTCCAGTGTGTTGAAGAGGCATCCCCCTACGGGCAGCCTCTGAACCATGTACCTGACATGGAGACAGCATCTGCCTCTGGTTTTCACTTTTGACAATGGTGTTTCTAAAGAAAGTTTCACAATTTGCCCAGGCTACCTGACTCCATTGCTCCACTGACATCATGGGCTGCCTCTTCACTATCCTCTTTTTGCATAGAACTCCACTTAACACACAGATTCACAGAGTGGTAGGGGTTGAAAGGGGCCTCTTGAGATCATCTAGTCCAATCCCCCTGCCAGAGCGGGACCACCTGGAGTAGATCACACAGGAACAAGTCCAGGCAGCTTTTGAAAATCTCCAGGGAAGGAGGCTCCACCACCTCTCTGGGCAGCCTGTTCCAATGCTCTGTCACCCTCACATGTTCAGGTTGAACCTTCTGTTTTTCAGTTTATGGCCATTGCCCCTTGTCCTGTCACTGGACACCACTGAGAAGAGCCTGGCCCCATCCTCCTGACACCAACCATTCAGATATTTATAAGCATTGATAAGATTCCCCCTTAAGCCTCCTCTTCTCCAGGCTGAACAGACCCAGCTCTCTCAGCCTCTCTTCATATGGAAGGTGCTCCAGGCCCTTCATCATCTTAGTGGCCCTGCGCAGGACCCTCTCCAGTAGTTCCTTGTCCTTCTTGAACTGAGGAGCCCAGAACTGGACACACCCATCTACTTAGCTCTGACTTCGTTCTACTTAGACAGTAAAAACGTAGAAGCAGAAAAATCGTTTGGGTCCTTTCTTCTTCCCCAGCCACGGGCCATGAGAGAGTTGTGTGTGGGCTGCTCCCGGGGCTAGGGGAGGCCCCTCGGGTCAGAGCAATGTCCGGCGGCGTTTACCGGCGGCGTTTACCAGCGGCACCGGCGGCTTGCGCGTTAACTCGCGGCTCCGCCTGCTCTGTAACGGAGTTTTAGTGCTGCTTTAATCCACGCCACATGCGGATGACCCGAGCAGACCGTGGGGGAAGACAGAAGCCCTGTTGTGAGTTTGCGGAGCAGTTGCTCGGAAGCTGATGTGCAGCTGTGGCTGGACTTCTTTGGAAGTGAAGTGTAACTTGATCTTTTAATCTTCCTTCCCCTCGCCCCCGACTGATTCTGTAAATAACAACTGTTTCTGAAGGGTATCTGCCAGTGAGATTGAAATGTGTATTTCAAACTGAGAAGTAGATTTCATAAAGATTTTAGCTGTGTGCAAAAAATGTGCTCTCTCTCTATATATGTACAAAAATTAACTACAGCTAGTTTCATTTCTTTAAAAATAAAAGACATGAAAGGACAATGGCTAAGGGCCTAATTTTCTTACTTGCATTGAGTGAATCAGTGAAATCAGTGGACTTGCAGTGTAACTGAGGTGAGGTGCATGAACATGGATCCCATGTGCATCTCCTTGGTAATGCATTGTGGGATCTGTGAACACACATACATGTCTGTGTTATCCAGACACAGATATCCCAAATATGCCTCCACCAAAGCCAGAACAAAAGGTCTGTTTTAACAGATTATTAAATTTTCTTTTAGAAAAAAGTTTAATTGCCAGCCTTGTAATGGACTCTGCAGAGAATGCATAGCCACATTGGTACTCTTTATGCTTTAGGGTTGTATGGATTAAAGGCACTACCTGTTGCAAATACTGCTATGCAGGTATGCCTGAGGGCTTCATCACTCTAAGACAGAATATGGTACTGAATAGAAGTGAGTTTCACTACTTCTAGGGAAGTTGTTTAAACTTTGAACGCACAAAAGTGTGCATTTTTAATTACTGAAGAAGAAGATTGGGTGAGTAGTTGTTGAAAACCAAACCAAAAACACAGCAAGAGAGATGTTTACTTGCCTTTAAGTATCCATGCTGTTGTCAGTACATTTTTTCCATGTCTGTAACCCATTTCAGAGAGCTGGGAGACTTAATCCTGTCTCTGGAACAGTATTGTTCCTGTGCAATGTTAATACACATCTAAGATATGCTCCATTCTTTCTTGCTCAACACTAGTTCATGCCAATTTGCATTAAATATGAATAATGACAGCCAGGATATGTGTTCATGGTAAGTGAACCTCAAAGGATGCTGTGATTTGTGGTTCTGGTCTGTGTGGCAGAAGACAAAATGCAGATTTTTTTTGTGTGTGTGTCTTTGCAGACTGTCAACTCGCTGTGTGTACCACATCCTCTTACCAGTTCACAGATTCACAGAGTGTTAGGGGTTGGAAGGGGCCTCTAGAGATCATCTAGTCCAATCCCTCTGCCAGAGTAGGATCACCTAGAGCAGATCACACAGGAACAAGTCCAGGCGGCTTTGGAAAGTCTCCAGGGAAGGAGGCTCCACCACATCTCTGGGCAGCCTGTTCCAGTGCTCTGTCACCCTCACAGTGAAGAAGTATTTCCTCACGTTCAGTTTGAACCTTCTGTTTACCAGTTTATAGTCATTGCCCCAAGTCCTGTCACTGGACACCACTGAGAAGAGCCTGGCCTCATCCTTCTGACACCCGCCCTTTAGATATTTGTAAACATTGATAAGATCCCCCCTCAGCCTCCTCTTCTCCAAGCTAAACAGACCCAGCTCTCTCAGCCTTTCCTCATATGGAAGGTGCTCCAGGCCCTTAATCACCTTAGTGGCCCTGTGCTGGACCCTCTCCAGTAGCTCCTTGTCCTTCTTGAACTGAGGAGCCCAGAACTGGACACAGTGCTCCAGGTGAGGCCTCACCAGCACAGAGTAGAGCGGGAAGATAACTTTCCTCAGCCTGCTGGCCACACTCTTCTTAATGCATCCCAGGATGCCATTGGCCTTCTTGACCGCAAGGGCACACTGTTGGTCATCCTGTTGTCCACTAGGACTCTAAGGTCCTTTTCCCCAGAGCTGCCCTCCAACAAAACAGCCCCCAACCTGTACTGGAACATGGGGTTGTTCTTCCCCAGGTGCAGCGTTGATTTTTATTTTGATACTGGATCAACTTTGGAAAATAGATTTTTGTTTTGTGCAGTTTGGTTTGCTAAAGTAAGTGCTGGGGTGCAGGGAGGAAATGGTCTTTCTCATCTAACAATGAGAGAAGATGTAAAGAAAGTCTGAGGTTGCTGTCTCTTTATCTTCAGTAGAAAGTTTTTGGAATGAAGTTGAAAACCATTGCAGTCACTCCAAAAATGTCTAGTGACAATCAGAAATATCTCTGAAGGCTGCATCCTAGGATGTACTTTTATGCATCCTCCTCCTGTGGAAGTCTCTCACTACACTTCTGAAAATTACACTGCCCTCTGCTGTGTTGTGTTGCCTATCTCCAGTGAAATACCAAAGTTTTAGTACATGGGGGTTTTCTCTTAGCCATATATGTGTGGTTTTCTTCACTGCAGTTTACAACAAGAACACTGATGGGGAAAAAATAAAGAAATGAAAAAGCAGGCAAACAAGAGGGTAAGCACCACAAGCATGATGTGCGTATTGCTGCCACTGTGGCAAAGTTGAACTGTAGGCATGAGTCATAAAGGTAGGCTGAAAATTAGACTAGACTTAAATTCTGTTTTTAGCTCTGCTGTTGATTTGTTTTATGAAATGAGATAAAACTTCTAGACAGGTATCTAAATATTTTCCATATATTGTATGGTTATTAAGAATAGCCTGAAAAATAGAAAGGCTTACAGTGTTAGAAAATGTGTTGTAAAACTTAGGGGGAGTTAGGTTGATAAAAAAACCTGTATGTGAGATTGTTGCATGACATATACCTAGAAATAAATATGCTTAAGTACATGAATCCTATCTTTTGTTAAATTAAAGAAGTTGAGGGAGATAAGGTATTTGCAAAAGGCATGTGAGAGGAAAGACAACCCAGAGAGGAAAGACACCCCAGAGAGGGAGAGCTGCACGGAAACTTGCTGGATCCCCTTGCAGCTAGGAGCAGCCTTGGTCTCCTGAGACCACAATAAAGACCTTCAGACAGTAACAGAGAGCATCTGTCCTGGCTCATCTCACCCATCGGAGGAGAATCTTTCTAAGAAAGAGTCACTTGCTGTCCTGGAGGGAGGGAATTAAAGTGCCCCAATCTGCCCTCCAGACAGAAGAAAGATTTATTCATGGATTAGTTCACTGGGTGGCTGGGTTGGGTCAGATGGAGTGACCATCACTTGCCCCAGCACGTGGTAGACAGCTTTGCCTTAGCTTTCAACACAAAGGCATCCTTCTGCTATTCAGGAACATATGCAGTGGATATTGGTACAGTTTTCATTGCTCTTCTACACATTCCTACTTTTCTTCGCACTCTCTAGAGCAGTGCAGAAAATCTGTAAGGAAGGTCAAATAATCCCTTGCTCCATATTGGATGAAATGGATGAAAAAAAGTAATATAAAGCAATATGGCAGCTGGTCTGTCCATCTTCCTTGCTGACAATAGTAACATACACTTCTGTGCTCTTAGTAGAAAGCCTGTGTGGAAATGGAAAAGCAGTTGATTGAGGGAGAATGTGTGTGTAAGCTCAGAGTTGTTTTGCTACATCACGACTTGTGCTAAAAGCTTTGGTTTTGGAGCCAAAAGAAGATCAGCTGGTAGTAAAACCAGTGTAATAGCAGTTATTGACCAGCTAAAGCATGGTGGTTTTTCACCAGGTGTTGTGATCGTGAATCTGAGTCTTTAGTCAGTTGTCAGCACCACCCAGCATACAGCCATGTGCAGGAGGAGGGATGCACTTCCTACTGGCATCCTGTGATCTTTCAGTGTGCCTCTTCTGATCTTTCCCTCTTCCGTGGCCTTTGCTTTCCGCTATTCATTTGCACTGTCTGCTGCTGAGGAGCTACAGTCCAGTTTTCTCGCTGCACGAACCGCTCTGGTAAGCTGCCTGGAGTGGGCCAGCTGTGGTCAGCGAGGTGACCTGACAAACACGGGCAGCATTGAGCTGTTAGGCTGCTCTGAGTTTCAGGGAGAACAAGCAGTTTTGTGGGTGAGTTCAGATTTTCTTCCTAATTTCCACAGGTGAGAGAAGAGCGTCTGTCCATTCCATTTTCGCTCTTTGCAGAAGCTCCCTCATGGTGATCTTCCAGTCCCTCTGCAAATGCTGAGCTGTTTTTCACTGTCCTCTCAACTGGATGCTCATCTGCTACCAAAATAAAGCAGCAGATGTACTACTGAACGTGAAGCTTCATCCTGTGCAACTTTCAGACTCTGGATTGCTTATGTCTGTCACCTGTTAGTAAGAGATGACACATTCAGACATTCAGATGACCACTGCATTTCCTTCTGAAGATAGCGAATGTGTTTAATTTCCCTTTAAGAAAACAACATGCATAATTTGCAATACTTGTTTTTATTTTTAATGAATGACTGAACCAGGTTGTAACAGAGACACTAATGCCAGTTGGGCTACAAATTATAAGTCTACTTACAAAGTTTGCCTGTTTTCTGGCACAGACTCTAACACATACACTGCAGTCAATCACAGTAAAGTGCCTAATAACAGATGTGGCAATTAAGCTGAAGAGTTCTGTCTGTCTCTTTTAAATTTTATTGCAGAGAATAACAAAATACCTCATTAAACCCACCATCACAGAGATTTTTTTTTTTTTAATTTGGCATACAAATGTCTGCAAAAATCAGATCTCTGAATAGGATGTCTTGTTACTAAAGGTGCTTTGTCAGACTATGCTATGAATAGACTGTCTTTGTAATGACAGATATGTGCTCATGGTTTTACAGCCCATACTGCAAAGAGGTACAGGTTTCAAAAAGGCAATATGTGTCCTGAAGAATAATATTTTGAGGGATTTAGGACCCGGTGCTCAAGTTAACAAAAATGTGGTCTTGATTCTTCTGGGTTGAAATTACGCCGCCGTCAGCTCGAATTAGCAGCAGACATTTAGGAACATTCAGATAACCTGTGGCCAAAACAAATCAACATATTTTAATAAGGGAAATTATCTTGAAAAAGATACTAATTGCAACCAAAAAAGTCTTCTTTTGATTGGTAGAACTTCTGAAGCATTTGCCTTCATTTGTTTCTTTTAATGATGTAGCGGACATTTTTTTAAAAGGAATTAATTTAAAAATTTAATTATTTGAGATGTCTTAAAAATTATGTAAAAGAAAATTGAAACTGATATAAATCAGAACTGGAAAATTGATATGAAATTACTTTTAATGCCAAAGTGGTTTTATGCATAAAATACAAAGTTGTTTGCTTTATCATTGTTGGAAAGAACATGTTTTTACTGCTCATCACAAGTGTTGGTAGCAGTTTTATTTCCTAGAGATATTATTTATTCACTAAAGCACAACATCTTATCTTGCATCTTCATCTGTTTATCTAGAAGTGTGCTGAATCTGTCTGTCAGTGTAAATTTACCTGCATGTATGTGTATGCACCAGCGTGTAGGTGTGCATGTGTGCATACACACAAACATAAATGAGAGAAAACCTACAGACACCATTGGCAGCTGGCAAACTGAATTTTTCCCCATGAATATTTTTTTTCTTTGCTGACAGGTAGGGACACTAAGCACTAAATTACAGAACTGCAAATGTGGTATTAAGTTTGTAATAATTTTTAAAAACAATGTAATTTGACTTTAGGTGTTTTAAGTGTTCAGCTACTCCTTAACCTGTGTTTGTATTATGTCTCTAGATATTACAGGCCACAAATGGGATAATGAGACCAAATTATCACGCTGTAATGTCAAGGAGCAGAGCAAATCAAACAAGCTAGTGAGTAAAGGTCAGGGAGAAGTCTCACAGATACAAGCACTGTTTCCATAATTGCATATGCTTACAAGTGGCATGGAAGGTATACAGTTAGAATAAAACTTAAGTCTTGCCCCAGTTCTCCTGGGGCAGTAACAATGATATACAGTTGCTATCCATATAAATGGACACAGTATGATCACTTGATGGCATCTCTTTAGGGCTCTCAGCAGTAGGAAGTTAACTGTTGTGGAGAGAGGCAGGGATTTGGGTGAGAAATTACATGAGTAGGTGGGAAAATGGGTCTGGTCTTGCACATGTTGGTCTATAGACATCCTTACATTTTATTCCAGCTAGTAGCAACACCAAAAGATGCACTGAAAAGATCTCCCAGTATTGTTGAGCCAGGTTACTGTGGAAAGCGGTGTCTTACATGTTGCTCGCTATATAGGATGGCCTCATCAGATTATATTGTAGTCTCACTGAAAGCAGTTCAGGGCTGAATTCCCTTTGATTTTAATGGGAATATATTTTGACCCTTTAATTCTGGTTTTGTTAAAAAAAATAGAGTTAACCAGGCTCTTTCAGCTTTGCATTATGGTCTTCCATTTCCTCTTTGAGGAAAGAATGCAGGAGTACTACTACCTCCATTCTAACCTTTGCAAACACCAAAAAACAAAAAGATTGAAGAAGTGAATGAAAGTGTGGGTTCCCCATTCTTCTACCACAATGTTTTAGATTTACTTTGTGGAGGAGCGTGGGAAGCTTGTGCAATAAATCACAGATGCTTTGAACTAGCTTGCCAGAAGTGGAAGAGCTGATAAGTAATGCATTGAAATGATTATAAGCTGTTAAAATGAGATGGCATCAGACTTAATGAACTTTAAAAAAAAAGGCAGATAATTTGAAAACTGGTCTGTTACCTAGTACTGTGATCAGGATTTACAGGAGTGAAATGCTTAGTCTTTGTCATGAAAACAGGAGCTAACTGTAATGACAGCTTTATTTTCTGTAGTGTTATATGCAAAATGACATTTCTTCAGATGATTTACGAAGATAAATGTATTGAAACAGTGTTACCAACAAATTTGTTCGCAAGTTACAACAACTTGTTAGTAACTAGAAGATATAAACAAATGAGGGTGTTAATATATCTGATTTTCGTAATTAAAGGATCCAGGTAGAAAGGTGACAAATGGGGGGAGCTGCAGACTGAAGAATTTTGCCAGTGATAACAGAGGCTGTGTCTGGGAAAGGGCAGAATCTAATGTATGATAGAAATGTATGTGGAAAAAGAGAGCATGCATGTCATGGGAGAACAAAAGAAACAGAGGCAGTCTTTGAAGTGGGCTGAAACAAGAAAACAAACAACTTCTTTTAAAGGAAGGTGGACACATTTGAAATGGATCCCAAATTGCATAGGAAACTAGAGGAACAGAATTGTATTCCTTTATACTCTGGCAATAAATTGTATATGGCATGGTGTATGCAAGGCTGGTGGCTGTGATAATAGGAGAATAAGGGGTTACAAAAGCTACAGTCAAGAAAGGGTAAAACCATGAATGAGAATTACTGCAGCTGCGGAACCAGGGCATTGGTGTCTGCAGGCAACCACAGGATTGTCCCAGGCAACTTGTCAGCAACCGCAAAGCTTTCACAGTTGCATCTATGAATACAATATCCTTTCTTATGATTTCCATTAGAAAAAAATAAGAAATATCTGATGTCTGGTGATGCTATCTGCTTAAAGGACGATGTTAACAATTTTATACAGATTTCTTCTCATGTTATTCTGTAGTGAACAGAGCCACTAACATCTAACTTGAGACATAACATTCCTTAATCACATACGTTCAGCCATTTTTACTCTTAGCCTTCTAGCCTTCACCCGTACTACTAAAATACCCCTGGGATTAATATACAGACTGATGGTCCAGTAAGGAACACATTATTTGATTAAAAAAAAAAAGGCAACTGTGTGGAGGGAACGGAAGTCTGTCTGAGTATTATTTTTGTATCAAGCTCTGTAGCATATAGCCACTTGTGCTATATGTTGTATGTACTGTATGCTATTTGCTTTTATTACTGTTCACTGACTGTTAACTGTCAACACCCACCCTGGGAAAGATGCCCAGGGCTGATAGGTGCCATCTGTGTATGGACTGAAAGCTGCTGATCCCTGCATTTCTAGCCTCGTCCCAGCCGGGTGATGTCACCAACCAGCCCCTGCTGCTGCATGTCTCTGTATCCTCCCACTGTTTTCTTCCAAAACATGGCCTGTGGCTTCCCTGGGGACAGCTGGCCAGCCCTGATGCAGTCCACAGCTGTGGTGAAGGACTGGAAGGAGAGGAGGAAGACCTTGAAGGTCTGGCTGGAGTACACAGACAGCAAACAGCTGCAACAGCTCGCCTGCAAATGGACAGTCAGCAGGGAAGCAGTGAACTCTGTAGATCTACACAGGCTTAAGAGAAATAAATGTTTGAGGATGGCCTTTCTAAAACCAGGCTCCTGCATGCCTGAATTCCGAGTTGTTTCCTGGTGACAAGCTGCACGTTGCCAGTACCCAAAAACATGACCCTGTGGCAATGCTAGCATCAACAGTACAGACAGACCCTGGTGAAGATTTTCAGGGATCTGTGTTTACAAGATTTGTTTATTATAAACTTTTTTTATAAGAAACAATTTCCTTTTGTTTGTCCTTCCTCATCTGGCATATAGCTTCTCTGTCCATCACTTACTCTTATTTCATTATTTGACTTGGTTAGAAGGAGCATTAAGCATCTTGAGGAATTTTCCCCTTTTTTTCTTGTCATAAGAGCCTGAAGTTAAAGCAATAAATTATTGCCCACTAACACCCAGAAATAGGTAAGTATACTTACCTGACATCATTTTATATGGTTCACTTAAAGTGTCATGTGTAAAAGAAGCCTATCAGGGTTTACTTTCTAGCTACTATTTCATCTTCTGAAAGTGTGCTTTTTCAGATATTTTGATTTGGTTTCTACACAGCTTTAACTGTCTTTATTTGGTAACTTTTCATCTGTGTGGAAAATAACCAGACATCACATTTAGCCAAAAGATTTTTGTTAACAGTTCCTCCTGTTGACTTCCTGTGTGAATAATCTTTAAACATACAGTACCATGTGCTGGAGGCAACCTTAACGATTGTAGGTTTGCATGTTCAAGACCTATGCTTGTTATCTGCCTGAAAAAAGAGAATCTTTTAATGTGAACAGTGTTCTGATTTAGTGAACAATGGCAGCTACAGTGAAGAGACCCCATGCTTGTGATGTTTGGCAGCCTGCCTAAGAGGAATAATAATGAGTCCATCTGCAAAGGATCTGGCATGCTGGCATTTGTCTCTACCATGCCTCCTTACTTCGTGCAAACTTGACTTCCTCTGAACGTATTTTCTCTCTCCCTTTAATACTGATGTGAGGGAGAAGAGGACCAATAAATGGATATATCATCGTTGCCAGCTTAGTGGCTATGGAAACTCTCAGTTCATGGTGAAAATGTTGCATGGTAGTAGCTGAAGTTGCTGGACCAAAAATAGTCTTGCTTTTCAAGAGGCCACAAGATTCTAGGGAAACTCTCATCTGATCTTTTACAAGAGATTGCGGAGTGACTTGCAGGGAAATAGGGAGTCCTTGAAGACCCAATTTGTGCTGGTGATGGAATAGTGCTGTGCTTTTGGGCCTGTACCACTGTGTGATGCTGGGGCATGCAGTGCTATGGAGGGACCAGCCATCTGGGCCTGCACCCCAGCACTGGGTGGCATTGCTAGTGTAAGGCTAGATGTTTGCTGAGAGTGAAGGATTTACATTTCCTCCAACAGGCATAATTTCCTTCTTTCATTCAGGAAATGAAACTGTTCTTGTAATTGCAGTTCAAGAGATTGATACTTATAAAATCATGGACTCATAGAATGGTTTGGGGTTGGAAGGGACCTTCAAGAGTTAGTATCTAAGACTCAAAGTGTTTAAGATGGACTAAGTATATGAAATGGAAAGACCAATTAATTTAGACTGGTACCTGAAGAATAACTAAATCAGAGGCCAGGTATGCTGGAACAAGTCTCCTTTATGGGGATAGATATACATCTACATTTTTCAAATGCCATGTTATTAAGAAAAATAAATCATGAATGAATTGCTGTTTTTCTCCAGTTAATAAATTAAATAATTAGAGACAGAAAAATTAAAAATTATCAGATGTTTCCAGGAAAATGAGGTTACGTAACCTCAACATTTATGTATGTGTTCTGGCCTTATGCACAGTAACTACTAAATTGATTGGTCATTTGAACTGGAGTTATCAGAATTGAAAAATTCTTGAATTGTGAAGTTCAAGAATCCACTGATAACCCACAAGTGCAGAGGAGACCAGGCTTTATTTAACCATAATTCATTAAATACCTCTTTTGAAAGCTATGGCATTACAATACTTCAGGTAATGTTATAATTTCATAGGCTGTGTATCTGTACCATTTCTTGTAAATATAATAGCAGTAATACCTAATTCTGATCTTACATAACAAGAAGCCACCTCTTAAACTCTATTTTGGAGTAGACACCTTCTCCTTAAACACAAAAACTTTCAGGTGGAAGCCTGGAGAGGTTGACAGATGTAACACTCAACATCATTTGAGGCCGGGCAGGGACTGCGAGAAGGGAAAGCCACCCATGGTCAGTGAGGATCAGGTTTGGGAACACCTGACGAACCTGAAGGTGCACAAGTCCATGGGACCTGATTAAATACATCTGCGGGTCTTGAAAGAAATGGCAGATGGGGCTGCGAAACCTCTATCCATCATATTCGAAAAGTCATGTCAGTCTGGTGAATTTCCCGCTGATTGGAAAAGGGGAAACATAACCCTCATCTTTAAAAAGGGAAAAAAAGAGGACCCGTGGAACTACAGGCCAGTCAGTCTCACCTCTGTGCCTGGCAAGATCATGGAGCAGATCCTCCTGGGAACTGTGGTAAGGCACGTGGAAAACAAGAAGGTGATTGGTGACAGCCAACATAGCTTAACCACGGGCAGATTGTGCCTGACTAATATGGTGGCCTTCTACAATGGGGTCACAACCTTGGTGGATAGAGGTTAGGCAATCGATGTTGTTTACCTGGACCGGTGCAAAGCCTTCGATACCATCTCACCTTGTCTCTAAACTGGAGAGACATGGATTTGATGGACGAACAGCTTGATGGATAAAGAACTGGCTGGATGGCTGCACTCAGAGAGTGGTGGTCAATGACTCAGTGTCTGAGTGGAGACCAGTGATGAGCAGCATTACTCAGGGGTTGGTATTGGGACCGGTACTGTTTAACATCTTTATCAGTGACATGAATGATGGCATCAAGTGCACCCTCAGCAAGTTTGCAGATGACACCAAGCTGTGTGGTGCGGTCAACACACTGGAGGGAAGGGATGCCTTCCAGAGGGACCTGGACAGGCTGGAGAGGTGGGCCACTGCCAACCCCGTGAAGTTCAACAAGGCGAAGGTCCTGCACATCGGTCGGGGCAGTCCTAAATACAAGTACAGGCTGGGTGGAGAATGGATAGAAAGCAACCCTGAGGAGAAGGACTTGGGGGTAACAGTGGATGAAAAGCTGAACATGAGCTGGCAGTGTGCACTCACAGCCCAGAAAGCCAACTGTATCCTGGTCTGTATCCAGAGAAGCGTGGCCAGCAGGTCGATGGAGGGGATTCTCCCTCTCTACTCTGCTCTTGTGAGACCCCACCTGGAGTCCTGCGTTCACCTGTGGAGCCCTCAACATAAGAAGGATATCAACCAGTTGGAGTGAGTCCAGAGGAGGCCATGAAGATGATCAGAGGGGTGGAGCACCTCTGCTGTGAAGAAAGGCTGAGAGAATTGGGCTTGTCCAGGCTGAAGCAGAGAAGGCTCCATGGAGACCTTATTGCAGCGTTCTAATACCTGATGGGAGCTTACAAGAAGGCTGGAGGTGGACTTTTTACAAAGGCCTGTAGTGATAGGACAAGGCGTAGTGGACAAGGATTTAAATTGAAAGCAGGTAGATCTAGATTAGATATTAGGAAGAAATTCTTCGCAGAGGGGGTTGTGCGGCACTGAAACAGATTGCCCAGAGAAGTTGTGGATGCCCCCTCTGTGGAAGTGTTCAGGGCCAGGCTGGATGAGGCTTTGAGCAACCTGGTCAGGTGAAAGGTGTCCCTGCCCATGACAAGGGGGTTGGAACTAGATGATCTTTAAGGTCCCTTCCATCCCAAACTATTCTATGATTCTATGATTATGAAAAATGTAGAAAGTACCAAAGAATTCTTTACCAGAAAAATCTTTAGAAAAAGTCTTTATTTCATCTGGAGCTGTGATTTCCAGTTGCAGGCGGCAGTCACTAAGTCTATTATGGGGTGCTGGCTACATCATGCTCTGGAGAGTGTGATGGCAGAGGCACTAGCCAGGGACCCTGCAGTAATGGCTGTGTGGTTTACAATTCAGTCTGAAAGTTTAACTGTGATGGACAGAATTAAGAATTTTTAAAACAGCATTGACTGTGCATGCAGGTTAACGCAATGTAAGTGTAATTAAGAATTGCCCATGGGATTACAGTTGGACATACCCATACTGTATTAAAGTAGAAAGGCAGAAATGAATGTTGTAAATCCTTAGGGATACCATGACAGAATATGAAAAGCTCTTACTATTCTAAGTTCGTCTTCTGAGTAAATGGCATGTTCCTTCTGCATTCTTTATGTTGCAGTGGTAAAAATGCTTTTGCAATACTAATGAGAATGCTACTTCAGCATTTTCCTTGGTCTTGGGCAACCAAGGAAGGCTTAATTCACCGGCAACACTTGATTTGCTGACCAAAATATGCTTGTTTGCAGCCTTGAGCAACCTTCACTTCTTCTGTGTTTTGCATTGGTTTACCCTCCCCTGCTCCCTCAGTTCGACTTTTACCTTCTGTTATGACAAATCTGAGGGAGAGCTATCTACCCTGAGTTTTGCCTGTTGCTCTGTGCTGGGTGGGTGGAGAGATTAATTTGTAATGGTGTCTCAGTTTTCACTGCACAGAGAAGAAGCATTTGTTCTCCCTCTTTTGTTATCTGGTTTAGTTTCATGGTTTTGATCCTGAACTCTACAGGGAAAAAAAACCAAAACCAAAACCAAAAACCAACAACAACAACAAAAAAAAAACCCCCACAAAAAAAAAACACCCCAAAACCCAAAAACAAACAAACCAAAACAAACCAAAGCAAAACGTCTGCAAAATTGTCAAAACTGTTTGTAGTGGCAGAGAAAGTGGGTACAAAATCTCAGATGCTGTGTGGCAACTGACTGTGTTTCTATAGTGCACATGCAGACTTTTTCATCTGCTTACTACTGAGATTAATATAGTTTGTGTAGTTGCTCACAGTAAAATGTATTTTAGGGCATACCTTTAATTTGTGGGAGTATATTTTTGTGAGACCTGTACACTTGCTACACCATTTTAAAATTAGCGTGATAGTAATTATAATATTCCTTGGAATGATCAGGTTATTTTTTTATATGACCATTACTGTTTATTAATATCTTCTTTTGATACAATAGATGTATAATGAGCTAAATTTCCTTAATTAGATTATCGAAATATAGGGGAGTAGTCTATGGTTGCTTCATGCAGCTGTATTTATTTCCTATTAACATTTTAAAACAATGGGCTTGTATTGAAGTCCAGAGAAACAGTCAAGTCTCTGAGCTAAGCAGATCTTATACTGGTCTTAAGGACCAACCTTAAAGATCCTGCCCAAATGAGAGTAAAGGTGCAGTTTTGTCAGGTAAAGTTTTGCCTCAAACAGTATAAAAAATACTAAGGGACAGTAAGATTTTAGTCTTCTGTTGAGAGGTATCTGTTCCTTTGTGTACTTTAGTGGAAGAAAGACTTGGTGGTAAAATACCATGGGCTAGGTTAAATTTGTTCTGTGATCAGTCGGGTTGTGAAGTCAGAGACTTCACCTGCATTGAGAAAGTTGTACATGCTGGTTAACAATCAAAATTATTGGAAAATGTATTTTACCAGCTCCTGTATGAAGTTTGAAAAATGTCTTTGCCCCCTTCCCCACCCCCTCTATATCCAAACGTGTTTTTAGATATTGGAGAGCATTTTGAGAACAATCATTTGCCTCTTTGAAGTTACTTTTTTTCATGGACGTCAATGGTGCTTCTCACAGTAGTGAGTTGCTCAGTGCCTGGTAGCAAAATTCCTGTTTATGGCTCCGAAACAAATTATTCAATATGCTGTAGGAGGTCAGGGGAGCTTTTTGATTCGGCATGAGTTATTTGCTCAATATACATCTGCTAATCACTAATTTGCATAGAGAAGGCATTCTCCAACATGAGCATTTTCAATACTTCAACCACAGGTACTGTGTCCATGAAGGTAGTAAAGGTGCTGATGTATTATTGGGTGATACAATTTAAGTAATATATAATAAGAAAAGTGAATCCCTGAACAGGGTATCTCAGTGCTAACTGTAGACAGCAAGAGTTAAATGAGTCATCTACATTTTTTACTGCTAATAGAAACACTTCAGCAATGCTAATCAGTTGTACTGATTTTCTGTTTTGATTGTCGTTAATAATTAAGCAAAAGATCTGGAATGTAATCAAGTTTTACACTGGGGGGTTCATGCAAATTTTTTTTTTTTTAATTTTAAATTTTGTTAAATATATCCAAAAGGGAAGTTACTTAAGTTGAGAATAAAAGAAGAAAAGGAAATACAGTTTACAGTCTGCATAATCAAAGTGACTATTTTCAGTGAGGGAAATCACCACTTTGTTGAAATTATTAGCTGAATATACAGCTGCTTTTACTGCATTTTAAACAAGTGCACATTGACTACTCTGCTGTGCAGTGTGCATGCAGAGAAACAGTTACAGACCATGAAATACCTTTCAGCAGCCATGATTTTTCAAGAGGGATTTAGCAAAGTGGTATCATCTCTCTGTCCTCAGGTATCTTAAATATAATAATTTCTTTTTTTGAGCCTTTTTATGTTGACTTCTGAAGAAGGTATGGTAAAGTAAGACTGTTTAATCTCTATTTTTTTCATAGGCCAGTGGACTTTTTGCTCTTAAAAGAAAGTTATTAGTGTGATTTGCTTTATTCTTTTCCATAATATTTCAAGTAAGAAATTTGTTTCTGATTAATTTACTTTGTTAGAAATGTTTGTATTATTTCAAAATAAACATATTTATTATAAATTATTTTCTTATACTACAGATGAGACTCAATGGTCTCATTTTTTTTGGTGATCTCTGTAGCCACATAGTGTTAAAATTTGTGTGAAAAGAGGATATAGGGTCAAATGTTTACTGAAAGGGAAATACAGTGGCTTAAGTCATTACACATTACCTATTAGCAGCATTTATTCTGACATTTGTGGATTAATGGCATCAATATGCAAATTAAAATCATTTGCATGAAAACAAAGATAGACCTAGTAAATCTAAAAGATCATTGTAACACTTTTTTGTTATTACAATAACTTTTTTCAGGGCAGGATTTTTATTCTATTTGGGAATTGTACCACTCGAAGAATAGAGAGGATTTTTGCAAACTATGTTGGGAATTAAACTTTAAAGAGCAGTAACAATGCAGGATAACGTGAGGCTGCCTTTTAACAGTGTCAAGCAAAGTCATTCAAACCTTTCCCCTCATTAATTGTTTGTATGAGGATTATAGTTAGTTAGTAAAAGCGCTGTGCAATTTTTCACAAGTCCTGAGCTTGCATGGCACCTTCCAGTAATGTTGTTTAGCATCTTGAAGAACTGATAAGGGGTATTCATGAATACGTGTAGTTTCATTTATATATTTGCATTAAAAAATAAACAACACCACCCCCTGAGTCCTGCAGAACATCCTCATATTGATTTTTGTTCCTCTGACTTGCACCTATCCACATGATGCTTTTGCCTGGGACCTGCAGGAAGGCAGTTATGGAGACACCCAGGTCAAAATAGTACCGAGGTGTTAGGGTGCAGCATTTCGCAAGCAAACCCTAGGTATCACTCCTTTTTCTGGCCTGGGCCCCATGTGCTCGAGCATCCTTAGGGAGGCCACATCATGAAGTCAGGGAATAACTCTGGGGAAGAGGTTTTTACGAAAGATGCTGCTTAAGGTGGAGCAGCATCTGGTGTTTATAAGAGATCAGCGTAGGCTGCAGGAGTTGTAGGTGCTGCTGGCAATAAACTGAGTAGCAGAAACCCCTCCTGTGAGTAAGTGATGTGCAGGATTTCTGACGGCATGTCATCAGCTGAATCTTTCTACTCTTGAGGTCTTGACCAAACACCAGCCTTTGTTTTGAATTGCATCTCTGTCATTTGGTGTACACAAATAATCACTAAACAGGTTGAGCCTGGCTGCCTGCAATTTGGGACCTCTACAGTGTAGTTTGTTCACCAGCTGACTGCCCTGTCACTGGTGTGAAATGACTCACAGTTTCACAGAGTGGTAGGGGCTGAAAGGGAGCGCTAGAGATCATCTGGTCCAACCCCCCTGCCAGAGCAGGATCACCTGGAGCAGATCACACAGGAACAAGTCCAGGCAGCTTTTGAAAGTCTCCAGGAAAGGAGACTCCCCCACCGCTCTGGGCAGCCTGTTCCAGTGCTCCATCACGCTCATAGTGAAGAAGTGTTTCGTCATGTTCAGTTTGAACCTTCTGTTTACCAGTTTATAGTCATTGCCCCAAGTCCTGTCACTGGACACCACTGAGAAGAGCCTGGCCCCATCCTCCTGACACACAACTTTTAGATATTTGTAAGCATTGATAAGATCCCCCTCAGCCTTCTCTTCTCCAAGATAAACAGACCCAGCTCTCTCAGCCTTTCCTCATATGGAAGGTGCTCCAGGCCCTTAATCACCTTAGTGGCCCTGTGCTGGACCCTCTCCAGTAGCTCCTTGTCCTTCTTGAACTGAGGAGCCCAGAACTGGACACAGTATTCTAGGTGAGGCCTCACCAGCACAGAGTAGAGTGGAAAGATAATTTCTCTCAACCTGCTGGCCACGCTCTTCTTAATGCATCCCAGGATGCCATTGGCCTTCTGGACTGCTGGGTTCTTCCAAAATGAGCATGATATTGCTGCTAAGCAAGCAGTGTGTGTTTCTTGAAGTACCTGTTGCTTTACATCGTATATCTTGATTATATATGGCTCAATGTTTTTAGTTCCTTTATTATTTTATAATATTGTTAATGTATTATAATTTTTTTTTTCCTTACAGCCACCTTTTTTGAAAGATGCTTCTTCATTTGAACACCTTTTTTGGCTTCCCTACTATACTCCTGTACCATTGGATGGGGACAACTTTATCTTTGAATCTGGAAGATCCCAACGTGTGCAGCCACTGGGAAAGGTAATATTTTCTTCTGGAAAATACGTACACAAATTCTGATTGTAATAATTTTGTTTTATTTTACTTAGCATATTTTAAATGATTTAAAGCTTTTAACTGAGTAATGAACTGGGAAAAAAATGCGTTACTGCATGGGCAATGTAACTTAATGGATAAGTAAAAGACTATTTCTTATTGGGCTGAAATGCAGTCATCATTGCAGTAGGGGTTAGGATGCAAAAACCATAAAAGTGGCGCCATCAGTGTTACACAACCATCTGTACACAAGAAGAGAATAAGAATAACTTTTTTCAATTTAAGTGAAAATAAGTTTTTACATATGCAAAATATAATTAACCATATTGGAGTTTGCCAAATTTGAT
Organism: Rhynochetos jubatus; assembly: GCA_027574665.1. Taxonomy (NCBI): domain Eukaryota; kingdom Metazoa; phylum Chordata; class Aves; order Eurypygiformes; family Rhynochetidae; genus Rhynochetos; species Rhynochetos jubatus. The sequence continues at coordinate 47,601,324 of CM050690.1, read as the reverse complement.
TATGCTGGTTCTTTCCTATTTAACATTCACAGAACCTGAATTAAGATCTGTACTTTATTTTTTTTGGTGAGGTTCAGAACTATATATAACATACTGAAAGAAATGTCATCAATTTAGTTGGTCTGTTCGTTCACCCAGTTTCATATTAATTGCAAGGACACTGCCACAATGGGTAAGTAAAGGTTGAGCCACAATCATTTTGCTGTATTTCTTTTCTTGTGTAAAGGTTATAGTAGTGAAACCACCCCCTGTGGTATCATTATTACTATGCCCGTAATTGATCAGCTAGCCCCTGAGACAGTCTAACTTCACTTGAGGACATCAGGATTTCCCGCATTTAACATAAAACGTATTTTATGTTTAATTGCTGGGAGTGCTGCTAAGTCACTGTACATTTATATGTGATTGTTGTGGCTGAATCTTTACAAAGAAATTTGAAACTTGTATTTATTTTTTTTAATAAAGTCTTTCTCTAAGAAGAAAAAAAAAAAATCACTTAATGGCTTTACCCAGGAGTTTTTCTGAGCTTCATGTGAAGCATTTGGAGTCTCTGCCCCTACTGTTGTGTACAACTCAGCTTATACAACAATGTGTATATGAAGTAGCTACCATACTGAATACCTGTTTAGAGTATTTGGGTATGTGTCTATGATGTTACTGGACACTAGTCTATATTATACATGCTTTTTTACTGTTTTGAATAGATACAAGCGGTTTTGAGGGATGCTACAATGTAGCAAAAGCAAAAATGGGGAAAAAACCCCAAATACAACTATTTACATTGCATAATGTATTTTAAAATTAATCAAACTTAAAACTAATCTAAGTCTGCAGAAAGAAAAATATAGCTAGCAAGCATGGTGATTTTGTTGCATGAGCTTTTTTCTTTCTGGTGAGTCTCATAAGTGGACAGGAACTCAAAGTAAACTTACAGAAATATTCACGCTGTTGCTCAGAGCAGGCCACAAATACATGTAAGTATGAAAGAGTAAAACCCCAGATACAAGCTGTTTACTGCTACTGTCACTGTCAGTGCTTGCTATATGCTTTAAATAAGTCTACCCCAAGCAGTAATAAAATGGTCTTTACAAATCAAGTGAGATCACAGCAAGAAGGGGTAGAGTGTGCCCTGCCGCAAAAAAGGGTGCAGAGCCTCAAGCAAGTATTGGCACTCCACCAGTGTTTTGTCAGACTGAGTCGGACAGCTGGATGGATTAGGGTTGCTTGCCTTCATATGGACATACAAAAAACAGGGAGTAAGTTCTGGGCAGTTAGAGTAAGTGGGTCTGAGTGTGTTTTCCCTCAGTATAGATGATTACATTAGGAAGAAGATATTGTGGCTGTTACCCTGCAATAGGTGCTAAAAGGTCAAAGAAAACATGTGAAAGCTGGATGGGCTACACACTAAGCATTTTCACTGGTCCTGGGAATTAGTCCTACTGCAGGAACTTGTCATGCATTCCCGTATTTTCTAACTCCCTTGCACAATCAAGGGCTGACTGCCATCACAAACAGCCTGCTAAGGAGTTTTCCAGGATGGTTCAATATTTTTTTCCCTTTTGCAACAGGGCTCTGTTCATTTTACCCCACTGACAGCTCTGGAGGCTGTGATCTTATGAGCATAGATTTATTTCTAGGACACTGTGCTTATGATTTGGCAGAAAATAGTAGTAAGACTTCAGTATTTCTGAGAAAAAAAAAAAAAGAATAAAAGTAAATTGTCTGTTAAAAATTAGCTGGTAAACAAAATAAGGTATGGCCTTCAATTTTCTTTTTTTTTTTTTTTTAATTTCTGACTGCTGGATAGGTTGTTTGGCATAATTGTTATATAATTTTCCAGTAATTCTTATTTAGGTGCATTTCTGTTCTAAAACCTACTTAGTATCTAAATACACTGGCAGAGCTTTCCACTACCAAAGAAGATGTTTTGCTATGGATACAGCTACATTTTTAACATGAAATTTTTCAGAAAATCCAATGAGATTTGTTCTTCTGTTTTGTGTGATAGCAGAAGAAACCTTGCTTTCTGTCTCTTAACTAGTTCTCCAGCTACCCAACAATGTTAGTAAAAGTTTATTGCCACAGGTGAACACGTACTGCACACTACTTAAATTTGTTGTTGATTTGAGATACAGGTTGATTGGTTGTTTAAATTTAGACTTGCATTACTTTTTTAAATGTCTAGTAGTACTATTTCATTAAATGCATTACACAATAGAGACATGATGGCTCTCCACAAGTATTTTTCTTTGCTTGGTAAAAAAAAAAACCACTTTCAATGAATATCTTCTGTTTTATAAAGTTAGCTCATTCATGTTTTACTTGAACTTCCTATGGGTTTTTGTTACACATGAGTATTTTTTTACATTTATTCCTTTCCATACTGGGACTCCGTAAAATACTCAGTTAAATCAGACTGTAGTATAAAGGACTTGCTTGATAATCTGTCTACTCTTTATCTGTCTCTTCCCAGTTACTCAGTTACAGTGCAAGAGTCCTATCCACATCCTTTTGATCAAATTTACTACACAAGTTGTACTGACATCCTGAACTGGTTTAAGTGCACAAGACACAGGTGATGTGTAATTGTTAATATTGTCAAACTGCTGATATTTTTAATTATTTTTGTGTCTGTCAAAATTAAGCATGATATGTAGGATATGTTAGCTATAGTGACTCGTCTGTCTAACTCCTGTGATCTGTGTCAACTGAAAAATGCTTGTCTAAGACATGTCACATATATTTTATTAGCAGGCCGGGGCATATCATCCATGTAATGTTAACAGAAAATGAACAGGTTGGGGAAAAAGCATACAATGCACAGAATTAAATTCCCCAGACTCTTCAAGGTGTGTTTGTTCAGAAATGTTATGAGAGACTCCTTGATGCTTGCAACCTTATGTTCTGAGGAAAGTGTACACTACCTGAAAGGAAAATAAAAAGATTTGTTAAAGGAAACTGCTTTTACTTGCAGAAAGTAAGCAAGGGGCGAATAATTAAAAACCAGTGACAGCTGTAAAAAACATTTTCCTCAGATAAATATGCCCATAAGTATGAGCCATCCACAGTGGGACAGTTTCCTTGGGGCACAGCAACTGGAGGAGACAGGTCAGTATGGGTAGTACATAAAAAGCATATACTGAGTTCAAAGAGACGTTATGCTTTGTTTATCTATGGCACCATTTATATACGAGCCCTTTCTTTACTGGGAGTTTAGACTGTGTCAGGTGTTACGGAGATGTGCTTACTGCGCTGTGGAGTATGTGGGCAGCAGCCAGGACAGCCAGGAGTGGAGATTTACAGGTATGGTGAGAACCAGAGAGAAGAGAGCTGTGGGAGAGCCCACTTATAAATACTGCTTGATCATGTCAGAAGGAACCTATATTTTCTGCAGTTCTTGGTGGATTTATGTGGTGATTTCTCTGTGTGCTGCTCACCACTGCAGGGCTGTGTTCGGCACACCTGGTCAGAGGCGTGCAGCACTGCTGGCTGCCCAGAAGGCCCAAGCTCTCCCTTGAGCCCTTCTATCTCTTACCTTAACAAGAACTTCTCTTTTCACACCACCTCTGCCACTGGAGGACTGACTCACCCTTTGGAGAGTGATCCCCAGAAGACTTTCTCTTGGAAACTGATCCAACAAACTGATTTGTATTGCCAGCCTTTAGCCTCCGTAGGGGATGCTAATGGCAAAGGCAGTGATGCTCTGGTTTACGTATTAGTTAAGCAGCCAAAATCCTTAACCCTTTTTCCTGCTGTCTGACCACCCATGGACATAAGGTTTGTTGGTGAACCACTAGGACTCTTGAGCTCAGAAACATATAAACCAAGGTCTCCTGGAGCATTTTTCTTCTCCTCTTAGTGATACCTGAATGTTTCTTAAAAAGTGTGAGAATATATTGTTTTGTTTCTGAACCATGAATTGTATGTAACAACCTTTGTTTTCTTTAGGATCAGTTACCGTACTGCCTACAGACATGGTGAAAAAACAATGTACAGGCGTAAATCCCAGTGCTGCCCTGGATTTTATGAAAGCAGGAAAATGTGTGTCCGTAAGTTTAGCTTCTTTTTACTTTGAAATTCCCTATGTTTATCACAATGCTTGGCTTGACTCTCCTTTAATGGCTGACTTGTGGAAGCAGAGTTATGGAAGTTGAGTTTATTCATCAGTGGTGCACGTGCAGCTCTTGTTGAAGTCAGTTGGTGTTGTGCATATGCAAATGACAGGATAATTGTATCTCAGATGTCTAAGTTAGCAACCTTGATGTGATTCTAACTAATGATCAGATGGAAAATGCACAGCACAAGGGTCAGTGTGTTTTCCAACAGAGTAGATAAATATAAGGGTCAAAGTCAGGAGAGAAATAAAAGTGTTTGCTTCTTACTGTGGGCCCTGGTTGATCCCCATGCTTTGACTCTCTTGCAGATACAGAGATCTGTAACAACTGTGAGAAGGTGTCAGCGTGGCCTTTTCAAGTGACACATGCCCCTGTCTTCACATCTTCCTAAGTCTAAAGAGAAAAGAGCGGTGTCCAAAGCCTGATGGTGGGCCTGGCTCAGCTCTCTTTCTCTCTCTTGTACTGCCTTGTGCAGACCTAGTAAGGTCTGATTCTTAAAATGATATTCATCTATTCCTTGCTTTTGCTTCACCTTTCCTAGTAATGAGATTAAAAACACCTGCAGAAGTTTAATGAACAATGTCAGGGGGAATGAGGTGGTATAGTTGAATTTTTTCTGGAAATCTGAGGCCCTGTAAAACCAAAATGGTGAGGGGCTGGAGTCTCTGGAAGGCAGGGCTGCCCTTGGGCTTGCTGCTGAGTTTTACTTGATCATAGATCATAGAATGGCTGGAAGGGACCTTAAGTTGGAAGGTACCTTAAAGATCATCTGTTTCCAACCTGCTTGTTATGGGCAGGGACACCTTCCACTAGACCAGGTTGCTCAAAGTCTCATCCAGCCTGGCCTTGAACACTTCCAGGGATGGGGCATCCACAACTTCTCTGGGCAACCTGTTCCAGTGCCTCATAACCCCCTCTCCGAGAAGAATTTTTTCCTGATACCTAATTTAAATCTACCCGCTTTCAATTTAAACCCATTACCCCTTGTCCTATCGCTACAGGCCCTTGTAAAAAGTCCCCCCCCAGCTTCCTTGTAGGTTCCTTTCAGGTACTGGAAGTTGCTGTAAGGTCTCTGTGGAGCCTTCTCTTCTCCAGGCTGAACAAACCCAATTCTCTCAGCCTTTCTTCACAGGAGAGGTGCTTCAGCCCTCTGATCATCCTCGTGGCCCTTCTCTGGACTTGCTTCAACTGGCAGATATCCTTCTTATGCTGAGGGCCCCAGAGCTGGACACAGTACTCCAGGTGAGGTGTCACAAGAGCAGAGTAGAGAGGGAGAATCCCCTCCATCGACCTGCTGGCCACACTTCTCTGGATACAGCCCAGGATATGGTTGGCTTTCTGGGCTGCTGCTGTACATTGCCGATTCATGTCAAGCTTTTCGTCCACAAGTACGCCCAAGTCTTTCTTCTCAGGACTGCTGTCAAGCCATTCTCTGCCCAGCCTCTACTTGTGCTTGGGATTGCCCCAAGGCATGTGCAGGACCTTGCACTTGGCCTTGTTGAACTTCATGAGGTTGGCAGAGGCTCACCTCTCCAGCCTGTCAAGGTCCCTCTGGATGACATCCCTTACTTCCAGCATGTCAACTACACCACACAGCTTGGTGTCATCGGCAGACTTGCTGAGGGTGCACTCAGTCCATGTCACTGACAAAGGTGTTGGACAGCACCAGACCCAATACCAACCCCTGACATCACTGGTTTCCACTCAGACATCAAGCCATTGAGCACAACTCTTTGACTGTGACCATCCAGCCAATTCCTTATCCACCGAGCGATCCATCTGTCAAATCCATGCCTCTCCAATTTAGAGACAAGGATGTCATGCAGACAGTGCCAAATGCTTTGCATAAGTTCAGGTAGATGACGTTGGTTACCCTTCCTTTATCCACCAAGGCTGTGATCACAGTGTAGAAGGCCACCAGATTTGTCAGGCACAATCTGTCCTTGGTGACGCCATGTTGCCTGTCACCAATCACATTCTCATTTTGCATCTTCCTTAGCATGGTTTCCAGGAGGATCTGCTCCATGATCTTGCCAGGCACAGAGTTGAGCCTGACTGGCCTGTTGATCCCTAGATCCTCCTTTTTTACCTTTTTCAAGATGGGGGTTACGTTTCTGTTTTTCCAGTCAGTGGGAACTTCACCAGTCTGCCACCACTTGTTAAATATGATGGATAGAGGTTTATCAACCTCATCCACTAGTTCTTTCAGGATCTGTGGATGTATTTAATCAGGTCAGATGGACTTATGCACCTTCAGGTTCCTTAGGTGCTCCCGAAACTGATCCTCACTAACCATGGGTGGCTGTCCATTCTCCCACTCCCTGCCCTTGCCTTCTGTGACTTGGAGGGTATGGCTTGCGAACTTACCTGTGAAGACCAAGGCAAAAAAAGTCATTGAACACCTCGGCCTTCTCCTGTTTCCTTCAGCTCTCTTGTTTCCTTCAGCAGAGGGCCCACATTTTCCCTGGTCTTCCGTTTATCCACCATGTACCCATAGAAGCCCTTCTTGTTGCCCTTGATGTCCCTGGCCAGGTTTAATTCTATCAGGGCTTTAGCTTTCCTAACTTGATCCCTGATTTCTCAGACAGCTTCCCTATAATCCTCCCAGGCTCCCTGTCCCTGCTTCCACCCATTGTAGGCTTCCTTTTTTTGCCTCAGTTTCTCCAGGAACTGCTTGTTCCTCCATGCAGGCCTCCTGATGCTTTTACCTGACTTCCTCTTCACTGGGATGCACAGCTTCTGAGCTTGGAGAAGAAGATCCTTGAATACTCGATAGGTTTCTTCGGCCCCTCTTCCCTCCAGGGCTTCATCCCATGGAACTCTGCAATCAGTACCCTGAAGAGGCCAATTCCAGGGTAGTGAGCTTTCTGTGCACCTTCCTTGCCTCCTTAAGGATCATGAAATCATAGTCGCTACAGCCAAGAACCCTTGAGGTTCACATTCTCCACCAGCCCCTCCCTGTTGGTGAGAACAAGGTCCAGCAGGGCACCCCTCTTCATCAACTCCCCTATCACTTGGATAAGGAATTTATCATCAGTGCATTCCAGGAACCTCCTGGCTTGCTTGTGCCCTGCTGTGTTGTCCCTCCAACAGACATTGGTGTGGTTGAAGCTGCCCATGAGGACCAGCGTTTGTGAACATGAGGCTGCTGCTATCTGTCTGTAGAGGGCCTTACCCACTTGCTTATCCTGGCCAGGTGGCCTGTAACAAACTCCTATTACAGAATCCCCTCTTCCTGCCCTGCCTTTAATCCTGATCCATAAGCTCTCAGTCAGCTCCTCATCCATCCACAGGTGGAGCTTCATGCCCTCCAGCTGGTCTCTGACATAGAAAGCAACATCTCCCCTGTCTGTCCTTCCTAAAGAGCCTGTATCTTTCCATTCTGACACTCCAGTCATGGGACCCATCTCACCACATCTCTGTGATGCCAGTGAGGTCATAGCCCCTCATGTGTGTGCACACCTCTAACTCTTGTTTATTCCCTGTTCTCTGTACGTTCACATAAAGGTATTTAAGATGGGCCATTGATGAAGTTGGCTTGCGGAATAGAGCAGCTGTAATTCTCTTGTTTTGTTTGCTAGGTGCTGTCCTGGTGACCTATGATTCTTCTCCAGGCTCTGGGCATCTGTTGGTGGCACTGGAGATTTTGTCCCTTCCCCCTGCAAACCTAGTTTAAAGCCCTCTCAGTGTGCTCTGCCAATTCACCGGCAAGAGTCCTTTTTCCCCTTTGAGACAGCTGAATGCCATCTGTCACCAGATTTTGTTGCCTGTTTCTGAACAGGCAACTGACTGGCAAGTCTTGCTGAGAGAAAAAAGTGAAAAGCCCAGCTTATTGGGAAAGCCACAGCATGTGAGCTGTTTTGGTGGCTGCTTTGGCTCCTCTCACCTGAAGCTCTGCATCACATCCCTGAGTCAAACCCTGACTTGGCTGGTCTGTATGGGGAGCCTGCTGGCATGCTCCCACCTCCTGAGAACAGGACCTGGATGGAGGCATGTGTGAAAGGCTGGCGAAAGCAAACTTCTTTGCCTGTTTTTTTTTTCTCAACTGACTGTGAGAGAATGGAGATATATTCGTTGCTTGGTTGGCTGCGTTATGGCTATAATGACTGTGGTGAAGCACAGGACTCAATGTGTGGAGAGGCTTGTCTGGAAGAACATTCTGTGAAATAACGGATAATGTGATTTGTCATTGACACTGGATTTTGCAACGTGGTTTAGGAGATAGCAGTGCAGTGCATAAGTCTTTGGTCTTTATTGATAAACGAGAGTCTGAAAATCAATATCAGGATGTATAATGTTGAATTTATTTATTCAGTAGAAATGCAAAATAGTTTCTTAATTTGTGCATTTCTGCTTGTTATTAGGTGCATAATGGAAGTGACCAGCAGGATTTTTTTATATCCCTGGAAAAATACACCCTTTGAATGTCATAACACATCACACTGTCCTCATATTTATGTTTTCAGCACTTCCTAGAATTTGAAAATGTGGCCGTAAGATCTTTGATTTAAAGTGTTTTCTGCACATGGAGAAGCAGGGTCCAAATGATATTTTTATAAAACAACTTTTTTAAAAAATGGATCTATCTGAAATCAGATTGGCAAGTTTTAACCTTGTTGTTTCTGACATGTAGGTATTAGACTTACAGGAACAAATTTCTAACTACATTTAGTTATTATTCAGCATATATGAATCATCATATTTAATTTATTAAGTAGTATACTTCTTGCAGTATATAATTTTGATCACATGATAAGTCTTATGTGAGTACAGCTTTTATATAACTGTAGTATATGTAGTAAGTTCATTCTGTATCAACTTAGTAATACTCAGAATCTAGTAAATTCAGATCACATTGAATGTACTAATTTTTTACTGGACATATCTTCTCTAACTTTTGAAGCAATTTTGGAATACTTCAGGCTTGAGATTGTGTAAAAATAAAGATCATCAGTGAAGCTAACTTTTCATCTTTTTGATTCCATAATGGTTGACCCTGGAAGGCATTGAGACACCTTCAGTCCTTGTGATCTTAAGTTGGAGCTGAGGATTTATGGCAAAGGAGAATCTCAGTAGTTAATAGAAGGTGACAAATATTTCATGCTTTCCTTTGTTTCTCCCAGCTTTCTTTACACTGAACTTGCACATTCTAGAGTAGATGATGCCTGCATACACTGTGATAGTACTAGTCATCCAGTTTAACTTGGAAAGCAAGTGTGATGCTGTCAGCTGAGATCAAATGGTAGGAGATAGTGATGTGGGGAGGACTCTTTCTCTTCTGTGTCATCATAGCAGAAATATCACTGTCAGAAAGCCAATACAAAATCTTTTTCTGCAAGAAAATGGCAACCACATTATAAAGCACACATGCACCTGCCTCTTTTTTAATATGCAAAGATAGAATAGAATCAAAGCCATTTGAAGCATTGTGGATATCTTCTATGCTGTTGCTGCTCCACAATATGCACAGCATTTCTGTTAGGGTAGTTTTATTTTCCATATAATGTGGGGTTTTTTTACTTAGTAGAGGATGTATGAGGGTTCTAAAAGGCTGAAATATTTGTGGTGCTGTTGATGCTTTGTTATTTTTTTGTTCCTATATTTGACTTCTCATTTTAGAAAGCTCAATTGGAACATTTTACTGGCAGATGATTTTGGTATGACTCAACACTTCACTGCATACAGTGATGAACTGAAATCTTGTGACTGCCTTTTCAAACTAATAATTAGGAATCTACAGCATGAAGACTCACCAGTCACTGTTCCCCTTGTAGTAGTGTCACTTCCCTGCCTATAGTGGGAAAAGAATTGTCACTGCCTAAAGAATTGCAAGAACGTATCAGCCTCATGTTGCTAAGGAATGTGAATACTGTATTCCCAAAGGGAAAGAATGACCGTCAGCCAGAGAAAAGTACTGGCTGAAATGTAAGTGGCGTTTTATTGAGTCTTTTGGAGTCCAGTCTGAACAGAAGAATTTGAATTCATTTTAGGATACAAAATTTACACGGAATTGTGACTCTAACTTCCATACTTGTGGAGTATGGAAGACTTTCAATAGGTGAAATGTGTTATGTTTTCACTTTTTGATGAAAATTCCTTTTGTGTTTTTGCTTGAATTCAATATATATGTAGGTGGAATATATTTATGGAAAATGTACAAACAGGCCTTTTTTATCACTCATATGGAATTTTTTTGTTTGTTTGTTCTTGTCTAGATTAAAAATAACTGTTGTACTGTAAACTGTACAAACTGTGATATGGAATTTTATCATCATCTGCTTTTGTCTAATGCCATTGATAAGATGATGACAGTCACACTGGAAGTAGATATCTGTTAAGAATTTTATGAAAAAGACCACCCTGCTATAGCCATCATAAGTTTAATAAAAGGTCTCTTAAGTAACTCAGATACCTGTATTTCCAAAATTTCTGGGTTTGTTGAAATGATGCTGCAATTACATCACTATTAGTAAGCAACAAAGTGGCATCAGAAGTCAGCCTCCATCTGCAGCCATTGGAAGCTTATGAGAGAACATCTTGGGGAAGTTTTAAATGATGTTAAAAAATATTATAGTAGACTCATTTGTTTGGTGTAACTTTTGGCCAGTATAGATATATTTTCTTGCAGATTGATTTTGTTACAGCAAGCAGCATTCAGTCATTCTGTAGAAAAATTATTCTGTGTTTTATTAGTTGTCCTATTTGGATTTGCTTTCAGGCAGGTAAAAAACTTGTATTTTAATTCCAACATTATCTGAGGTCAGTACTTGAATGGTTTTATGAGCATGAAGCTAAAAAAAGGTATTTTATATATAAAGTGCTGAGGAACTATTTCAATTAATTTTGAGGAAGTTGAAGTTAAACCTTGTGGAGTATGTAGAAGAGGGTTTTTTTTTCCTGTTTCCAGTCTGAAATGGATTGTACAGTCAAATTTAATTCATAAAATTTTAAGAACTATAATAGCTAAATAAGCTTTTTTTTTTTTTTTTTTTCCTGATGGATGTCTTGCTTCAATTTGCTCTTTCAATGGCTAGGTATTCAAATTAGAATAGAGTGGTATTAGCAGAAACGCTAAACACCAAGTATAGTCAGGCATGTAGTATGATTTCCTTTGTTGGAAGTCTTTTATCTGAAAGAAATAATATGGAAATCTACTTACAATCCAAAAGTAGTCTCAATTCAGATAGTACTCCATTGTTCCTAATGCCAATTCTCTGTAAAGTTGATAGATTTCTGTTATGATTTCAGGTATTTGCTAATTTGATGATGTGATTAATTTGTTTAAAAGAGGAAAGTCTAATTGCGGAACCATAGTTGATTCTCCTGGTCATTTAAACAGATCATTCTCCTGGAGTTGAATACCTAGTCTTTGAAAGAGCAAATAGAAGAAGTATATCCATTTAACTTATGTGCATAATTACAGCCAAAATATTTCAAGCGATGTGACATGCAATTTACTGCTGTCAGTTAATTTTTGATTCTTCTTTACACTGCTCAGTATCAAAAAGACTTCATGTTAAGTTTTTCACCTGTTCTTGCACATAAGTATTTTCTTATGTCCAACAATTTCATAGAAAACCAAGATAAAATAGCCTCTATGTTGCTAATGTTATTCGTATCTTTTTAGCTTGTTCTAGAGCTTTTCATGTTGTCCTCACCTTACATTTTTTTGTAGGTCATGTAGTAAACCTTGGTCCTCTTATCCCCATGTCCGGTGCAATAATTTTTGTATAGATGCTTTCTCTTAGAGTTATTAACTGTGATTCAGTTGACAAGAATCAGTTAGCCCATTACGTGTCTAGAGGATAATTTCTTTTGATTACAAAATAGTTTTTTTATGTATATCCAGAGTGTAGAAAGAAATCATTCTTTGATCAGGTTATTTTGGGGCATTGAGCAACTTTTTTTTTTTTTTTTAAAGGAAATACTGGATATCTCTCGATTCTTTTGTATATCTAGAACATTTTTTGACACATTCCTGGCTTTAGTTTAGTTTCTTCAAAGTAAAGAATTACATGTACCTCGTCTTTGAGGAAGAATTTTGTGTGTATAAATAACTTTATTATGGTATGTATATATAATTTTAATTGGTCTTTACTTATTTTATTTGGAAGTAGTAATATTTATATTATACAACTCCCTTCAGTGGTCTTTATCCCATATTTCTTTGTCATTAGGTTCAGCAAGAGTTTGGCTTTCAACCTCTCCCACACACACTGTTATCTAGAGATAATTTCTATAGAAACTTTGTAGGGGTAGCCTGTGTTGAAGAGTTGCGTTTGATTTACATTCTACTGCTGGAAAACTGAAACACCACTTCAGTGGTTGAAGGGACGCTACTGTTGATTCATGCTATTGTGGCTAAGTAAAGCATACAGCTCTAATTTGTGAGATGTCTGCATTGTAAACACTCTAACCACAAGTCTTATCTGTCGTACGTTTGTTCTAAGGCAATTCTGTTTTACTATTGAAAGTAATTGATGGTTATTTGGCATAGCATATGCTGTTGTGTAAGGACTGTAGAAGGGCCTCTGTGATCAGCATGGCATGAGGGGCAGTGCAAGGAGATGCTTGAAAAAGTGTTTCTGTACCTCTCGCTGGGTCCAGTATCCTACGAGGTTTTGATTATTTTTTTTCCGTTTGTCTCACAGAGTATGTGACGGAATGTTGCCTTACTGTATTTAGCCTTAGTGGTCAGGAATTTGGGTTTAGTATGTTGTTGTCAACTAAGTTATTCATACATGTGCAGATACAGAGATGTGTATGCATACAGCTGCTGTCTGTTGTCTTATGGTTTACTGGTAAGATTGTTTAAACATTTCATTTAGGGGGAGCTTCAGTGCCCAGGGTAGAACTTACTAAGCAAGAATCCTCAAAGATACTAGTCATTCACATCTAGTTATAAGACTAATGGAAAATTATGATGTATTATTTAAAGTAATTATTTTAATAATAAATAAATAGAGCATGATTAAGTAGCTTTTAATACCTTGCATCATCTAACATTAAAAAATTCATATTCTCCCGGTTGATTTCTAATAATTTTAATTCACATGTGAAAAATAGCTTATTAGAAATAAAGTTGAGAATGAAAATTAAAGGCTGTAAAAATAGGAATTAATGGCTGGGATCCCAGATAACTAAAGATTTTGATAATATATATGATTGATCTTTATGTGGCTTTCCTTTTTCTTGGCCACACAAGATATAAAGATGACCAATATAGTTCATCATGTTTAATTAGGAAAAAAACAGGACACTTTGCAAGTATTTTTTCTAATTACTGTAGGGCATTTTCAACCCATTCAGAGCCAAAATGACTCACATATAGTCCCATTAAACCCCTTGTAAACAGCAACTTGAACTTTTTCCTATCGTTCACCTTGTATTTATTGGTATACGGATCTGATTCCTGTCGTATTTTCTCTGGAAATGTTGGTACAAAAAAATTGTCATCCTGTGCATGTTTTTAAAGTTTTATTGTTCAAACTAGAAGGCAAGTATTGCAGTGTATCCATTTTGGAAAGTTAAGGGTGCAATGTGGTGAATGTGATGCCAGCAAATAGTTGCTGTCTGCAGATTCTTCCTCTTCAGTCTATTGTATTCTGAGTCAGTTACATTGATGTGCTGGGTATCAAAGCCAATTCAAGTTTTTTCTTAAAAGTTTCAAATAAAAGCTGCATTTCACAGTAAATCTTAGCTGTAGAAACACATGCTTGCAAATAATTTAAAAAAATTGCATAGAAAAATTTTAAGCATCTCTTCTTAGCACTTGGAATAAAGGTTGCAGTGATTCTTAGGGTTTATATCTTGTGCCTTACCTGAGGTACCTTACCTTATCATCACTGTTTTGTTCTTCTTTGTTTGAATGGTGCAACCATTCAGAAAAACTGATACTAAAATACTGATGTGTTGGAAATAATTTTTTATCCATGCTGTTGCAAGAGAACTCTTCTTTTTATGTACGCAAAAGTTTCCCTCTTCTTTTTGTAATGAGTTTGCTTCAGAGATCATAGGATGAATGAGGTTGATTCATCTTGTCCAACGTCCCTGCTCAGACAGGGCCACCTGCAGCCTCTTGCTCAGGACCATGTTCAGATGATTTTCCAACCTATATCATACTAGGATTCTTTTTTCATTAAATGTGCACTATTTTCTCTTTGTTAAATACAAAAGTATTCGGGTAGCACCAACATGGTTTTAGTTAGAGCCTTCAAACTTAGGAGAAATACAAGAGAGTGAAGTGAGAGTGAAGAAAATGTATTTGAAGAGGTGGCACCAAACAATACACTAATGTTTGTTTTGTTTTTAAAAGATATTTGAGACATTAGAGATCTGGGTTAGGAATAAGTTTAGAATATTTTTCCTAATGCTAGGAGTTCTTTTTAAATTCTTTTTTATTTCCTTCTCTGACAGCTCATTGTGCTGATAAATGTGTCCATGGTCGTTGTATTGCCCCAAACACCTGTCAGTGTGAGCCTGGCTGGGGAGGACCCAACTGCTCCAGTGGTGAGTTTTCACCTGCTTCTGCCTGTCTCATGATCTTTTCACAATGTTGTCTTCTCTTTTGAGCAGATTCTCATTGATCTTGTGTTTGCGCGTCTGCTTTCTGGTCAGGGGATTGTTCTGAGTTATCAAGTTACTTTGCATGACTGGATTTTTCTTCATTTGCTTGCAAACAGCATTACCCTCTAGCAGGACTAAATGTCATGAGCTATTTTGTGCTCAGAAACATGCCAGATCATACAGAACTTAGTATCTGGAGTAAAGTAGATACAGTTGTAATTAACTATAAGAAAATATCTTATTTTTTTATTTTCCTACTGTATAAAGAATGATGGTGCCAGGTCATGTTTAAAACCTATGAGCAAAGGCTTCCTCACAACTCCATTTTCCTTCTTCACTCTGCCATTAACTGGTCTTTTTTTTCTCCTGACTGTGTTCCCCCCTTGCATTATTAGCCACTCCCTGTCTGCTCAGTCTCTTTCCATTTTACTCTCACATACTAGTCATGTTTCTCTAACTTTCATCTCCTTCCCCTTTGCCATCAGAGTACATGCAGGAGATGAGGGGACAGGAGAGGATATGAGGGGAGCATACATGTGGCAGGAGACAGATGCAGTATGGCACCTTTCCTGCGTGACGTGGGTGCAGTCACATGTAACCCAGTGGGCAGGAGGTCATGTTTATTGGAGAAATTATGAATATCAAGACCATCACAAAATGTCAAAACCAAAAAGTGAAGTAGTAAAATAATACCAGTTCATTACTTTTTTAGTCACTGCTGTTTAGAATTCTAGACTCTTCTAGTGTAAGACCAGGCATTGCAGGCTGCCAATAACACAGTAATGTCTGGACAGAGGGCAGAAACCCCTCAGTCATAGGCCTGGAGTGTTTGTGCTGTCTGCCTTCCTCTATCAAAGGTAATTGTTTGTGCACATCATGGATTGTTATTTTTTCTTCCCTTTGCCTGAAATAGTTTCTCAGAGTAATTATCGATTTTTTTTAATTCACTATAATTTGTTATTTATTCCACCTTTCTGTTCCCCTTTGTAAGGTCTTTAGACTAAGATTGCAACCATATACTTCGTTACAATCGAGTTCAATGTGAGTCACTGCTGGTGACTGTCTGCTTGAAAGGAACATGTTTTTAACCAACAATAAAAAGTATGTTTATAATTTAAATTTCACAGACCATATAGTTTTAATTCATAAACCAGAGCTTGATGTCTTGCAAAGATATTATGCTGCCAGTCTACTTAGTACGGATTTGCTATAAAACTAACAATCGTGAAAAACCTAGACTGTCAGGAGGACAGAAATAATATGGTTGTATTTTCACCCTCATTTTTTTCTGATTAACAGAAATAGGGAAATATTCTTTTTTTGCAAACAAGGTATTGACTCTTCATCTGGAACTGATCTGTTGTTCAGGTAGCTTATTTTGTGAAATTTGAGAAGAGAGAGTGAATAAAAATAGTTAATAATAAATTACAAGAGGAAGAACTTAATAATTTAAAAAATATTACATTTGTTGTGTAGTTTTTTATACACTTACATGTGATTCTTTTCATAAACAGCTCAAAGAAACCAAGTTTTGGGTAAGGCATAAAACCAAAAGAGTTATTAATGCAATGTTACTGTAATACTGATCTTAATCTAGTGTGTTGAATTGTCAAATTGTCAAAAAATGTTATCTTTCTTTCTGAAAGCCTTATGTGTTGAGCTCTTCTGTAGCTAATCAAGTGTGCAGAAGAAACGTTTATCACTAGACAACATAGCATGGGGAGATACTATTCTTGAGATTTACAGGTTTGAAACTTACTGAAAGCGCACTTTAGATGAGACAGGAACCTCCAAATCTGTCTTTGGAAATAATCCTTACTATCACAGGGTTTTCTAGAGTCCATTTCCTTTACCTGTCTGATATAAATAATTTTGTATACATGTGCAACTCTTTTCCTCTGCCTCTGCTTGTCACAGCAGCCTCAATAGCAAAAATACTTTCTGGTATGCATGCACAATAGGCCAAACCTGAAAGAGCTTTTGTTCATGTGCTTTTCAACAGTGTGATCTCTGGAGAGGTTGGTGATCTTCTGAAGGGTTCTGAGTGACATTAGAACTAACTGGAACTGCCAAAATTTGTTTCATATCACTGGTTTAGTCCTAGGAGACTGGGACTATGCTGAGGAAGAGGATATTTTTGTGCATGTGCTACAGGGACATTTCTTTTGGAGTTTATCCCATTCCAGGCAGACAAACTTAAGAAAGATGTTACTTTCACTAGATTGTCCTTCTGAGTTTGGGTGCTGCTGTTTATTGGTAGCTGTGCGACATTGCCTTATCTGTCTGTCTGAGACCTACCGTGCAGATCAAATTGAATTGAAGAGTGGGTAGTGTTGGAAAGACACTTTTGTGATAGGGTTTTGGCTTTCTGGCACTGAGTTTTATTCTGGCTTACCCTACGCAGGAGTTTGTCATATTTTGCCTTTAACTGTGTTTTCTGCATGATCCCCAACTTGATTAGTTTTAGTAACAGAAAAGTACAATGAGATAAAATATAGAGATGCTTTTTCTTTTTAAATAATAATTTTGTTGATATTGCAAGTTATTAATTCAGGAAAAACACATGCAAATCATAATACTGTAATAGTGTCTATCACATAAACATTTTAATTATAACTATTTAATTGAATAATATAGAAGGAACAATGGTTACAAGGCAGACCAGTATTTTTGTAATGTAGAAACACAGGGTTTTAATGGTTACTGATGACCAAAGAAAATCCTGTGACTGAAAGGGAGAGATGATTGTGAGATACTAGGGAAACTTCCAGATTTAGTAATCTGTTAATATTCATGGACACAAAACGCGTTGCAAGCAACTGTTCTACCCAAGCACTGAACTATTTGTAAAACTGCAGAACTGAACTTTTTCTTTCAAAGTACAATCCTTTCTCTATTAGGATTGGTTATGCTCCTTACAAAGGAATTTTGTCTGCAAGTATCTGAGAATAGGCCAAGTGCAATGTCCTGCACCTGTCCTGCACCAGTCTGGGGCAATCCCAAATACATGTACAGGATGGGCGGAGAATGGATTGAGCGCAACCCTGAGGAGAAGGACCTGGGGGTACTGGTGGGTGAAAAGCTGGGTGTGAGCTGGCAGTGAGCACTGGCAGCCCAGAAAGCCAATTGTATCCTGGGCTGTATTCAGAGAAGTGTGGCCAGCAGATCAAGAGAAGTGATTCTCCGTCTCTGCTCTGCTCTCGTGAGACCCCACCTGGAGTACTGTGTCCAGCTCTGGGGCCCCCAACATAAGAAGGATATTGACTGGTTGGAGCAAGTCCAGAGGAGGCCGTGAAGATGATCAGAGGGGTGGAGCACCTCTGCTATGGGGACAGGCTGAGAGAGTTGGACTTGTTCAGCCAGCAGAAGAGAAGGCTCTGGGGAGACCTTATTGCAGCCTTCCAGTACCTGGTGGGAGCCTACAAGGAAGCTGGGAGGGGACTTTTTACAAGGGCCTATAGTGACAGGACAAGGGGTAATGGGTTTAAATTGAAAGTGGGGAGGTTCAGATTGGATATCAGGGAGAAGTTTTTCACAGAGAGGGTGGTGAGGCACTGGAACAGGTTGCCCAGTGAAGCTGTGGATGCCCCATCTCTGGAAGTGTTCAAAGCCAGGCTGGGTGAGACACTGAGCAACCTGGTCTAGTGAAAGGTGTCCCTGCCTTCCTGTCAGGGAGGTTGGAACTAGATGATCTTTAAGATCCCTTCCAAGCCAAACCATTCTATGATTCTATGATAATAGAGTTAATCCTATTTCAGCATCTATCCATCTGCCAACCCCCAGCTTGATTCTATCTGTTTCTCATTTGTATTTACACAGTGTGTTTAAAACAAACTTTTAAACCATATGCCATGGCCCCTGTCTGACAATGGCTTTCTGAGTGGTAATTTGCAGACAGTGCTTCCTAAACGCTGTAATGTTTGCTCTAAAAATGAGTAAGAGTGATTGCATGGACTAAATTCCTGCATCGTGCAGTAAAAGCTGCATCAGCAAACGCCTTCCTGTCTTTGCATACCACTGTGTGCTACAGCGTAATAGCCTTTCTAGGGACTAAACTTTCTGGGAGACTCCATTTCCTTTTGTAGCAACCATTACTTCCTTTTGTGACGAGTCTTATCCACTATGTGCTAGCCTAGATAAGTGACTGCTTTCAGTTTAGGGACAAGAGAGTTAAAGATTTGACTAGACTACTGAGACTGTCCTCTTTCAGTGATTAATTCCAGCCCAAACCATAACTCTCCATCACATCCCCTGCTTCTCTGAAAACTTTGCATCCCACCTGAGAAGAAAGTAGGGTTGGATATGTTCTTCTATGAGTAAATCCTGAGTGGTGATCTTGGGATTTGGCTAATTGAATAATACCTCCTTTGGGAACGTTTCCTATGTGAGACATATTTTTTTATTCAGGCCTTTTCTTTTTAGTTAAAGGAAATACACTTTATTAGGCAGTGTTTGCTCGCAGTGAATTTCAGTGGGAGGTGATGAAGGAGATGATGCTAATCTACATATATGTGAACGGAAATACTACCAGGATTGAGAAATCACTTATTTGCAGAACACTTCCGTTCTAGTAGGAGAGATAACAGTCATGTGAAAAAAGTTATTCTAATAAGAATTTATTGACTGAACACAATAGCCATGTCAATGACAACCGAGTAGACAAAAGATGTGTGGAACCTATCACTTGAAGCGAGCAAACCAGCACAACCAGTGTGCTGTCAGCAACCCTTTGAAGAAGTGTTTGTGAACTTCAAGAGTATAAATTGCTCAGTTCTGGGTTGGGGACAAGGACCAAGTTTAGAAAAAAGGACACAGTGGTAAAGATAGGTATGTTCTTAGATTAAACATGTAAACACATAGATTTTATTAAAAACAAACCAACACAACCTTTTTCTCTCAAACTGGATTATTGTTTATATCAAATTTTTAATTTGACCTGTGTCAGATTGGATTGTTACATGTTAAAAGACCATTGTTGACTACAGGTTGTATATAGCAGTCTTCTGTAAAAGTTGCTACATGTAGTTGATAGTTGCTGTCTAGATGTGTAAACATGATCAAATAATGTTTTACGGTTGTATATCGTTTTCTGTTCACACTCTTGCAACAGTATTTGCTGTACTACATCATATATGGACCTGATTCTCAGTTTTGAATGTATGTGTGAGGTAGATAGACATGCAGCATAACATGGAACCCCACTAAGAAATCAGGACATTCATTTTGTTTTTCTTCTCATGCCTAGTAGTCAACAAATAATTCCTTCAAAATCAATAGTACACTTTCTAAATAAGCTGGAGCAGAAACAAAAGGCCAAAATCAATATTACACTGACTCATCTGCAAAGGTTATAGCCATCATGATCTCCCAGCTGGCCTGAATAGTGAAGCAAAAAGAGAATTGCATGGTTTTGGTTGATGACAAGTATGTTAGGATTGTTTGTGAAAATGAGTAGACATTTTCTATTTTTATTGTATCAAAGTAATCTGAGGTTTCTTTGAATCACTGGATTTTAATTTGTAATCTGATTCTGTTGGTGACAGTTTCATTGGGACTATAGTCTGAGGGCATGGGGGTAGAACAAGTGGCACTAAGGTATAATTTGGCTTCAGGGTATTATAAAGTGTGAGAACTGGCCTTTTTCTTAATACACTAAGCTGAGCATTTAAAGCTGGCATCTCAGGGAAACTTCTTACCTTTAAATGTACTTGCTAAGGAAACTTTTAAGGTACAGTAGCTCTGCTAATGTGTTTGTGTTTGTAAAGTTTGCAAATTCCAGGAGAATCTCACTGTTTTCTTCATGGGAGTTGGCAGATGCAGAATATGGCAGAAACTGGATTCCTTGGCATAGCTTGTGTGAGACACTCACGTGAGTTGCAAGCACTGCCAGTTTCTCAGTAGAGCTTATAATTTCCATTAACCCTGCAGAGGTGGATGTGTGACTGTTTTCTGCAGACACATTGCACCCTAAGTGCAATAGCCTCCTTGGTGTGAGTACCAGCCAAGGTGCCTGAGAGCATCTTGTACACTGATGACACAGCTTGTGAATCTTGAATTTAGCTTCTTTGACCAAGGCATTGCTTTCCTATTTTTGTTTGTTGAAAGCATTTTGATTAACAGAGGTTGCAAGATACACTTAGAGAGCTAGCTCATCTTTAAAGTTTTCCAAGCTATTCAACAGGCTGTAGAGATAGGTTCTAGTTTTACCCACTGCTTGCATCAGAAAGGCTTGATTCCCAGAACTGAGAGACTGCTAAACATGCAAGTGAAACTGCAGAGTATTCTGGCAGAGAGCTATTTGCTTTTATGGGAAAATGTAGAGAAATAGCTCTTTCAAGTATTGCAGAACTTCCCCCCTGCCCTGGGTCCCAAACAGCCACATGTACAAGTGTACCCTGTTAGCAAAGGTGATAGCAGGTCATGAAGAGTCTTAAATTTAAGCTTGTATTATTGTATGTTTTCCCCATAGCCTTCACTATCCTAAATTCTTCTGTAATTATTACTTCTGTAATTCCCTTAACTGACTTCTCAGTTTTGCCAGCCAAGCTCTTTACTTTCTCATCTAACAAGGCTGAGTATGTTCAGCTTGAGAAACTAACACACCAGCAAGTTAGATCTGATGCTAACAGGGAAAACAGATATTAATGGAAGTTGCCATCACCTTCTTCGTTGACAGAGTCATTGCAGTGTCACTGTGGTGGGTGTTATCAGAATTCCCAGGGCTACATAGCAGCTGTCCATTTCTAGAGTTCAGTACAATGACGTATTTGAAATTATATTATGCTATGTTTAATATAATTTCTGTCCTGTAATGCATTTTTGTTTTGAAGTGTTAGGGAAATTAATAGATTTTATGGAGATGCTTCAGCAAGTTGAGGTATTATAGTTGCAAACTTTAAGGAAGAAAAGAAACAAAAATATATTTTCTACAAAACTGAGTCACTAAATTTACTTATGTTGAGATTTACTGAAGGAAGGCATTGCAGTAAGTGGTGATAGTCATCATTTCATAAACATTTTCTGGATCAGACATGCTTTTCATTTCTGCTTTTCACTATTTCATAACTAAGTATATTTGTGGTGTTTACCTAAATTGATTTCTTGAATAATATCTGTGTAATTTTTTTTCTGCTAAGACTTCAAAAGTATTTTTAGTATTGGTTTAATTTCAATCTGCCTTATGTATTGGTGAACTTCTGTATTGTCAGTGGCACATAGTGGGTTTTCAAGGATGTGAAAGATAACATTTGTTGCTAATTTAAAAATTAAGATGGTCTTCAAGTTGTTGCAAAAAAGAAAAAAGGCTAATTATGGTCCTACAAGGAGATCTGTACAAAATCAGGATCAGGGACCACAGTCCATTTTATACAGTACAACCAGATTGTTACAATTTCATAACTTTTCCTATAATAGTGATTATTTGGAACAGGTTTTCTCTCAGTAGCAGTATGTCAGACATACATCTGTGTTTTCCTTAGCAATTACCCAACACAATATTCTGATGTGCAAAGCACTTTAATGAGTCTTCTGAAATTTATGGTATGTGAAAGGCATATAGTTCCAGTCTTTTATAGGACCTGAAAAACACATTTTCATTGTTCTTCCACTTAACAGATCAAAGGGCTTTTACAAAGTAAAAAAGAAAAATCCCTAAATTAAGTTAAAGCTTAGCATTTTGGGTGCAAATCCTTTCTTTTGCACAACACAAAAAGTAGAATGAAAAATATGCCACAGGGTAAAAGGCTTACAGCATAACAAATGAAATCAGATAGAAACAAAAGACTCAAAGAAATTCCAGATTTAATAGAAAGTGCGTTCTGAAAAAAAAAAACCCAAAACCAAACCAAAACCAAACCCAAAAAACCAACCAAACCCAAACCAAAACATTATAGTGCATTTCTGTGTCTGGGATGTAGGTGAAATAAATCTTTACTAAAATGCATTGATATTTTATATTTGCTATGAGTGATTCTCTAAAGGAAAAGATTTCTTTTCTGATAGGCATGTGCATGTATTTTAATAACATCCTGCAGTGGCTAGAACATAGCATATAAAAATATACAGACAATAATCTCATGTTTTTATTAAGTAAGACTTACAAGATTTTCTGAAGGATGTTTTTATTCTACTTTACAGAATAGCTGGCTTTCTTTTCTGGCTTTTTCGAGTCTTCTCTGAAATTTCTCTTTGCCGTGTTCCGCATTTACTGTGTTGCAATCTAGGCTGACATACACGTTGTTGTAACCAGAGTCATAATGGATCTCGTAGAATTTTGAACACACTTGAGTGTCTATGGCTTTTGGAATCACCAAGAATTTACTTCTATTTGGTTTAAATTCCAGTTGGGAGAATTATTATGTGCTTCCTATCCTGCAGGAATATTTTAAGGGAAACTAATACCATCAATTCAGAACTGCAGCTAACTGAATCATAATAGCAGAGAGTAGTTTAAAGAATACTCTCTAAAATACCCAATAAGGGAGATGTGGATTTAGATTAGTGACAACATTCACATTTTTGTCATGTTTTTGCTTAGTGAAAATGCATGTTATTCTGCACACAAACACACTTGGAAATGATGATTAAGGGTAGCATCTACATGGCTATGACTTTTCATGCCCTAATCAGCCAAGAGTAATAGAGGATCCATAAAGTATTATCCAAGCATAGACCAGAGGCACATGATGCCTTAATGTAATATATGACGTATTTGACTGTTGTCATGGTATGTGAAATACCTTATTTTCTGTAAAGAAGGACATCAATCCAGTTTTCTGACTAAATTTTAATCTGGAATGTGGTGTATGCTTGTCCTTGCAAACCCTTCAGACAAACCAAACACATTCTCAGGTATGCAAAATACAAGACTATCTAGAAAAGGGGGGACATGTCCTGGGTGTGTTTCTTTACTGAGGTCATCAGAAGAACAGTTGAGGTGAGTGGCTCCTCTCACCTATGAGTTTAAATGCCACCTTCATAAAAAGTTACTCTGTTTTGTTTTGAAATTCTTACTGAGATTCATCAGATTCTACTTGCTGCCAGTTAGGTATCCCAAGTATTAGTTCTGCTAATGTATAGTTACGTTAAGACAAGCATGTTTCTTGCTTCTGGAACAGAGGGAAGAGTCACTCTCCAAATTCTAAACTCCGGACAGCCTTAGGGCAATTTATGATAACAGGAGTGTCGGTGGGCTCCTCATTTGGATAAATAAAAGTTTTCTCAATATTGGCTTATTTTACTTGCTCTGGCTATGCTTGGCTATTGTGGCTTTCCCTGATAATGCAAGTCACCTGTGGGCCTTCCTAGAAATGTTACTCTTGTCTTATTTATATCGTCTGCTCCAAAAGACTGGAAGGTTTTTAAACAGGGCAGGTTACAGTTCTAGATAATGGTCATTATTGCTCCTCAGTGGACCTCATGGCTGTGCTGGGGATTTGTGGACTTCTTCTGCAAGTAAAAATACAGGACAGAATGTTGCCTGTGTCCCAGAAATCCTGTGGTTGAAGGAAAAGAAAAGAGATAATACAAAGCTGGAAACACATAGGAGGTGAGGAAGTAAACACTGATGAGTGACCATGGCATATAGTTTTGACACACTTGCTGAATTAACTTTTTATGGATTTCATAGGAAGGAAGAGTTAGAAGATAGGGATGTGGAGGAGGACATTATGGCAGTTACATGGCTTAGAGTTATGGAGAGCTGCTCCAATTTGTAGAGGCAACTTTACAAAAACCAAGGAAGACAGTCTGAAAATGGAGCAAAGGGGTTAATGTCACAGTCAACAAATGTGAGGGTTGATATTTACATACTGGATGAGAAATGACAGGTGAGGGCTAAAGGCCATTGAAAGTAATGGCAGGGCAATAGGGATACAAGCTGGGCTGAGAATGGCTTGAGAGCAGCACTGAGGAGAAGGACTTGGGGGTACTGGTGAACAAAAAGATGGACATGACCCAGCAGTGTGTGCTGGCAGCACATGAAGTCAACCATATCTTGGGCTGTATCCAGAGAAGCATGGCCAGCAGGTCGAGGGAGATGACCCTCCACCTCTACTCAGCTCTTGTGACACCCCTCCTGTAGTATTGTGTCCGGCTCTGGGCCCCTCAAGGATATTGACCGGTTGGAGCAAGTCCAGAGGAGGGTGACAGAGATGATGAGGGGGCTGAGCACCTCTCCTATGAAGAAAGGTTGAGAGAGTTGGGCTTGTTCAGCCTGGAGAAGAGAAGGCTCTGAGGAGACCTTATTGCAGCTTTCCAGTACCTGACGGGGACTTTTTTTCCCAGAAAGCTGGAAAGGAACTTTTACAAGAGCCTGTAGTGATAGGTCAAGGGCCAATGGGTTTAAGTTGAAAGTGGATAAGTTGAAAGTGGATAGATTTAGACTCAACATAGGGAAGAAATTCTTCACAGAGAGGGTGGTCAGGCACTGGAACAGGTTGCCCAGAGAAGTTGTGGATGCCCCATCCTTGGCTGTCTTCAAGACCAGGCTGGATGAGGCTTTGAGTAGCCCGATCTAGTGGAAGGTGTCCCTGCCCATCGCAGGGGGGTTGGAACTAGATGAACTTTAAGGCCCTTTTCAACCTAAACCATTCTATGATTCTATGGTCTGTGAGTTAAAGGAGGGTTGCAAAGGAAGGCACAAAGATTTAGGCTCGTCCTTCATGTGATAACCTAGAGATGAAGAAAAGTCAGTCAAAGATGATCTTGAAGTATGGGCAGCTTCAGTTTGTTTTACGTGCTGGAGCAAGGAAAATCAGCAACTAAAGGCTGCAGCTCCTTGAACCTATCTGAAGAAATTATGATGGAGTTTTGAGGAGATAGGAATTCTGCATATGCCAGTATTTCCTTATTTTAGATTTGTACTCCACAATATTGCATTCTAAGTGAGGGACTATTCACTCGGTCTTTGCTGTCTCTGGTAAGGAATTTTGTTTTCAGTTGTTTTAAAAGACCATAAAAATACATAAAACTAATGCAGCGATACGAATCTCCTCTGTTTTGGTGAAAATGGTACATATTTGCAGAAACACACAGCAGTGGGTGTTGCAGAAAAATGTATAAGAGAATAAAATATTTTTGTGTTGTCTTGGTGCTATTTATACAACAGCTACACAAAAATGACAGCAAGGAAGGTAAATCTTAGTTTTGCTGTGATTCTTCACTTTCATCTTCCCCATGAGCAAAAAGAAAGACAAAAATAGAACGAAGATCTTCCAAAAGGCATTGCACTAAACATCATCTGGCTTGAATATCATGTTACAAAGGAAACTGTAGCATACTTAAAAGATAGTTTCAAGTCAGGATTTCTAAGGAGGTTTTTCTTCTTTGATTTCATTTGTTAGCCTTATTTTGTTCTCATTGTAGGCCATTCTTTGGAGAAGTACAGAATTGTACTCAAGGTGGGTTTGTCAGGAACACATTAAGACACATTTCCACTTTTATTTTTGTTGCATTTAATGAAATCAACAGGGGGAAATAAAACCCCAGTAAACCCCGTTAAAAGTATGTGACCACATTTAGTTAAAAATGTCTTTGTTTATAACAAGCAATAAAGGAGTTACCAAAATTTTCAGATGTGCTTCAGATCATTATAGAAATTCATATGTTGTGCTATAAAATACCAGGGCTTTCTCTATCCCAATTTGCAAATCACCAGCTGCTCACAGAAACTATATTTATAAAACCACATCTAGCCCAGCGTAATAACACCATCCATGAAAGTTATTATACTAAGAGATACAAAACTTTAAATATTCAAAGATGCTAAAAAGGCCCCAGAATGGTAGCAATTTGCATCACAAATTTCAATTTCTTCGTGAAGGTGATCTTTTCACTGTTGAATCCTTGAGCTTCTCTATATTTCTAAAGTCATTGTTTGGCACTCTGTTTCTGCCAGCATTTCTTTATGATGGTAGGACCTGTATTGTCTTGGAGTTTCATACCATACTTGCTCATTTTAAATGAGAGCTTATACAATGCAGCATCCTAATTCTGAAAGACAAACCTTTGCTTTCACTGAGCAGCCTTTTGAGAGGAAAGTTCTCTGTCCTGTATTTTTAGCTTTGTGTGATGTGTGCCGTTATGTGCTGTGGTTGATAAAAAAGCTATTCCCAGATGAATAGAATATACATATATATATATATATATATATATAAAAAGACAACAATATGTGGCATTAATACCACAGTGTTCGTTAAACCTTTACTTTGATTTTTTTTTTTTCCCCTCTATAGCATAAGGCCAAGTCAGAAAGGAGACTGTGAGTCTACTACAAAAGCTGATAGGGAGCAATAGACCTAGCTATTTCTTCTGTTTAAAACAGAAAAACATGAGGGTGAATATAGCATATGTGAAAAGGGGAAGGAGAATGACTTTTGTAAGGAATGTGCTCTGTGTAAAACAGAGCAGCATTAGGTCAATTCTGTATGTTCAATACAGAAAATCAACCCTGGTATACTGATTGGGTTTTGCATTTCTCTGGGATTCAGACTGTTATTTGGGCTGTTATTGAACATTTTCATTTGTGTCAAAACCATTCTGAACATGGGGCTTTTGTTTCTATACTGTACTTCTCTTTCACATATACCCCTGTGCTGAGACAGATCATTTACAGCTCCAAATCTGTTCAGAAGCCAGTAGTTGACACTTTCGCATGTGCGTGCACATAGCGTCTGCATATGCACATGTGCGTGTGACCTTGGTGCAGTCAGAACAGTCAGAGCAGCCATTCTGATTAAACTCAGCTGACAGTCTTTAACCTGACAATAGTCATTAACTCACATACTGTCCCATTCCACCAAATTAGAAGCTGTGTGACTTCCAGCCTGGCTTTCTTAGTGTCTGAATACTAGGAAGCAGCCGAAATAGTCTGATGTAATAGTTGGTAAATTTAGCCCCCAAATCTAATTAAAATAAACCAAACTCACTACAGGAAGCATTTCTGCCCTTTGCCGTCTTTCTTTTTAATAGTAAACTGAGCATCAGTTTCTGACAAATCACTTTAATTTCCTATGGGAAACGTTACTGATTACCAGTCAGGGTACACAGAAGTAAAATACATGATTCATCCATCTCATTCAAAGTTATTATTTATTCACATTAATCTTGCAGATTTCTTCACAGTTCTGCCCGTAATTCACAGATATTAGGCTGGTGACAGACCTTGTGTAAAGGACTATCATATAGTCATACTATGGTGGGCCATTGTTGTCCTGGTGGAATGCTTCACCATTGTGTTCTAGTGAAAAATTGCATAGTTGATTATTTGTAAGGGGCCTGTTGCCAGGAGCATGGTTGTGAGACTGGAAATCCTATTAGCAGCCATATAATGCTTTTTATTTTAATGATTTCCTGCGAACGTAATAAGATGATCATGCCAGGAAAATAATAAATTATTATGATGTACTGTGTGGTACATGCTGTTACAGTAAAATAGTTGAGAAAGTTTCAAGTTCACAGACACAGCACATGCACTGTGGACATGAGTAAATCTCCAGGTGATAGCCGGAGACATGCCAGGCAGGCAGACTGGGGATGGGGTTGTAAAAAGAGCAGAGGGAGTACAAGGCCTCCACTGCTTCACAATTTTTTGCTGATTCTAACAAAACAGTCTTGGTGCCTGGGTGTGGGATGCGATGGCAGATGCGTGGCAGTAGATGTTTCAGGTCTGTGTGGCTCTGCGACTCATTATGCATGGTCTTCAAGCAGCTACATGAATGTTGCACTGCACCAAATATCCCATTTACAGCTATTGGTGAAAGTACACAAGCTCTCGTTTACCAACCAAGAATAAGTCTTGTCTTGCCTGTCATGTCTTTTTATCTAGAATGTGTTCAGGCCACATTCATCCTTGACAGACCTCTGCACTGGAGCAGTCGTGATCTGGCGATAAGTCTGAATTCTTCTGTTTTTCGGATATGCCAGGACAATGTTTCTAATTATTATTTATTTTAATTATTCCATGAGGAATGGCTGAAACTGAAATTGCCCATTTTGTCTGGGAGCAGGAGGAAGACTATTATTTCAGTCTAGACTAATGTGTAAAGCAAAGAAAACTGTAGGGGTGTCTGCTTAATCATGACAGAACATGCATCTGTCTCAGACATCTCATGACCCATGCATATATATATATATATCTCCTAGAGTAGCTCGTTTACTGACAACAGTTCGATGCCTGGTTAAGCGTGAGGATTACACTTTCTATTCCATGCATTTGTGTTGAAAATAAACATGTAGCAGTTTTGAATGAATGTGAATTATCATGGGGAAAGGCAACTTGTGAGATGCTGTGTTCTGTAGAGACCAATGCATTGTAGTATAGTCCAGAACACAACAACGTCTTCAAAGAGGGAGGCCAGCAAGAAGATGGACAGTTGTCCTGTCAGTTTGATAGTATCACTGGGTGTTTATGATACATACAATACTTTCTGTTGCTCTGTGTTTTGTTGTGTGTAAGTGCTCACAGTCTCTCCATTATGGATACATGTTCTAGTGACCTCTCCTGGAAAAAAAGTCTAAAGGAGTAGGTTCTTTAAAAGACCCTAATACGTCTTTGTGTGTAGCCTGAGCGAACAACTTCTATAGCTGAATGATTCCTACCCTGAGAAAGATTCTTGAATTACTTTGCATTAGTCTAGGACAGAATGCCTGTTCTCTGCCGGGCCATTCTGCCCCAGGAGAAGACTGGAGAACAATAGTTGTCAGTCTCCAGGAGGAGAGCCAGTCACTGCAGTTGAGGCTTTCCTCTTGTACTGCTGTTATCAACAGAACATAAAACCAAAATCAGATCATTTGACCATATAATTAGCATATTTCTGTTGAACTCTAGGTGGCCATAATCTTCTGGTGTTTTATGCAACTCACTTAAGCAAAATGTATTCCTTAACATTAAGATTTTTCCTTTGATGCTGAAAAAACCTGAGGGCTTTGCTTATAGGGTGTCAGTGGGGTGCATGGGGCCAGAAAAAAAAAAAAGATGCATTTGAGTGATCATGAAGGCACATTGGGTGTCCAAATCTGTAACACGTAGATGAACTTTAACCATATAACTGTTAATTTCTATTGCGTGGTGTAACACCTCTTGTGTTTTCTTTTGTCCTTTCAATATTAAAAATAATATATTTGCAATTAGTGAACAAGTAGGAACTTCTGGATTTGAAAAAACCCATAACCCTACGTGGAGCAAGCTTTGAAAATTCCTTGTGGGATTCAGTCAGTAATTTATGGATTTAGACTACATTTTAAATTTTTTTTAAGTTGGTAAGACTTCTCTGTGTAAATGGAAGCTCACTGCAACCCTGTTATTTGACTGTGGAGAGTGATAATGAAGGGTTTTGACAATGAAGAGACTAGAACTTGCATTTACTTCACAGCTTCACACTTCTTAAAGTGTTTGCTTTCATGCTTAAGCAATGATTTGTGTGCATAAATTAAGTTCTGTCTGCCTGCTTCTTGAGGACCAAGGAGAACTGAGGATGGACTACATAACTATTTCCATTTTATAACTTCTGTTTTTACAGTTGACTTATAGTAGCTGCAGTGCTGTAGCATGTGCTAGTATAAAAGTGCTGTATATTTTCCTTCTACTCCTTTCAGCATGTGACAGTGACCACTGGGGACCTCATTGCAACAGCCGCTGCCAGTGCAAAAATGGAGCCTTGTGCAACCCCATCACTGGAGCATGCCACTGTGCATCAGGTTTCAAAGGCTGGCGCTGTGAGGAACGCTGTGATCAAGGGACGTACGGAAATGATTGCCATCAAAAATGCCAGTGTCAAAATGGAGCCACCTGTAGTCATGTAACTGGAGAGTGTAGATGTCCTCCTGGATACACTGGCGCCTTGTAAGCAGTGGATATATTATTTGTGGAGGAGAGATACAAGTTTTAAATAGTGCTAACAATGTCAATTTTAAGTTTAGATTAACTTTTAACACTATGCTGTTGGTCTGCCTGCTGTGTAATGCAGGTAGGCAGGGATGGTGGCTAAGAAGCTGCTAGGGAAACCATGTTGGAATGCACATTCACATGTGTAACTGAGAGAAAGCCTTTTTGATCTGGGCTGCTAACTAAAAGCCACAAAAAGTAGCAGCAGAAGCTTCTTGATGACTGCCATGAAAACAATTTGGCTGCAAGTTTGGAAAATTGCATTGAAACAGGGAGTTATTTGACTTTGGCATTCCAGAATAGATTTTGAGCTTTGTCAGTAACAACGAATAAGCACCAACCAGTGTAGAAAGAAATAGCTTTGAGAAATAATAATGCCTGGATTGCCTGGTCTGTATCCTTAGATTTGTTGTATGGATGCTATACAATATCCAGTGTGCATCTCTCTATCTTGACCTACTTTCTGTTTCATACTTCTGGGCAGAAAAGATAATGATAGCATTAAAAATAGAGGTGTCTGGGGACTGGACTGTGTGCTTAAGTAATGGTTGTCTCTGTTGTACACCACCACCTCCCCAGCTGCGAGGACCTCTGTCCCCCGGGGAAGCATGGGCCGCAGTGTGAGGAGAGGTGCCCATGCCAGAATGGAGGCATCTGTCACCACGTCACCGGGGAGTGTGCCTGCACGCCAGGATGGATGGTAAAACACTTTCTGAAATCGACACAACCCGATAAAACTTCCATATTTGTAAATTTTGGGCAGTGTCAGAAGAGGGGAGCAAATGAGGATCACAGATGCAGTCTCCCTGTAGCCAGGAGTAATGAGAACTGCATTTTAGCATAAGGGACTGGAATAAAATACTTGCAAAACACTCTGTAACTGAAAATCTTCCGGTTCTGCGCTGCTTTTTAAATCATATCAGATTCACGGAAGCAAATTACATGAATAGTAGTGTGACAAGACAACATCTTTTAGATCTTATCTGGAAGATAATTTCTTCCAGATTTCTACTAATTCCACTAATTTCTAGATATAATTTGATATTATAGGGAGTTGACACGATTATATATTTTAGCAGTGAGTTTTTGTGCCTGTTTTCATATGTAGAGTATGCATTGCAAAAACCCCAAACCTTTAGATAGTGTTGAGTGGTGGTGTTGAGTGGTGGTTCTGAAAATGGGACATCAGAACTTTAACATTATCTTTAAACTTAGGACCCTTTTGTTAGTGGGTAGGGAAAGAAGACTTGACCTTAGACCTGCATGTAGCCTAGCCCACTACCAGGCTGCCAACTCTGAGCTGGCAAATAATGGATGGAAGGTGATCAAAGCCCAAATAAATATTTTAAATACATTTGTAGGTAAAATTTATCAATAGTATTTGTTAATAATGTTTTCTATTTGAAAGTCCATTTTGGATGAAAATCCACATTTACTGATATCAATATATCAATATCTCATGATAATTGAGATATTGTATTGAGATAACCTGGGGAAGAGGTCAGGTTTTCCCCAGCTAGAGAACATAGCTATAAATGACCATCTCTGTTTGTGTGTTTGAATAGCACCACTCATCTGTCTACCTAACTTGGATTATGGCCATTTTTACTTTTTATTCCACTTTATGTTAGAAGTCAATTATTGGTTATAAAATACAAATATTTGCTTAAATTCTTGGCTCTCTTTACATACCTAAATACAGCTAATGAAAAATGAGATAGCATATGAAGCAGTGATGGAAATCTTATACTGCTGTATATCTTAACTCATAAATTATGGTTTAGCCTTTTGCCTAATTTTCCATTTGAAGTAGTTATTTAAGCGTAACTCTTTGTTAGTTTTAGATTTTTCATTTCTGTGAAACACAGTTTTGTCAGTATAACTTTTTTTTGCTTTTCATGTAAGGAAGGTTTGAAGTAGCCAGGTATAAATTCTGCAGTATCTTATGTTAGCTGAAATACCTGCATGGTTTTTGTTTGATGAAATGCCTGTAAATGTGATTTTCTTGAAATGGCTTCTTAAAAGGCTGAAGATCTGATGCTACCCTGTCTACACAGGTGTAATTAATTCCAAGGATGTAAACAGTGCAGAAACTCAAAAAACTTGTTGAAGGGAAGCAGACATCTACCTAAACTTTTAAGATATTCTGCCTTCAGTGAAATTACAAACAGCTTTTCCTTTCATCAGTAAAATAAAACAACTTATCATAAAGTAGCATAATTGGGGCATTACAGCAACTACTCATTTCTATTCCAATACTCACTGGAGGGCATTTCTAGGTAACTGAGTGTATACTACTGATAAATAAATTGGGAAGACCTTGACATCAATTAGTCTTAATTGTCTAGATATTTTCACTATTGCCTAGAGATGGTGTTTTTCATTAGCTTTGGCTTCCAGAATGGGAATCCTAGAAGATTATTTCTCAATTGGTGGAACATACCCCATGTTTAAAGCTGGAGAAGAGTCTGGCATTTCCAGATCAGCACTAGATGAGTGACACAAGATCTCCTTGATCTTCCTTCATTACAGACTTTTCTTCCTTGTCCATTCAAGCTGTAATCCCAAATCTGACAACAAGATTTTTTTTTCTGCACATGCAGGGAATGGTCTGTGGTCAGCCTTGTCCTGAAGGTCGTTATGGGAAAAACTGTTCCCAGGAGTGCCAGTGCCACAACGGAGGGACCTGTGACTCAGCAACAGGTCAATGCCATTGCAGCCCAGGTTACACAGGGGAACGGTAAGAAAAAATTTTGCCAAACTGTGGAGTCTTCAAGGGGTCTGCTACGACAGATAAAGTCAAGAAACTGATAGAAAGTAGAATCAAAATATCTGTGATACAATTAGAAGAGTCTTATGAAATGTTTGTGATGTCAGTTAGCTGTTGCTGGGTCGTGAGTTAAAAGTGCCTATGTGACTACCCTTTTGTGAGGAACTGCTTGGTTTCAGGGTTTTCCTGCTGTGGACCGTGCTCACACCATGTCTTGTGGGTCTTCATTTCAATGGCTTGCAGAATGATGCAGTTTGGGGTATGGTGAAGAGATGAGGAGGGAAACTCTCGGTTTTGTGCAGTTCGGCAGTTATAGTAGCAAAAGAGGCTCATTTGATTCCTCTTCAAAATGAGCAAGCTGGAGAGCTGACTCCTAGACTATTTCATTCAAATGAACAAGTGAATTTTCTTTATTTTCTGACCTGATTGTTAAAAACAGTTTTTGGTAGATTGGAAAGATAATATAGCAAGACTGTTTTTGAAGGCAGTGGAAAGTGATGAAAGAAGTGTTTTCTTGGATATATTTTGAACAGAGTGGAACTCATTTGCTGAAGACAGCAACAGCTTAGTCACTGACGTCAGTCCAGAGGATATCTGCCAACAATAGTTGGTATTATAACCGTATGCACTTCCCATGCCAATGTTCACAGGACATGGGGAGACCTGTGCCAGACATAAGGGGGGGGAAAAAATGTTATGAAGGAGAGAAGCAATTAGTTCAGAGCCATTTGGATGCCAAAATTAAATCTGCATCTGTGAAGAGGCAGTTCAGAAGGTGGTAGATGCATTTAAAGAGACTCAGGCAAGTCAGCAGGCAAATTAAAGGAATATCCATATGAGAGTCTACGCACTGCACTACACTGGTCTTTCAAAAAGCAATTTAATTTTTTGTCTTGGAATTTTAATGTGACTTTACTGTGAAACGTAAAGCTGCAGTGTTTTGATCACTTTTGCAGGAATGGGCAGGAACGGTTCAGAAACAAGGTTGCAGGCCTGATTCTTATCTCACATCAGTAGACTGGCAAGGGAGGAAAGCGTTACAAGAAAGGTGTGGGTATTGGCTGAGCTAACATGTACATGCCAGCAGCAAAAAGGATGTTTTTTAAAAGTGCTAAGCTATTCTCCACTTCTGTGTGTAACTTCAACAGTATTTGTCTGGGATTTCAGTGTGGTGGTCACTCCTGGAACTTGGTCATATAGCAAGGAAAAGAGGACTTCTAGAGCATGTAACAATTTCTAGGTGATCTGAGTTAACACAAGAGAATCTAGTTTAAACTACCCTTATAATTGTTCTGCCTAATACTTTCTGATTGATACCTGTCCTCACCAGAGTCTTTCAGAAGTAGATGAAGATGCAATTACAAAAACAACATTGCAAAGTTAAATTTTGTCTAATTTGGCTGCGATTCCTGATTGTCATTTAGGGAAAATTCAATCTCAGCTTTATTTGTATAACTTCATTAGGAAGCATTTATACAGGGTTATTAGCTCTATGATTATGTCACACCTCTGAAGGGTAGAGGATTTTGTTGTTGGCTTCAGTCAGGGCAGAATTACGAATACTTTGAAACCTCTGGGTAACAGTATCAGATTGAAGCGGATACTGCAGTAGCATGACATGAACATATATACCATTTTGCACTGTCTTGTATCACATCTTTGAAATTCTCCTGTAATAAACCACCAATCACCACAAAAAAAATACAAAAAAGCCAAGTATATAAGAAAAATGGAAAGACACCACCACAGAAATTCTTTTACAGAACTGGGGAAATGAGCAGGTTATAAGAAGATAAAACCATTAATAATGTGCTGTATTATCAAGTAATATTTTTGTAGAATCTGTAACTTGGTAAAATTTACAGGTACCCAAATTGCAGAAGATGTTATGTGCCAGATACCATGTGTTTTGTTCAGAGCACGTATCAGAACTTCGGTGTCAGCATGTTTTGGCCCTAAAGCTTTTGGATTTATCTGTTTTGTCTATTTGTCTATGTCAACGTAATTCAGAGCGTATAGGATACTTATATTGAAAATGTGGGGATTTTCTCTGACACATAAGCTATGAAATGTTGTCATCCTTGTCTCTGATGCATGAACCTGTTGAGCTGAGAGTTCTGCTCTCATACATATAATGAAATATTTTAAGTGCACATAGTGCTGGAGTCTTTAGTAATGCTGCAGTAGTACTGGCATTCCAAATTTTAACAATTCAGTTATAAAACAACACAGACAAGTTAAAGTTGAAAAAATCTAACTCGTATCTCTTAAGTACATCACCTAATGAAATTTCTATCTGGAAACTCAGTTGTAAATGAGTTGCAAGTTTTAGAAGCAGAATACTGAAAATTGTCTCTCAGTAGTCAGGCTGCACAGCTACACATACAGTCATATCTTTAGGTTAAATAATGTCTGTCATATGTAAAACATTAAGAAAATAAAACTGTTAGCTAAAGTACCTATCTTCTAAAAGCCCTGTAAATGAAAGAGGAAAAGTTTGTTGAAGAGGTCTCTTTATTAAGATATGTTTTCCTTAAGAAGCAACAAAAGTCATTGCTACTCTCCCATATGTGTTAAACTCAAGCCTTTACGAATTTTCACTTTCATCTATTAGATAAATCAGATGAAAAGAGGGGTTTGGTTTCCTGAAGATTTTTCCATGTCATCTTAGGAATTTTGGGGGGAGAAAAAAAAGCCAAACAGCTTAGAATGAAATTCTTAAAAGAAAGGTATTCTGGGAAGACCTTGTGTTTGGAAACACGGAAAATATTCTCGCCAGAGACTGCTGAGCATGATTGCCAGGGAACTTCCTGCCTTGCGCTTCTGCAGGGGTGTGTATGTCTGCTGGCTATTCAGGCTATTACTAAGTGGAGAATCTAGAACACTTAAAAAAGTTAGAGTTGGATAGCCTTTAAAACAAAATATTTGAAAATGTATTCAGGTCTGATTCAAGAGGGTTTCGGTTTGTTCTGGTTCCTGAATGAGAAGTGCAGTGGTCTGTGTATGCATGTTGTCTTCTTTGTTGGACAGAAGGGAGACCTTTTCCAAATGAATTTGCAGAGCCAAAGTTTTTAGGCCAGCCTAGCTGAGCAGCAAAAGAAACCAGAGGAACAGGCACTTTTAAATATGAACTTATATGAATCCCTGCTCTACTTAAGAGGCATTTTAGATTAGTATAAGAGATTCCTCATAAACCATATTTCCCTGAAATCTTCAAAAGCTGCAGTTTTTGGAAAATAGAATGAATTTTTGTTTGTTTTTATCACAGATGCCAAGATGAGTGTCCAGTGGGGACTTATGGATTGCAGTGTGCTGAAACCTGCAAGTGTATGAATGATGGCAAGTGTTACCATATTAGTGGTGCCTGTCTCTGTGAACCAGGGTACACTGGAGATCACTGTGAAACAAGGCTTTGCCCTGAGGGAATTTATGGTCTCAAGTGTGATAAAAAGTGTCCTTGCCACATGCCCAATACCTGGAGGTAGGCTTTAAACCCTTTAGCCTGTTTTCTTCTGTATAGAACATAGTAAACTGAATATAATCTGAAACAGAGATTTCCTGATTTTTCTAGTACTTGCATGCAAAATGAACCAGCTAAAGACTTGTAAGAGCATTCGGTATTCTCTAACCATATAAAAAAAGAAAATGTCAGCCCAAAAGAGCTTCTGAATTTTAGTGCTTGCAACTATATTTGATCTTAATATTCACCACTGTATTTGCTCTCTGACCCATGAAATAAATGTTAAGACAAAGTGTGACTTTTTAATATATTCATCACATGAATAAATCATTATATTGTTTACCATATGAAGTCAGTATACATTGTACGTCCCTTACCTGTTCTGGTATACTCTAGATGAGAAATAGCTGAATTGAAATCAGTGGGTGTATAGTCTTATGAGTCAGACATGAGAGGAGAATCCATTTCTCTCTTTATACATATATAAGAATTGGTGTAGGTGACTATTTTAATATAAAATTTCCAGTTGTAAATCTGGGTTTCAAAATTAATTTTTTTTTGTCCATTAAATGAGTTTTCTAGGAAAGAGGTAACATCTGATCCCTGGAAACCAAATGAAAATAGTTTTCCAATTGGCTTACATTTTACCATCTCTCTTTTTTCAGGTGGTAATGAATCCCATTTTTGAGTTTTGTGTGTCTTTGTGGGTTTCACAGTTTTTCAGTAAATTCTTGTGAAAATCTAAAACTAACTGTTTGGAGACAAACTTTCAGCTGTGTGGGTGGAATGTCAGATGTCAGTAGAGCCAACTTATTTGTAGAACAATTCCGAACAGCTTTTTCTTGTTACACAGTTCTGATGATGAAATACTTGGGTCATTGTGCATTCATTTACCCATTCACTTACGCTTAATTACATTACTAATCGCAGTGTCTGACATAATGTTTGTGACCATAATCTAAATTCTTGCAGTTGAAAACAACTGTGAAAGAAATTGCAGGAACTATTGACTGTTGCACAGAATGCTGCTCTATGCTGTGTATAAGATGCATGAAGGAGAGCGGTTTATGCCACTTGGAAAGATCAGCATCAAACATACTAAGGGTGAAAAAACTGTGTATTTGTGAAAAGTGCGTCTTAACAGAATTCGATAGCAAGGCCCACTCTGTTACTTATTTGACATGGAAAAGCATACAAAGACGAAATCAAATTATTATTGGATTAAAATGGTTTATACATGGATCAAGAAAAATGGTGTACACAGGGTCAGAGAAACTGAATCAGAATTGGGTTGGTGTGATTCATATATGGATTAGGGAAAGAGAGTAAGGAAGTCCTTTCCATTGAGTCATGAGGTTCAGAATGTGGACCCTCTTGCTTTCTGTGCTTGTCAAAATGAAGTCTAGGTGTGGCTGAAGCAACTCCTAGTCCCACACTTGGTCAGTGGTTTATGTCTGAGGAACTAGGTGTAGGGATGACAGTGTGGTGATTTTGTGTTTCATGTAACTTTGGAATAGCAGCAATTCAAAGTTCATTAACACTATTAAGATGGATCACACAATTAGATTATGTAATTCCCCAGCAAAACTTAACTATCAATGGATCAACACAGTACTTTAATCAAAGACCTAATAACGTTGGTAACATAAAATTGCATGCACACACACACAAGGACAGATATAGATCAGAGATAGTTATATATACAAATGTATATCTGTTAAAATGTTGCCTTGAGTTCAGTGAAAATATTCACATCTGACACCTGTGCATCTCTCAATGGGTGAAGAATTGAACCTCAAGGAGTTTTTCAGCGTAAGTTGCAAGGTCCTTTGATTCCAGAAACTTGAGAATTTGCAAACCTGAGAGGCATCCCACTCAGAGTGAGTTGCTGGTCGCAGCCCGCTGTGGTCCAGGAGAGCTCAAAGTGTCATCCTTGGAATGACTATTTATAGTTTCGTGAGATAACTGACTTTAGACATAAATAAATTTCTATCCTGGTTACTATCAGGGTTGGAAATTACTGGAATTCTCTAATTGCCAGTAAACACTGCTGCTGACCTCCCCAGATTGTCTCAGGGCTGTGAGGGGAATGACTAGTTATCCCATTCTTATTCCCCACCAAAGCAAGGTAGCCCAATTCCTGGCACACTTTGTGGCCAGACAACTGAACTGTGGAACGATTGGTACTGTTCCCCATCTTAGCAGTGCAAGCATGTTTGATATGTTGTGGGAAGCTTAACTGCCAAAATCATTGCACAATGGCTAAGGCTTATCCAGAATCTCTAAGGCTGTAACGCAGTCCAGGAGCTGGGGAGTGGGAAGTTCACTGCCACAGATGCACTATTCCTCATAGACAAAACAAAAATCCTTAGTTAGAATTTAGCAGTGATGTTAAAGCACTCAAGCATGTACATGGCAATGCCTATTCTGTTAGGCCTCTGTGAAAAATTACTTAGTGGATTGTATGAGTTGTTCAAGACACCTTTCATTGACAAACTATGTGACAGCAAACTGAATTCTTTTCCCTTTCCATTCATACGCTTTTGCAGTTGTGCTTGCCCTTTTGCTTATTCCATTTACTTGAAATGTCTTTTGAATAAATAATACAAAGTTTTGGACACAAAATGAAGCAATTCATTCTTTGGGCAATGTATTCAAGAATACATGGCACCGTAATGCTGACCTATCTAGTTTTCAAATTATGTTAGTAGACCAAATATTATGATAGCATTATAAATTATGATTAGCTGCTTTCCTCAAAATTTGTCTGCAGGCTGTTGTAGCAGCCTTATTTGACAGGAACACATTACACTGTATAGTATTTCTGATACTACGGGGATTACTTCTGATTCATGTTCAACACAGCTGTTACTTCATTTATACCACTGGAAGACAGCTTGTGGTCAAATCAGATCACAAATGTTCACATGTAAACAGCAGCATATGGCTGGAAAATACATACTTGTATTACGGTTTTGTGATTGAGGAAATTGCATAAAACCAGCTTTGGCAATAATTTGTAATTTGCATTTTGTGTAGGCTAAACTACAGGGACTTTGCTGCTGCTGTTTGTTGATGACAGCTCCTGGGGATAAAAGGCAAGCCCATACTTGTTCTGAGTTGTATCAGCAGCCTTTATTAAATGCTTCATAAAGATACAAATATCTATACATTGTAATATAGATACAATTGAGATATTTTATGCTTTTTGGGGTGTCCAGAGGACAGCAGCAAGTAACAACCTTCTTGTATGGAAAAAGCCATTTTTCACAAATGGTTCTTCTCTATTGTATCTTTTGATATATATGAAAGGATTCAAGGTGGAGTGCAAATCAGGCACAGACCTCTGTTCTCTGTGACTAGGTGACACCTTTTTATTTGATAGTCAAGAAAAAAGCTAAAGTGAGCGCTAAATGGCTGAGACTCAGACCACATGAAACACACTTCCTCAATGAGGTACAGCAACAGTGCTGAGAGCTGGTATGAGCAGACCCACGTGTCCCTGTCACTTCCATCCACAGTTTGTGGGACTTAAAGAAACTTGTCCTTCTGAAGCCCCAGTTTCAGGAATATGCAAAAAATACCTCAATCTGCCTTTGTCAACATTGCCACTTTGTTTTGTATAGGAACGTTCTTCTATCCTAAAACGTTTTTAGACTGGGTTTTTTCATGCCTTTACTCAAGTGACAGAAAAGTTTACAAAGGGTATTTGTTACACCTGTGTAAGTACAGGTTTCAGGTTAATCTCCAAGCTAAATTTGAGATGTCCCTGGGTTTTTCTCTTGTAAGCTCTTTCTGGTGATCTTCCACTTTTGCATATGTAGGTAAGATCAGCTGAGGTCATTCTGTATCACCAGCTAATTTGGTACAGTTCAGGCTGGAATTAGTGTTTATTCATGACATGAGCTCTAATGTTGTTGGGTGTTTGGTGGGGTTTTTTTTGGTGGTTTTTGGTTGTGGTTTTTTTTTTGGTGTGTTATTTTTTTGTCTCATGTTATTTCTGAGATACATATATAGGATTGAGTGGAATGTTATGGTGTGATAAATGCTTAGTTCTTATAGTCTGGGTATGTTTTTAAAGTCAAGATTAGTGCATCTTGCAATTTTGCATTTTTTTAATGCACTTGTCTGTACAAGAGCTTTTAATGGAATTTTTATATTACATAGGTTGCTACAGAATTTAGTTGAAAGTTGTAATAGTAACACCCATATAAATCATATGAAAATCATTAAGTGCATCTCAGTGCTTCAAATACATACCATCAGCTACCCACAAGTATTGTTTTTGCCTCTGTACAGGCTAGGGTTTTATTTCCAGAAAGTGTGAACAAAAGACCAGGAATGAAAGCAGATGTACTGGAAGTATTTGTCAACATCTCTTTCTTTCCCTATCTTAATACATAAATCTTATTGCCAATTAAGCTAACTGCATGAGAACCCATCAAAAAGCCTCAGAAGTGCTCCAGCTTCCTACAGCGAATTACAAATTACGGAATACTAATTTTGGTGTCAATCAATATATGTGCAAGTATGCCTTAGTAACACTCACTGGGGGGCACAGAATATCAATGCCTGTGCTTCGTACCTAATGCTTGCTCATCCCTCTTGTCCCCCCCTCTCCTGAAAGCAAAAAACCCCAACAACAAACAAAGCTGGGATTTATGTCTTAAAATGATGGCACTACTAGTTTTATGTTATAAACATACTGTAATTCATATTTTAATTACTGTTCAGCTGTGCATTGAACAATCTTTTCATATTCCCTGCCCTATATTCTTCCACTGTTAAGAAACATGACATTTGGATCCAAAATGCCACTGGGTGCCTACAGGAAGTTAGGAGTAGGGGACAAATCTGATTATCTTGTTTCTTCATGTGTTTTCATAATTTTGTATTGATTTTGTATTGGAATAGTCCCAGTAGCAACTTATTTCATGTGAAGTATACCTAGAGCTGAACAAATAACCAGAACTGTTGACTGTGAACACCACAGGCTTTGAAACGTTAGTTCATATATCATTTAGTTGAAAAGACCCTTCCTCTCACTTCATATAAACCAGCTTAATACTGTCAAGGATATTAATATATCTCCAACACCCCCAAATTCTTATGATGTCATAGTGTATGTGATAATATACGGAGAGCAGGATGCATAATGGCATTCCAACCTTTATAATGCATACTTTTCTTGATCAGCAGTATCTTGTCAGTTGTTTCTATTCTACAATAGGAAACTCTTAGTTTGGCATGAGTAGCCCTCGAGTCCAAGACCAGTTGCAACTAATATTGCGTTCTCTTGCCATGTTGCAACTTTTTCAAATAATATTATTACTTACGTTATAGCACCTGAAAGTGTGGTACCTTTTCAAACTTTCAAATGGTCAGAAAAATGCTCAGTTTCAAACACACCCCCACACAAGGAGTCATCAGATCTTAGAAAATCAGGCTTTTGTCATGGGTCATTTGCTTCATCTGGACAAAGGCACTTTTTTTTCCCAGAACACTTAAAGGAACTTCACTTCAATCAGTGTCAGACAAATACCTTTAAACAGCCTTGCTATTGTAAATATATTGGATGTGGATATTAAGGCTTTCCTTTGGTGAGAATTAAGCGAGTGGTTTGTCTGCCAGAGTGCTACAGTGTACCCCATTGTGTCCAGTTTTTCAGCACATACGCCTTTGCACAGCTGATGGTGTCCATTTGTTATGAGACAACAGCTGTCTGATTGTCCCTTCAATGAAACTGCTGTTCCAGGTAGGGACAGCTGGCCTGCCACCAGGTATGGCCAACACAGGGGTGACTCTCCGAAAGATCACTGTTGTGATGGTAAATCTGACTTCTGCCCAATGCAAATGATTTTGTGTCATTCCCAGAAAGATGCCAGTTGTTCTCTTTTCAACCAACGATTTAAAGAAAACTGTGTGCTCGCTACTCAACGGCTGCTGTGCTATTATTTTGTGTTGGATGCTATTTTACAGAAGCATCAAGTTTCTTAGACAAAATGCCACTGAGTTTGGGCACTGTTAGGAAATTGTCCTATTATACTTGAAGTGGAAACCTAGTAATACATTTTGAAGAATTTAATGGTTTCATCACCTTAATGTTTGTAACCATGGATATTTATTTTTTAGTAAAAACTGTGTTTCATACAGGTTTATTTTCAACTAGCTATAGAAAAACAATACCTACTATTTTCTTTCCATGTCCTCCCGAAATATCTGTATGTTGTATGATGTTACATTTCTTATCTTAATTGGCATGCATTCATATATACAGATACAGAACCCTTTGCTTTGTCGTTTGGAGTGTGAAACCATCTCTCTGCATAGCATGCAAAATCCTTTCTGTATCCTAACAGAATTTTGTTCTCTGGGGAAAAAAAATTGGTGTCATGTTTAGTCCTGAATTATTTATACTTTCATCCCCTCCTGACAGCTGTCACCCTATGTCTGGGGAATGCTCCTGCAAGCCCGGCTGGTCAGGTCTCTACTGCAATGAGACATGTTCCTCAGGATTCTATGGCGAGTTATGTCAACAGATCTGCAGCTGCCAAAATGGTGCAGACTGTGATAGTGTGACTGGAAAATGCACCTGTGCCCCTGGATTTAAGGTAAATAAGTCTCACTTTCACAGTCTATTTTCGACCGCACTACTTTTACTTCAGTGCCAGATTCTTCAAGATGCCAGTGTCCTTTCTCCACCACAGTAAAAAAGGATGTAGGAATATTTAGGTACAGCTGTGTGTGTTATAACACCCTGAAACTGCAAAATATGTGATTGGTTCTCAGTACTGAAATGAAACTATTTTAAGAAAGAAAAGTTAGTTGCTGTATAAGACATTGATAAGAATGAAGGTATGCTGTTGTGGTGTAAATAAAGGGAGGAATGATAAGTTTCAGTTATTGTCTTGTGGTACCAACTTGTCATGTTCCATCCAGTGAAACTTTAGACAAAGACATTTGCTTTTACAGTTCAGGACAGGTTATTCTGCAGCTTTTACACACATTTGCTATTACCTGTGCGTTGGACGCTAATAGAAAACATTTCATAGTATGACTGTTCTAGGAATAATAATGGTGAAAACTTCAGCCAAATTAATTCCCTAACATATTTTACATATCCACATTATTTTCTATTGAACTACTGTGTTACTGTGTCTTGGTTTCATAAAGGGCTTTTTTTATTACTGAAAATACTGTCCATTGGTCTAATCAAGTGCTGTTGGCTATTTGACCTGAGCTCTCACAGCAACTAATAGAAAACTAATGCTTACTTAAAAAGCATGAAGGATTCCCTCTCCCTTGAATTCAGGATAACTCAGTGACAGTCTAGGACAATCATGGGCTCTTATGTTTTTTGGGTTTTGTAGCACCTGATTCAGTCTAGGTCACTTATTAGTTGCATTGTCTGAACCTTCTCAAATAGTTTTTAGACTCTATTTTTGTATTATTTAGGGTGCTGCTTGTGGTACCCCTTGTCTTCCGGGGACATACGGAGTAAATTGTTCATCTGTGTGCAACTGCAAAAATGAAGCCATCTGTTCACCAGTAGATGGTTTTTGTGCATGCAAAGCAGGTAAGTGTCTCTTCAGATTAATTTTCTTTTTCTGTAATCATAAAATGAAATGCAGTTTTTGAAGTAGGAAAGTAATAAACATAACAAAAAGCAGACCACCTTGAAGGCCATATCACTAGATACTTTAGGCTTCCGCTGCTCTGCCAGGTGAAAACTAGGAAAAAACTGCTGAGAGAAGAGTGTGCATACCTCATGTTTGTGTTTTGTCAATGCAGTTCTCAGTGGGCTGGATACTGTGATTGGGTGAATTGCTAGTGTTTACCCTGAGATAGGCCACCACTTGTCTCT
Organism: Rhynochetos jubatus; assembly: GCA_027574665.1. NCBI lineage: Eukaryota > Metazoa > Chordata > Aves > Eurypygiformes > Rhynochetidae > Rhynochetos > Rhynochetos jubatus. The sequence goes on along the minus strand of CM050690.1, from coordinate 47,556,666 downwards.
TCTGGCAGTGCTGTGGTCTGCTAGAAGGACTACTTGTATGCCATTTATCTGATGTCAGCCTTCGTAATCAAAATATGTATCCCTGTTTCCCCTCAGCCTGGGTGAGCACCACCTCTGGCTGACACCCTCACCCCTCTCAGCGTCAGAGAGACACAGAATTCTCCCTGCTAGTTTAGCACTAGCATTAATATCTACTGATAATTTTTTCTATTAAAATAATCTTTTCCTCAGTGATTTTCTGACAAAATCTTGCATAACTAACCCTTCACCCAGCTTGTGCCCTCTACTGTTCCCTGATTCTATGAAAAACTTTCTGAATCCCCCAGTATTGGTGTGACTGGATTGATGCTTCTTGGCCCCTCTGCCTCACAACAGTAATTTTGATGGTCAGTGTACATTTACCAGAAACCCTATGTGCCTGCCCACCTCTCCATCTCCCAGTAGCACATGCCTTTGACTGGAACAGTCAAAGAACTATCTACAACCCTGGTTCTACAGCGATCTTTTCCTATATAAAGGTCTGCAGGTCCACATGGTGTTCCTGTTCAACCCAAAATGTGCTACCAAATGCCACTTAAAGATCTGCTTTTGCAATACACCTGTTTTCTTTTTCACTTCTGCTGTGAGGAAGGATTTAGTGTCCAGTGACCCTCAGCTGGGATTCAGGATTGCTGAGAAGAGAGAAGCAGGCTGTTGAATGCTCCTAAGCAAATCCTGTGCCTAGCCAATGTTGTAGACCCCCTGTCTAAAACCGTTTTTTCTAAAAATACAAGAAGGTTGAAAGGGGGTTAGAGTAGCCACTAAATTTATCAGGGACTGATACAGTTAAATGAGTCACACAAATGTGGAAATTTTCCAGCTTCTACTCTTCTCAGAGACAGTGGAGCTGATTTAATGATGTTGAAATAGATAAGTAGCTAGGATATGAGGAGAAAAAATATTCCTTGAGCCATACATAATCCTGTCTTCCTGGGCATTGTGCAGTTTTAGGATGAAAAAGGACAGCAAATGGTGAAACTAAACTAAACCCAGATTCTCATGTAAATGAAGGAAATTTATGAATCCTGCAAAGGCACTTGTGATAAAGTGTCCCAATTTTCTAGATAGTACAGTATAACATCTTTTCCTGAAATGCCCCTTAAATTCAGAATTATCAATCCAGGACACCAGGCAGCTTTGTTTCAGTACATGTTTTGCATAGTCTATTGATTAGGCTCAGTGCAAAATTATTTTTCCCATGACTTACTGTAAACAAGGTACAAAATTAGAAACTTGGCTTGCGACATTGCTGATGATAATGTATGGCTGGCTCATGCTATATCCAGTAGATGATCACGTTTTTAAAAATCTGCTATCCAGGGTGCAGTCTGCAAATTGTTGCTATCAGGCATAATCAGTCGTGAATGCTGCATTTTAGGTCCATTTTCCATTACATTATATTTTTGTATTTGGAGAGAAGCACAGAAATAATCTAAAAGGTCTTCTACGTACCCTTGGAGAATTCCAACTTACATATTACTTGAATGTGTTCTCTTTTTTTGTGTATAAGATTTCTGTTAAAAAAACATATTGCAGAACTGTGTGTATTGAACACAGGTGAAGGAATTATGAAAGCAGCAGGTTAAGTCTAGGGAAAATATTTCTAATTTTTTTTCAGGCTATGCCTTAAAACTTTCAGTATAATTTAGTGCTTTCAGTTTAAAACTGAAACTTTCAGTTTATTTTAGAAATTTCTCGGTGAAATTTCAAGGTGTCTGTTTTAATTTCAAATCTACCATCAATTGCTTTTTTATGTTGGCACCCATCTGCAAATGTGTGCTGTGAACAAATGTTACAGATGCACTTGAGCACCTGAAACTACTGATAGTAGCCTAAAGTTAATGTTACCCTGGCATTCTGTGTCTGTGAGAGTTGCTACATGGTAGGTGAAGGGGGACATGTCTTCAGAGAGGAATGGGGGAAAATCTGATTAATTTGTTGCTTTCATTCTTATTTTTGGCAGGTTGGCATGGTGTAGATTGCTCAGTAAATTGTCCCAGTGGTACCTGGGGACTTGGCTGTAACTTGACTTGCCATTGTCTTAATGGAGGGGCTTGCAATGCTCTGGATGGAAGCTGTACCTGTGCCCCGGGCTGGAGAGGACAAAAATGTGAACTCCCTTGTCAGGTAGTTTGATAATTTTATTGAATTTTGCACTGTAGGATAATACTGGGTAGGGGGATGCTCCTGTTGTTCTGACTTCATGGGGTTAAGTCCCGAAGGAGCTCTGCACCTGGTGGCCCATACATGACTGGGTTCAAAGTCAGGGACGTACACCAACAGTTGTTCTGGGAGAGCTCTGCTGCACAGCACACCAAAGCACACAAGAAATGACAACACAAAATGAAGATACACAGGTGAAAACTTTTTCAGCTTTCAGGCTTTAAAGCTGACGTCAGACTTTTCACCAGCTACTTTAGAATTTGTTGAAAAACACAGAATCGAATTTTTCCCTCTCTGACTATCAAATGCTACCCAAACTGCTTCTCCATAACTACTTTAAGTAAAAATGAAGAGAGAAAAAACATACCAAAATATATTCCACATCAAACAGCATAATTTTAATTATATTAGCTGATACTTAATCTACACTGCAAATGAAGAACATTTCATTTCTTCTCAGTCAGACATAAGAAGGCATTCTTACTACCCAGTCCCATGGTAGGTCTTTGCCTTTGTACTGGGACTCTGACTTCCACTATCTCCCAGAGCTTGAGAACTGCAAAATTAGAAATCATTGTCTCGACAAAAGCATGGTCCTCATCAGTTCAGTTCCATCTCATAATCTGTAGTTTGGGAAAACCATAAAAATATTTCATTTCAAAATTTTAAAAATGGTAAATTTCAAAACTGACTTGTTTTGTTATGTAACTGCTTGATTTCAATTATATTTCATACACGAAAAATGAAATATTTTATAAAAAATGGGGGTTTCCAGAATCCATCTTTTCCAACAATGGACTTCAATTTTTCACAAGTTTTTAACAAACTTTTTAATGAACTTCTCTCTGCTCTTTTTTCATTTCTGCTGTCTGTTCTTCACTTTTGCACTACTATCTGCATTGCAGGTTGTTGGCTTTATGTAATTGTAAAGGAATCGCTGGAAGTAATCATAAACCTTGTCAATTCTCCTCCCATATCACATTCAAGCTTCGGTCAGTTTAGACTAGCTCTGCTGAGCAATAACATGATAGGAGTAGATGAACTACCGCATAAAACTGGAAACCACATCTTTGTTTTGAATAAAAATGCTCTCAGAATAATCAGAACTGATTTCTTTTAGTTTGATTTTGGTTTTGAGATAAGGTATAGCATACACTCATATAATGAGTAATGTAGCAAACAAATTCTAAAACATTCTGGGGAGCTGATTAGGGTACCATCTGTGGATGTTTATGCAGTGTTTCCAGCAATGCATCTCCATCAGAAAACTAACTTTTCAAAAGCAACTTTATCAGTTAGTGTCTGATTCTGAAGGATCATGACATCTCCTAAGCTCCATTAGCTCTTCCAGAACTGACTTATTAAAGAAGATAGGTGTTGTTTCATGGCATTTGCTTCACTGTTCCCAATTAAGCAAAATAATGCTTAGAAGCATTTCTGTATCATATAGTTTAGCATGCTGATACTCATTATCTTGGTCTCTCTGACTGTGTCAAATGATATCCATAAGCATTTACTGCCTCAAAATTCCAGAACAGGAGAATAAACAGAAAACTAATTAAAATGTGTCCAGTGTTGTCTGATTTTTTGAGCAGAGTTTATTTAAATCAATGTATTTCAGTTTATTTCAATTACTTCAGAAAATTAATATGACTGCTGAGATTGTTACTCAAGATTTTACTGAAGTTTGGACTTCAGTGAAGCTACATAACAGACTAACAATACTGCTTTTCAACAACTTATTTGAGGATTTCCTTTCTTTCCAAATCTGATTATATACAAAGACAATGCTTATTTTTTCTTTTTTTCTCTATAGAATATGTATTGTTGAGATGAGCAAAAAGCTTCTTGTACTCAAGTAATGTAAGATTTTGTTCTACTTTAGACTTGAAAGACTGGGAAATGAATAGCTAAATCCTGTGGAACTCAGTAGAAATGTAGGCATGAACATCAAAGAACAGCAGATGAATTTTCATATAGATTTTATTCCAATTTTTACCTTGAATTTAAATTATTGGGTTTTAAACCCGACATGTTTTTTCCTTTTTTGCCTTTGCTGTGGGTAACTCCACATACCTGAAATTATACTGGCTTTTTTTCCATAGCTTTTAATTTGGTTTTGACAGTTTTTCTGTAAGATCAATCTTCTCTTCTACTTTGCCTTGTTTTGAGAATAGAATTGTAAAGATTTTTCTCTTTTTAGTTTCTCAGATTGATTTTGTGTGGAATTACCCCAAAATCTATGTACCATCTTCTATGGAAGAAGCAGAAAAGGCAAATTCAAATGTTTTGATGTAGTTCCATGATAATCAACTGTGGTCTTTTGGCACAGCTGAATACACCAAGAGGGATGTTCAACTTGTAACTTCAATCTCTCTTGTTGGTTCAAAAAATATTGCCTAGCCAAAAAATAATTTTCTATGTACTATCTTATAGCCAAACAGCTTCTCTTTTTAACACAGTATATGCTGTAGTGCAGAGGGAATGATTTTTAATCAAAAGAATGTGATACGATTTGCATTGTTCAGGCAATAAACTTCACACTGAAGATACAGTTTATTCTGATGTTTAATGTAGTATTTTTTTAGAAATTGTGGCTTTATGTGTCTTTTTGACCAACGTGTAGAGGGTTGAAAGTTTGAAGCAGAAAGGAGACTGAATTGCCTTTCATCAAGAGACACACAAATCCTGGAGCAGGAACTCAGCTGTGAGGGAAATTAAGAGGGACAGTAGAAGAAAGCTTTCGTTGCAGCTTCTGAAAGTCTTAGGTTACTGTATTCTGAATTACTGCCTCCAGGTCCATTCATCTGGGATTTTTCAAGATAATTTAATTAATTCTGTATCTTTCCCTCTTAATTGAAAGAATGAAAAGGTAGTATGTTAAAATGTTCCAAAATACATAACTATTTTCTATTGAGAAAGCAGATTACAGATTAGGAGAGATGTGTGGTTGCTTTCTCAAGCAGGACTGACCAGAACTTTTTCTTCTCTAACTCTCAGTTTTTGCCATCTCTGGTATGTTGTGTGTGGGGGTTTTTTTGTTTGTTTGTTTGTTTTGTTTTGTGTGGTGTTTTTTGTTTGGGGTTTTTTTGTTTGTTTTGGGTTTTTTATGTTTGTTTGTTTGGGGTTTTTTGTTTGTTTTATTTTGTTGCCACAGGACGGCACATATGGTATGGATTGTGCTGAACGTTGTGACTGCAGCCATGCGGACGGTTGTCATCCTACCACCGGTTACTGTCGTTGTCTACCAGGATGGTCAGGTACAAAAGAGACTGTCATGAACTACAATGAGAGTTTCCACTATGGTGGGACTTGGTCTTACCTTTGGCTTTTGTGGGTAGAGGAGGAGTATGTGGGGTTGGAAGGAGAAAAGGGCCAGTTCTGTGGCTGCTGTGTCCTTTCTCTGATTCATAGTTACGGAAACTTTGTCGAGTGTGGGATCTAGAGAAAACTGGGAATAGAAGGGGAAGGCTTAAAATCTGGGCACCTCTACGGTATGATTCCTTAGGACAGTGTTGAATAACTGTAAATAGTCAAGTTGTGCTGACAGCTTTGGTAGGTAAAGCATTACATCCAGGAACTCAGAAAGCTTTGTTTAGGCAGCCAAAAAGAGGATAAATTGTGCAGAAGCTGGGCTGCCATTTGAGTTTCTCAAACTTTTGAAAAAAATAAGTTTCACATACTTCGTTTGCATGAAAGTCATTGCAGGTTTTGGTTTTGTTTTTTTCACAAAGTTTCTCTGTCCTTTTCTTTGTGGTTTTAAGAACTATATATATTTAATTATTCATAGATATTGGTGTTTGACACTGTTGGTGCACTCTCTTGTTCGTGGAAAGCAAGATTTTATGAAAACATGATGAAGCTATACAGAAGGGCAAGCTACCATGAGACGTTCCCTTTATATCTAGGAGGTAGTTTTAGTTCTGACATAGATTTCTATGCTTGTAAGTGCTGGGAAAGGTCTTCCATCTTCACTAAGGATTAACTGACACTCTAAGTTTGCCCCTCTCACAGTGTTCTGGACTGTGACTCACTGTGATACTGTAGTGTTGCAAGGGTCAGGTTTCACATCCCCTGTCTGTATGGACTCCTTCTATTTAATAATGAGAAGTCAGCATGAAAACCACACCTTAAATGTACAAAGCTTGGTTTTGCTGTGAAAAGAAAGGAGTTTTGGGGGATTTTTTTGTGAGATTTCCAATATGAGCTAGTATTATTTATTATCCACTCACTCCTTTGTAAGTTAATATTTTTCTTAATTGACTTGCAAGTTCATGATATAGTTATTTTCTTTGTTTTTTTCTGGTGCTTCCAGACATAGTAGATGGAGGTGAGCAGACAATCTGCAGCAAATAATTTATTTGACAAGTTTAGCAAATCACTGTGCTCACAAAAGTTTGTGATATGGTCCTCAGATATGATCTTTACTGAGTTTTTTCCAAACTTTGATTTTCATGTGTGGGGTTTGTTTTTTCCCTCTTAGCTCTGTAGGTGCATCACAGGCATTTTGTTCAAAGTATATAATACTCTGTGTCTGCAGTTCAGGTTGATTAGTTGTAGCTGATAACAGCTTGCTTGGTGTTTTTCTGCTTTCTGTTCAGATGAACATGACTTTTATGATTATTGGGTGATAGGAAGTGGAAATCTGTAGGGGATACAGATGTGGGCAGGAAGGGCTTCTGCTTTGCTTTAGATGACCAAACTCATTTCCAACTTGTACAATCTGTCTGTACATTAAGCTTCTTTCATATACTTTGAGAAGGCCTGTCTCACTATTGGGTCTCCCTTTAGACACCCTTTTCAGTGTGAAAGAGAGTGGCTTCCAGAGCCAGGATTCCCCTAACTGATTTATTCTCTTCCCACATGCTGCAGTATGATTTACCATCATACTCAGATACCTCTGGGAAATGACTACCACAAGAGTGCAAAAATAATAAAATTTGAATGAATTATGAGAAAATACTACTAGCATCATGTCATCTATTACTATTTTGTGAGGCACATTTTTAATTTTGTTATGAAGTTAATGGCCTTTCATGACTGTTCTTACTTTCAGGTAGTTTCTGGTAATTGAGTGTGTGTGTTTGGACACACTTTCTCAAACATACTTGGATTTGCTCAAAATATAATTTGTTAAATTAATGTTGCTGATCTTGAGCAACCATGCTGTAGGCAGTTAGAGCTTTTCACAAGTCCCAGACATACTGCTCAAACTGTCATGTGACTTTTCTAAAAGTGAGACAAATCACCAGAGACCAAAAGTATATTAATGAAGCCAGATTGAAATAGATAGGTTTACAAGGCCATACTAAAAGTCTAGCAACTTTTTATAACAGGTTATAAAAATTACCTACCCAGTGTGATGTAACTAACCTGGGATGTGACAAAGGCTTCAAGCCTAGCACAAACCTTGACTGTGTTTGAAGTCAGGTATTGAAAAAGAGACTGGTTTTGCCTTGAGTGAAATCTTATTTTGGCTTCATGTTTAGAAAGAAAAAAGATTTTACTAGAAAGAGACTTCATGTGTGATTATAGGTAAAATTGAGTATCCGTTCCTGGATGATGTCATCACAATAGAATGTGTAACAGACTATTTTCAACATGTTGGTGATGTCTATACACACAATATGACATAAATTGCATAATTTGCTTTATACTCAGTGTCTGGAAAAATGCTTCTCCCACACTACACATGTCAGAGCAATACTCATGAGACATCTGGTCTTTGTGTAGATACTTATATATAGAATGATTAAAAAAATGAGAGAATGCTTTAGAAACAAGTTCTCAAGTAGCTGTACTGGAATGTTAATATTGCAGAGATAGCATTAGATTGTAGGATTAAGAAGACAGGTTGTATACTTATTTGTGTGCATGGAGAAGCAAATGGAGGATTTGGGAAAATACAGGAAAGTACTAAACCATAACAAATTATGTTAGAATAGCTTTGATCATTTTTTCTGTTAGATTGTGAAAGTAACCATCAGACTTACTAGTTTTTGGTGCTAAGTGTTACCTACCAAAAAAAGGGAGGGAGAAACTAATTTTTGGATCAGTGTAATGTTTATGTAACACAAATGAAGGATTTACTTGTTTAAAAAACATTGAGAGAGTAGTGTTAAAAAATGAATACATTTGAAGAAACTTAAAAATGTGAACTTGTGAGTCTTCTTTTCTTTTTCAACAAGAATAAATTGATGAATCCAAGGCGAACTTGCCCAAATGTTTTGATGCTACCAAAATTATATAAAGTTTCCAAAAGGACGTTGTAAATGTAATATTTTTCTCAGCCTTGTGAACAGAACAGTTGTGTATACTTTCCCCAGGGAATTTCATAAGAGGCAATAGTTTATATAAATTTGCAGAAATAAATGAAGGTTGGAAGGTTTTTTGCCTTGCTGGATGACACAGTTGTACCATAACACTGGGGAACAGGAAACACACCACACAGGGAGGAGGGATCACTAGCTTAATATGGTGCATGTAGCGAGAGAGCTCTCAGCTGCTGAAGTGGGCACAAGTGTCATGTACCAAAGGGCAGCCTATCCAACAAGCTACCCTTTATTTTAGTCTCAAGATACAGCAGCAGCTGAGCATTGGGTCAACAGTAAGTTGCTATATGGTTCAGGTTTCTATAAGTTTTTTCTATATTTTTGAACATGTCTTTTGAACGATCTTTTGCTTCTTAGCTCCTAGTTATGAACAAAAATGTAAGCTCAGTTGTTGGCTATTGCATTGTCATGACCTGTTATATAACTCAAGAAATCATTAAGATTTGTTTTAATTAGGCTCTGTTTTAATTTAGGTTTTCTGTTTTTAATTGAGGTTCTGACGCATCACTTCATTTATAGGACTTCTGTTAGAAATCCTACCCTCTCTGTAGTTTACATCAAGTCCTCCCCATACAGCAGGTTAATTCTGCTTAGAAAAGCAAGAGTTAATGTTTTTTTCCTGGCAGTCTGACTGTTCCATCATGTTCCAGGAGCCATGTGACAGGATGGCACAAATGAGAAACATCTACCTGTGCAGAAGATGATGTCCTCCCCAAAGGGTCTCGTCCCTTGACATTTTCTCTGTATCTTATAAATAAGTCCTCTTCATTTGAAGGGAGTGCAAGAGGTAGACAGTGGAAAAGAGTAAGAAACATTAAAATAGAAAGCCGAAAAAATACCACAAGAATTACTCCCCCAATAGGTAATGATAATTAATTCTCCTAATAATATATACCAAAACTTTTTTAACTTTCATCTAAGAGCCACTTCTACTGCTTTTCTCAGTGTTCACAATCCAGCAAGCACCATGGTAATTATTAATTTCATCCCTTAATCTTACCTATTCAGCTGTCAAAATACAATTTTTCCAAATTGCCTAAAAGATTGGAGAATTCATATTCTTGCAAACTGAGATTTTGCATTAAAGCACTGTAAGAAGGGCAAAGGTTTTTCTCCAGACGGTTTGTTTATTACTGTATTACAGTAATGTGGGTGTTACTGATAAAACTTACTGTTGTGCTTTCTTGGATGCAGTTCTACTGGGCCTTTCTTCTTGTGAAGAAATGTCATGTCATATGGATAAAACGTGTTATTTTTAAAATCAACGTAAAGATTGTGCGGTTCCAGGAATTATGAAATACAACTAGTCTGCTATCTTGTACCTAAACAATAGCATTGGTTCATGAAAAAGACAGATGTAGCAACATCAAGCTACAGTTTACCAGCATGTATAGTATTCTTCCATATGCTGCAGCAGATAACGGTTGTAATAAAGTCGGTGATTTTTTTGTTGTGGCGGACACAGCTGACGCTAGTCAGTTTGGTCATCACCAGATGTGTGGTTTCTGTGGGGTGCTGTGTCTTTCCATGTGCTCCTGACACATCTAAGAGGCACATTTGTGGCTGTATTATGATGGGGAGGACTGTCATCTGACACCCTCCTCACTGATATAAGTAACCAGGTCCCCTGAGAAGCATGAAGTGAAACTTTCCCTTGCTCCTTAGCTTTTAAAGTGTACGTGTTATTTTTTCCCCTCCTGCATAGAAGATAAAAGACATAAAAGAGTATTGTCATGGATCTCTCTCAACTTAAGACTCAGAAATGAGCTGCTGCTGCAATGGCATATGTGGTGCTGGCACCCCGGTGCACCCAAGCCAAGAACCTCTTGCAGTAACATTGTTTTCCTTCCACCTTGGCTGATTTCCCCTGGGCTCCTGAAGCACGAGGAGCATTGTGATGAATATTCAGTGTGACACAAAATAAAATCATATGTGAGCACTGCGTCATGATAAATGTAGTATTTACTTTCCAAACTTAGGGAGATTAATTCTTCAATAAGACGTTTGACTTACCCTAAGACTGAACTTCACTGTGTCTGTATCTCTATTGCCTATGTGTTGTGGTGGTCTTTATGTGAAAGAAATACCACACTTATAGAAGAAAAACTTGAAATCTGTAGACTAAATACATTTATTTTCTACCTATCAAGAAGGTAAGAAAAAAAGAAGTAATATTTTCTTGTGGCTACCTAAAATGTGGTAGATGAAATGATGAACACCACTGGAGCAGATAACAGTATGTAGCAACAGTATGGCCTGCAGGAGGATACCGGGGTATCTCAAATGTGTTTGTTCCACTAAAATTTGTAGATACTGATGTTTGCCTTCAAACTCTGATACAATGTTGACAAGCTTTTGTAGCTGGTTTTCTGTCAAAACTAGCAGGACAAATGCTCCTGCTGCTTCAGTGAAGAAGTCTGAACTTCTAGAGAAAAATCTTTGATCCTTTCATTAGCCCTTAATTAGAGACAGTTTTGTTTAGTCTTCTGAGTATCTTCGGCTAGAGAGCAAGGTAGTTCTCTTCCCTTCAAGACAATGAGGGTTCTTCTAAATAGTGCCTAAGAAGTTTTTTCACCACTTCCCTGTGCTGTTACTCCCCTTTCTTTGGGCTGCTCATCCATCTTTTGACAGAGGGATTCAAGTTCCACCGTCAAGGCTCAGCTTCCTTGAACAGAAGTGATCTAGTGTTTGTTACTCTCAAAAAGGAAGGGTGAGGTCCTGGACAATAATTAAAATGTATCATTAGCTTTAACGACACCAAGATTTCCCTAAGTTTTGAGGTCTTGATCCTTCTCTTGTTTAGTCTGTTATACATTTAGTCAGCTCTGGCATATGGGAAGTATACCAGTACACCAGTATACAAACAGGTTTTAACTCTGAAAGACTATACTGGGAGGTTCCATGTGTTGTGAAGATAAATTGTATAGCAAATACATGTTCTATGTGAAAAAAAAAAAAAAAAAAAATTAAATGTTGGGTAACTTTTTATCAAACCAGACCAATGGAAACACAATAAGCTGAAAAATAGCACGTAGTCCAATAATAAATTTGCCTGGGAAGATTGTAAGAAATAATTGGTAGATCTTTTCCCCTTTGAGTGCCAAAAGAAATCAGCTCTCCAGTGATCTGACTTGGATGGATCATTGAGCCTCAGCTTAAAAATGTAGCATAGGGAGTATGTAAACACTCTGCTAGCATGGGCAGAAACACTGGTATACCTAAAGAATTATTTACTTCATTCATGCCATTATGAATGCTGGGGGAATGTGGATTTGAATGTGAGACTCCCAGGATAAAGCACTGGGCATTAAATGCATGAGCATTCCTTCAGAGCAGCTTAGCTGAAGTTTATCATGACTGTTCAGCAGTTGCCTAGCAACCTGTAAAGGGCATCAAAGAGCTCTTTGTCCGTAGGTTTGGCAAAAACATTTCCTCACAGATATCCTTATCAGTATCAAAATCAACATGAAAACTTATAAAATCCAGTTGTATTGCATGAGAGATTAATACCTGCTTGAAATTGTGGCATTCATAACAGTATACTGCTGATAGCGTTGTTGTAAAAGCTGAGTCCAATCTTGCTTTGTAAGTTCTAGTAAAAATGTTTGGTTTTCCTCAGTAATATCTAGCTTTTCTATGAAAGCAGAGCTTTCTTTGCTGAAATTTCATATAAAGCATCAGAGTCTGGAAAATTATTATTTAATTTTTTTAATCCTTTTAATATTTCTAATCTGTTTCTCAAAAATATATGTATTTGATTTTTATAGCTATAAGATGTGAAACAGTTTCTCATTTTTAAGTGATCTGTGAACTTATCTACATAGAATCATAGAAAAACAGAATGGTTAGGGTTGGAAGGGATCTTAAAGATCATGTAGTTCCAACCCCCCTACCATGACCACGAACACCCTCCACTATACCAGGTTGCTCCAAGACTCATCCAGCCTGTCCTTGAGGACAGCCAGGGATGGGGCATCTACAACTTCTCTGGGCAACCTGTTCCAGTGCCTCACCACCCTCTCTGTAACGAACTTTTTCCTGATATCTAACCTAAATCTGGCCACTTTCAATTTAAACCTGTTAACCCTTGTCCTGTCACTACCTGCCCTTGTAAAATGTTCCCCCTCCAGCTTCCTTGTAGGCTCCCATCAGGTACTGGAAGGCTGCAATAAGGTCTCCCTGGAGCCTTCTCTTCTCCAGGCTGAACAAACCCAACTCTCTCAGCCTTTCTTCATAGCAGAGGTGCTCCAGCCCTCCCATCATCTTCATGGCCCTCCTCTGGACTCACTCCAACCAGTCAATATCCTTCTTATGCTGGGGGCCCCAGAGCTGGACACAGTACTCCAGGTGGGGTCTCACAAGAGCAGAGTAGAGAGGGAGGATCACCTCTCTTGATCTGCTGGCCACACTTCTCTGGATACAGCCCAGGATACGGTTGGCTTTCTGAGCTGCCAGTGCTCACTGCCGGCTCACATCCAGCTTTTCATCCACCAGTACCCCCAAGTCCTTCTCCTCAGGGCTGCTCTCATTCCATTCTCCACCAAGCCTGTACTTGTGCTTTGGATTGCCCCAGCCCATGGGCAGGACTTTGCACTTGGCCTTGTTGAACTTCATGAGGTTGGCACAGGCCCACCTCTCCAGCCTGTCCAGGTCCCTCTGGATGACATCCCTTCCCTCCGGCGTGTTGACGCAGCTTGGTGTTATCGGCAAACTTGCTGAAGGTGCACTCAGTCCCACCGTCCATGTCGCTGACAAAGATGTTAAACAGCACCGATCCCAGTAGCAACCCCTGGGGAATGCTGCTTGTCGCTGGTCTCCACTCAGACATCGAGGTGTTGACCACAGCTCTCTCAGTGCGACCATCAAGCCAGTTCTTTATCTGAGTGGTCCATCTGTCAAATCCATGTCTCTCCAATTTAGAGACAGGGATGTTGTGCAGGACAGTGAGTCATAGCGGTCACTTATAACAGTGAGTAAGATTTAAAACTCTTTTGATAAGTAGAGGTGCAATAAATCACTAATTGAGTTAGTATTTCCAATTTCCTACAGTTATTCTTGACATTCACATACAGGGGTGAAATTGATTTTGTTTGTGGTCAATAGTGAATATAATAAAATACGTTTTATAGTGAAACTACTAATATTCAGCACTCTTTCAGTATGATATAGTTACAATTATTACTCAGTATTTACGGTATGCTGTTCCTCTGCTAAGTAGAGTGATGCCTTTCTTCACCTGACTAGCTCCTCATGAGGGGTGAAAGTGGGAAAGAAAAGGAAATTTTTAAAGTGTCCCTAAAGGATAACTTTTCCTGGAAGAACTTTTTCCTTTTTCATTTTTAATGGTAGTTGTTGGCTCTGCTGAGTGTCATGGCTCTATGCAACATGGGGCCCATTGTCTTTTCTATCCCAGTATACCCAGTATCAGCCTTTGACACCATGCTGTCATAAAGCATCCTCTGTGCATAGATCAAGACAATATAATTGAGCCTGGTGTTATTGTATGTCGCTGGTCTACATAATCTCAGATGCACTATGGTAACTCTTGGCAACTGCTGACTTATTAATGGTGACCATTGTATACTGAACACCACTGAAACCCATCAAGACTCTGTGAAAAATGTGTTTTCTCTATCAGGGTTCATGGAGTGAAGCTATGTGCACATAACATTCATGTGAACAGAGTGCTAGGCTCACTTCTGAAATCCTCTGCTTGTATCAGCTTGTGCTTTCACAGACTTACAAAATCAAGTTCTCAGATTTGGGAACCTCCAGCAGTGTAATCTTAGGCATCTGAAGTATCTGGTGGTATTTCTGAAAAAAGATACTGTGATCTCATCCTGCTCCTGTGCATCAACATCTCTCAAAATCAAACTACTCTCTTTTTTGTATTTATCCACAATTATGGAGTTAATGCAAAAGTTGACCCAGGCTACTGAGAAAAGTCTGCACTAGCTCTCAAATGTAGAAGACGATAGGAGAATATCATTGCCTATACAGGCAGAAATGAAAAAGTAATGATAGAAGAAGCGGGTTTTTTTTGGCAACAAATTTTTTTTAGGTCAGTATTAACTAATGATCATTGCACAATTAGGGCTTGTAGGTGCCCCATGTTCTGTCAGTTTCTGGATTCTAAAAGCAAGTCTTTTTTCTCTTGCTGGTGTTAGTGCAGTCTGTTGAACCACATATTTGATTATTCAATCTGTAGATTGTCTTGCAACAACTTTAAAGTCTGGAGTTTCACCTTTCATCTACTTAGAGAGTTAATCTTTGGATATAGGCAGCTTTACAAGGCACATGCTGTGAGGGTTAAGAATCATCTCTGAGTCTGATCTATCTGTAAACAGTGTAATTATTTTTCGCTATTTTTGCAAACTTTGTTCTTTGAGGTTAAAAGATTTTTTTCTTGCCATATGTGAAATGTGCTTTTTTAGGACTTTGGCAGCCAATGTACCTGTGGCATATTTTGCTGGAAATACTTACAAAGCAAGACATGCTTGTGGTTGGATTCAGTCCACTTTTCCCTTAGCGAAGGGCTTTATGCAGTACAGGCACTACAGTAATACTTAATTGTTAATACAAAGCACTGTAGACACAATACGGTCTGAGTTCCACAGTGATGCCTGCTGGCATTTAATATGCAGTGTGCTTTTTAAAAGCAGATAGTGGAAAAAACAAACAGGAAAGTTATGCTTTAATGTTGCTGCATTGCAAAGAAAAGCAATTCCCATTATGAGATGATTATAATTAGTGGTTTGTGTTATGATTTATGTATAAGGGTTCAGGTTCTGGCAATTTTATAATCAATTTTATACCAAAAATGGTTAGACAAAGGACTGACTGACCAGCATCCTTAACACTGTTGTGGCTAAGCGTTTTGGAATGCTCACATGGTGTGTTTGGAAACCCTTTGTTTGTGCTACATTTTTCCATTTGGTATGAGGCTTAGCAGTAATCAGCTCACGACTAATTAGAAATCATTGTATGTCCTGCACCCTATTATTATACAAAATTATGTCAGGCCTTAAGAACTTTTACATTCAGAAGGAAAATTTTCAACAATACCTTTTGTCATGCATTTCTCTAACATAAACTTTGAAAATAAGCTTTTGCTGTTTTGAAACAGCCTTTATGAAGGAAGCATAACCCATTATTTTGCTGTATTTGAATTACTTTCTACCTTCACTTCTCTTTATTGATACCAGTGGTGAGAGGAATAAAAGACCTTTTAAAAAATTTTTATATATATATAAAGATCTTGGTAAACTATGGAACTCTTTATATTATTGAGAGACTTGCGTTCATCTTTGTAGATTTTAAACTATCAGTGGGCAGGAAGCCTGGAGTTAGCAACCCATGGAGCTCTTACATTCCATTTGCAAAGTGCCTTCCTGTTACAGAAGTCAGGATCAGCCCTTATGTACACCTCTTCAAAACTGTAATATGAAAGAAATTCACTGTTCTGGGGGAAGGCAAGAGCAGAAATGCAAATTTAGCTTGGTTTCCTGATGTTAGTGATATTTTCATAAAGAGGTTTTGTGAGCAGTGTTTTAAAAATGAGTCCTATGAGGATCAAAGATTTAAACTAATTATGCCTAAGAGTTCTTCACAGAGGCTAACAAGTTTTTTATTTATGGTTGCAGGCCTTCACTGTGACAGCGTGTGTGCTGAGGGACAGTGGGGTCCAAATTGCTCATTGTCTTGTTACTGTAAAAATGGAGCATCCTGCTCTCCAGATGATGGAACATGTGAGTGTGCACCAGGATACAGAGGCACCACTTGTCAGAGAAGTAAGGACAAAATCTTTTTCTCCCTGCCTGATTTGGAATACATGATACAATACCATAATGATTTATTAATTGTAGTATGAAGTACTATGAAACACCCCTTGATTGCACATTTTGTCAAAATGTATGAATATACAGAAATAAGTGTTATCTGAAATTTAGAAATGTTTCCAACTCATAGCGCTCTTCTCGTTAAGGTGCAACTTACTTCTATTCACTGCTTGTGCCGTGATGTCACTAGGCACATTATTTTCTAAGAAACAAATTTAATAGGAGATTCCATTCTGAAGGCAAGCATTTCCAAATGTGATTGATGAACATTAATTAGTAAGACATACTTCGGAACGTAACTAAAACATGCGTGAGTTTCAGAAGCTAGAAACCTTAGCTTCCTGTTGAGTCTGGAAGGAATCATTTGCTTAATTATGCCCTTTTTTTTTAACACTTATTTTGAAGCAGCAAAGAATGGCCAGTGGGATCAGGGTATCATAGGTACCCACAGCTGCATCTGAAAAATTTGTTTATGTGAAATTTAAATGTTACAAGAACAGAGATACACATGAACTGACGCAAATCACACCAGAAACAGGGAGGCAAAGATAAGATGATGTGCAAAGCATCTACCATCAGAAGAAGATTGGTCACAGTTTCCCAGCAGTTTAGCTGTCTTTAGTTTGAATTGTTGAAGCTGTGTGGGAAAGGTGTTCAGAGACAAGAAATATGAATCCTCTGCACTTGGAGATCTGTTTTAAGTAGAGTAAGGCTATGCTACTGGATCCTCCAAAAGAGGCTTAAAAGGCAGGAGGTCACATGAAATGATTACTAGAAGGCAGGAGGAGAACCAGAGGAGGATGAAGTCTCAGCAGTCCAGGAATGGCAAGATTTCAAGCTGAAGAATATGATTGTCTATGGCATTACTAAAATACACATTAGTGTGCTGTTAGTATTCTTTAAGCATTTCTGAGTGCAGTAATTATTATCACCATCTAATTTCTAAAGGCCTTGCAGTTAATCAATTAATCCAAAGGCAGACTAAGTATAACATTACATATAAAAATGTTCCCTGTGTTTTGGAACTTTGTCTATAACCTGGACTTTCAATCTGGTGGCTCTCAGACCCCCTCTCTAATGCATGGTCTGGAGGCTGGGAAGACAAAGCTCATATGAATAACTTGGATCCTAGTCAGAAAGTGCCTTTTCCGTAAACAGGAAGACCTTTTGGCACTGTTTCACTTGGAAAAGTTAATCTCTCTAGGGAGGTCTCTCTAGGCCACATAAATTGTATCAAGTGCATATTTTTTAAAAAACAGTTTTGAATGAAATTAAGATATTAAAAAATTCCAACTTAGTTTTCATCAGTGCTAATTGCTGCTGTGCAACAGGTATTTCTCTTGATGCATTACCTAATACTCTATCAGGAAATAAATGCCAAAAGGGATTAGAGCAACAAAGAAGGAGATTCTTATGAGACACCCTTTTTTGTTGTTGTTTTTTAAGAAACCAGTGCCTTTAGCATAAGAATTAAATGGACAACTCCGTATTTCTGGTCTCAGGTTCTCTAAAAGTTAAGTGATGCATAGCTGTCTATACCATGTAATGAGTACAGTAAGTACCTAAATGAAGGGACGACTGGAAAACATTTGTAAGTTTTTCTCAGGGAAGTAATGTCTATTTTTACTCCAAGTTAGGAAGCACATAAGGAAGTGAAGGTCTTAAGATGGCCCTACTTGTCTACAGATAAAACTCTCCACTCTATCTTTTTAAATGATTCTTCTTCAAATCTGCTTTAAAAGATGTTCGTATTGTAGAGGACATACAGTATATGGCCAAATACGTATACATACGCATTTCAAACTTAACCCAAGTGTAGTGTGGCCTGACAATTAATAGAATGTCAACTAAGTCATTACTAACTAGAATACAATAAATCCTTGAGGAAGATGAGCAAATCTTCTTTCATGGGTATTAACTTGTGAACTATATGCATAATAACAACCACCACTGCAACTCCTTTGTATTTAGAAAGGAAAGCTAATTCAAAGTCAGGAACAAGTGCACTAAAGAGTAGTTCACGACTGTATAGAAATTGCAGGAAGCAATGACAGTTTCTTCTTTCTGACTCCAGTTTGTTCCCCTGGGTTTTATGGACACCGCTGCAGCCAGATGTGCCCCCAGTGTGTACACAGCAGTGGTCCCTGCCACCATATTACTGGCTTATGTGACTGCTTACCTGGATTTACAGGAGCCCTCTGTAATGAAGGTACAAGTTGTAATAAAGACTTTATGGAATGCAGTGACCAAGCACTGTAATAATTTTCATTCCATCACTTGGAAACTATAAAACCAAAAATAGTTTCCGTTGTAATATATGCAGTTTATAAATTAAGAATCTTAAGCAGGTTTAAGTTGTTTCAACATTCAATCCTTAAGTATGAAGCCACTGTATTCTTACTTGTATTTGTATAATGTGTATGTATAATGGGCTTACCAGAATTCATAATGCCTTAGTTTAACATTTATAGTAAGCAGTACCCTTCTTGATCCAAATATCTGTTGCTTTCTCTTGAAATAAAGAAAATACAATAATTGTTCTGATTACTAAGGAGTTCTAATTCTGAAAACTTGTTCTCAGTGTGTCCCAGTGGCAGATTTGGCAAAAACTGCATTGGAATATGCACCTGCACCAATAATGGAACATGTAATCCCATTGATAGATCCTGTCAGTGTTACCCTGGCTGGATTGGTAGTGACTGCTCTCAGCGTAAGTATCAGCCTTTTCTCCTTTATTTTTAAAACAATTAATCAGGGTTCAGCTATTTAAATTCTCTATTTTTTGTGAAAGAAACACTGCCTAAGTCAGAGATGAGGACTTCATGGTTTGATGAAGAGATCCTAAACTTTTCTTCATTTCATGGGCACTATGAGAAATACACTTGCACTATGACTTTTCTAGTAAGTGGGCTGGACCATATGACAGAAAAGATCAAAGAAGCGTTGTAGAGAAGCTGGATCAGACCCGTTTCAGAAGTGCACTGTAAAAAGGCAAGAGGCAATACTCACAAGTTGTAGCAAGGATGACTTTTACTAGGTTCAGTTAAAAAAATCCTTTTTGTGAGAGTGGTCAAGCAGAGCAACTTCCCAGAGAGGCTCTGAAGTCTTCAGCCTGGAAGAGGTTGTGAAATCATCATCACTAAAGATCCTTTGAGTAGGATTTTGGACTAAGTGATGCTAGAGTTCTCTTCCAACATGAAAAAGTCTGTGACCTGATGAATCTTGCATTGCAAAGAGGGCTTTTGACAACTTGTTTGCTTGTGTGTAAATATTTGGTCTTATTATGGTAGTGTTGTGAACATCCCAGGGCTTGTATCCTCAGGACAGTCTTATGAATAACAGAGGTATTATTTTACAAATAATGAGGTGAGGCACTGAAATACAGGATGTTTTTTCTTACTACAGTTGCACAGAGAGCTACTTGGCAAGACTCAGAACAAAGCCAAGATTTTCTCAGATACAAGTTAGTGCTCTGGCTTCAAGACCATCCTTATTCTAGTTAATCATAGAATCACAGAATGGTTTGGGTTTGAAGGGACCTTAAACATCATCTAATTCCAACCCCCATGCCATGGGCAGGGACACCCTCCACTAGACCAGGTTGATCAAAGCCTCATCCAGCCTGGCCTTGAACACTTCCAGGGATGGAGCTGAACATTTGAACATTTTGTTAAGAAATTTTTCTCTATAACATTTTTAAAGTGCTTAAACGTTTTTGATGGATTTTTCTCTTTCTTTCTTTTATAAATGTTTCACAGATACACATTTTTAGTGTTATTCTACCTCACTCAGTGAGTATCGTCTTGGTAAGCTAAACTCAGTGAAGACTCTGCTACTGACTTAAAAAGGAGAAGGGCTAGGCCTGAATTTTATTAAGTTTCATGGAGTTATTTTATTAAATAAGCAGGCCTTTTCCAGATGCTTTGTTGGGTCTATGCAAATTACTAATGACAGGAAAGAAATAACTGAAGCAAAATTCACACCAGATGCATATCCAATTCCATAAGGTACCAAAATCTGCACGATCTGAAATACATGTGTGCCAGAATTTCAGCCAACCCATTTTTGTAAGTAAGTGAAGCTGTGCCAGGCCCTGATATATCAAAATTCAAAAGTCTTTTTGCTGGGGTTTCCAGGGAGGTGCAATTCCTAATAACATACCTCATTGGTTTATATAATTTATGGTTTGATTGCTCCAGGTTAACTGTCTCTGTACCAGTGTGATGTAACATCTGGTCAATTTGGAAAAAAATTTTGCTGGCTAAATTCTGCAAAGTGAATAGCATGCACAACTCAATATGATACCAAAATAAAGCTTGGGTCTATTCCTGCAGAAGCCAGTAGCAACAAAGATCCCTGTTTTTATAGTAAAATAAGTAGGTAGTTGGGAGAGTAGCAGAATAGGGGTATTTAGGAGGAGGAGGGACTTGCTTACTGAATCAATAACAAGAAAATGGTGCAAGCCTTATGAATGGAAGCATCTATTGAGGTTGTTCTCATGGACCATAACAGAAGTTTATTTGCTTTGTATAAAGGCCTTCTGTTCACTTGGAAAATAATGATTCCATTAATTTCTTTTGGAACTGGTGACCTTTTTGAAACTTCTAACCTTTTGTCCGTATGCGATTTACATTCCTTTTTCGTTGACGACTAATTTCAAACAAAACCCAATAATACAAACCATTATGAGGCACAGCTGAAGTGGAAACAACAAAAAACAAACAGTACTTTTTTTCAATACAACATAATGTATTTCTTAATGAGGTGAAATTTGGACAAAGATAACACTTTTCAAAAATACAGCCCACACAAACATGAGTCATTATGCACATATTTAAAGGATTCAAGTGCTTTTATTGTTCTGGACAACCAAATCAGTACACAACAAGGAGTTAGCAGCTTTTTTAAACTTAGACAGGAATAAATCTAAGGCTTCCATGTCTGACATATTTCTTCTCTCCTATGAAATACTCATGTTGTACTTCCACAGAACTATTTTTAAATTATGAATCCATTTACCAAAGAAACAAATAAAAACCTGAAGTTGTGAATCCTACTCAGGAGAAAGGGCCTATTCTTTGAGCACGCTCAGCACTTAGTGGTATTCTAACATGAAGAAAATTATTTACTGTCTCTGAATATTAATTAGTATTTTGGAACCAATTCTCTATTCTAATGGCAGCACATAGTACCAAATTCATTCAGCATGACATTTCCAAAGCAGTCAGTAAAATCCTCTCTCATAACATGTCAGAATAATTGTGAGTGAAAAAAATCTGCACTTTATAGATAATTACTTGGGTTTTAAAATATTATATTGATTAATGGACCCATGGAAGCAACTGAGTTAACTTGATTAAGGTACAATTCTGACTACATGCACCACCTTTAGGCAATCATTTAGAATCTAACAGTGGAAATACAAGAAGTAAGCTTAGTATTGGGTCTAAAGCTATAGGCTATAAGATGTGATTCAACCTTCTCTGTTTTCCTTCACCTTTGAGGCTTAAAAGGCATATCCCCTTGACTGTGCTCAATTGAACTGTTTGCAGATGAAAAAATAAATTAAGAAATAAATTACATGGCTTTCTCTATGAGAAAGCAAGTATGAGTGTCCTGTTTACTGAGTATCAAGTATGTATCACTGGTTTCTTTCACACATTTAGTCTTTTTCAACACCTTTCAGCTAGGATAAAATGGTTTCTTAGTTTTAAAAAAAATAAAATATTGTGGCTATTTGCTTAGACTGGAGCAGCCCAAAATATGCATTTAAAAGGAAAACAATGAACTGCAAACAAAGCAGTGGTTATATGTGTATGTAAGCAGCTCTATTCATGGCATATCAAGCATCTTTGAAATTTAAGATTAATTGATTCTTCTGGGTTGTTTTAGCTTGCCCACCTTCCCACTGGGGACCAGACTGCATCCACACGTGCAACTGTCATAACGGAGCTTACTGCAGTGCCTATGATGGGGAGTGCAAATGTACCCCAGGATGGACTGGCCTTTACTGTACACAAAGTAAGTGACTTTTGTTATCCGTTCTTAGTCTACAAATCAGTGACAGAATTTTCCTTCAGTATTTTCACAATTTATTCATTGATTTCTTCCCATGCCGCTGAACATTTTTTGATCCAGAAGATGCAACACATTACCTCCATGATTGTAGGGATTACATTCAGGCTCATCTTTAGCCTTCCTTCAGAGGAAGACAAACTTTGGCTGCAGCTGGGCATCCCTGTGGAAAAGTCTTTCATGTGCACATGTAGTATGAATGGCTGATATTGAGGTACTAGCACTGCAGATGTGCAGAGCTCATAGCATGGATGGTGTCAGCTCTGCAAGCATTCCGCACAGGGTGGGATGATGATACTATCTAAATTCCTTCCCTCTCTGAAACCTCCCCAAGAGGTACTCTAACAGCAGGAACCCAACAACCAAGACCGTAAGATAACACAGAGCTAACTAAAGTCATGAGAATAGCTTACATCTTAGCTGTGGCTGTGGTCTGAGGCACAGTCCCTGTTGTCACTGCAAAGTGACCATACATTGCATCTCCTATCTGTAATTGCTACCTTCCAGGAGCAGTTGCAACAACAGCTCAGCTCAGCAGCTCTAATTCAAATACTAATATAGAAGCTATTTTATTTGGAACTTAGAAACTTCATTGACTGTAATGTTATAACTTGTTTTGGAATTTTCTTCATGTAATTAATACTGATTTTTTTTTCCCAAGAGCTTTTCACTAAAATAAAAATACAAGCAGTGCAGTGACTATGTGTAGGTATGTGGCACTCATTACATGCTGAGTAAGAGCTCATACAAAGTCTGATAAATAAATATGTGTTAGAGACATATTGGCAAAGTTGGCTTCTTATCATATTACAGCTTCATTTTGGTTTATTTTCAATCCAGGCACCTCCACTGTCTGTAATCTGGGCACTACCATTATCTTTCAGCTAAAGAAAAATAAGACTGCTAATTGTGTTCTGCATTCATGTTTTTCATAAAATCAGAACTCTGCTTTTTCAACTGAATAATGTCATAGTGACAAGAAATAACAGATATATTATAGGGCCATATGGATGCAGCTCTGGAAGACATTCACTGTACTGGCTCAGCTGTCAGCTATCATGGTTACTTTGCTTCCTGCTGGTGAATTATGTTCTCTTTGAGGTGGTGTGACTTCTTTATACTGAAATGGTATCTTTGTGAGGAGCTGAGATACAATATGTTATTATTTTAATTTTTTTTTTGCTTCAACATGAACTGTGCAGAAAATATGTCCAAAGTTTCATTCATCACTGAACAGACGCCCTGGTCTGATTCACAATCTGCCCTCGTTTTCCCCTTTCAAGTATCTTCTTAAACCCATTTCTTTGAGGAGCCCTTCATGCTGCCTTCTTCTGAACATCTGCTGTCCACACAATTTTCTGACCAAATTTTTATGCAGTTATTGCCCAGTATGTATTTAAACCCACTCAAAATAGAGTAGGTCTTGATCTGCTGTGTTTGTAGAATGCCATGTTGAGTAGAGAGGCTATAGAAATGACTTCTCAGTAACATATTCAACCAGAATATTTGCATTTGTTTGCACTGCTGTTGTTTCACTCCTTTTCCCCTCCCCCTCCTTGTATTGCAGGATGTCCCTTAGGGTTTTATGGGAAGGACTGTGCATTGGTATGCCAGTGTCAGAACGGAGCCGACTGCGACCACATCAGTGGGCAGTGCACCTGCCGCACAGGGTTCATGGGGAAGCACTGTGAGCAAAGTGAGTCGGAACAGGAATCATGCCTGATAGCAAAATACTAAACCCTGAGCCAACCCTCTTGTTTTTCTCACTTTTGTGAAACAGCCTTGGCTTCAGTGGGAATTTTGATGGGAAAGGAGCTTTAGGAGTTGAACCAAGGTGTTTTACAAACAGATAAAAGCCTGCAGAATTAGTTATTAAGATTGATTGTGATTGTAGTGGGTGTTTCTTTCAATTTGTAGCTACATGTAAGGGGCAGTTGTACTACATTTTAGTTGCTTTGGATGTAATGCTAAAAACCCCCAACAACTCTGTCATATAAAAGTAACAAATGAATCCAAGTAATTGTCATTAGTGTAAACCACAATGAGAACTAATTGTTAGAAAACAAAAGAAGTACCACATCAAACCTAATGGATAAAATTAATGTTTGCAATGTGGTTCTGCAATACAATTGTATTATAAATGCATAATAGATGGCATTTTGTTTTCACATGTGTATGATTCTTTACCCAAGAAAATCAGGAGTAACACCACTGGCATCAGTGGTGGTATAATGTGCAACATTAAAAGACTAATCAGACTCATAAGCTCAGAACTGTTAGTCCAACTTTTGCTAACATTAGGGTGGTGCTCCCACACTTCATGCATTATACTGCAGTGCAAAGCAATCCATTCAACCTACTGTTGTGAGCGTTAAAACCTGTATTTGGCATCAAAGTCGTGCACAGGCTTTGCTTTTGACTTGTTGAGGACACTGTATTACATATAAGCAGGACTGATTTAGCTGCTTCTGGATCTGAAGGGCTGTGCAGTGGCCAAGATAGCATGTGTCACACATCTGACAGCGCTGCAACAGAAGGAGGGGGGAAGTTACTGTCCCTATAGACAGACTTCATTCTCTCAGCAGTGGGTCTAGGCCCAGCTGCAAAGGCAATTATGTTTTTAAGGCTAATCAACATCTATGGTAGAACCACTAAAAATTTGGAAGTGGATTTCTTTTTCCTAAAAAAAATACAGTTGCAACAAAATCTGAATGGTTTTGAGGAATATATTTATTTCAATGAAATAATTACTGGCAGTCTGTAATTATTAATTATATAAACGTTCTTATTCTACTCTGATGATTTCATTGTTTCACTTCAAAAGAGAAATAATGTTTAGGAAAAGATAAACTTTTTAAGATTCTCTCTTGATGTCATGATATCAAAAATAAGTTTGAATACTTTGGCAAATCTAACTATTATTATGTTTTATGGATTTTATATTTTACCCTATAATTTGATAATAATGATTTAACAATATTAAAATAAATGTTTTCGTATTTCTGAATATGAGTGCCAGTTTTAAAAATTGTCTTTTCATTCCAATTCAGATTTCAAAATGCCAAAATATATTATACTGTGATTGGTTTTGTCCAGCCATTGACTTCAGTAGTTATAATCTTGTTTTATTGAATGTAACCAAGAGAAGGAGAAAATATGTAAGCATGAAATTCCACTTGAGTCTGGATTTATCAAGGCTACATGAGCATTCCTTTGGCACCTATGGTGTTACATTATCTTGTGAATTATTCTAAATTAGGAATACATAAAAGATGAATTAGATTCTCTATGAAAGATCAAAAGAAAAATTAATATAGTTAAAAACTCCTGAGAGATTCCAGAAAATTGCATCTCAGAAGGTGAAGAAATACCACACTTCTCAAACCATCAGAACTACAATAAAATAACAAGCCACACAGTAACAGATATGGCAGTATAAAAGAAATAATTTTTGTCAGTGTAGGATAATTCTCTATTATGCTAATTACATGATGTAGGAGACACTTCAAGTAATTAATTATTGTATTCAAATAATTCTGGGGGAAAAAAAGTAAAAGTCTTCCAATTACCTTAATCTTCATAATTTAGCATTATTCTCCTGTTGGTAGTTTCTCAATGAATACATTACAGTATCAAAGTATGCTATAAGCAGCCAAGGACAGGTTTTTTAAATATAAATGCGTGGTGTGTATTAGACTCATTCTTATGGCCCTTATCTCTTGCTCTTCTATCACATGAAATGACATCAGCCAGATATCTGGCTCCACTCGTATGATTACATGATTTTTTAAGCACTGGGATCTGAGCAACCTGGGAGACTTCACATTCTGGTTAGAACTGACTCTTCAATCACATTTTGTCCATTTCCTCACTGTCTTCTATGCATTTAAATCTTCCTGTCCTCCTTCCCTCCGTGCTCCAGTTTCACAGCCTTAGTGACAGCAACATTACAGGTAGAGGAAAATCACTTCAGAACACGATTTCCTTCTTTTCCTTCTCCTTTCCCGTGCATACACATACATACACACATGTATATACAGAGAGGCCCTCTTACGAAAGTATTTTCTGTAGTGGTCTACCACTAATAACACATTGCCATCTGCTGGCCATGTACAAAAACGTATGGGGTTAGAAACACGTTAGCATGTATGGTGCTATAGATCTGTAATACCAAAATATTTAAGAAGTACTGACTGTGTCTGATTTTTATTTGCACTTATTTGGTGCAGAGTGCCCTCAAAGTACTTATGGGTATGGATGCCGGCAGATCTGTGACTGTCTGAACAACTCCACCTGTGACCACATCACAGGAACATGTTACTGCAGCCCAGGCTGGAAAGGGGCCAGATGTGATCAAGGTAAAGCCTAGAGGCAATAAAATTATTGTAGTTGTTTATATAAAACTTGGATTGACCTATTAAATGACAAATCTGTATTCAAATTAAATTAATTAAATTAATCTGATAAGACCTGTGTATTTAAATAGTCCGTTCTCTTAAATTATATATGTTCCATAGATTTTGTAAGTATTAGGTGCCTTAGTGATAGTTTATTGGAGCAAAGCACTCAAGTGTAGATTCAGTGAAATGCTTTGCAGTCCTATGGTGTCCAAACCTGCTGATAGAGCATGTGCTTTAGCTGCTCTGTGCTTTTGCCGAGAAAATGTTCTTACTTCTTCACGTTCATGAAAATATCTTTCTCTGAAGAAGATGAACACTCTTCCTTAAGGCTAGGATTGTCTTCCCATTGGTTTCTGGCATAGTGCTATTTTGGCATTATTAAAACCTGCTAAATCAGTAGAAATATTTAGAAATGAAGATTGTCTTCTGCTCCTGATACATAAACCTTTTAATTTATGCCACATATTTTCATTTCTTCTTGTATTTCAGCTGGTGTAATAATAGTGGGAAACTTGAACAGTTTAGGTCATACCAGTTCTGCCATCCCTGCTGATTCTTACCAGATAGGGACTATAGCAGGCATCATCATTCTTGTCCTAGTTGTGCTTTTCCTGCTGGTGCTGTTCATCATTTACAGACATAAACAGAAAGGAAAAGAAACAAATATGCCTGCAGTGACCTATACCCCTGCTATGAGGGTCATCAATGCAGATTACACCATTTCAGGTAAGTGACATTTAGAAAAGGGTTTTTTCCCTCCATCTCTGGACTTTGTGCTTTTTTAGCTGAGTTCAGAGGAGTTCAGATCTGCCTCTAACAGGACTTGAATTTCCCCTTTTCACATTAGCGAGGGCTGCTGTGAGCAGGAACATAATTTCAAAAAGATCATCTATGATTCTGCCTCAGAAGCCTTCCTGGAAAGAGAGGCAGGGGAGGGTTTCTCTCTTCAGTTAGAGAGGGAAGACTGAGAAACTGCTTTCAACTGCCTTTTGCAGGAGAGTGGTCCCTGAGACCGTAGACAGGGGTTCTGATGTACTGACAGACGAGACCACTGGGATGTGATGATAGACTTGTGTGCTTAACGTTCAGCTATCAGAGACAGTTCACCCGAATTCAAAAGGATGCTGCCCCAGCATCCATAGCTGCTTAGTTGTTCAGTGTCATAGTCTTTTAATCTCTGCTGTTGATACTGTGAAGGTGGCTTACCCTGCTAAAATGTATTAATTGTAAGAAACAAGTGACCATATACCTCACTTTACTGTGTAACATTTTGCACCCTCAAATGTTTTTCTGCATTAAACAGTGGAATTATGGACATTTCTATTTATATATGCCTGCTTTTAAACAGAATTGGAAATTGTGGCAAAATATGGCTTCTGCTGAGACTTTACATTCAATGCCAACAGCTTGAATACAGAAAGACTATTACAGCTGTAAAAAGTCAGGATTTCTTGGTAGCTGTGGCAAGGTTCTGTAGAGAAACAGATATCAGAGTGGCTTGAGTTTGAAAGAAATGAAGGGAAGGAGCAATGCTCCTGAAACAAAACAGTTTTTTACCTATGGAAGTGCATGTGAGTTGGGATGCAATGGGTACATGAAACTTCAGGCAATGCTGTCTTTTGCACACAGGAAGGCAGCAGGTAAAGAAGCCAGCAGAAAGAGTTGTCAGAGTCAGGAAAGATATATCAGCAAAGCACTTGAAGCACCAGAAAATGTTTCTGTGAATTTGATAGTAAAAGTGTCTATAATCAGGACAATGCTATGACTACAGAGGGAACAAGAGCAAGGGAACACAGCAGAAAGAGGATTTAGCAATTCTTGTGAATGCTCTTTGCTGAAAGTGAGGGCATGACTAGTCAGTTACTGCTATGCATCTCTAATTTCTATAAATGAATTCAATATTTTTAGATTTTTTTTTCCAAAAAAGATATAATTTAGTGCAGCACTGTCAAAGACATATCTTAAGAAAGAAATGCCATGTTATTTTTAATTGTTCATTTTCTTTTCAGAAACCATCCCTCACAGTAATGGTGGAAATGCTAACAGTCACTATTTCTCTAACCCTAGTTATCATACTTTAACTCAATGCACTACCCCTCCTCACATCAACAGTATGGACAGACTGACCCTGGCAAAGGTAAAGCATAAAAATATGGATGCTTCTGTGCAAACTGGCCCTTGCTTTGTTTTACTTTGTTCCCTAACGTTTCGTATTTGGTTTATTTTTTCTTTCCCTGTTTATCACCTGTTTCTATTATGTATCTTTTTTTGAAATAGGCAAAAAACAATCAGCTGTTTGTGAACCTTAAAAATGTGGAACCTGGAAAAAGAGGCACCATCATGGACTACACAGGAACACTACCTGCAGACTGGAAACATGGTGGCTACCTCAATGAGCTTGGTAAGAAAAAAAAAAAGAATTTGAATACTATTTGTTGTGTTTGAGATGGATTGGAAAGCAGGGATGTTTTCTTGGTTCTCCACTCAGGGTAATGCCAGGCTTGTCATACTCCGTGTGAGGTTCAGGGTTATGGATTTGAGCTTCCTTTAAGGCAGTACCCCTTAGAGATAAAAAACTGACTCCTTGTGAGAAACAGTGAATCAGTCTGATGCCCAGTGCAGACATGATATGCAAAATATCTCATGTTATTTTTATAAAAATATGTGCTTATTAAACAGTTTCATAAAACAATAGATATTGTACAATCAGGGTCTGCTTTGGCAAAATTACATAATCTTACTAAATAAATGAGATGTTTAAGCCCCACCAAATGGAATCAGTGCTTTAAAAGGTAGTTTCTCATCATTTGAGCTACTTCAGATGTAAATTCCAGAAGCAGACAGAGCATTGTCCTTAAGAAGAAAAA
Source organism: Rhynochetos jubatus (assembly GCA_027574665.1). NCBI lineage: Eukaryota > Metazoa > Chordata > Aves > Eurypygiformes > Rhynochetidae > Rhynochetos > Rhynochetos jubatus. The sequence continues at coordinate 47,526,952 of CM050690.1, read as the reverse complement.
TTCCCTGAGCTATGCTATGTTTTGCTGTCTTTTCCTCCTTTCCCAATCTCATGCATTCCAAAAAGGCTGGATTGCACTGACCATATCTCTGTCCAGCAAAAGCTGTGAAAGGGACTTTGAGTGCCAGTATAATTTATCTTAATGTCTGCTCCTTGTCAGTATCAGATTCTGGGAATCAGAACAATTCAGCATTATCTTTTTTTCCTGCTCATCCCCAATCGTGGTCTAACAACAATTCAGGCTCATATTTGGTTTTTTGGGTGTTGGGGTTTTTTTTTGGGGGGGGGGGGGGGGGGGCGGGGGGCGGGGGGGGGGGGGGTGCGGGTGGGTGTTGGTGTTTTGGAAAAGAATTTCAGTCATAATGCTCAGCGTTCAACTTTACATTTTCTTAGAGCATTTGTAGTAGTACTTACGTCTCCTAAGAGATGCTGGCTGTGATCAACCCACTGCAGTAGATCTTGGATAGCAGGGTGGTTCTAGAGGACTGGATGAATGCTGATACTTAGTCTGTGTTCTAGAAGATCAAATGGGGTTACTTAGGTAACTCTAGGCTGGTAACCCAGCCATTAGTCTTGGTAAAAACAACAGAACAGCTGGCATGAGACCTAATAAATAAAGATGGGGTAGGAATAAAATTAATTGGTTTAAATCTTCTCAACATAATTTAATTCTTGGAAACTATAAATATTGTTTATAGAGATAGGGTATAGATAAAATGATTTTAGACTTTTGTAAGGCTTCTAGCACAGTACCACAATACAATCTGGCTGAAAAATGATCACTTCATAGTATCACTCAAAGCTGTTTCAATGGATTAGCAATCTGGTTAAGTGCCTGGTCTCTGAAGACAGTTGTCAGACATTGCTGATGTTTCGATTGGGATTTATACTGAGAGAAATCTGTTACTAACAGATACTTGCAAAGCTGTAGACTTAGGTGCTAGGTGTTTCGGCCATTCCTTCAGGTCAGGGGACTGGAACAGTGACCTTGGATGACACAGTGGGAGGGATTAACTTTGGAAGAAAAATACCAAGAAATGGAGTGAACTGCACATACCCTGAGATTTTCAGGTTACATTGGGGTGCCTTTCTGGTAGGTATGGTTTATCCAGACAAAAAATCAAACATCAGTTATTAGCTCATTCAAGAGTAACTGGGGGAGATGTAATGGCCTGTGACATATGTGAGGTCAAACTAGATAATTTAGTAGTCACTTATGACCTTAACCATCTTCCCTGTTCAGGAAACTACTGTTTGAAGGTGTGCAAACAAATAGTAACAATGCTTCTGTAACCCTATACTAGGCAGTTTTAGAAGAGAATTATTCTGCTAAGGTAGAAGTTGGTCCCAAAGCAATTTTTAAAGCTTTACAAGCTGTTACCTAATCACTTTTCTTTGATTTTAAAACCACTCTGTTTTTTATATCATTCTTCTCAGGTGCTTTTGGACTTGATAGGGGATATTTGGGAAAGTCCTTGAAAGGTGAGGTTATTTTGTGATGCATTTAGATGAAGTGACATAGACATTTAGTTTACTTTTCTAAATATCTTTGGTTTCTATGTGAAGAGAATATGAAACAATTTTGGGCTAAATTATTCCTAGACACTGAATCAATGCATGAAGTTTGTTTGCCTTTTTTTTTTTACTTGTTTGTTTCTTCTTTTTTTTTGAGGGGAGGGTTTAAAAAAACCCCAGGAAACAAAAAACTTTAAGTCCCCTATGTGTCACATACATCAAATGTTTCTGTAATGCTTGAAATCATGAAATGGCTCTGTTCTAGAGAGCAGAAGGGCGATGGCCCTTGAATTCAGCCTAGTGATCCAGGTAAGGTTGTATGCTGCTTCTGATTAGTCTTTAAAAGAAAGCCAGTTGTTCCAACTAGCATGGTCAGTCTAGGAGTGCATGACTACAAGCCTTCATCACATTCACTGCAGGCCTTTGAAAAGTATATAAAAATATGAATAGGTAGAGAGGAATGAAAAGCTTCAGAAGTTCAAGGCAGTGATAATATTTTGATCTTTTGAATTATCCAGTTTTCTCGTAAGATTTTATACTGGGTCATACTGGTGTGGGTCATTATTTTTGTTATGTGATCAAGGTATGCCAAGGGTGAGTAGAATGCCTGGATATTCAAACAGTGAAAAATGTGTATATAAGTCCATATGAATAATGAGGTAAATATGTAGATAAAATACAGCTGGTTTGTCACAGGACAATTAAGCTGAAGGAGTGATTTATAATACTTTAAATTTCCTGGCTTTGGAGGATTAGAGGAAGACCAATTTAAAATATCTTAAAGGAGTCACAAAGTTATGACCACCTATTCGCTGACAGATTCACCAAGATTTGTCTCAAGCTGGATATTCAGTCGGGAACAAGCTGAGAAGTCTCAGCTCTAAAGCATAAATAATATGGCCTATCACAAAACATGACAGAGAACAAAGTAACATGGACAACACAGAATCTTTTCCCAGCATATGAAAATACCTCTTCCCTTAAGATACACTTACCTGTCCTTCAGTTAAGGTGACTTGTCATGTCAGGATTTATGTTTCCTTTTCAGTTCTCCTATGTGAACCTTACAGAAGCTTATAAGAAGCTGTTCACTCTTTTAGTGTCACTGCGTACTCAAACTTTGCACAAAACAGGCTATCCCTAGAAGTCACCTTACCATCTGCCCAGACATTGCTATTGCAAACTACTACTCTGCGCTGGTGAGGCCTCACCTGGAGTACTGTGTCCAGTTCTGGGCTCCCCAGTTCAAGAAGGACAAGGAGCTACTGCAGAGGTTCCAGCACAGGGCCACTAAGATGATGAAGGGCCTGAAGCACCTTCCATATGAGGAAAGGCTGAGAGAGCTGCTGGGTCTGTTTATCTTGGAGAAGAGGAGGCTGAGGGGGGATCTTATGAATGCTTATGAATATCTAAAGGGTGAGTGTCAGGAGGATGGGGCCAGGCTCTTCTCAGTGGTGTCCAGTGACAGGACTAGGGGCAATGGTTATAAATTGGAAAACAGAAGGTTCAAACTGAACATGAGGAAATACTTCTTCACTGTGAGGGTGACAGAGCACTGGAACAGGCTGCAGAGGGGTGGTGGAGTCTCCTTCTCTGGAGACTTTCAAAAGCTGCCTGGACTTGTTCCTGTGTGATCTGCTCTAGGTGATCCTGCTGTGGTAGGGAGGTTGGACTAGATGATCTCTAGAGGTCCCTTCCAACCCCTACCACTCTGAATCTGTGAACAGTCTTAGATTGCTTATTTTAATAGTGTCCTAAGTTCAGCACTTAGAAAGGCAAAAAGCATTCTGATGTGCTTATTAAAAACTGATGCTACACATTATCTGTATTTAATGTTAGTTACTATTTTAACAAGAATTGAAGGTGCTCAGACTTTGCAACAGGAATTTGCTGATGGCAAGATCAACCCCATAAAAGAACATGGCAGTAAAGGTGCTTTCATTAATTGTTGTATAACAATTTTGAAGTGTTATGACTGTTTTCCATTTAAATACTCATTTATAAGTGACTTTTTAGAACACAAAATTAAAGAATGCCATGTTCAGTAGCAACGACCATAGTATGTAGTGTGCCTGAGTAATATGTTTTTCTTTTTGCAGATTTAGTGAAGAACTCAGAATACAATTTGAGTAATTGCTCATTAAGTAGTTCTGAGAACCCATACGCTACTATAAAAGACCCACCAGCTCTTGTACCAAAAAGTTCAGAATGTGGATATGTTGAAATGAAGTCACCAGCACGCAGGGACTCCCCATATGCTGAGATCGCTGGCTCTGCTTCAGCCAGTAAGAATGTTTATGAAGTTGGTAGGTATAAAATCTACATCTAGATGTTGAAGGTTAAAACAAAGAGCACATTACTTTTTTTTTTTTTTTAATCAGTTCTATCAAAACACATGAGAAATCATTGAAAAGAATGATGATGTTCAGATTCTATTTTCTGCTCAAAAGGTATAATAACAATCTCATTGTTTTAAGTGGTATAATTCACAAGAATAGACTTTGAAATACCTTCAGCTCTATCCTGTTATGTAGAAGTACCTCTGAATTTCCCTGCTTTGAAAGCCTTTCTTTAAACAACAGCATAAGATAAGCTTAGCATTTCATTGCAGTATAATTCAACTCTAGATTAGGCTGTTAAGTATTTAATTCAGCTGCAGTAAGTGTATGGGAGGGATAGAAAAGATCAATTTCTTCCTTTTGATCAAAAAACCCCCAGCATGTACCCACAGATGTAGTATTTCACTGATACAGGCACAATCTAGTTACTGCATTACTGTAGCTACTGTAGTTACAGAAAACTTTGGCATCTTGTGGAATGGTAGTTATCCTAGTGGTCTCGGGACTGGAATAAAAAATACTCTTTTCCTTTTTTCTCCCTGATTAGAGATTCCTCTGAAATCCACCAATATCCCCATTGTATTTCTAAGGATTTTTAGAAAATCTTGATTAAAAGCCCCAAATTTGGGCTTTTTTTCAGTTTGTCCACACACTAAGAACAGATTCTGGGCCACTTGGCTTCTGTCAGGAAGTATACTCATGGTAGGGCCCTGCTGCAAGCTCACAGGTGTAACAGTGTAAAGCCAAAACACCTTAACATCAACCTTTATTTCTACACCTGCATTTCAGGACTCAACACTACAAGGAACCTTTATACTGAAGCAGAAAGGAGAGGATATTTTGTAACACAAACTGAAAATAAGTACAGTGTTTGCCTTTTGTTTGCCACTTGTTGTGTTGAATGTATGTGCTCTCTTTTATCACAGAACCTACGGTGAGTGTTGTCCAGGGAGCATTCAGCAGCAGCGGACATTTCAGCCAGGATCCTTATGATCTTCCAAAAAACAGCCATATTCCATGTCATTATGACTTGCTACCTGTTCGAGATAGCCCCACATCCTCTACGAAGGAGGTCAGCAGTGAATGACCCCAAAAGCTGATGTGTAGCACAGTGGGACTCTCAAGGGGCAATGTGGCATGGTTATGCTCCTTCATCTAGTTTACCATCATATTTGGTCCAGCAGACAATTGCTATACATTAAACAGAATCTCAACGTGAGGTTTTTTGTTGTGTATACAAGTGACAGATGGACAAATGCCACACTGTGGGGATCCTGATCATTTTTCTTTTCATGGCAGTAAATTTTATAGAAACAGATATGCAACACATTACCCTGTAGTATGTCTTAAAAAAATTAGTTTGCAGGTCAGTTTTGATAACATCCCATTTCAATGACTTTAAATGTAGATTTCGTCTTTGTGACATCTCAGAGTAGAAATACTCCCAGGACAGTGCAATTTACCAAATACCACTTTATACAGGTGATCTGATTCACTAGAAACTGCCTTGCCAAAATTTACCTTCCATTGTGATCTTTAATCGAGACATATTAAAAAATAAGATCTAATGGAGATAAGTAAGCACAATACTGCAGTTGTTTCGGGGAATCTATCATCAGGCTTTTTTGTCCATTACTGGTGGTGGGCTTACCTTGCTTGAATAGCTTTGGAGAGAAAAGCATTGCATACATCCATATTGTATGATGTCTCAAGATCTTTTGATACTTGGAACCAGCACCAGTCTTCAACAAATCTTTCTACACTGTTCAACTCCATATGTTGCAGCTTTGACCACTATTTCTGTCATACACAACTAATAATCCAGAACATATCAGTTTATTTTTATCACCATGGACTTATTACATAAGGAGTGGGCAAAGGTGATGACTGCTGTAAATCTTAACTGCAAGGAAAGGTTTACATTTTATGAACAGGTAGTAATAATGACTGTACTATAGGATAAAAATAGTAAAGTGTTCTGATTTTTTTTTCTTAGTAATAACTAAGCAACCTCTGTGCATACTTGCTAAAAAGGCACCTTTTTTTTTTTGTAATTGATATAGGGAACCACATGCTTAAGCTGGTCTTTTGCATTGCTAATAATGTGACACTTCTACCCCCATTCTTTATTAACTTGTGTCTCTATTTTTATGCTGTGTGTCCATGTTTCTAGTTATCTAGCTTGTAATTGCAGAAATATTCTACTGTGTGTCCATTTCTTTTGCGTTTTTGCCAACTGGCCTTATTTTGTCTGGTTAAAGGGACTTCTGTGCAAAGGGAGATGATTAAAGTCAGAATTATGTTATACTGATGTCTGTCAGCGGTGGCTAGGCAAGACATAATAGTTTAACTTAATTAATAAACTGGGGAAAAAAATCAAGGTGCTTTTGTTGAGGATAATGGAAAGAATGCAGAAGAAAAGTAAAAAACAGTCCCTTTAAAGTTTAGCTTATTCTGGTGCCTGTATGGAGGGAGACCATATTTCCAAAAGGCTTTTTTTTCTCTCCCTCCAAAACAGTCTGTTATGAGCTGTACAATTCAGTGGAAACTGAATTTGCTAAGGTATCCATCCATTGCAGCAAATTTGCCCCCCAGACACATCAGCCTAAAAATAAAATGGCTGATAGAGACGGGACATTCTTTTTCAGTGGAAAGTTACCTTTAGAAACCTAAAATGATGGGGCAGCATTGCTTGCAGCTGCTGCTGCTGTCAGTGATGCTACCTGCTAACATGCTTGCAACATAACCCCAGCAGGCTTTTTCACCTTGCAGTAACTCTGCATCTTCTTGTGAATAGCCTGTCCCAAAGGTTGGTGTGTCCCTGAGCGATGGGCAAATTATACAGATGGTTGCCTTATATGGCATGTAACAGGAAGCATTAGTCCTCTCTTCTTTCTGTGCTGGGGTCACATTTTGTCACAGGAGACCTGTGATATACTGTAATGATGTGAAGGGTGATCCATAGGGCCAGTTTGGTGTACGTGCTCTCCAGCTTAGCACAGGGTGTGCCATGACCATTTTTATCTTTATATCTAGACTGCAATACAATCTGAGATGAAGCATTATCACTATTGTGACAGCTTTGGTATTTTCCTAAGAATGTATCACAGCCAGTTGCCTTTAGACTACTAAATGCAACAGAGGATCAACTGAATGAAAAGCTGAAAACTCTTTCGGAAAAATTTTTTAAAAGAAACTCCAGAGCAGAAATGGAAATACAATTTGCTTTTATTTGTTGTCACTGAAGTGGTGATAAATGAGAGATCTGCATCCAAAGACATTGTTGCCAGTGTACCCAAACCTGAGAATGTGTATGTCTGTACGAAGTGCCCCATAACATTCTTGGTTCTCACTGGCCTTGAGCACTGCTGCTTTTGCAATTCCCTGGTCATTTCTTATATATACTTGGAATAAATAATTTGATTATCTTTGGATTTTGCAAGCACAGAAATTAACTACAAGATTTCACAAGCCAGATACCATTTAATTCCTCCGTAAGGCAACGTATTGATTGGGTTTGTGTACATATAGGTAACATGTAGGGCTACTGGTATATACATGTGTTTGTATTGTGTGAAACAGACTTTAAAACAAAATCTTTTTTTCTCTGAAGCCATGAAGAGCAAATGCTGTATTTAGCAATTGTGAGCTCAGAAAATTTTATTTTCTTACTCTGTGTAAAATTTGGAGACCACTAGATAAATTAATCTTCATAATATAAACAGTTCTTTTTTATATGAAAAAGTGAAGGGCTCAATAAATAATATTTGCTTGAAAATTTCCAGTATGTCACATATCTTCAAGTGATATATTCAGCCAAATATTTGTGAAAACAGATGAGTTTCTGATGATTTTGCCTATTGTGTATGTTCTAAATATACACACTACCAAAGTCTACCTTTTGCTGTGTGGGTAAAACTCTTGCTGTATAGTCAGCATAAGCAAAGTCTGCATATATCTGAGCCAGATTGGCATATATGTGTAGGTCAAGTAAATGAGACTTCTGAATTTACTTGATGTATCATTGGTAGACACTCAGAAAACAGATTGCCTGCATTCTTGATAAATGAGAGCCAGAGGAAAAAAGCTCAAGACTTGCATTAGCAATCCTGCTGTCTCCTGTATGGCTAGGGAGGTGTGCTCTGGACTACACTCTACTGTCAATTTAAGAGACCCCCCCAACGTAATCCTCATCACAGTCACATAGCTCTTTTTGTAGATCCCAGTATGCTTTTTAAAGAATTTAAGTATTTCTGAACGTGCATACTATATTGTGGTAGGAATTTAGTAAGTTGTTATAACAATTTTAGCAAACAACATCTACTCAGACAATTGCCTTTACCACACACAGGGATGGAAATGGAAATGAATGGAAAAAGATGTCTTTTCTTCATATGTTCACATTAAAAATATGAGAAAACATAGCATTGAAAATGGAGATATATTCCCTAGAAACTACCAGTTTAATAAAGTGCAAAATGCTGCACAAAGTTAATAGCTGATTTTAAAGTACTTAGTGAGTATAAACTTTAGGTTTTAAATAATGTAGGTCTTATTAATTCTGGTCATTTAGAAGCATAATGAACTTCAAAGCTTTTTACTATATCAAAGCTTTTAGTCACAACACACTGTTACACATAACATTTGTCCTTATCTTTATCTAGTCAGAGAGCTTCCATTAATTTTAATTGGAGATGCACATGCAGATTACAGCGGAAAGATTTCACTGTACTCATACTTCCTGCTGAGACAATCTGCAAAGTTGAGTTAATATTGAAGTGAAGTTATGATAAAACAAAATTTAAAGTGAAGAATTTGTTACTTAAAATATATTGGATTTTCCAAGTACTGTGACTACAACTGAATTTTTCAGTACATGTGTGTCCAAATAATAATCCTTATACTAAAGCTCCGAAGTCCAGACTAAAAAATAGAGGTAATTTTGACAAAAACGCTTTATTTTAAAGATTATGTACATATAATGGTTTAAATGACTGAAAACAAATGGGTGCATGTTTATTAATTACTGTACAGAATATCTTATTTGGTACACTCAAACTAGTGCTACAGCACTGAACCTAGCTCTTCTATGTTCAGTTTTTTAGCCTTCAGGACCTCACTTTGATGATTTGAACTGTAATATATTTTAAAAAACCCCAAAACCATCAAGTATGCCTGGCTTTTTTTCTTAGCAGTAACAAAATGGTGTTTTGTTGTGAAAATATATTTTCCAAAGATGACTGATGTTCATCATTCTGCCCTTCACTACCATTTATTTCACTTTACATACCTGTAGGCTAATGCAATAAAGTTTCTAATAAAAGATGGCAAATTCTTTGAATTTTTTCCTTTGTTTTTCATTTGCTTAGGATGTATCCTGAAATAACATGGGAAATACAAAAAATGTTATCCTTGTCCATGCTGAACCACTAAGTAATGTATTTAATTTTCCCTCTGACAGAAAGCAAGTAATTTATGTGCTGCTTTGTGGAAAATGAAGGCTGATTTTGAACGACTGAACTTCTGTGATTCTGTGAATCCTGCAGGAATTAATTCTATAAATGGGGTGATTCCTTAAAGCCTGTCTCTTGCATGCTTAAAGCTTGAACCTTGAGAAAGATGGGGAGCTGAATTGCCACAAGCAAGGCATTTCACCTTTTTAGTAGGATAATAGCTTTGGATTAACCATTAAAAAGCCAGTAACCAAAGTACAAACATGGCATTAAAAGGGATATTGTAATTTCTGTTTTGTAACACTGACAGGGCCATAAGGTGAATCTAAAACACTGGCTACAGATAGATGAAGTGGGAAGTTTCCCTTTAACATTCTGATCAAGGATAAGAGATTTGGCATTAAGAACGAATCATAGAAACAGAATGGTTGGATGAGAAGGAGAGAACGATAGGAGAAAGCCCGTGAGAGGGATCCAAGTGCTGCCTGTGACCACCATGCGAGGAAGCAGGAGAGCCCAAAGGGCTGGCCAGCAGTGCTGGAGTGTGGGGAGAGCTGGTGGGACTTTGTCCTGCAGCCTCCCAGAGGGCACGAGGTGTTACTGAGTGAACACTCTTGCCATATATGCCTGGAGACTTCTGCCCTGGTCAAAGCAACCTGGTGGGGGTCCTGGGAAAACATGGGCAAGGCCCCAGTGCCTGATGTGAAACACTCATGCCAAGCACAAGACAAGAGATGGGGAGATGGGGTGGGCAGTGGCACTGAGAGAACCCTGGACTTGTGTGCTGGGGCAAGAGCCATGGGTGAGGATGGCCTGTTGTGACATCCCCAAGGGAGCAACAGTGATGTCCCCAGGCAATGGATTCTGATGACACTGAGGGAGAAGCTTCAGTGTCTCCAAGCAGCAGACTGTGACATCCCCAAGTGAAGGACTGTGACCAGGCATCCCTTGCTGCTAATATTCAGGCGTCAAGTCTCACCCAGCTGGCTCGTGCTGCCTCTCCAGCTGAATGAGTTTGTGAGGTAAAGAGTGTTGAGACCTTTGGTGCTAGTGTTGTGCTTGGGGAGTTGTTTGTGGAGGACCTCATTGTGCCCCTCCTGGTCCTCTTTGGGCTGGATGAAGATCTACTGGTTCAGCTGCTGGGGACCTCCCTCTAAAAGCATACAGTGACATTTGTGCACCAGCTTATTGATGTTGCTGTGCAATGCTGCAGCAGGGAGGCCTGCTGTCTGCTGGGCGTGAAGGCCAGCCATGCTGCTGGGGGGCAGGAGGGCAGGCCTTTTCGCTGCCCCTGACCCCACTGCTTCCCAAGCAGGGTGTCCTGCACCTGGCCCGACCCCCTCCAACAGCCCTGAAGGAATTGATGTGGACAACCACCAGAGCACCTCAGCAGCTACCCTGCATGGGAGTCCTGGCAGCTGCCCTCATTCCTATCCCTGAAGAGCAAGAAGGGCCCCAGGAGCAGCCCAAGGAGGCCGCAGCACATCCATCTGCTTCCAGCCAGGGCAGGGAATGCTCCTCTTGGGAGCCATGGCAATCCCAGAAGAGGAGGATTGGCAGCCCTGAGGACTGGCAGCCCTTCTCCAGCCAAGAAGAGGCCAACCTGCCAGCAGCACTAGCAGAATGCCCCAGGTGTTGCCAAGGCCAGGACTGGGCCAACAGCTGGGGCATGTGCCAACCCTCAAGGGCTCCCATTCCCCTAAGGGATTATCAGGCAGTAAAAGAAAATAAAGGCCTAAAAACTGCAGAAAAAGCCTTGGTGTGCAAGGTGACACTGTGTGACTGTGTGTGACTGTGCCTCAACAGTGTAGATGACATTGCTATCCCCACCTGTGCTGCTTTCTCATGCTTTCCATGAGGCTATGCCCACCATTTCCTCTTGTCCTTAGCAAAGCACCATGCGGCTTCTTGCTCCGGTCTTGCACAGCCTTATTGCCCTGCTTTGACTATCATAGGGCTGGCCTGTACACTGGGAGTGCCGTGGGTCTTGGTCCTCTGCTCTTGCAGGGGCCCTTTCCCCTGATCAGAGTGCAGTGGGGCCTGGCTCTATGGACCTCCGCTTGGAAAGGACCTATCTTTGGAAGATGAGTGCTGTCAGTTCCCCAGCACCCCTCACCAGCACCCCTCCCCCTTGCATGCTCTCTGCAGGGCCCCCCCCAGCACAGCTTCCCTCTGCTGCAAGTAAACCCGGCAGAAATAGCAGCACATCTCTATTATTTCCAGGGCCCCTCACCCTTCTTTCAGACATTGTTCCATGACCCCTTCTTCATCTAAGCCAGCCACACAAGATGAGGGGAAGCACAGACAATGGCTGCTGGGTTTAGGATCAGGTGCTGCCAGGCCCCAAAGGAAGACCCAGGTCCCTGGTTCTGGTTGGGATAGAGTTAATTCTCTTCACAGTAGCTAGTATGAGGTGATATTTGGATTTGTGCTGAGAAGAGTGTTGGTAACACACTGATGTTTTCAGTATGAGGCTATGTTTTGGATTTGTTCTAAGAATATTGCCAACATACTAATTGTTTTAGTTGCTGCCAAGCAATACTGCAGTTGTGTTCCCAGCTTCTTCTCTACAAGAGGCTGGGTGGAGACACAGCCAGGACAGCTGACCCAAACTGACCAAAGAGATATTTCATGTTGTAAGACACCATTTTCAGTATGTACGCTGGAGGGAGTTGACCAGGGGTCTTTGACTCTCGCTACTCAGGGACTGGCTGGGCATCACTTGGTGGCTGGTGAGCACTTGTATAATTTTTTTTCTTTTTGTGCTGGTTTCAGGCCAGAAAGAGCTTCTCTCCTACAGGCAGCTGTCCAACCCCACTGTATCTCATTTCATTCCATGATACATCAGGCTCAGTGGTCAGGCTTGCTGCATGCGCAGTTTGCAAGGTGCAAAAATGGCCCTGGGGATGGGAATTTGTTTTTAGGCTTTTGGGCTAGCAGATAGCTGGGTCATTAGAGGGTTTTGTTAGACCTTGGTGGCTTTTAGCAGAGAAGCATCTTCTTTAGTTAGGCTCATTCTGGGGTTTGGAATTTTTCTTTCTCCCTGCTCTCAGGCTCTCGGGCTCTTCTCTCTGCTCTTGGGCTCAGGGTTCTGTTTTTTTGTTTCGTTTTGGTTTTTTGTTTTGCTATCCACTTTTGGGCTTGGGATTGGTTTTTTCCCTCCCTGCTTGGATTTTGTTTGATGTTTTGGAATCTGGCTGTGTTGGTCCACGGGTGGTGAGATACTGTATCATATGTTCTATTTTCTGTTGGTATAATTACTTATTAGCAAAAGTATTGTTAGTATCACTCTAAGTTTCATTTATATAATTAAATAGTTCTTATCTCAACTCTTTACGAGCTTCCCTCTGACCCTTTTCCACTGGAAGGGAGAGGATGTGGTAGAGCGGCTGGTGGCACTTAATTGCCAGATAAGGCTAAACCATGACACTTTTCTTGTTTTCCTTTTCATTAATATTACTAACATTAGTAGTAGAATTTTCCCTTACATATTATTATCATTCTTAGTATCATTATTTAGTTTCATTTATTTTCAATTATTAAACTGTTCTTATCTCAACCCATGAGTGTTCTTACTTTTTTCCTCCTATTCTCTCCCCTGTCCTACTGGGGAGGGCAAAGATGAGTGAGAAGCTGTGTGGTGCTTAGTTGATGACTGAGGTTAAAGTACACCACCAGTGTTGTGTCAGACAAGAAGAAAGAGTTATTTAGGTATGATAATACCAAGAGGAGGAAAACATTGTGCCAATGCTCGATGAAATGGTCCCCTGGTAAACAGGGATGCAGGAAAAGTGGAGGCATTCAGTGTTTTTTTTTTTGTTTTTTTTTTTGCCTCAGTCTTTAATACTAATGATGGACCTGGGCTGCACGGTCTTCTGGGTTGGAGGAGCACTGTGGGAACAGTGACTGTGGATCCTGAAATTGCTGAGGGGCTGGTTGTATCCATTCATTGTTCATGAGTTCATGGGACCTGGTGGAAATTCATTCCAGAGAATTGAAGGAGTTAGTAGATGTTACAGCAGGACCCATCTCAACCATCTACCAAAGGTCTGGGGAATCTGGACAGAGTCTGCTGTCTGGAAGCTAGCTAACATTATTCCCATTTGCAAGAAGGGCAAGAGAAAAGACCCAGTAAACTACAGACCTGTTAGTCTAATCTCAGTACCTGGAAAAACTTACAGAGAAGATTCTACTGAATGCTACTGAAAGGTATTTCAAGGACAATGCAGTTGCCAGGCACAGTCAACATGGGTTCACAAATGGAAAAACCCTAACTTGTCTAGCTTGGAGAGAAGGCAGCTGAGGGGCAACCTCATTGCTCTTTACAGCTTCCCAAGGAGGGGAAGTAGAGAGGGAGTGTCATGGTTTAACTCCAGCTAGCAAAATACCATGAAGTCGCTCTCTCAGATTCTCCCTCCCCTCCTCCAGCAGAGGGGAAGAACCAGGAAAAAGACAAGGAAGCTCATAAAATTGAGATAAGAACTGCTTACTGATTCAATCTAAATGAATAATACATATGAATATATACAAATACTACTAATAATAATCTAAATAATAGAAAATAAAACATGGTACACTATGATTCAATTGCTCACCACCTGCTGACTGATGCACAACCAGGTCCCAAGAAGTGAGAGTCAGAGCCAGAGAGCCTAAGAGCTGCAGCCCAAGAGTGGGTGCCTGAGAGTGATTGCAGCAGACTCTGAGCAAACACTATCAGTGACAGCACAACCAGGAAAACAGACTAACTCAGCAACTCACTCACAAATGAGCCAGCAAAGGAGTTAGCAAAGCAGGTAACGCAGGAGTTAGAGTGTTAGCAAGTGTAAGGAAGTGAGAAAGTGAAAGTGTAATGGCCCCTGAACCCACTCCATGCCTATGTACTGAACATGGTGAACTATGGAACAAAATACCCCTTTGGTCAGTTTGGGTCAGCTGTCTGACCTGTGTGTCCCCCACATTGCCTGTAGGGGAGTGGGAACACAACTGCAGTATCAGAAGCTGAGAGAGAACTCGAGTTTGGTGCAAGCACTACGCAGCACCAGCTAAAAAGACACCCTTTCAGTACTTTTGTCAGCATAAATCCAGGAACACAGCTTCATACCAGCTACTGTAAAGAAAGTGAACTCTGAGTAAATCCAGCACAGGGAGCTGCTGATGTCCCTGATATCCAGCAACAGGACATGTGGGAATGGTTCAAAGCTGCATCAGGGGAGGTTCAGATGAGGTGTTAGGAAGGATTTCTTTACTAGAAGAGTGGTCAAACACCAGAACAGGCTGCCTAAAGAGGTGGTTGATGCCCTGTCATTGTCAGTGTTTCAGAAGCATTTGGCCAACACCCTCAATAATAGGCTTTTAACTTTTGGACAGCCTTGAAATGGTCAGGCAGTCAGACTAATGATTGTTGCGGATTGTTCCAACTGGAACTGTTCTGTTCTATTCTGTATCAATGTTCGTGAAAGCTGCTGAATGGAAGGAAACCAGAAAGTGTTTTTCTGACATTGCAGCTTCTGGAAGCTGTTACACCTTTGAAAATCTTTGCTACATTCCCCACAGCAATGCCATCTCTTCTGGGTCTTGACCAAGCAACCTTTCATGGTCTTGCGACAGTTGTGCTCTGGGTTTTGGCCATTCAGGTCCTGAAGGTTGATCTCCAGGGTAAGGGTACCTCCTTTCCGGCTAACCCACTCCAGTGCTTCATGGTCCTACCAGGGATTTTGGTTTTGATTCCTTGTCTCCAGCCTGAGCCTCTGGATGCTACTGTCTCTTCCCATCCCACAAGGCAATGCTGGGAAGAGTCTGGCGCCCTCCCCTTGATGCCTGCCCCACACACTTCGTGTGTGTGTGTTTGTGTGTGTGTGTGTGTGTGTGCTGCGAGGTGCCCCGAGGCCTTCCCTGCTCCATGCTGAACCAGCCCCAGCCACACAGACCCTCCTTCGCTCCCTTGAGCTCCTCTGGTCTCTCGGCCTCCCTCCTGCCCAGAACCCCAAACGGGATGCAGTGATGTTTTTCTGGCCGGCAGCCAGAGAAAATAGCTGGAGGGGCTGTTGATATCCGTGCAGCTTATAATTTGCATTAAGTGTAAGAGTGAGGTAACACGCTAATATGGCGGAGAACGGGGTGTGGGGTAAGAACAGAGGTAGCGACCGCTCGCACCGCCCCCACGAAGTTACCCCGAGCCCAGCAGAGACCGTTGGCCCCCACTGCCCTCTTTCCTGTGGCACCCCGCAGCCCCACCCCGCGGTCGCTCGCGAACGCGGCATAAGACGCGTCCCGCTCCCCACTACCGCCATTTTGAAGGCAGAGAGCGAGTCGCACGCTGGGCGCGGCTGCCGAGCAGCGACCTCCCCTGCCCCACGCCGTGCCGCGCTCTACGTGGGTACGCACAGCTGCACAGCGCCAGCGCGACGGAAGGGACCGTGGGCACGCTCCGTCGCTAGGGAGCGCCGCAGGAGACGTGGCAGCACGGGGAGGGGTGGTGCCGGGGCGGCTGTTGGGAGCTGTAGTCGGCGACGGAGCCGGTCGGTGCTTCAGTTCGTCGCTGGTGGGGTCCGGAGCGCGGCGGAGGGAGGCGGCGAGGGGAGGCGGCGTGTGGTGGCGGGCAGCGGGGACGCGTTGGCACTCGTCGTCCCTGGGGGCGGGGAGGGAGTGGTTGGAGCGCCGGGCTGGGCCGGGTGGCAGCGTTCCGCTGCGGTGGCTTCCCCGCGCTCCTGGATGCCGTTGGGGCCCGAAGTGCAGCTGGGGCAGATTCGGAGGTTAGGGCGGCGGGGTGGGTGCCAGTGTGGGAGGCTGTGGCATGTAGGGTGGGGGGGAGGCGAGGGGGCCGCTGAGGTGTTTCCTGGGTGTGGCGGTGGTGGGTATTGCTGGCCGTGAACGCGCCGCTCCGCCTGGCCTGCTGACCTAGGCCGCGTCGCTCTGGCTTCGGTGCCCTGCGGGGGACCGCCGGCCCGACCGTGTGCCTTCGTGTATTTGCCCGTGTAGAGGTCTTGGGCCGAGCTCCGAGAGCCGTCCTGACACCTCCCGCCTCGGCGCTCCCTCGAGGAGTTCACCTGGGGCTGCATTGTGTTGGCCCCTCACTGGCCTCTGTCCTGGGGAGTAGCTAGGGCCCTGACTGGCTTATTCTGCTTGTTCTGAATCACCTTGTCCTTCTGAAGGGCAGTAGCGGCTACTGTGCGCCTCTTGGGCTTGTTGTAAGGTGAGGGTCATGTGCTATGTATGCAGATCAGTGATCTTACAGCCGGACCCCATTGCTGTCTCAGTGACTGGTGGTGTTGCAAACACATGCATGAACTAGCATGGAATTTCCAGTTCGCTGGTCCTGGTACGTTGCTGGGTCGTGTATATTGATCTTCTCTTGTGAGTCACCCTCTGAGTGTCCAGGCACTGTCTAGAGAGCTTGGATGCCTGGCCTCAGGGCAGTGATTTCCAGCCTTGCAGCTGGGGATGGAAACGCTGATCCTGGTAAACACTTGTGGTTTCAGCTTGACTTGGCACAATTGACAGTGGAAATCCTCACCATTGAGGATCTACTAGTATCTGATAGAAGTGATGCTTCAGGAGTTTATTACTTATTTGCGTGATTTATTTGTTTTTGTTGTCATAGGAAAAAAGCATTATTTTTTGGGGGGAAAAAAGCTGTGAAAGTCCAAGCTGTTCAATCACATCATACAATAAAATTGGTGCAAATTGATAGAATGTACAGGGTTTTGTTTAGCTGTTTCTTTGATGGTGTTATATGATCATCTGTAACATTGTATACTAGATCAGTAGTTCTCTAACTGTGGTCATCAGTGATCCGGAACTAAGTGGTCCGTGGAGCTTTGTGACATTTAAAAATAAATATTTGATAGTAAGGAACAAATATGTGAAACAAAATAATTCTCTGAGATTAGGAAGCTTTTAGAAAGCGGCTTCCTATTTTTTATGGTACTGTGATAACGATCTGCAGTATTCTCAAGACAAGGCCAACCCCTTCTTGCATACCTCGTTTTCAAGCTATCTTGGTACTGCATTCATTTTGAGGCATACTGGGTTCTGCTTGGTGGCCAACTTTTTTTTTTTTAAAGGTGAAAAGTGATGGGGTGTTAAGATTAACATTATTTATGCTATGACTCTAAAACAGGTATAGAAGAGTTCTGTTCTGTCCGCCCCACCCCCCCTTTGCTATTACTTTAAGGCTTTGATCTTTAGAACAAGTTACTTAACACCAGGTGATTAAACTGATGATCCCTCTATGCCCGCCCTTTGACTTCAGTGAGGCTTTGTATGTTCCCTTGGACCTGCCTGCGTTTAACAGAGCAGAGTCTGAAGGAAGTTTTATCTCTGACTCTGCTTTCTACTTCTAAAATAGAATAAACCAATGTGAGGGATTCTCCAGATGAAATTTTAATGTACTAACAGTTCAACTGTGTTGTTTTGTGGGTGTGGGGGTTTTTTTGAGTGTTGTCTTTTTGATTGATGTCAGCTTCACTCCATCTTTAATAGCTGAAGGTTTTTCTTCTGTAATTTTCTTTCTTGATTTCTTCCTGGTCATTCTTTTTTTTTGTCTTCTTGTTTGCATCTTTCTAAGTGTGCTGTTGTAAACCACGAAAGTAAACTTTTGGGCTTTTTTTTTTCCTTTGACTTCTCTCTTGTTGAATAGAAGTATATGCCTGTGAATCTGTCTGTCAGTTAAAATAAAATGTTGCATCCTAGGTTGCATTAAGAGGTTGTTGAACTATGGATGGCTCCAAACAATTTATTTGTTCAAATAAATAAATGACAGCTGCTTATTCTGGAGAGCTGTCAACTTGTGCTTAGCCGTTAACAGTGTGTGTAACCAGTACTGTAACACACACCTAAATAGCTATGCCTGTTGTGATTATAGATGAGAAATTTATAGAATTTGAATGTAATATTCCAGCTGTGGTATTATTTAATTTTAGGCTCTGTTAGGAGAATAGTATATTGTGGTTTTTTTTTTTTTAATTATTATCAGGAGCATCTACATAAGTACAAGAAGGGGTTAATTAAGGATGACTGAAAATATGCCCTCATTATAAACTCTGAAGTATAATTGATTTCTAGATAATGTGTTTTTATTTTTTAATTTGCTACTCTCCATTTCTAGGTAATGTTATTGTTAGCTGTGAATTTCTGTATTTTAGATGAATGATCTGAAGGATGCTTTTCAAGTATGGTTATGTCTTTAAGATTACATTTGTGATATTTTGCAATAAATTTAAGTAAAAAGATTAATAATTTGCCAGTTCAGCCTTTTAGTCTCTAAATCATGTCATTCCTGCTTTAATGAGCTCTGTTTTAAAATTTTCAGTCAGGACTTTAGCCTGTTTTTCCCTTCAGTATATGCAGGCCTTCTTCCATATGGGAATTAAGTTAAAGGCTGAGATTCAGCTTTAGGTTAATGAATGAGTTTCAGTTGATGAGAATCAGTAAAATACAGTAACCAGTCAACTAGGGTTGGACCTTGTGGGTATATTTTCTTTGTGTGATGTGAGGGTTTAACATAATTTCTCTAGTGTCTTCATTAATACTGACAAGGGTTATTTTTTTTTTTAACCAAATAATTGATGGAAGACTAATAAAATTAATGCTTCTACTACTTAAAGGATGACTGATGATTGGGAATGTGTTTTTTCTGTCCTTTTTTTGTACTTTTCCATATCCCTTATTTTTCACTTTCATATGAGCATAAGGCAAGATTTTCTTCTAGCTAAATGTGGTGAGATTATCAAATTTTTGAAATCCGTTTCTGATCACAAATCACTAGAGGGCACTACTGGTGTTCTTTTCAACTAATTGCACATACGTCAGTTTGCCTGTCCCAGAGTTTCTCCTTTGTCTCTTCATTTTAGTAATAAAATTTAGTTTGCAAGAAGACACAAAAGTTACGTCCTTAAGAAGTTAGGCTGAATTTCAGGTGCTACTTGCTGCAAATTATGTGTTTGTGGCTTTGACTATGAAGAATTATTACTATTATTTTTTTAATTTTTAATCATTGAAAAGGCAGTCCAGTTCCACATCCAGAAGTCACTAAAGATTTGTAGTCTGATGTTACTGGCAAACTTTTGCTCTGCAACTCCCTTAAGGGAAGTTGGAAACCCTCATTGGAAATATTGTTGAGAGCTGAACACTGCTAATGTCTGTGGGTTGCTTGGGTTTTTTCTTGCAATGTTATTCTTCCATCCCACTACTTCCCAGTTTCTCATGTATAATTGGGTTCAGGTAGGACATTCAGGTTCAAGTGTTAAACCATGTATCCTGCAAGATCAGTTTTAGTTACACGTAGTGCTTGCTTTCAGCAGGATGATCTGACAGCTTCCAGTTACACCTATTGTACTTCTTGCTGTCCTTTCCTGTATTCCCCTCCTTCCATGTCTTGTCTTTCTCAACATTTTTTTTTTTTTTAATGCAACATATGTAAACTGCAACTGTTTTACTGTTTTATGTTGAGAATTCAGTGTATGGAAAGCTGTAATTTGTGCAGGCTTCATGTCCCTGCCAGGTCAGGACTTCACAGTGAAGTCCTTCACAATCTCACTTTACAGTGAGATTGATGGTTATGGGAAGGGATGGATAAACTAAAGGGAAAAGAATATAGGAGCATTTAGACTTCAGGGTTATCTAATTGGCTTGGGATTGGGTAGATGGAAAGGGAAAGGAGTGAAAATAAAAACTGAGCGTGGAACTATTATGGTTGTGCATTACATTAGAAAATAGAGGAATTTGTTCTTCCAGCAAAAGGTAGGGAGAGGTCGTCTTTTCCCCAGCTACTTGCAAAATCCCAATTGATTATAGTGGGCAGTATATGAAAGAGTATGTCTTTGGGTCAAAGGATAAAATTCAATCCAGAACAGAGGAGAGAGAGCAGTATGCTTCTGGCTTGGCATCACTGGGAGGTTATCCAATTTACTGGGATATAGTGCCTAGGGGTGCAAGTCTGGACCTGCAAAGTCTAAGGGAATGGAAATAAACACTACAACTGCCAGCATTCCACTCCTGCTTCCATCTCCTGTCCAGGCTGGATTTGCAGATGGTTGGCTTTCCTAGAGAAGCTTACAAGTGAGAGGGGAGAATGTGAAACTCACAATTTTTTCTTTTTTTTAAAATTCAAATTTGAAGTCAGTTCTGCAGAGGTTTTTTTTTTTATAATTACATTTCATCAACTGACTCATAACTTTAGCAGGTTTGGGATTGCTGTTTCTGTTTAATGCTTGCTTCAAGTTTCTCATTGTAAAGTAAATGAAGAAAAGCAGCTACAGAGTTACTGACATTACTACTAATTCCTAACTTTGTAGATGTCAGGTTACTTTCTGGGGGGTTATTGTGTCTGTGTGTTGTGGCTCTCCTGGCCCTGCACTTCAATAGCTCTGTGAAGCTTTGAAAAAGCTTATTACAGAGTTTTTGAAAAGCTGCACTGTGGAAGTTTTGCAGTGATTCTACATGGCTGAAGAATTTATTTTAAGTAGTAAGCACCTCTCAGCTGTTTCTAATCATGGCATTAGGTGAAATCAAGCAGCAGATTAAATAGCCTTGATAAAGTGTTTCTAGGGGGTTTTGGTCAGTGATTACTTTAGTTGCACAATGGAAAATTCTTGCTCTGCAGTGTGTAATTGGAAGAAGAATGACTTTAGAAATACTTCTGTAAGAGGGAATGTAAACTCCTGTGCCTTGATTAAAAGACAAAATCTTATTATTGCAAATTCTTCCGCTTAGTGAAGTTTAACGGAAGACTCTGTGCAGTTCCTTTCTAAGGGATGATGAGATGTACTCATTCTGCAAGGACAGTCTGTTCCCCACCAGGCAATTACTGACCCTTTCATGCCATCTGAAGAGAAGCTTTTAAATGAACTGCTACTTGGAACCTGAACTCCCTCTGTCATAAGAATTTTCATGAAGAGTGCCGCACATAAACCACGTTTACTTGCTTTCTGAGGCTGGGCTCAAAGTTTAATCTTGAATCAATTATGCAAAGTGTATTGGTTTGTCAGAGGCACTGTAATTTCTCCTATGTGATTTTGATGCTTTAATTTGTTTTTGACATTCTTTGTAAGTTGTCAAAATTGACTTGGATTTTTCAATTTGACAATAACATTAATTTTTCTTCCTTATTAAACTAAAGAGTTGTATGTATATTTAAAACAACAATGAAGCAATGAAGATTTTTTTTGAAAGAGGAAAGCGCCTGTATTTTTTAAGTGGAGTTATTTTTATATTCACATGGGTATTTTTACTCAACACCTGATCAAAGCCTTTTCCTCTGTAAATTGTTAAAGAGAATAAGCGGGCAGTCCTCAGTAGCTGCTGATGTAATGGATATAGTGGAAAATGTTTGAGTCTCCTTTTCCATACATTTTCATATTTCATTCACACTTTATATAGGATTTTTGTTTCATTAAAATTTCCTTAAGAATTGTTACCTCAGGGAGTGGTAGAAATCACTGCTGTGTAGTGTAGCAGACTTGGGACGAAGCAGGGTTTTTTGTTAGCTGCCTCTGTACCGAAGAACAAAAAATCTCCAGGTGTTCATTAAGTTTTTCTTCTCCTAAGCCCTTTTACATTAATTTAAGATTTGTAAATAAACATACAGTTCTACTTTTCCAGAAGTAGTGTATTTTAAACATGTTAACACAAAGATGTTAAGATACTTCTAACATAGTCTGGCATTCAGAATAAAAGCCAAAGTTTTCAGTCACTTTCACTTCTGATAGTGTGACCAGAGCAGTATGGTGTTAGGATTTTGCAGGACTTGTGTGTACTAGAAAACTTCTTCAGTGTAATTTAATCTCAGTGTAATTTTGTTCATGTTGGAAGTGAATTTCAGCTGGTTCATTTGGCTTTTCTGGAAGTTTATTTAGCTGAGCCCAAAATGCTTGTGCTTTAAGATAGACAAGGTCATAGTACAGTCAGGCCTGCATGTCAGTTGCCAACTATGCTGCTGTTGGTGTTCAGCAAGGTGCTTGTGCTCAGGTGTGATGCTCAGGAAACCTGCTGAAGGGCTTAAGCCTGAGAGGGCTACACCTTCTTGGGTAGCCATGGTTCTTGGCTGCTGGGAGGGGGAGGCTTCAGTCCTCTGCCTTGCCTGTTGCCATGTTTTCCATCCTGTCACGCATGAGCTCTGAAAACAGCTCCTTGTTTGAGTTGCTATACAGCTCAATAACGCAGCTAAATACTACCCCATAGGGCTTTTTTCTTGCAATGGGATATGGCTTTTGTGATGTGTAATTACTTTTCTATCATTAGAGTGAGTACCAGCAGTATATATTGGAAGCATTAACTAGGAATGCATTGTAAGGTTTTTAAAAAGAGGCTTGGAGTTTGAAATATTATCACTGTGCTAAAAATAAAGGAAAGATACTGGAGAAATGAGACATAATAATATAAGTATTATTATAAATAATTATGTACTGTATACTTACTGTATAATTATGTACTTGAGAATGATCAAATTTTTCTTTTTTCTGCAGTTGCCATTTGAATTACCTGCTCTGTTCCGGAAGGTAAATCACTGTGTTGTGGCCTTTACTTTCTAGTTTAAAATCTTTTCCCTTGTTCCTCAATATAAGCCTTGTTTTTCTTGTTGCAGCTTATCATAGCTGAAGGAAAATGATGGAAGAGAGTGGAATAGAGACAAGTCTACCTGGCACACCCCTGCCAAGCACAGCAGGGGCTGCTGCTACTTCTACACCAGTCTCATTAGGTACAGAAACTTCCTCAGCAACTTGGTCACATTTATTCATGTCTTTTGAAGCACAGCAGTTAATCCAAAGATGTTGCAATTAGCATAATTACAGTGGTCTTCTTCAGACTAACTGGAAGACCTTACATTCTTTCGTAATCATGGAAGTGTGCTGCTTGTCTGACCTGCATCTGACACAGAGAATATTTTAAATACTTTTTTTTTAATGAAGTCATGTGGATGGACTTGTGTTTTTTAAGGATGTGGGGCCAGGGAAATAAAACCTTCCACTGCAGTGCACAGTTAGATGAGCAGCATATGAGGAAATTAAAACAATTTACAGTATCCAAGCTGACTACTATGCCCTACAAAAATCACCTGGTTTTTGATATTGTCGCTTGTAATCAAAGCACTTTATCTGATTTTTCAAGAATCTGAACATCACATTCTAAATACCAAATATTTTATTTTGTGACACATGTGGCATTGTCATCTTGGGTCACATTAGTGCAGTGGACTCCGAAGTGGGATATCCTTACCCCAGAGGGTATGTAAGGCAATTCATTGGGGTGAGGGAAGAAACTAGAGTTTCTGTTAATACCGATTTTTATCTTAAAAAGAATAAATAAATAATTTAAACATTACTAATATTTAATATACTTCTTGATGCTGATGCCATCCCTCAGTTGGTCCAGTAAGTTGGACATTCACATGTCCTGAGGTGTTTCATGATGCATAGGGTTTGGCAGTGGCACCCTCACTCGTTTGCTCACTTTAATCATATAGTGATGCCTTGCAGTTTGTGTGCCTGCTTAAGTGGATTTATGGATTATGTTATCTAGTTTTAACTTTACTAACCCTCACAAAATGGACAAGTAAGTTAAGATTCCTGCAAAGAGACCATGGATTGAAAATACTGCTAATAATGTGAGCACAAGAAAACAAGGAGGTGGAAGAGCTGACACCCAACTCCTAGTACAAGCTCTTTGCCATTGTTTTAACCTTGTAAATGGCTAACAATCTAACCACATCTGACAAAAAGTTGGCAAAACAGGTGCCAAGTTTTCAACAGGAGTGTTTGAAATATAAATTTACATCTGCCATTATTAATAATGAATCGAAGTGTATATCATGCCTTGAGATATTAGCTAAGGATAGTAGGAAGCCTCTATGAGTAGAAAGGTATCTAAAAACCTAAGCAGAACATGGAAACAAGCCTCTGCTGGTTTTTTTGATGATGTTTCAGCTCATGCAGTACTCAATCCAGTACTTAAAAAAATTCAGTAAACTTCATGATAAGTCTTTGGAAGCATCTATGGAGACTTCTTACCTAACAGTGAAGACAGAAAGCTATGTGCATGGGGGAAACACTTGTTCTTCCTGATGTGGTAAGGATATCTGAAATATACATGGAAAACAGTATGGTGACAAACTAAAATGCATTTGTCAGCAAATACTGTTGGAATACACATAGAAAACATTGCTGAAGGTTTGAAGAAACAAGTGTTAGAAAAAATTATGCAGCATGGAAGGTTTGTTTTACAGTTACCTAAAGTACAGATGCTCCTTAACATGTCTCAGCTTATGTTTTTTGCTAAATTTTGTTTCAGTAATAAAATATAAAAATAACTACTGTCAGACACTATGTGCTGGAGAAGATACAGTAAATGACTGCTTTAATAAAAAAATGACTTTTTAATAAAAAGCACTGCTTTTATTAAAACTATGTAACTACTGATGGAGCAGTTGCTTTCACTAGGATAAAACTGAATTCTGGAATGAGGTTACAGAGATTTCACCACACATGAAATTATTCACTACCTCCTTGATAAGCAAGTTATTGCAGCAAAGTGCAACAGGGTGTCATTAGTGTGGTTGATCTTATAAAAATGATCTTTAAATACTAGAATTTTTAACACTACTTTGTAATGAGATAGGGAATCAGCATGATTTTTTTATCGCAATGTATTTGAATTTAAAAATGACACAAACATTTTTATTTTACAAAAAGACATGTCTTGCAGATGTGCTGACAATTTCTGTGATGACAAGTAGCTGTCAGCAGTGTACTAGCTAGTAGATATTTTTGAAAAAAATGTGCACTCATAATTTGTCACTTCAAGATAAAGGTGACATTTTAACAAGGATTGATACAGTAACTATTTTTTTTGTAAGGAAGTCATACTTTTGAGTGAGTATTTTGAAAATTGTTATTTGGAAATGTTTCCATTATTATGTAGTCCTGTTGCCAAAGCCAATGCAAGTGTTGTATAGGAAAACTGTTGTAAAGAGAATTTTCTGACCTGTGTAAAAATCTTCCAAGTGAAGTGTTTCAATAGGTTTTGAACCCATTTGTTAAAAATACATAAGTGTAACGCCTTCTGATTAGTTTGTAGGAGCAATTGATTGGAAGGTGGAAATCTGCTAGCTGAATTTAAAGAAAAATATTTGCATAATTGGTAGGTGGGAGTGGAAAACAAATAGCATGATGTAATAAGCAGAGCCAACAATGCACTCCCTCCATTTGAATCTATGTATCTTGGTGATATATCTTTATGACAGCCATTAAAACCAAGTATCAAAATACTGTAAACATAGAAACAGACCTTCAAATTGCTGTATCATGAGGTGTTAAACTGAAATTTAAAAAATGAGGCTTCTTCAATCACATTGCTTATGGTAAAAAAATTAACACTTATATAGTATGTTAGCCATTAACATGCTATATCATTATATTGATAGTATATTAATAAAACTTTCCATGGGAACAGAACATTTATGTAGTTAATAAATAAAAATGGTTTTAATTTTTTGTGTTCGTCTTTATCTCATCCTTTTTAAATGTCTGTTGTGTATGTTTTATAATATACTAGTACAGTGGTACATGTAAATAATGTATAAATAAATTTACGTGTGTATGTACTAATTTTTTTTACTGATAGGTGTGCGTGATAAAGTTTGGAGACCTCAGCATTAGTGCAACTTGGCATGTCATTTGACTGTCACTGATGTTTAGGCTGAAGCCAGTGGCATGCTTGAGCTGATCAAACAGCTTACTGCTATAAAAAATGGTAACTTCTGTTTTTCAGACTTAATTTTCTGGCTAAACTTGGTTGAGAGAGCAAAATTGGCTTATATAAAGATCAGCAGAGCGCCAGACTGAAACAGGGAAAGTGGAGAGATTATGAGCCTGGGTGCCAGGGAAGAGAAGGCTGCCTGGTGCTCATCTCATCTCATAGAACCATACCTCTGAAGTAACTACCACCCTCATTATGAGTATATGTTTTATTCTTAAAGAGGGGCATCATCATAATTCCTGTTGATTAGGTGGTCACTCAGAAAGAATAGTACTAGTTAGGTATTTCTGAGGCAGATTTCATCTGCTGTAAATTCAGTAGTCAAATGTTGACTTACTTTTTAAGCTTAAAACAAATAGGGTCGCGCAAGAAAAATAGATACAGCTTACAAGATACTATGACCAAAAATTGAGCACATTTAGTGTTGTATGCAAACTCAAGCAGAACTAAAATTCACTTGGAAGGGAAAAAATCAGATCAGGTCAAAATTTATTTGTAAAATAATGCACAGTTATATAACTGGATCTCTGAGGTTAAGGCTCAGCATTTCTAAACCTCCTTTCTTCTCTTTTTTTTTTTTTCTGAGCTTTGTCCAGTCCTCTTGCTACACCAGCCATATCTCCTGCTTACTTGTTACCCTTGCCAACTGGAGTGTCTCCACTTCCTTCTCCTGTGGTGACTTCAGCTTCTCTTCCACTTGGGCCTTCTGCAACGACTTCGACTATTTCACTACCTCTAACTCCTACCCCGCCTCCTGTTGCCCCTTCAGCTTTCAGAACCTCCATGTCTCAGTTCTCTACACCTCCTCCATTAGGCTCTACTAGTGGCCCTGGTCTTCCTGCACCTCCTACTGGTCCCCCCATTTCAGGATTTTCCATGTCTTCAACCTATGACATTACTAGAGGTCATGCTGGTCGAGCACCACAGAGCCCACTGATGCCATCGTTTTCTGCACCTCCAGTCACAGGTAACTTTTTGTTCATATGCTTTCATGTTTGTGAGAAGGGATTTCTGGGATGGCTTTTTCCACCTCTCTGGTAGGGTCCTGCAAGTTCATCTTTATTGTTCCAGGTACACTTAATTAATGTAGCAGCACTCAGAAGAAGGGAGAGTAGCCTTTAAAATACCATTATGGTGTAGGATAGAGGGTCCTCTTTAGTAGAATTCTGCTAACATTGAGGCTCACCGAAAAATCTGAGAGCTTTATTTTTTGTTAACTTGCGCAGGAAAGCCAAGCTGAACTTATATACGTATCTTTTGTTTAGGTCAGAGAGTCAACTTCAGCCATTGTATTTCCACAGAATGATATCACAGGCTGTAATCTCATAATTTTAATTTTTTTTTTTTTCTGAAAACCTATCTATAACAAGCTTTCCATCACATAACACCAGCTTCTGTTTTCTTGTTTCCAGCCACTAAATTGCATTAGGACAGCTAAAATTACATACCTTCCATGCAAGCAATTGCTGTAGTTGCTAAACTGATGTAATTTTCTGCTAGTGTACTTGAAACTTGGCTCTTCAACTGTGATTGGGCCAAGCTTTTACTGTTATTGGTGGTATCTGTTTTAGTCTGTATTAGGAAAATGTCTAAAAAGACTTATCAATTGTGCATTGTGTCATAAAAATAAATCTTGACTAAGGCTAGTGTTGGAAAATCTGTTAAAATAGACTTGAATAATGAGGTCAAAAGCTTATGCGGAAATTCTCTACTGTTTGAGTTTGTTTCGTTTTCCTTTGAAACATGTATAGCTATTCATTTGCCTGCTCCTTTTGATATTGTTACTAATTTCTAGCACTCAGGGTTAGAAATTTTCCTACTTCTCTCTTGTTATGTATGAGAACATTCCTATCTCTGTTCAGAGAGCAACACCCATTCCTCTTTCCTCTACTGAGGGATTATTATGAAAATTTGAATACAGTAAAAAGCACTGCTGTTAAACTAACCTGGTAAAAAAAAAGAATTGTTCAGTTTTATATACAGTGTGCAGGCAGTCTCTATTAGCTGATATTGTTGAACTCTTTTATAGTAGTATATCTGCTAACCTTTGACAAACTGAATTGTTCTGGGACCTTCAAGAAGTGAATCAACCCGGTATTTGTCTTTTTCCTGCTCATTTTCCCATTTAACAAAAGCGTGTTGCTACAGTATCATAAATTAAATGTAGTAGAATAAATGAACACTTTGGGGTTTTTCCCACCCCTCTTACTAGGTGTTTTGGCAGATCCTATCACTCAACAAACAACTTTCTCAACACCTTTGGCTCCTGCAACTGGTTCTGCAATCACTTTTCCAGAGGAGTGTGAAGACCCCAGAGTTTCTACTGCCCAAGGTGGAGGACCTAGTGGAGGGCTGTGGGGGTTTATTAAGGTATGGGTTTTTTTCTGTTACCCTTCATGTGGAATTACCATTTTTTACTGGCTATAAGAAGACATACCTTACTTTCTACATGCATGTTTTCTGTCTTTTCTCTGGTCTTGTGCAAGGTGGTTGTTTTTAATAGTGGTGTTTGGTGAAACTATGCTATTGCTTTTTCTCTGTGTAGAAGAGGGGGGATTACACAAATGCAGGTGTTCTAGGTTAATTGTAGTGCTTATGATGGGAAGATATGCATACCTAACAGGGTATATCACATGTTCTTAAATCAGGTGAAGTTTTAAAACATCTTTAAGACCTGAAAGCTAGTTTTTGCTTCACCAGGAACTCAGTGCAGAAAAAGATAGTGTTTTACCTCACCAGAATTTTTTGCATATCTTATTTATAATTTTCTAATGAACTGAGTTTGATTTGTATGGGATGCAAGTCCTGCCTATTCTGTAACAAACATGACTTCTCAAGGAGCAATAAATATCTATTCTTCCACCAAAGAACAGTTTACTGAAGTCTAAGGTATTTTGTGGGATTTACCTATTCTGCTAGAAGGCATGGAGTGACCTCTTTTTGTGAATTTCCTAGGTGGAAGAATGAGAAATCATTTATTATACTGATACCATCAAATTCTTAGTGTGTGTAAGCACTATCAGACTCTGTTTTTTAAAGATCAACCTGAATCGGGAGACTAGCTGGTAATTATAATAGAAATGCATCCTGGATTCCCTGTTGAAGAGCTTACACAGTAGTTGCAGCAGTTATCTTTATTTCTGTTCTTGAAGTTGTTTGAACTGCCCTGTATTGTCTTGTGTTCTTAAGAAATCATATACCTTTCTTCCACATTTTCTTCAGGCTAGGTAATATCCAGGACTCTGACAGTCTAAAATTGACAAATGAATGGTCAGGAGTCCACTAACACTGTTTCAGTTCCTTTCATCTGTAAGAGCAATCTCATAGCAGTTCCAAGATTGGTTTCTACATAATGTATCAGAGGCAAAGTAGGATAATATTGTAGTCATTGCACCTGACAGCTTGTATATTTGACTGTTTAAGCAAGAAAGACAGCCAGAATCTGAATTTTCAAAAGATTTGTGTTATCACAGCATTGTGATAACATCATGTTTTGCATTGGTATAAAGCTATGGATTATTTCTCCTGGCTATGCTGATGTCTTCCACTGGTAGAAGCAGCAGCTACTTACTGCTCAGGAACCTGATTATCTGCAGGACATGTATAATGACTTTGTGTTAGTTAGGCAGCCAGGCTGCTAATTGGAGTACTGCTTGGCTTTGCATTACTGCAAAGTTGCTAGAATTTGAAATTCCTACTTAAAATGCTTCTGAGGATCTCATAGCATTAATGCAGTTTTTGTTAAACCATCAGATAAACTTTAAATTGTGAGAGAGCTGAAGGAGGAATATGAACTTCCCTGTTCTTGATGGTATCCTGTGGGTATATGAGTAGTCAGAAAAGTGTATGTATTATTCACTGAATAATACAATATAACACAAATACTTGTATTTAAGACAAAGAAGTGGCTACAGCTTGAAAAAGCCTAATTGTGCTGAAGTGAATAATTGTTCTGTTTTCTTTATGAAATTCTACAGTTAGGCTTAGTGTTATGCACAGTGGTGAGAAGAGTTCTTGAACCCAGTAGTGAACTATTTCAGCATGAGGCAAGGGATAAGAGAATCATTATTAGTAGCTATACAGTATCTCAGTAGTTGTAGAAGTGTGGGTTTTTTCTTTGTTAAGCTTGCTACAAAGAAATAGAAAGCGTTCAAGGATTGAATGGGCCTTTGAGTAACATCATCTAGTAGAAGCTGGCTTGGAACTTGATAATCTTTAGAGTCCCTTTCAACCCAAACTGTTCTATGATTTATGGAGAAGAAGCTCACAAAAGTTATTCTGAGGTAGTTGAAACTACTCTGATTCTGCAGTTCTCTGGAATACTGTGTAGATGTATTAAGCAAGCACTTTCTAGAAAAATGTGTGGGCACAGAACTGTCCTGTGTAATGCTTGACATGTAGTGAAACAAATACTAATTTATGCAGTTTTAATAATAGACTGAAAGTAGTCTCTTTAGTAAAGAGATTTTATAAAGGGTTTCTGTAAAAGAGTTTCCAGTGCTTTATCTCTCAGTGATTCAGCATTTGTATCTTTTCTTTCACGCTATGATCTTACCTGAATTTAAATAAACTTTTGTTGAGATACAGACTCATTAAGACAATTTGCAAGAAACAGGACAGTGTTCGTGTTTATATGAATAAGGTTTATATGGTTTGTTTAGGAAAATGAACTTTTAGGTCTGTCAGCAGCTCCACCTATGATTTGGCTGGGGAATGTAGAATATTCTTCCAGCAGTGTTTAGAATCTATTTATAAATTGAGGACTTTCAGCTCAATTGCTGTAGAAATATTTGTTAGTAATGCCCAATTCAAAAAATAGATCCTGTCTTCAAGAAGGTTAGATAAGAGGGACTCTTCAGCTTGAGTTGTCACAGTATGAATCTAGCTACCTAGTCTGATGATACGTATAATTATCAATGGGAATCTACAGCTTTGCTAAATGCTCAAGGCTTCTGGTCCCAGAATGGGGCTAGATCAAGACACCATCACTGATGGAGCTGTTTCTGCGTTAATGCAGGAGAGGATGGCAAAGATACTTTATGTTGTAACTGAAAAGTCATGCACTGATAGTCATATCCTTTAGTGTTTGTGCTGAGGAGTGAGATACAATATAGGTGTTACAAAGTGTAAATGTAGTAAAAAACCCCACAAAGCAGCTTAATATTTGGGTTTTGTTTGCTTGTTTTTTAACTGTAACATTTTGAATTTCTTGGGAAAAAACACGATAATATGGTAAACTATTTACTTAAATTTAGGGTGTAGCTGAGAATCCCATGGTGAAGTCTGTTCTTGATAAAACCAAACATTCAGTGGAGACCATGATCACAACGTTGGATCCTGGCATGGTTCCATATATCAGTAAGTATTTGTGACAAACCATTAAGTAATACATGTTAAAGAGGTTAATATAATAGCACATTACTTTTACACTTAAAGTTCGTAATGTAGTGTGTTAATTCATAGTCTTAATACTGTACTGATTTCTCAAATGTATTGTCCACTCTGGAGGCTGATTTTTTTAATGTGTGTCTTGAGGTTTGTTTGATTTTGTATTATGTTATAGTTCAGATAGTGGCATAGTAATACCCTTTAATTCAGATTGTGAAAGATGAGGGAGTTACAAATTAAAAAGAATATTAAGAGACCTTTTCCATAACACTTAAATTGCATACTGTTTTCTCCCACTGTGTCTTATTTAAGCCTTATGGAGTTGAGTTTAAAACACACTGTATGTCTTCTGTTGGATCACATGCTGAAGTACTACTATGTAAACTATCACATTTAAGTTAAAAAAAGCCAAAAGGTAGGCATACTCAAGAGGCATAGAACAGAGGTATTTACATAGCTTTTGAGGCTTTCTTCTGACTTCCAGCTGTTTACTTTTCTAGCCTAATAAGGCTAACCTAATGCTAACCTATAATGTTGCTACTAACTCACTGAGGAGCTGCTACAAGTTTGCCAGATTTCCTAAAAATAGTAAAGTTCTAAAATGGTCTACTAAAGTCTGAAGTATTGTTAAACATTGAGCCTGGAAGGAAAAGCATAGCATTTCAGTTACAGCTTGAAAATTAATAGGAAGGAGCAGCATTGTGGCATTCACCATTTTTTGTTTTACTTGTAGCACATTACATGTCACATGTAACTGACCTGAGATTTCTATGTCCTTAAAATAGGGAAGCAAAAGATGTAATTTATGCAGGGTGGAAGTTTGGGTTTGGTTTGATTGTCTGTTGGTTTTTGTTTGTTGTGGGGTTTGTTTTTTTCCCCCTTTTTCCAGCAGTCTTGTACGCAGTCCTCCTTAGTTGTGCCAATACTGCCCTTTGTTTATGTGTAGGTGAGGCTGGACAACAAACTGATAAGGCTGAGAAGAAATTATTAAAATGTTTTTGCATTATGTTTTTCTGAGCTGTTTTTGAGCTGGACCTATTCTGTGATCCAGCTAACCACACTGCTGCACTGTGGCACTAATCCAGTGGACAATGTGGAATAAAAGTGGAAGATGACCTAATTATTGAGGAGTAGTTAATTGTCATACATTTAAGGGAAAATACCCCAGCAGCAGACCAGTGAGGAGATAGTGGGATATGAAATCAGTAAGAAGGCCCAACTGAGAAAGTATTTGAGGGGAGGAGTGGGATGCAATGCAAAGCTACCGTAAATGTTGATTATACACAATTTGGTGACCTGTATTTAAGATTTCTATTACAGTCATTACTGTCCCTTTTTAAAATAGGATCTGTCAGTATCCAGTGGTGATTTGGATAGTTTGCCACAGTATTCATTGGACAGGACAATGTTTCCTAGAGGAGGAAGTAATTCTAATAAAATTCTTTGCTTGTAAGAATCCATTAGAGTAAGCAAATTCAGTGGTTATCTCAAAGTTCTCTAAAATTGTGTTGGAAGGGAAAGTAACTGTATACATCTTAGCCATTAATATATTGTTGGTTTTTGGGGTTTTTCTGGAGTTGCAGGTTGTGGAAATAGGGCAGAGATTTGTACACTTAGTATTTACTTCCTTCTAGTAAAGTTTTCTGGAATCAACAAAAGTCATGTCCTCAACAAATGTCTCCTTTTCTGCTGTCTCTACACTTCTGCATTTACAAACAAATTTCAGATTCCTCATGCCAAAGCCTGAAATTACCAAAGCTGCTGGATGAGATGTTTGGGGTTTTTTTGTGTGTGTGTGTGTATGTGAGCAAATAGTATTTTTGTAATTTTTTCTGGAAAAGAGCTGAACTGTTGTTGTTTTGAAGATGTCATCTGAGGCAAGCACCTGGAATAGAAAATTTCTGTTTGCACAGGAAATGGCCACTTTATAAGCACAACATCAATGCTTCTGTAACAAAAGATGACAAGGACTCTGAAATGACAGTTTCATATACAATTTAAGTTCATAATACACAAGATACAATGAAATTTAATGTTCAAGTCTCAGAACTTAATGCGACAGTTTTGTCTCTGAATTTACTAGGGTGTATCTAATTCTTATATTTTAGGTTTTAATATTTCCATATTGCCATAATTTGCGACAGATCTTATCACAAATTGTTTCTTTGAATGCATGTAATATCTTTGTTTTCCTTCTGTAGTGTCTGTGATGAACAAAGATATGGTTTTGATCTATGATTATCCTTAATACAAAAGAATATAATCTCTATTCTGCTGTTGCAATACACAAACATGATAGGGCGCAATTACTGTTCTTAAATTACCGTGCAGTAATTTACGCGGTGTATTATGGGTTAATTTTTAGTTGCATTAAAAATTCTTCTACAGTTTTCTATCACTGGGCACTCAAACAAGACTGACTTCAATAAAAGCCTGCAGTCAGTTTTAAACACTTGTTTACTTTTGTTAACTTGATTTCTGTCAAGAAGGAATCAATGAAAACAGGTGCTCAAGTTTTTGGTCCTATTGTTACAAAATGTTTAAAACAATGGGCCAGAGTTCAGTGATGTGTACACACAATTCCATTCAGTAAAGCAATTGATAAATAAAAAGTTAAAAAATATCCTAAAAACCAAATGGCATGTTTTGCTGCTGTTCTGGCGTATCTCTGGTGATTCTTCATAAAAGACGTTTCCAGCAACTGAGGTCTGCTAAGTAATACAAGCCGAAGAATAAGTTGACTTTTTCTTTAAAGTTTAAGCTTCAGGCTTAGTATCAATGGAGGAATTTTTCTTGCATGAGGATAAATACTGTAGACTTCATCTGCATGTGTTATTAGGTAGAGTGTTAGTGTTCAGAAGCAAAGCCTCTGGGCTCTGGTCTTTCTTCTTTTAAGAGGTAGCTTAACATGTTTTTGTATAGTCAGTGGACCTGGAGAATGACAGATTAAAAGGCTGTTGCTGCACTAATTTGCTACTGTTGTAAGAAATGCCTTGCTGGACCACAAAATCACAAGGTGGTGTAGGCTGGAAGGCACGTCTTGGAGGTTGTCTTGTCAATGCCCCTCCTTCAGCAGGGCCACGTAGAGCCAGTTGCCCTGGACTTCGTCAAGGCAGCTTTTGAGTATCTCCAGGGATGGAAACTCCAACACTTCTCTGGGCAGCCTGTGGCAGTGCTTAGTGAGCCTCACAGTAAAAAAGTTGTTACGGATGTTATATGAAACCTCCTGTATTTCAGTTTACGCTCACTGCCTCTGGTCCTGTCTCTGGGCACAGCTGAGAAGAACCTAGCTCCATCCTCTTTGCAGCCTCCCTTCAGATATTTATACACATAAGTAAGCCTTCCCTGAGCCTTTTCCTCTCCAGGTTGAACATTCTCTCCTCTGTCAGTCTTTCCTCGTTGAAAAGATGCTCCAGTTGAGTGGTTCATCTAGCTCAATGTCCTGTCTTCAGCAGAAGCAACAGGGGATACTGTATTGTAAATGACAGTAGATCTGGTGACTTCCGTAGCCATTTCTCCTTGTACTCCTCCATCATCCACAGCCCTTGGAATAAGGATGACAAGAGGCATGTCCATATTTATTACTTTTAGTGCCTACTTGTGGACATACTGTCTGTTAATTTGTCCTTTACACTTGCTGATGCAATTTACTTAGGAAGCTTTCTCTGATGTCACACTATATGTCTGAAAAAAGTTCAAGCTATTCTTAAGAAAGCTTGCCACAGCAAGGACAAATTTTATGAAATGTTTTTGCTTAAATTAAGTTTGACAATGAAAGTGATCCGGCTGTGATAAAGACAGTTGTGAGGTATAGTTGAGCTCATCAGTCTTTGGTTATAGTTTTCAAGATCTTCTGATTTGTGAACTGAATTTAGTTTTATTCTAAAAAAGCTTAGTGAAAACTCACCCTTCTTTATGGAGATACCACCATATGGAAATAATTCAGAAATACTTAACCTTTAGTTTCTATAGATATTTAATATCTGAAACCAGGGTAGAGCTGTAGGGAGGTAGACAGGCAATAAAATGACACTGAAATTCACAATCCAGGGACAACTAGAAAATAATATGAACCTTTCTTTGAAAGCTCATGCAGTTTGACAGCTGTTCACTGGACTTTATGAACTGCATCTGTGTTCTTGGTCCCTTTCCTAGAGAAGAATTTGTGTGTCATACCAGTATTCCTTACCATTTCCCAGAACACAAGAACATCCTTATAAATGGATGTCTGAGTTACTCTCCTAAATCCATTAATTGTCATCCTAAATGAGTGATACTTTTTTTCAGGTGCTGGACAAACCATCGGTTCCAGTTGTCTGTCTTTCACAAATGAATCACTTAGCTACTCATCATCATCAGTTTTACTTCCTAACTTGTTACTTCTGCTTCATGAAAGAACTTTCATACAGTGTATGAGACAGAAGACCAACTGAAGCATACTCTTAAGATGTAGAATGTATTTAAACTAGCTTATAACTGGAATGAGGAAAAATACATGCATATATATATATTTTGCAGAAACTGGGGGAGAACTGGACATAGTGGTTACTTCTAATAAAGAGGTGAAAGTTGCAGCAATTCGAGATGCCTTTCAGGAAGTCTTTGGGATGGCTGTTGTTACTGGAGAGGCTGCACAGTCTAACATCGCACCCCAACCTGTGGGCTATGCTGCAGGTTTAAAAGTAAGTTGATATTTAACTGCACTAAAGTACCTCCAGTGTAAAGAGAGAGTGTGGAAACATTCACCCAGAAGAATCTGATTTTCCACAAAGGGAGGGTCAATTTGAGGGGTAGGTAAATGTTTTTCTTTTTTTTTTTTTTTTTAATTGCTGCCTGGATCATTAGATTAGTGTAAAGCTGCTTGTTGAAATAGCTTTTGGGTCTTTTTGCAAACACATTCACAGCAAATGAGGAATATTTATGTCTGTTTTCTTACACTGTCATTGATTGCTATCACATCTAGCATACACTGTGATATTACTGTAGTTTCAAAGTATATCAGGCATTTCTTCTTTGTGTATTCTAGTGCGTCCTGTTGGGAATGTTAAAAATGAAAAGAGTCTTTTTGAGACTGAGTGGACTCCCCACTAAAGCCGTAGATCAAAGATAGTTTGATCAGCATTGTCAGGGATCTTTCTGAACAGATCTATGTTACTTTCAAAAAATAAGAATTCTCTGTGCAGCATTGCAAACAGATGTGCTGGCCCAGAGGAAGGGTTAACACAGGTTTTTTCACCACATTTAAAAAATGTACATGTTACATGTAGGTGCAGCCACCTACTTGGCCAGTAATTAAACCCAACTATTTAGTATTCTCTTCCTTAAATGTAAGCAAATCATATACTCATTAAAAAGAAAGCATCCTTTCCTAAAAGCCTATCCTCATAGCAGTATATTAGCTTATAAAATTTTATATTGAGATAAAGGTAGATAATGTATATGTTCCTTTGCCTGTTCAGGTACTGCAGTGTAGTAATACTTATATTACAACTTCAGAGTGATAACAGGTTTAGAGTGAATGATTCCTACATCTCAGGTGTATAGGTACCACAATAAAGAGAATCTCTCCGTTGGTCTTACAAAGTTGGTCCAAACTTCTAAGGGATCTAAACCTGGCAAATCGTAAGTTGAAAAAAATGTCAGTGTGAGTAACAGAAATAAATACTAATGCTTTAACTAATAGTGAAACTTGGCACAGTTACAGGTTAGTAATTCTTTGCATGCCAATCTAGGTGTTTTTCATGGAAAAATAAGAAACTAAAAATATATTTAGTTTTATCATAGTTATTGTTACTGTCTGGGATTCCATTATGGCTTTTAATGAGTTTCAGGTTTTTCCTAATGTTGAAATAAGAATAATTTTTCAAAACGGTATTTTCTGTTTAGCTTGAAAAATATGTTCTAGAGTTCTTTTTGCATTCATCTGTAAGCATTGTGCTATGTTGTGATTCAAAGAATGGTGTCTAACAGCTTTTGTTACCATTTAGGGAGCCCAAGAGAGGATAGACAGCTTGCGTCGGACAGGAGTAATACATGAAAAACAGCCTGCAGTGTCAGTAGAAAACTTCATTGAGGAATTGCTTCCTGACAAGTGAGAACTTTAAATAAATACTAGGGGCAAGGAGAGATTCTTTATTGACTCAAAGGAGAGTTGCTGGCAGTATCACTCTGATCAGAAGAGTCTGTCTTCAGTATTGCTTTGTCAGACTTGATCTTGATGGTGATGTTCAGCTTTTTGTTCAGACATCTTGAGACTTTAGTACACAAAATCCTTGTCACGTTTTTCAAGATTCACAATAGAAAACCACAATGAAATTATTTGGAACTGACAAAAATAAGGAGCTGTAGAAGTTAGAATTTGGCTAGTTACTTTGCTCACTCTTGTGTGTACACTCTCTTTCTGCAATTCAGAAAACATACTGGGAGATGTTCTGGCATTTGTAGTAATATGATTTTACAGGATAATATATTATCCATTTTTCTGTCACTGAGAATACTTACTACTTATAATTTGCACTACACAGCCATAACAATGGCATTTTCAAATACATTACAACTTGATCTTGTAACATGCTTTCTGACAGACAATTCTTGAAGTAGCTGTATAATGAATTTCCAAAAGTTAAGGACAATATCTTGTTTTTCTTAATGCAAACCTAAATATTTTTTTTCCTAATGTTTGCATTTTTGTTCATATGATGGCCTTTGATTTTTATATTTTTAAATAAATACTCTGGTCTTGCTCTATTTTTAAAGGTACATTTAGTATCCTTCGTGTAAGATGGATGGTGAATTTTCTAAAATAAATAAAATTAGGAACTCTTTTAATTTTTGTTTAGTATTTATTTCCACCTAATCTGATTCAGACATGTTATCATATTTCCACAAAGGAGTAACTATGAAAATGAGATCTCTGTTTCAAAATAATCGGTGTTCTTGTACTTCAAATTTACTCATTCCTAAATCTGAAAATGTTGCTTAAAGTACTTGACATGAAAGAGCTTAGCCAGGACTGCAGTGTTATTGGAAGGATGCTAGCTCTTCTGTCCACACATTACAGGCCCCAAGAACATCTTGATCTTTGATATTAGTTACAGTAGAAACAAAGAATGACTTAATGCATTCTTTAATTTTTATTCAGTAGGTAACATTGAAAGCTTCCTTGCATGGTGTTGGAAAAACATTGGTGCTAGTCATTGATTAATTATTATCCTGAAGTGAGCATTGTGACATTACAGTTCTAATATGGGGAATGCAGTCAGTGTTTTGCTGATATTGTTTACCATACTTATGCATGTCTGAACGAGAGAATTTTCCAAATAATGATCCACCAATACCAAGAGCTCTGCACCTAACACTTAACAGACTGGGGACTGCTCACAGCTAAACTTCTCAGTTGTCCATCAGACAGCTGAAAGGCATTGCTTCCCCTTCCAATTGCATGTCCTGACTACTATTTTCAGTAAAGGTTGCAAACATTTTATGTATATTTTACCCTTTAGACTTTAACTCCTTTATTAATTGGGGGCAAGTTACCTTTAACCATCAAGCTTTCTCAATAGTCCTTCGTGGTTGCAAGTGAGATAGTCCTCTGTCACAGAGTGTTCCAGTGCTTTGTGTTCGCAGCTACTAAGGTGATGCAAGTGAAGTATTTCTTCCTGTCTTGTTCCAGTAAACTCTTAACATGAAGCCTATATGGCCCAGCCAGTTGTTTCTTAGAATTAGTATTGCATTTCCTTTCATAACAACATCCTTGCTTCCCACGCTTTAAAGAATAAAATACAATTTATATGTAGACATGTATATGATATATATGACACAACAACTACAATGGTATTTTCCTTCTTAAATTTATTATGATTCTTGGTCTTCATTTTGTGTTTGTACTTTCCCTGGAGTATATTTCTCCTGTGGTAACTCAACTGTGAAATTATTATAGGAATTGAATACAGTGAGGTAATGATGGTGCATTGCCCTTGGTTTTATTTGGCCTGTGTCAAGGTTGTTAGCTTGTTGATAAGGAAAAAGTATTTAAACTTTTTTTCCAGTATAGATAGGGAACCATTTTGAGTAGCCTTTACTGTGTCTGCTACAGCAGACACCATCTTTTCTGGGAGGTGCAGAAGTTTTTCTCTTCATTTAGATGGTTGCTATAGGATGAGACATGCCAAAATTCTCCTGAACATAGAACATGAATGATAAACAGATTTTTTTTTTTTTAAATTGTTAGGGAAGGAATAAGAGAATGTTAGGAAGGGATGAGAGTCTTCCAAAGATGGAATGAAAATTGTAGCATAATAAATATGGCCCAATGATCATATCTGTACCCACCTTACCAGCTTTCTGTTATTTCTTTGATTTTTAAGTTTCATGCATTTTATGTATTTTTATGTATATTATGCATTTACATACACACGCATGCGTTAAAATTTAATTTATTAATTTCAATTATTAATTGAAAAATACTAGAACATTTTGATGAAACTTGTTATTACATTATTACTACCT
The DNA here is from genome assembly GCA_027574665.1 of Rhynochetos jubatus. NCBI lineage: Eukaryota > Metazoa > Chordata > Aves > Eurypygiformes > Rhynochetidae > Rhynochetos > Rhynochetos jubatus. The sequence goes on along the minus strand of CM050690.1, from coordinate 47,486,995 downwards.
AGTAGAGTTTGTAAAATGGTCATAATTCAACTGTTAATATGTTGCTTTTCAATTGAGTCATACTACACTAAAGTAACTTGCACATCACTGCAGGTGGTTTGACATTGGATGTCTGATTATTGAGGATCCAATTAATGCTATTCATCTGGAAGCTTTTACCCAAGCAACGCCAGTGCCTTTGGAATATGTTCAGCAGGTGAGTTTTCAGTTTTCTTGTCACTGTTGGTTTTAATTTGATTTATGACGTTAGTTCTTACTGACAGCTGCACCACTTGAATGTATTAATTAATGAAATGAGGATAAAAACTATTTTTGAATTGTGTTTATGAATCACCTAAGAATCTTTAGACATTTGTGGTAAAGCAATTCTTGATCAAGAGTCTTGTTCTGCAATACATGGCACTTAGAAGCACTAGTTATACTTTTCTGTTAATGGAGAAGAAATATTCCAAGAAGAAATTAACCAAGAGGAAATATTAATCAAGAAGAAATTAACCACAAAGAAGTACTCCCTCAAAAAAGAAATATAACTTTAATCATTGAAATATTGTCATCAGTCTGGTTCAGTCAGTGACTCAAAATTAACCCTCTTCAATCTTTACATAGATAAAACAAGAACATTTATTCTTCTTCAGGTGTGGAAGGAGATCTTTCAGCTTAAGTAATGCACTAAGCAACTGCACCAAGGAAGTGCAGTAAGCATTCTTACCCATCTGAAGGCTTGGTTTCCTTTCCATAACTTACTTCACATACTATTTAATCATAGAATGGTTTGGGTTGGAAGGGACCTTACATATAATCTAGTTCCAACCCCCCTGCCATGGGTAGGGACACCTTCCGCTAGACCAGGTTGCTCAAAGGCCCATCCAGCCTGGCCTTGAACACTTTCAGGGATGGGCTATCCACAACTTCTCTGGACAACCTGTTCCAGTGCCTCACCACATTCTCTGTGAAGAATTTCTTCCTGATACCTAATCTAAATCTACCCTTTTCAGTTTAAACCTGTTACCCCTTGTCCTGTCACTATAGGCCCTTGTAAGAAGTCCCTATCCTTGTAGGCTCACTTCAGGTACTGAAAGGCTGCAGTAAGGTCTCCCTGGAGCCTTCTCTTCTCCAGGCAGAACAAACCCAACTGCCAAAGCCTTTCTTCATAGGAGAGGTGCTCCAGCCTCTGATCATCTTCGTGGCCCACATCTGGACTCACTCTAACAGGTCCATGTCCTCCTTATGCTGGGGACCCCGGAGCTGAATACTGTACTCCAGGTGGAGTCTCATCAGTGTGGAGTAAAGAGGCAGAATCACCTCCCTTGACTGCTGGCCACACTTTCTTTGATGTAGCCCAAGATACAGTTGGCTTTCTCAGCTTCAAGTGTACATTGCTGGGTCATGTTGAGCATCTTACCAATACAAGATGTCCTGTTCAGGACTGCTCTCAATCCATTCTCCACTCAGCCTGTATTTGTGCTTGGGATTGCCCTGACCTATGGGCAGGACCTTGTACGTAATGTATTGGATTTTCATCTAATGTCAACAAAACTGTGTGCACACATGTACATGTTAGCAATTCAGTGAAGTAGCTTACGCTTCATTTAGGCACAAGTTAATATATTAAGATCTTACCACTCAATACTAAGAGGATAAAACTTCGTTGGATAGATGATCTTTAAGGTCCCTTCCAAACCAAACCATTCTATGATGATATGAAAATAGGCACAGCATTGTGAAGTTACTACTTAAGTAGTTGTCACATTCTCTGTGGAGCATTGAACTAAGTGATATTGTAAACATAAAGCAGAATAGGTATCTTTAATTTTTGTTTGACAGAATATTCTTTATTTTGTAATTTAAAAACTATAGTTAATAGCTTAACTTTTAAAGTTTTTTTTTTTTCTTAGGTAAACATACCTTGTAACTTTGAAAAATAGTGTTTAACTTGTAATAGCAGAAGATGTTCTTGTTTTAACTTTGATGCAATACATTTAGTCTATAGCTTGGTGTATAGTACATTTCATTGGAACTTTAAGTCTTTAAACCTAAATTAGATTGAATTCTACTATATTTAAACCATTCTTGCATATTCAACAGCAGCAAAACATAGCAGTGTTTCATACCTTCAGCGTTAAATTTTTCCTAGTCTTGCTATTACATATTTCAGTTGACTTAGGCATGATGTGTGGTGGTGTATCACTGGACTTTTGTTTGTGTGCAACAGTTGTTACCTTTGTTCCCATTATGTCTCTTCTAGAATCAGGGTGGGTTTCTCTCAGGAGCAGGAAACAGTTACATTTGTGTAACTCCAGTCCAATATCTTTAAGCAAAATCTAGATTATGACAGGAGAAAACCTGACAATTGTACAGTTGTATTTTAGGCTAAGAACAGAGAAGAAATGCGTGTTGGACAGGCAAGTGTTGTTACTCACAGTACAAACGATTTAATAAGAGACAACATTAAAAGCAATTACGTTCTTTGAAGGTGTAATGAAATGTAATGTTCTTTTCATTGTAATGAAAATAATGGTAGAACTGTCTGTACAGAATAAATTCTCTTCTGTTAGTGTATTTAGCAATGGCATAAAGTTTTCTGAGCACCCAAAAGGAGACTGCTGTCTCTATAACTATAAATTTTGCTTGATTTGAGGAAGTAAAAAGGTTGGTTTGAGAGTTTGTTCTGAGAAACTTTTTCTGTTAAGAGAGCAGTTGTCATCTTGATTTCTGCTGTCCAGAAATTGCAACCATGATGGAAAACTACTGCAGTTTGGGTTCTTTTATTTTTTTTTTCAAGTTTACTGGGTTTTTTTAAGCAGTAAAAATATCAAATAATTAATCTATGAAGTTATGCGCAATAGTTCAGTTCCTAGTTGCACTTTTATTTACTTCTTACTGCTAATATATTCTATATCTGACTAATACAAAAAATCTCCTGTTGCTTTCCTTGAGAAGTCTGCCTTTTATGTACCTCTTGATAATAAGGAGTTATTTCAATATTGGAGCAGACTGCATATTCTAATAAACTTATACATGCTGTTATTGTTGCAAGACAGTAGTTTTAGGAAGGCTGGAACACACTAATTAACTTTGATCTGCTGTACGTACACTGGAAACAGACTAACTCAAATATTTGTCAAAAGAAAATCTGTATGAGTAATTGAACCCAATGTACAGTGCTATCAAGAACTGAGTAATACTAAGAACAGTCTTACTAAGGCTGAAAGTCTTGTACCCTTCATTGTATGTGACAATGGTCAGAGGCGGTTGCCTAGGGTGAGCATCAGACCAGATAAATGCAGTGATACTTCCCCATCTGCTTCCAACTTCAGGGAATTACTCTGTGTAATTCGTCTTTGATCTCATGCAAATAGCTGTCCACCATTTCTGCCAGGCTCAGCTTTCTTCTTGTATTTGGCTAGTTGCCTGCTTCACAGAGGCATTTTAACTGTTTTTAAAACCTATGGAGGGTAATAGTCTGTTGTGGTTTTAGCACAACGAGCTGCTCTACCACTCTGCCCCCCTCCCCCGCCCCCCACCCCCTTCCGATGAGGAAGGGTCAGAGGAACAAAACGAAGAAAAGCCTGTAGGAGTTGAGATAAGAGCTATTTAATTATATAAATGAAACTTAGGGAGTTATAACAATGCTAGTGCTAATGAGTAATTTAAGAAACAGAAAAAGAGGTAGAACAAATGATACAGGATCTCACCCCGAGAAGGGAAAAAGAAAACCAACCCAAAGGGAGCAAACCCCCCATGAAACCGCCTGGGGTCCAAGAGCAGGGAGTGTAAAAGAAAGAAAACTTTCAAACCCCGACTCCTAGACTGATCTGCCTGACAAGACGCTCGCTCTCTGTGCTGACCACCCACAACAAAGAAACCCCCTGCCCCCTTGGCCGGAAGCGCCCTCAGACCCTTCCTCCTTCCGGGGTCGTGCCCACCTGTAACCCTTTCCATCTACCTCCCCACCCCCCTCCCCGCTGGTCCTGCAGTGCTGTGAGCACTGCACTGGCACCACCTATCCAGCTTGATGTATTATGAGGTGAAGCAAAATATAGACTAACTGGTGCAAAACCAAGACACTAATCCACCCCTTTGGTTCACAACATTTACATCAAGCTCACATCCTACGCTATTCCATAAACTCCCATCAGCCCGCTTCCCCTTTCCCTTCCCATCCCACATATCATTCCCTTAGTTTATGGACCATCTTGGCAAACTATCCATTAGTCCATGACTTCAGATTCCATCAGGTGGGGGGTCACCCAGGACAGACAAAGGTAGAAGGTTTGTGTGGGATCGTTGGCCGATGAAGCCAGCTCAGATCAGGTCACTGCTGTGCTCCTGGCCAGGCTGGACCTCTGTAGGGTGGGGTGGTTTTCTGCCATAGCGAGTGCCTGTAACATAAAGCTCAAAAACAGGGGTTAGTGGCAACAATTCATGTCCCTCATGCACTGTAATTTATGGGCTATTTTCTCCCAGAATCAAATCCCTCTGAGGCACACACCGGACTTCCCCATCTTCTCTCGTTACCCACCAAGTGCACCCAGGTCCTTGAGCAAAAGCAAGCCCACAGATGGGTTTGCCTTTGCCCAAGGTGGGAGTAACTCAAACTGTTTTTCCCAGCATGTATGTACTACAGGGACCTTATCTCCCTCCACAGTCTGTAGAGAGTTTGAGTGTGCTGGGCCAGCTCAATTGTCAGATCCACTGGTATTAACTAACCAAGTGGCCTTTGTCAAGTTGGCATCCCAATTCTTGAGTGTTCCACCCCCCATTGCTCTTAGGGTGGTCTTTAGCAGCCCATTGCACCGCTCGACCTTCCCTAAGGCAGGCACATGGTAGGGGGTGTGGTACACCCACTCAATTCCATGTTCCTCAGGCCAAGTGTCTAGGAGTCTGTTTTGGAAATGAGTCCCATTATCTGATTCAGTTCTTTCTGGGGTGCCATGTCACCACAGGACTTGCCTTTCAAGGCCCAAGATAGCATTTCGGGCAGTGGCATGGGACACTGGATATGTTTCTAGCCACCCTGTGGTTGCCTCCACCATTGTGAGAACATGGTACTTGCCCTGGTGGGTTTGGGAAGGGTGATATAGTCAATCTGCCAGGCCTGCCCATACTTGTATTTCAGCCATCGCCCCCCATACCAAAGAGGCTTTACCCTCTGGTCTTATTTGATGGCAGCACATGTCTCACATTCATTAATAACCTGAGCAATTGTGTCTATGGTCAAATCCAGGCCTTGGTCATGAACCCACCTGTACGTGGCATCTTTCCCCTGGTGGCCCGAGGTGTCATGGGCCCAATTAGCCATAAGCAGCTCACCTTTATGTTGCCAGTCCAGATCCACCTGAGCCACTGCAATCTTTGCAGCCTGGTCTACCTGCTGATTGTGTTGGTGTTTTTCAGTGGCTTGGCTTTTGGGCATGTGGGCATCGACATGATGCACCTTGACAACCAGGTTGTCTAGACGGGAAGCAATATTCTGCCATAGTGTGGCAGCCCAGATGGGTTTGCCTTGGTGCTGCCAGTTGCTCTGTTTCCACTGCTGCAGCCACCCCCACAGTGCATTTGGCACCATCCATGAGTCGGTGTAGAGGTAAAGCACTGGCCATTCCTCTCATTCAGCAATGTCCAAAGCCAGCTGGATGGCCTTTACCTCTGCAAACTGACTCGATTCACCTTGGCCTTCTGCAGTCTCTGCAACTTGTCGGGTGGGACTCCACACAGCAGCTTTCCACCTCTGATGTTTCCCTACAATGCGTCAGGACCCATCAGTAAACAGGGCATATTGCTTCTCATCTTCCAGCAACTGATTGTACAAAGGGTCTTCTTCAGGCCGTGTCACCTCCTCCTCTGGTGACATCCCAAAGCCTTTGCCTTCCGGCCAGTCCATGACCACTTCTAGGATTCCTGGGTGACTGGGGTTCCCTATACGGGATCGTTGTGTTATTAGGGCAGCCCACTTACTCCGTGTAGCGTCAGTGTCATGATGAGTAGAAGAGACTCTGCCTCTGAACATCCAACCCAGCACTGGTAATTGAGGTGCCAGGAGGAGTTGTGCTTCAGTTCCAACCACTTCTGAGGCAGATCGGACTCCCTCATAAACTGCCAGTATTTCTTTTTCCGTTGGAGTGTAGTGGACCTCAGATCCTCTATATCCCCGGCTCCAAAATCCTAGGGGTCAACCCTGGGTCTCTCCTGGATCTTTCTGCCAGAGACTCCAGGTAGGGCCATTCTCCCCAGCTGCGGTGTAGAGCACATTCTTTACCTCTGTCCCTGTCCGGACTGGTCCAAGGGCTACTGCATGCACGATCTCCTGCTTGATCTGTTCAAAGGCTTGTCGCTGCTCAGGGCCCCATTTGAAATCGTTTTTCTTCTGGGTCACTTCGTAGAGAGGGCTGACAATTTGGCTGTAATTTGGAATATGCATCCGCCAGAAACCCACGATGCCTAGGAAAGCTTGAGTTTCCTTTTTGCTTGCTGGTGGGGACATAGCTGTTATTTTGTTGATTGCATCCATCGGGATCTGGCGATGTCCATCTTGCCGTTTTACTCCTAGGAATTGAGTCTCCTGTGCAGATCCCTTAACCTTACTTTGCTTTATGGCAAAACCATCTTTCAGCAGAATTTGGATGATATTCTTCCATTTCTCAAAAACTTCATCAGCTTTGTCGCCCCATACAATGATGTCATCAATGTACTGATGTTCCAGAGCTGCACCCTGTTCCAGTGTGGTCTGGATCAGTCCATCCAGATGGTAGGGCTGTGTTTCCACCCCTCGGGCAGTTGATTCCAGGTGTATTGGATGCCCCTCCAAGTGAAAGCAAACTGGCCTATACTCTGCTGCCAAAAGAATGGAGAAAAAGGCATTAACAATGTCAGTCCTGGTGTACCACTTGGCTGCCTTTGACTCCAGCTCATATTGGAGTTCCAGCATGTTCGGCACAGCAGCGCTCAATGGTGGCATGACTTCATTCAGGCCACGATAGTCCACTGTCAGTCTCCATTCTCGATCAGACTTATGCACTGGCCAGATGGGGCTGTTAAAAGGTGATCAGGTTTTGCTGATCACCCCTTGGCTCTCCAGCTGACGAATCAGCTTCTGGATGGGAAGCCAAGAGTCTTTGTGAGTACGATACTGTCACTGGTGCACTGTTGTGGTGGCAATTGGCACCTGTTGGTCTGCAACCTTTAGCAATCCCACAACAAAAGGGTCCTGTGAGAGACCAGGAAAGATGGACAGCTGCTCGATTTTATCAGTCTCTATAGCAGCTATCCCAAAAGCCCACTGGTACCCTTTCGGGTCCTTAAAGTAACCTCTCTTAAGATAGTCATTGCCAAGGATGCATGGGGCATCTGTGCCAATCACAGTGGGGTGGTTTTGCCACTCCTCCCCAGTCAGTCTTATTTCAGCCTTCAGCACAGTCAGTTGTCGAGAGCCCCCAGTCACACCAGAAATGCTGATGGGCTGTACCCCCCTGTAACTTGATGGCATGAGGGTACACTGTGCACCCATGTCTACTAGAGCTCTGTACTCCTGGGGCTCTGATGTGCCAGGCCATCGAATCCATACAGTCCAGTAAACGTGGTTGTCCCTTTCCTCCACCTGGCTGGGGGCAGGGCCCCTCTAATACGTGCCTCACTTATGTCCTGGAGAAAAGGATTATTGGACATGTCACTTTGTTCATCCCATTTAGATATGGGAGCAGCAACTTTTGTGGCAGGGTCCCCACTAGTAAATCTTTTCCTTTTCAGTTCATTTACTCGTTCCCCCCAGGAGAGAGGTAGGTTTTCCATCCCACCTCCTCATATCCTCTCCGTGGTCTCTCAGGTAAAACCACCGGGTACACCGTGAGGGATATCTGTTGTATTCCTGTCTTGGAGGAGAGAAGCACCTGCTCATGATAGCCGAAACACTGGCCTGTGGAGGTGGGGATCGGAACACCTCCTCTCAGAGTTCCTTGAGCTATTAGACAGTCTCTTCACAGCAGAGACACATACCTGTATGAGGGAGGAGAGATTTTCCTCATACTCTCGTAATCGATGGATCGTCTTGTCTACAGTTGGTGCCTCATCCTCTCTCCAAGTTATTATTGAGAGCACACTGAAATATGAGGGTGGTGCACTCCGTATTAACTTTTGCCACATGGGCCGGGTGCAGTAGACTTCATTGAGGTCAGTAGATGCTCATGGGTTGTTTGGATCTCGGTAAACGATCTCCAGTACCACTAGTTCTCCTAGGTACTGGATGCCTTTCTCCATGCTGGTCCATCTGCGTAGGTGTTGTGGCACACTCTCTCTGAAAGAGTACCTTTCCTTTACACTGGTCAAGAGTCATTTCCAGAGGATGACATTTTGTGGCTTACATTCAATTGCTTTATCAATTCCCCCTTCTCTGGCAAGTGACCCCAGCTGTTTAGCCTCTCTCCCCTCTAGCTCCATACTACTGGCCCCATTATCCCAGCAGTGGAGCAGCCAGATCATGGTATCTTCACCTGGGCAGCAGCTGTAGTCTCTACGGATGTCCTGTAGCTCCCTCAGAGATAAGGATTGTGTGGTCACAACGGCTTCATCCTCTGTTTCCAACTCTTGAGACGGCCCTGCTCCCATCTCCTTATGGATTGTTTCTGTCACCCCGGATGGCCCTGCTACCTCACCATCCTTGACTATGGGGACTGATTTACATGTGTATTTGTTTTTCTGAACTGGGGCCACTGACAGTGGTTGCCCCTGACAATAGCACACAAAAGATTGAGGGAGTGAGGCTGCTGCAGAAAGTGGGCTGGTTGGGGAAGAAGACAAACTGATTGTAGTGGAGGACGTTGCCATTGATGCAGGCATAGTGGAGGGTGATGTGGTAGATTGTGGTGCAGATGTTGAGGAAGATGATGCAGGCATTGAAGGCAGTGATGCTGGAGTGCTGTCTGGTGATGCGGACGCTGGAGCCGGCATGGACACTGGAGCCGTGCGAGCTCAAGTTACGAGTTTGCCCCCAGCTTGGCTCCGTGCTGCCCCCTTGCGCATTAGGCAGCTCGTGGTGACTGCACAGACCCTGTATCTGCCTTGGGCACTGGTAGCGGTGGGAACAGTGCTTACAAACATTTCCTTAACTTTACCAAAGCCACTAAAACATTTACTAGCAAGCTGATCCCTATCCACAGATCACCCCAGCCACATGAAAAATTTCCGAAATACTCGTATGCCTCTGCCATCGGATTGAGAGGAGAGGGGAAAATCTGAAAAAGTTTTGAAAAAGTTTTTCCACATCCACCCCAGCACCGAATAACCTCTCCTGTGTCGGCTGTGTCCCCAACGGGAGAAAAGGAGAGGTGTAATTGTGGAAAACCTCCAGGAGATAAGTCACGATGTACCAAGGGGCCGACAGTATTAAGTAGAGATAGAGGTAAATTGTCCCTGCGAGCATCAGCAGGACACAGAACAGCGTGACCAACCCCCTCAGCCCGGCTCGCACATAAAAAATCAGGATAATCACTAGCACATACGGAAGCAGATCCTGCTGTTCAGTCAGCAGCTTGAAAAGCCCTGAATTCAGAGTTTTGAGAAGCCAAAGCCAAATTTTCATGCAGGAACTTATCACACATTGTAATCTATTCTTTATCTCAACTCTTTCGAGCCCCATGTTGGGTGCCAAAAAGGACTGTCGTGGTTTTAGCACAACAAGCTGCTCTACCACTCTGCCTCCCACACACCCCCTTGCTGGTGAGGAAGGGTCGGAGGAACAAAACGAAGAAAAGCCTGTAGGAGTTGAGATAAGAGCTATTTAATTATATAAATGAAACTTAGGGAGTTATAACAATGCTAGTGCTAATGAGTAATTTAAGAAACAGAAAAAGAGGTAGAACAAATGATACAGGATCTCACCCCGAGAAGGGAAAAAGAAAACCAACCCAAAGGGAGCAAACCCCCCATGAAACCGCCTGGGGTCCAAGAGCAGGGAGAGTAAAAGAAAGAAAACTTTCAAACCCCGACTCCTAGACTGATCTGCCTGACACGCTTGCTCTTTGTGCTGAGCACCCACCACTCGCCACGAGGTTCCCACAACAAAGAAACCCCCTGCCCCCTTGGCCGGAAGCGCCCTCAGACCCTTCCCCCTTCTGGGGTCGTGCCCAACTGTAACCCTTTCCGTCCACCTCCCCACCCCCTCCCCGCTGGTCCTGCAGTGCTGCGAGCACTGCGCTGGCACCACCTATCCAGCTTGATGTATTATGAGGTGAAGCAAAATATAGACTAACTGGTGCAAAATATAGACTAACTGGTGCAAAACTAAGAGTCATTGTATAAATATATATCGTATGGATTCCATCTGTTGGCTACTTTAAAAGACAAAGTACTTCCTGGTAATGGCAGAATGTCTTTACTCTTTTAAGCATCATGTTTTAGTTTTATACCGTTCAGATGTCATTTGGATCATCATACATGCAAATAAAAAAAAGTATAATTGGCTAGGTAAATTATAAGGCAGTCTGAAATTTAGATCCTTACACCTTTTAATTGATTTAAGAATGATTGCTTACAAAAGTTGATAATGGTGAAGATAGAATCAAAACTACTAATTTCTAACTCTTTCAATAATCTCTTCTCAAATGTTACACAGGCTAAGAGTCTTACTCCTCAGGACTACAATCTGAGATGGTCAGGCTTGTTGGTGACTGTGGGTGAAGTGCTGGAGAAAAGTATACTGAACGTCAGCAGGACTGATTGGCACATGGTATTCACCGGCATGTCTCGTCGACAGATGATCTACAGTGCAGCCAAGGCTCTAGCAGGAATGTACAAACTACACTTACCACCCAGGACTGTTTGAAAGAAGGCTGATCTATGACACTAAGGAATACTGGTCTTGATTCTAGAACTGAAGTGAAAGCTACATATTCTAATTCTCAGTGGATACAACACAGATTTCTAATCTAACTGTAAACTGTATTTTACTTTTTAAGAGATTAAGGCAATTTTCAGTAGTGGATATGAAGAATTGCAATATTTAACTACTATATGTTTTCCAGTATGAGTCACAAAACAAGAAATCAGAATAAACATATATTTATAACTGGGACAAATAACGTTACAGATTATAAAGTGGAATGTGCTATTATTTGACACCTTACTAGGCATTTGTGAGATTTTTTAGTTAGTATACTTTTTTAAAGAAGGGGTTCATTGTTTAGCTGTTTCTATTATGTTAGTAATACAAACGCGTTGACAGCATAACATGTACATTATATATGCATTTCAATCCAGAGAGACTACCTTCTCTATTAGATGTTTTCCTGGGGCCTGTGCTTAGGTGGTCCTTAACACCTCATGTTTGGTAGGTGTATGTAAGTTCTCAGAAGTGATGCTGAGTAGTTTTGACAACACATAACAATAAACTGCTGAAGAAGAGCACAACTCCGTGACCTGTTAGTTCAAATCATTGCTAAATAATTTTGAGATCTCATTTTCCATGCTGCATCTTTTTTCTTTTTATGCAACAGTGATGAATTTAATGTCTAATTAAAACACTAGACAAACTTGAATTTGCTTGTGGGTTTTAGATCAGGTGCCACATATGAATGAAATGATTTCAGCAGTTACAACCACATAATCTACTCCAGTGCTTCCAAACTCATATTTCATATGTAATTTCTTCTATCAAGGTATGGTTCTCAGCCATTTGATGTACGAAAATGGTGAGATGTGTATCACTTTATTTGCTATCCTGGGTTTTCTAAACATTTTTATGTCCTAAATGCCATTTTGATGTCATGAGATCACTGTTTAAGTCTTCAGTGGTGTCTGATTTTTTTTCATGGCTATAAATGCTCTCTATCCATGCTAACACAATCTTAAGTCTTTATTTAGAAATAATTGAAGTAATTGTGAAGAAAATATTTTGGTAATTATACTTCTTTTTAAGAAATAAAGAATAAACAAATACTTTTTATTTGCCTTAAAGAAGCAGTTTTTCAGCTTTTATTGCTCTGCCTTTACCTTTCTTAGATGCTTTCAAAGGACATTTTTATGTACAATGTGCTGTTAACTCAGCTCATATTTGTACCCAGTGAAACCCTGTGTATTTCCAAGTAATATGTTTTGCCTTAATTGACTTACTCTATAAATTAGTGGAATTAATGTTTTTCCTAGGGGATTGTATCAATTTTTAAGGTTTGTTTTTTAATATAGGTGATGAACATCTGTTTATAGAAATTATATTTACATGGTCATGTTACAAAGTTAGCACATACTTAAATTCCAGTCATGTCTGAAAAAGCACAAACCAAACAGAACCTGACACTGCAGACTTGTCTGTCATTGAGAGCTCTTCTTTGTATCATTAACTAAATGGATGATACAGGGTCTTCTGTTTGCCATAGTTCAGTAAAGGCGTCTTTGCTTTTATTATAATTTCATTTTGCGGTGTAGAAAGTTTTGAGTACTGCCCTTTTATCCCCTGCTCACAGCTTCCTTAATGGTGCAAAGGAAGAGGATATCAGTAGGTTTATATGCCCTGGCATGAGTTTAAATTAAAACTGAAGACAAATTCCCATTCTCTTTCTCCCTTTTCTGGCCCTGCCCTTCACTGTTTTTTCGGAGTTGGTAAGAGTGGAGGCAGAGGGTGGCTTCTTATTTTGTAGCATCTGGTTTGTTGTGGTGACATTGCCCCAGCATTCCAGTTATCTTATGAGGCAGCTAATGTGGTGTATTCCAAGGCTGCCCTGGCCTGCCTTAGAGAATTACTAGGTCTCTTCTGTAGAAATGTGCTTTCTTTGTCCCTAAATGAGAACAACTGGCCTGCTTTTCTCTTTGTGTACTTTCTCTTTGTGGTTGAGTGCTGGGGTATGACATGGTTAAGTGAAATGGTCTTTCTCCATTCAAAATCTCTGGCTTGATGAAGGTCTTTGGTGTAGTTTTGACTGCTCACCCCAAAATTAAAACGTCTTTCCTTGATATCTTCTGATAGTTCTGTCCCTTTACTGAGCATTGCTTATTTATGTATTAAAAAAATAACATCCTTACATAAAAGCCAGGAGCTCAGCTTCTTCCCTGAGAGGCCAGGAAAGTAGAAGTGTCTGCAGTATGCTCTGAAAAGCTAAAAATATTTGAAATTACTTCACATCTGAGTGAAGGCCCTTTTTTTCCAGATGTGAGTTGCAGCTGGCACGGATGAATTCTGGAGCAAGTTGAGGTTATGTTCGGATTTTTACCATCTGCTGGGTTGTGTTGAGGGCAAGAATAGGATAGGAAGCTCAACAGGTGGGACACTGACATTGTGTTAAATTTATATTGAAATCAACTTAGAAAAGCAGATGCCAGAACACATTTGGACATGTAAATACAGTTCTGAACTGCTAATCAGCACTGTAGATACAGCCCCAGAAACCATTTCTCCTACTATGGGTAAGTGCTCAAATATGAGTGTCATAAGCAGGAGATCAGGAAAGCTCCCACATTTGAAAATGGAGGATATTGAGAACTGCTGAGGGTGGTCCTGGGGATATGTCCAGAAACAAGAGAGGCCAGCTATATTAATTGCTGTGTTTGGTTTCTGCAGTTGGAATTGCTGTTCAGGTTGTTCTGTTTAATATATCTCTTTTAGCAAGCAGTACTGAAAAGCAGTTTTACCATGACTATGGGCTTGTTCAGTACTTTCACAATGTTTTGGAGGTACTTGGATCAGCAAGGAAATAGACGTTGACAAATAACATTGTAAAAACCCATAATTTGGCCTGACCTGCTTCTACTGTAACTCCTGCCTCTCTGCAGTCAAATGTAAAAAACACTGTAATTAGCAGGGAGCAGAAGGCCAGCCTGCAAGAGTTGGTCTGCATCTGTAGTGGTGTGGTTTAACCTGGGCTAACAGTAAATATCGCTTAGCCTCTCACTCACCACCCCCACCCAATGGAGGAGGAAGTATGTCAGAGGAAAAGACAAGGAAGCTCCTAAAGTTGAGAAAAGAACTATTTAATAATACAAATGAAAATTATAGTGATATAATTATAGTGATACTACTAGTCAGAAATTAAAATAATAGTAAATAGAAGATATGACACTTTTTTTTTTTTTTGTACGGGAAAACGGAAGGTTCAGCCTGAACATAAGGAAATACTTCACTGTGAGGGTAGTGAAGAGCACTGGAACAGGCTGCCCAGAGAGGTGGTGGAGTCTCCTTCCCTGGAGACTTTCAAAAGCCGCCTGGACTTGTTCCTGTGTGATCTGCTCCAGGTGATCCTGCTCTGGCAGGGGGGTTGGACTAGATGATCTCTAGAGGTCCCTTCCAACCCCTACCACTGTGCATCTGTGAATCTGCTCACCACCCCGCAACTGACACACAGCCAGGTCTTGAGAAGTGAGAGTCAGAGCCCAAAAGCCTGAACAGCCAGAGCCCTAGAGTGACAACGTGAACAAATGGGGAAGAAACAGCTGACCCCCAACTCCCTAATGAACAAACCCATAACACCACTAACAACCGCTCCAAGAACTAACAATGGAGCAAAGGACCCAATTATCAAGCTAGCCAGAGTCTTAATGACACAACACCCCAACCCTAGGCCACTTCCTGCCTCACAACTGCACATGTGTACTGAGCATGAATTACCATGGAATGAAACACTCCTTTCACTGGCTGTCCACAATGGGGAGAAAATGAACTCTTTCATGCCTCAAACCAGCCCATGTGGATAAGCCAAAATGTAGTAATAACTGCATGCTCTGCTGTAGCATTCGTGGCACTGATAGGTTTTGCTGCATGTGTTTGTAAATATAGTGTAATTTCCTTCACTGCCAGCATGTGGTCAATTCAGTTCCTTGGGACTGGAATGTGACAGATGGTTGCATCAGTGCTTCTCAGCATTGCCACTTCAGGCTTTCATGCCTTTGACAAAGATGTCCTGATTAAAATCCTTTGCATGCCTGCATGCATGCCAAAATATGTATTTGTCCATTAGACTACCATTTTAAAGAGTGTTTAGATGATGCATCCAAATTCTTCCAGTTTTCATTAAATTGAAGCAGTTCTATGTGATCTTTAAACTGGGACATGGTCTTAAGATGTTGGAGATAGTTCATTAGCTCTGTTATTGCTTGGTACCCTAAGCAGCAACACTTGTTGCTTTTGTGCAGCCCCGCTATACTAAGTGTTTACATGCCCTGCTTTTACATGTAGTGACTTTTACAGGTTGTGACTTAAGTCACTTGTAACATTGTGCAACGGCAGGATTTTAGTTGTTATAGTTGTTAGCAGGGCTGTAATAAATTCAGTCTGGACTTAAGAAGATTTGTATAGGCTAGTAAGAGATGGATCAGTCTTCAGAAAAATCAGTAGAAGGATTTTATATATAAGAAGAATATGGGATTTTTATTCTGAGGCTGAAAAATAGTTTCAGGACTTAAAGTTGTTTAAAGAAATGAGAGCTAGCACCTGCTGGCAGGTGTAGAAGACTCTGAAATCCCTTTATTATGTGTATGTGATACCAGCTCTAAGAGTTAAGAATTTCACAGAATGCTAGGGGCTGGAGGGGACTCCGAGATCATCTAGTCCAACCCCCCTGCCAAACAGGTTCATCTAGAGCAGGTTGGGCAGGAATGCTTTTACATATCTCCAGAGAAGGAGACTCCACAGCCTCTCTGGGCAGCCTGTTCCAGGGCTATGACACTCCCAAAGTGAAGAAATTTTTCCTCATGTTTGTTTGTTTCTGCAAGATTTTAGTACCTCAGACAGAAGCTATTTTTCCATCTTTTTTGTTCTGATTGGTTTTCTTTAGGGGAAAAAGAACTCCTATGTCACAGCCATCCTGTTTGAAAGAGCCAGTCTTTGTTACATGTACTTTCAGTGACAAGTTAATTCTAGTGGCCACTATCAAGCTTTCCCATTTTGTAGTAAGAGTTTGGGGTAGTTTATCCTCAATGGGGTTAGGAAATTCTGGTATTTTTTTAAATAAAGGGACTCAGCCCATTTGGTCCAACTTCACAAAAAGTAACACCCCACAAGAGGGTAATGTTTAAAGAAACTAAGCAGAAGATGTAAAAGGATGGGTCAGCTAAGGACTATCCCCACAAATATTCCCATGCAGTGATGAGTCTAGGAACTACAATGGGCTGAAAGGTACCCAGGAGTAGAATGAATGAGTTGTGAAAGTTGGACACAACTGTGTGACTGGAAATCTGGGAGGCCAGAACTGAAAAAGGAAGTTTCCTAGAGTCTTGCTGCAAGCATTAAGTTTGCCTGCCCATCTGGTTTGAAAATTGAGTGTTTAGGAAAGAGTGAAATATTTAGGCTTAGTTTTATCTCTTTTTCCCAATATTCTGGTCCCATAGTTTTTGTAACCATTCGGTACAAAAGAAGGGATACTCGATATTTTTTTTAAATACCTCTAGCATGTTTAAAAGTTATCCCAAAGAGGCCCAAGCTGAAAGCTTTAGAAAAAGAAGCCAGATTACTTATGTCAGTAGTAGTATCCTCAAGAAGAAGAACCACTGCCTACCTATTAGGGGTGTGCCTGTGAAATAAATTGTGCATGAGGTGGCAGCAGAGATGAGCTTAACATGTGCTAATTTTATTCTAGCTAGTGCAGATGACAAAAGAAGGAAAAACCACAGGGATTTATTTGGGCTCTGAATACTTCTGGGCTGGTTGATACTCTGCAATGAAACACTTGGCATTGGTTTTTAATGGTTAAAATGAGGTGTATGCAGTCCTCTTCAGCCCTGTTGCAATGGATTTGATTTCACTGAAGATACAGCTATGAGTAAGAGCCAATAACTATTATTCTTTTAAAGTCCTTAGTGTGTATAAGTACTTTCTGGAATGAATACACTGGCATGCCCTCTCTGTAAGATTAGATAAATGAATTTTACGCATGATGTCACAAATGAGGATTTTGAAGGAGAGTGTGACCAGGCCATCAGTAGAGAAGGGCTGGAAATTTAAATCACCAAAAAATTGCTTTGCTTGGATAAAACTTTTTTTTTCTGGACTTCATTTGCACAGGGTCAGTAGTCTGAAGAGCTTTTTGGCTTAGAAAGTATGTTGTTATCCCAGTTCTTACAGTGTGGCCTTAGTAAGACATTGACTTTAGGTTAAGGAGTTGCAGCCCTGTTGATGGGTGTTTCTGAGACTGTAGATTTCTTAGCAGAATAAACTGTCTGCTCCACATCAGCTGAAGTTATCCAGGGCTGCTCTCACACTCTGTTTTGACTGCAGCTAGGCTGAGTGCTCTGGCCTTGGCCTCATTTTTTTCATCACAGCACCATTCAGGTCAGCACATCTTTGACAGAAAAATCTTGGTTATAAAATTCCCCACACATTTGTTGAAACTAATCTAATAACTTTCAGTCAACTCCCCCTCTCAAGATTTGCCATAAACATCTGTGAAGAACGGATGGGGCATGTGAGGCCTGCTGTAACAGTAAATACAGCTTGGTGGAACATCTTGATCTAAAATCAGAAAAAATCCAGTCTCAGTAACTGTTCATGTACTTTCCAGAATGTTCTCCTTTAACATAAGGTTTTTAGAAATGTCTTCCAAAGCCAGTCTTTTCTTTTGAGACACGTGCGCAATTTGGGCAAGATAGTGAGCAATGGCAGATTAGAGCAGAGAAAAGAATGAGATATGAAAGGATGTGAAAGCAATTAGGAGAGTAGCAGAGAAGTAAGAATGTCTAGTGAGGAATGGCAGAGAAGCTACGGAAGCTTAGTTGTCTTTTATTCAATGCCCTGGATGCCGGAGATGATAGAGAGTAGCTGAGAAATCAGGTGGGAATGTGGAATAACTTATGTGAGTCTGCTACTGGTGGTTTTGGCCAGCTTTAGAAGTGCACCAATACATGGAAGTCTTTCAGTAGAGAGGTTTAGCAAAATTGTAATGCGGTGTCTGTGTTTATTTAAGTTTACAAGCTGCCTTTGACATTTACACTTGACTGCAGCATCGGGTGGGTTTTTCAGTGAGTGTTTTTCAAGAGAGAAGTTTTTGAAGAATTTCTGTAAGTATAAACCTGTGAAAATTAGAATGTTAGTAAAATTTCTTAAGGTAATTTGTAGCTTTTTTTCCCATAATATGGTGTGATGTAAATTTGCAGATGGAAGGGTTTATCACTGAACAGTAGGTCATGAAAGGGGGACTGTGCTGGGTGGTTTAGGCCACTTAAAATATCAGCGTCACAAATATTAGGGGAATAGTTGTTATTTTTAATATGAATTTGTGAGAAGTGTAACTTAACAGAATTTGATGGCAAAGTCCCCTCTACTACTTATTTGACACAGAAAAGCATACAAAGGCAGAATCAAATTAGCAACGGATTAAAATAGTTTGTACATGGATTAGAAATTATTTACAGAGTCAGGGAAATCAAGGCAGGATTGGATTGTTGTGATATGGACTAGGAAAAAATAAATTCCTCCTGTTCAGTCACAAGGTTCAGAGTGGACCCCCTTGCTGTCTAAACTCCTCAAAAAAGAAGTCTAAATGCAGCTGAATCCACCTCTAGTCCCAGACCTGGTCAACGGTTTATGTCTAAGGAATTGGGGAAAGGATCATAGTGTGTGGAGTTTTGTACTTGGTGTGAAACTTGGAATAGCAACAATGTGGGACAGCAATAATTCAAAGTTCCTTAACACTATTCAGATATGCCACACAACTAGATGATACAATTCCCCAGCAAGACTTAACTCTCAATAAATCAGTACAGCTACTTAATCAAAGACTTAACAAAGTTATTGCCATAACATTGCATGCATACACTCACAGAGACAGAAATAAAGATAGATTACTTAGATGTATATAAAGGTACCTGTAAAATTTCCCCTTGAGCTTGGTGAAAATATTCACATTGGGTGTCAGTGCATCTCTCAACGGGTGAAGACTTGAGCCTCAAGTAGATTTTTCAGCCCAGGTTGTGTCAACTGTTCTCAGATTTCACAAACTAGAAAGAGGTATCCCACTCAGAGGGAGATGCTGGGTGCTGCCCACTGCAGTCCAGAAGAGCTCAAAGGGTCATCCTTGGAACCGCTATTTATAGGGTCTTGAGATAATTGATTTTAGGCATAAATATTTTTACAACCTGGCCTTAACTGGGGCAGGTGGTCATTGGAATTCCCAGCTGGTACTGATCTACCCAGACTGCAATATGGTTCAAGGTTGGCAGGGGATGAATTATTTCACTCTCATCCCCCACCATAACCAGTCAACTGACCCCTAGTATGGCCATTCTCCACTTTGGCGGTACAAGAGTGTTTTGATATGATAAGGGACGCTTAACCACCAAACTTCCTGCAGAATGGCTGAGTTTTGATGGGAATCTCTAAGGCCATAAAGCTGTCCAGGAGTTAAGAGGGGAAGAAATGCAGCACCACATAGTGTTCACTGTGAAAGAGAGAACTCTGTGGGTCTAGTTTACAATTACATTTAATAGTTTTTGACCAAGCAAATTTAAAAAAAAAAAAAAAAAAAAAGTGCCTTTCTTAATTTCTTACTGTTAGCAGTTACTGGAACGAGGAGCAAATGAAACCATTCTGTATCTCATCAAAAGTTGCTATCAGACTTCAAAACCAGAATAAAATAGCTTCAAACTTGGTTAATTTTCTGGGTGGTTTTTAGCTTCTACAATTCAGTCTGTCTGTAACCTATCAAGAACTCACATTTTGACACCCTGAATCTTGGAGCCATTTGTCCTTGACGTTATGGACTTGATCCATGCAAAGTTATACAATTAAGGAAAAACTATTCACATGAAAGTAATGGTGTATAGAGCTATAGTTCCTAAAAGGGGAAAATGCCAATTGGTTTGATTTATCATCTCATTGTGCAGAATCCTGTCAAAACTTCACATATTCCAGCCAGTTGACTTTGTAGAGCAACCAGACTATGAGTGGCGATTAAGTTGTGAATATACAGTGCTGCAGAGGAAGAGCACATCCAAAACCACTCAACTGGTGCTTTTGGGCTAATGCAGTGATTCTTCATATACTGGAATCAAAGTAGATGTAGCTTTAAAAAGGTTATAGTCACATTTAAAATATTTTGTGATGAGAAAGTGTTTTCCAACTGTCTTTCCATTCTGCAAATGTGAGTGAGTGTATCCATAGACTTTCCTGTAAAACAGGGAGTACTTAATACAGTAGAGAAAGAGAGCAGATTAGTTGGTTTTCCAAGATCATGTTGGTTTCCTTTAATGCAAAATTACATAGAATTTATGTTAGGTCTATATTTTTTTGTATTAATCACAAAAACATGCTTCCTGTAAAAGTATCTACTCTGAGACACGAGTGAATGTGGGTTTGTTATTTTTTTTTAAGATCTGGAATAAAAAATTCTGCAGTCAAGACATTCAAACTTCTTTTAATCTATTTTTTTCAGATAAATGCAGGCAACAGGTATTTGATAAAGGTCAACTTACAATTTATGAATGCAATAGCTTTGTTGTGAACAATACTTTGAACCACATAGTCAAATTCCTCCCTCAACTTTCTCTTGCATTCCCTCAAAAATTATCTGAGTTTTAAGTTTTTACTTGAAAATGCTTAGTTGTAGTATTTGTATGTTCATGCCTTGCAGCTTCTGCAGTTGAGTCAATTCTGCCCTGAATTTTATAAGACTGTTTCCTAATGGAAGAACACACTTTTCTCATTTGACAGGAT
Organism: Rhynochetos jubatus; assembly: GCA_027574665.1. Lineage (NCBI taxonomy): Eukaryota > Metazoa > Chordata > Aves > Eurypygiformes > Rhynochetidae > Rhynochetos > Rhynochetos jubatus. The sequence continues at coordinate 47,466,372 of CM050690.1, read as the reverse complement.
ACTAGAGTGAACTTATTTCTTTTCAGCTTGGTAACAAAAAATAGTATAGCTGTTCGTATATAGTATAGCTCTGTTTGTATGCTAAAAATGGATTAATTATGTCTTCTGGTGAAAAAATTTCCTGTTGGTGTTTGGTTCCCATGCTTCAAACCTGCCAAGTGAGCAAGAAGATAAAATCTGAGTATTTCCAGAACAGATGCATGTTAATCTTCATCTAGATATTTTTTGAACCATATCCTTTATTTCAGTTATCATAAACATAAGAAGAAAATGTGATTTTTGGTGTTTTCGGAATGATTTTGCGTCATTCTTGAATGGTAAGGGTAGGAGAAAGGGATCAAATTGTGGGTTTGTTTTGTTGTTGAGTTACAGCTCAACTAAGCAGGCAGCAGAACTCACAACTATACATACTGCAGTACATACCAGCTGCAGAGTCAAAACGAACATTATTTTGTGAACTACATCCTGGTAAATGAAAAAGTATAAATGGAATCAAAAAGAGACTAGCAGAGAGGTACAAAATGCCATTAATCACAAAGATGCAGGTATCTGTAAAGTACATCTGCTAGAAAATGGAAGGCCCTAGCACGAAAAGCATCATTGTGTGCTGAGTGCTTCCTGTGTTATTTTGTTAAGAGTCAGCTGCTGACCAATGTCAGAAATAGGATGTGTAGCTAGAGGAGTCTTTGACCTGAGGGAGAGGATGAAAAAGGGTCAAGCCCTAAGCTAATCCTACAGCCACTGAAGTTTGGTAACACCTCCCCTTTGTGTGCCTAGACTCAAACCCACAGAAAAGCTTTTGGAAAGGGCAAGTGTGCTGGTTTAAGTCAGGACTGAGGTAATCTTCACAGTAGCAGGTATGAGGCTATGTTTTGGATTTGCTCTGTTTGTACTGATAACACTTGGTTTTAGTTGGTGCTAAGGAGTACTTGCACCAATTCAGGGACTTTTTCAGCTTCTGATACTACATCTGTGTTCCCAACTTTCTCATTACAAACAGCGGGTGCAAGGGGACACAGTTCAGACAGCTAACACAAACTAACCAAAGAAGTATTTCATTCATATTTCATTTCATCCCTTGTATGTTAGGGAATATTTCAATTGTGTAGAGCTCAACGAAGGGGATGATGAGGTTGAGTGCTTGTGGGTAAGGATGAGTGGGAAGGCCAACAAGGCAGACATCCTGCTGGGAGTCTGTTACAGACCACCAAATCAAGATGAGGAGACAGATGAAGCATTCTACAAGCAGCTGGCAGAAGTCTCACGATCGCTAGCCCTTGTTCTTGTGGGGGACTCCAGACATCTGCTGAAAATACAACACAGCAGAGAGGAAAGAGTCTAGGAGGTTCCTAGAGTCTGTGGAAGGTAACTTCCTGACGCAGCTGGTGAGCGAACCTACTAGAGAAAGTGCTTTACTTGACCTGTTGTTCACAAACAGAGAAGGACTGGTGGGAAATGTGGTAGCAGGAGGCTGTCTTGGGCTTAGTGACCGTGAAATAGTAGAGTTCTTGATTCTAGGTGAAGTAAGGAGGGGGGTTAGCAAGACCACTAGCATGGACTTCCAGCAGATTTTGGTCTGTTTAGGACACTGGTTAAGAAAGTCCCTTGGGAGACTGACCTGAAGGACAAAGGGGTCCAGAAAGGCTGGTTGTCCTTCAAAAAGGAAGTCTTAAAGGCGCAGGAGCAGGGTGTCACCATGTGCTGTAAGACAAACTGTCAGGGAAGACGACTGACCTGGCTGAACAGGGAGCTTTTGCTGGGACTCAGGGGAAAAGGAGAGTTTACCACTCCTGGAAGAAGGGGCAGGCAACTCAAGAAGGGTACAGGGATCTCATAAGGTCACGCAGGGAGAAAATTAGAAAGGCTAAAGCCCAGCTTGAACTTAATCTGGCCACTGTTGTGAAAAACAACAAAAGATGTTTCTCCAAATACATTTGCCACAAAAGGAGAGGCAAAGAGAATCTCCATCCCTTATTGGATGTGGAGGGAAACATAATAACAAAGGATGAGGAAAAGGCTGCAGTACTGAATGCCTTCTTTACCTCATTCTTTAATAGTCAGACCAGTTATCAGCCCCCTGAGCTGGAAGACAGGGATGGAGAGCAGAATAAACCCCTCATAATCCAGGTGGAAGCAGTTAATGACCTACTATGCTACCTGGACAATCACAAGTCTACGAATCTAGATGGGATTCATCTGAGGGTACTGAGGGAGTTGGCAAAGGAACTTGTCAAGCTACTCTCTATCATTTACCAGCAGTCCCAGTTAACAGGGGAGGTCCCAGAAGGCTGGATACTTGCCAGTGTGATGCCCATCTACAAGAAGGGTTGGAAGGAAGATCTGGGAAACTACAGGCTTGTCAGCCTGGCCTCAGTACCAGGGAAGATTATGGAGCGGCTCATCTTGAGTGAGGTCACACATCAGGTGCAGGACAACTAGGGAATCAGACCCAGCCAGCATGGGTTCTTGGCAGGTCCTGCTTGACCAGCTTGATCTCCTTCTATGACCAGGTGACCTGCCTACTGGATGAGGGGAAGGCTGTGGATGTTGTCTACCCGAACTTTAGTAAAGCCTTTGACACCATTTCCCACATCATTCTACTAAAGAAGTTGGCAACTCATGGGTTGACAGTTGTACTCTTTGCTGGGTTAAAAACTGGCTGGAGGGCAGAACACAGAGGGTTGTGGTAAATGGATTTAGGTCAGGTTGGCCGCTGGTCACATTGGAGCCAGTCTTGTTTAACATATTTATCAGTGGTCTGGATGAGGGGATTGAGTGCTCCCTCAGTAAGTTTGCAGACAACACTAAATTGGGTGGAAGTGTTGATCTGCTCGAGGGTAGGAGACCCCTGCAGAGGGACCTGGACAGGCTGGATCGATGGACTGAGGTCCACTGTATGAGGTTTAAAAAGGCCAAATGCCAGGTCCTGCATTTAAGTCACAACAACCCCAGACAGTGCCACAGGCTTGGGGAAGGGTGGCTGGAAAGCTGTCAGGCAGAAAAGGACCTGGGGGTGTTGGTTGATGGCCGGCTGAATATGAGTCAACAGTGTGCCCAGGTGACCAAGAAGGCCAACGGCATCCTGGCCTGTATCAGGAATAGTGTGGTCAGCAGGAGCAGGGAAGTGATTGTGCCCCTGGACTTGGCATTGGTGAGGCTGTAACTTGAGTACTGTGTTAAGTTTTGGGCCCCTCACTGGAAGAAGGACATAGAGATGCTGAAGCATGTCCAGAGAAGGGCGACAAAGCTGGTGAAGGGTCTAGAGAACAAGTCATGAGGAGCAGCTGAGGGAACTGGAGTTGTTTAGCCTGAAGAAAAGGAGGCTGAGGGGAGACCTGATTGCTCTCTACAGCTACCTGAAAGGAGTTCATAGAGAGATGGGCATTGGTCTATTCTCCCAGTTAACTGATGATAGGACAAGAGGAAATGGCCTCAAGTTGTGTCAGGAGAGGTTTAGATTAGATATTAGGAAAAACTTCTTTACTGAAAGAGTGGTCAGGCATTGGAACAGGCTGCCCAGGGAAGTGGTGGACTCACCATCCCTGGAGGTGTTCAAGGAATGTGTAGAATGGCACTTGAGGACATGGTCTAGTGGGTATGGTAGTGTTGGGTTGATGGTTGGACAGGTGATCTTATAGGTCTTTTCCAGCCTTGGTGATTCTGTGGTTCTCTGATGCCATTGAACGTCATGCTCAGTATATAAGCCAGGGCTGGACTGGAGGGGCCATAGTTTTCGTTTGTTCATTAGTTGGTGGGTCGGTTGGCTTTCTTGATCTCTCTGTCACTTGTGGGGCTCACTCAGACTCTGCTGTGATTGCTCTCATGCTCTGACTCTTGCTACTCGGAACCTGGCTGTATATCGGTCAGTGGGTGGTGAGCAATTGTATAATTTGTTTTATTTTCCATAATTTTAATTACTTGTTATTAATAGTGTTGTTAATATTATTAGCATTACTATTTACTCATTTATATTCAATTATTAAATTGTTCTTATCTCAATCCCTGAGCTTCCTTGTCTTTTCCTTTGATTCTTCTCTTTCACTAGAGAAGGAGGGGGAAAGTAAGCAAGCGGCTATGTGATACTTTATTGCTAGGCGAGGTTAAACCACAACAGGAAGGTAGGGTGAGAAGGACAGACAGCAGGAGAACTAGTCAAGGATCCCTGTCTAGGAAGGTAGTGCGATGAGCATTGCCATTGTTTTGTTGCAGCATAGGACCATATAGCCTGAGTGTGGCTTTGTAGCTGTTGGCTCCCTTTCTCTGTGGTTGCACAGCAAAAGCCTGTTCCTTTTTCAGGGTGGGCCCTAAAATAATATTTCAAGGATTTCACCAGCCACAGAGAAGTCACATCCAAAACACCTGTTTCAGCCCTCATGCTAGACTTCAACTGTGCCAGGCATCATGAGGCAGAGCATGGTATGGCATAAGCCAGTGATGTCTGAGTGTGCTAGATGTTAAACACACTGCAGGGCTGCGCTTGATCCTCTTTCTTGATTCTGCTTATTTACTAATATTAGTGTTGCCTAAAGACCAGTTTACTGTTGCTTCTTTAACAAATAATCATCCTAATCTATTCACCACTGACACAACCCTGGCTACCTGGTAGTTACTGGCTTGGCTTAAACTGGCCCAACAAATGAAAAAGCTATAGTTGCCCAACCTATAGAAGCTTGGGCAAAGCACAGCAAAATTGTATTCTCATAAATAAGTTTGTTTTTTTCAACTGCTTTGATCATATATGTATATATATACACACATATATATAGTATATGATCATATATCTGCGTAATAATAAATATTTTACAGATTGTTTGTAGTATATAAAAACATGTATTTATAAAGCGGGCAAATCAACATTTGCCATTTGAACACTTTGCCTTTTTTTCCTCCTAGACTATGAGAGCTGTGTAGAAGGGACTGTATTGCAAACACAGTTCTAAACTATAACACACAACCTTCCTTGACATCTTGGGCTCCAATAGAAGGAAAGTTTCTGAAGATGGGAAGGAGAGCTGGCTTTCCTGTACTTCTGTTAAACCAGATTCACACAGACATGCAAACAGTGTTTTGGCACAGCAAGAAAGTCTGGTCTTTAAAGTGTCACACTGGTTTGGTTAAGGCATTTGATAACCTGTTTATGTGATTACTTCTGGCATAGAGATACTGTTAATGCTTTTGGATTAGAGGAGAGATATAGCAAGACAAATGTAAAATTACTGCTTTTCTGCTGGTTTCTGTGCATGTTCAGCATGGCAGCCGTATGTGTTTGGGAGAGCAGAAGGCATTGCAGGAGGAATTCCAGATTTATTTTTTCCCAACATATATACTTCACCCTAATTAATTCTCTACTTAATAACAAGAACTCCTGCCAAAGTCACATGCAAGTTGTAGTTACTTTCTGGGCATTTGACACTTGATGAAACATAACCAGTTCTTTTCTTTGGTTTATATACTCAAATTGAATGTTTGAGCCATAGTAATGAAGCAGAACACAGGCTATTGGCTTGAATAATGTGCTCTTGTTATTTTCAGTAATGTATTTTGGTGAGAAAATAAATTGTGGATTTACTTTAAAGAAATACTGGTATCTTCATTGTTTGAAGTTAATTTTGACCTCCTTACAAGACTTGCTGTGCAAAAGGCAAACGTATGTGTTCTCTGCCAGGAAACATATGGGCCAAAAAGAGTCAGTCCATAGCAGTACCTGACATTTGCTAACAGGAAACTCAACTGTCACATGTATTTGCTAGCCCTTCACCTGACCATTCAAAACTTACAATTTCTGACAATTTGTAATTGAGCACAAACTATTTTACTCTTTTATTTCTATTTCTTCATGTTGACTTGTTTTTAGGCCACCATTCATCCTGGATCCCATCCAGACCAAAATCCTGGCTCAGGATAGCCAAAATGGCTGGTAACCACAAGATGCCCAGCATGTCCCCCAAATTCTGTTTGAAGGTTAAACTTTTTTTTGTGTGTGTTTATGTATGTGTGCATATATATGTCTGTGTATATATTCATATATGAACAAACAATATTTTTTTCTTCATGAGGAAAGAATCTGTAGCCTTGTCCTTTTGGAAAACCACTGAAAAATGTAGTATCCAGTAAACTCCAGTGGATGCCTTCACATAATTTTAGATGTGTACAGCAAAAGAGCATCTTAGTTTAAGAAAGGATTGTTGTAGTTTAACCTAGGGGGAAGATGTGAAACGTCTTACTTACGTTAACCTTTTTTCCCCCCCAAAGTTGCTTTCATTATTGCAAATACAAGATTTTTAAGTGAATGTACTACCTTGTCTCCACATGATGGCACTGGATGTTAAGGGATCGCAATGTCTAGCCCTGTGAGGAATAAATTACTTCTGTTAACCAGCAGTAGGAAAATAAGCTGTCTGACATGTGAAAAGTAAATGCTAACCATGTTTTGAAAAACTGAGATCTCCTGTTCAGTCAGGAATCTGAACAGAAGGGTTCAGTAATGATAATGAAAAAGTACATTTACCTTCTTTAATGTTCACAGTGAAGTAACTTCTGCATAAGATTTTGATGTGTTTTGAAAACTGTTTCCCACTGGAAGTGTTGCCTCTGAAACAGTATGTTGAAGATAAGTCAGGTATATATGCCCTCTCCTATAGCTTGGAAACAAGGTCAACTACTTGTAAAAAGTACTCTTACAGTTTGAGGGAATGTAGTAAAATACTGTTGAATGTTTCTCTTAAATTGCTTGGAAGTGCTCAGACAACAAGTTTTGGTCAAAAGAGACATGAAAATACTGAAAGTATTTGGACAGATAATTTAAGTCTGGTCATGAAGGTTTTATAAGTAAGACTGGCTTTTTAGTCAATTTTGCTGTATAGCTAAACAAACCAAAAGCTCTGATTAAAAAATCAAGTTCATTCCCCCCCAGATGATACAATTTCCCATCTGCAAGAGTCATAGAATCATAGAAATCTCCCAATGTCTTATCCTTCCTTCCATGAGGGAATCTTTTCCTGTAGATGTTTCTTTAATTGAAAGATTAAGTTCTTTTCAAGGCCTCAGAAATATTTTTCTTCTTTTTTTTGAGACGGGATTTTTTAGCAAGTAACTCCAAAGAAATCAAAACACACTGGATCAACAGACATAGAAAGACTAATTAAAGAAATTAGTTAAAACAGGGTGTTTTTAATAGTCTTTTGTATTTCAGATTTAACCCACTCCAAAGTACCACCTTGTAGATTCTCAGGTAGTTCAATTGCTTATAAAATCAGGGGAGTATAACTAATCTACAGCAACTGAGTATTTAGCCCATTGTTTCAGGCTTCTGGAGAGAACTGGAGAGAGTACTGTAAATAATGGTTATTTACCAGGAGGTCTTAAGTAGAGGCAAGATAAAATTCATGCCGCTAACCGTATTTATCAGTATCGCTTCTCTCTTTTCCAACTTCGGCTCACAATGGCTATAACAATGTCAGCCTTGTTCCCTTGACAGTGCTTCTCCTGTAAATCAGATAGTATGTACAAATTTGCAAAATTTTTCTCTCTCTTAAACAACAGAGACTTAATTTTCTTAGATTTTGAACTAGATGGAAAAGAAAATATCAGTTTTCAGTATTTTAAAGAAATATATGTGGGAAAAGGCAATCCTATTTAGTATCTCAGTGTTGTGGCTTTTTGTCAAGACATTGAGATAGTGTGCATTTAACTTATAAACAGCTCATTAATTTCTCTTGACTAGATGTATCTGATAATGTTATTCAGAGCTTAGTCATCAGCCCAGGCTAATTTTTTCTCTGTTAATCAAAATGCAAATGTCAGATTATTTTGTGTTCCTATTAATCCCATGCCTATTCCTGGTCAGGAATGTACACTTTGATACAAAAATTCCACTTCCTTCAGCGTGGACTGGGGCTCTTGGGAAACAATACAAAAATAAGCATGTCAGACACTGTGGCATTTACTCTCATCCTGTTACTGCTGTGGAAATATAAGTTGTGGTTAACAAATGGTCACAATACAGTAATTGAACAAGAGGAAACACCTGGATCCAAGCATAGCTGACAAGGCAACAGGCAGCTCTTGTCCATTCCAGAGAAATGCTGAGAGGCTGGCTGCCTTATCCCAGAGTGGTTGTGAGGAAACCCTGTTCTTAACACCACCCTTATGGGGAAAAAGCCAGTGATCCTGCACTTGAGATCTCTCCAGAGAGGGCACTCATGACCAACACACACAGTTTAATTAAATGCCAAATCAGGGATGTTGTGGTGTTAGGTTTTTTTGGGGGGTTGGGATGGGGGCGGGGGGGTGGAGAGGCAGTTTGGTTTTGGTGTTTTTTGTTTGTATGGGTTTTTTTGGGTTTTTTAAAAATCTATTTGTGTGTTCTGTGGTATGCAAAGGAGGAGAGCCACAGGGATGATGGGAGTCACATCCTACCCCAGTGCATTTTTTCAAGTGTCGGAATTTCATGTTGTCTTGAATAGGCATGAAAAACAGAGTCTGAAGTTCTCCAGAGAAGGATATTCTGGAAGATAAATAGACTTCACAGCAATATTCTGAAATAAAAATAAGCAAAATACATGAAGATAGATGAATTTTGCCATAAATTTTGCCTTCTGGCAGGATTTTATGCCAGGAGTTGATTCATTCTACTGCTGGTTATATATCTGTACTAACAAACCTGTATATGCCCTGTCATGCACACTTTCTTTCAGCCCAAAAACAATTTTACAAATAAGTCATCCTACTCCCTTTTGGATAGTTCTTCATTGTTTCTCATTAGAAATTGACTTCAGATACGTACTGGTAAGAAATGCTAAATAAGGGACTAGTAGTATTTGAATACTTTGAAATAGGGAAATATGAAATAGTTTTAACGGAATTTTAAAACAAAAGGAAGTAATATGCAATCCCAAAATACCTATATCTATAGCATGTTCACACCAGAGAATTTTTGATCTCTCATTCATTGATTGCAATAATGAGTATGAAATTAGAATGCACTAATCTGCATCTCAGGTTTTATGTTAGCTTGGTTTTAACATTAAAATTACAGCAATTTGAACTTCAACCATTTTCATAGGTAAAACTGGAAAAATCAGACTCATTAGTTTATTACGTGGAGGCACCTAGGATAGACTGTGGAACTAGAAGGGATGTCTCTCTCCTAATGCTAGAGTTCCACTTGCATTTCTATATTAAATTAGAACCATGTTTTTCTCCATTCATCTTGATTTTTTCCAGAGCTGCATGGACTTTCTGAGGAAGTAGCAAATATTGAAAAATCAGTATAACAACAGACAAGACTTACTGCTTTTTCTGATTGCTTGTTTAACATTTTTCCCCACAGATATCAGTAAGGATTTAATTAGTCAATTTTATTATTCAAGTAAACGTCTGAACTTTCTTTTGATGCTGGGCTCACCCATAACCAACTGGAGTTTGTGGGACTCAGAGGCTCATCTGTGGTGTCTAGAGATTGATAAACATATAAAGGGACACCGAGAACCCAATTCAAGTTGTCTAAGTCTTTATCTGGAGTACTTGTACCCATCCTGTGATCGTACGTACTTCTAGATCTTTTCTTACACTTGTCAGTCAATTCTGAGCTTCCAACAGAAGCTTTTTATTTCTGCCTGTGTCAGTAGTAGGGATATCTATTCTGACAATCATATTTCAGTTACTTATGTCTTCAAGTTTTCTCAGTCCTTACGTGACATCTTGTTCTTTCACAAATATCTTTGTGCTCTGCTTCTCCTAACAGTTATATTTTAGATGTGTATTTCAGGTTTTTGTGTTTTTATTGTCTCTCATATATGGACTGGAGAAGAATTGTTACTAGTACTAGCATGCTCAGTTAATCCTAGAGCTAATATCCAGTTTTATTCTTCATCAAATATTACGCCAGCAAAAGGCCGTTGTGCTTATACTTGCCTTTGGTAAAGGGCTTAAGATGAAAACAGGAAATAACTTCAGATTGTTTCTTAGTTCTTCTTCCAGATCTATCGGCTTAGGTTGAGTGACTTAAGAGCTCAGGTAGAGTCCATTAATTGAGAATATAAAGCTTACCATCAACCTTCTCTCAAGGATCCAAATACAAGGCAACCTATTGAACTTCATTCTGTTGTCCTACTTTTGTCATTTTCCTCCAAGGAGAGAATGACTTTCCTTGCAAATAACCTGAATAACCTGAATCTTCTCTTCTTTGTCCATCCTCCACAACACATGCCTGACACATTCTCTCCTAGCACCAGGTCTTTAACAACAGCATTTGTCAGAAGGCCATTCTGTGCTGTGGTTACTCTGGAGCCTTCTCTTGCCCAGTTCCTCTTTTCTCAAGCTGTAATCTCTGTTTTGTCAAGATTTACTTCCTTTCTTTTATCTTTTCATGCATAGTACTCTGTCAGGTGCTGCACCTTTCTTAGGGGAGCAGCAAACCTGTTTCCCTGTGGTTTCCCTACTGCCTCTGTAGTTAACTTTCATTTTCTCCATCACATTTTCAAGATCTTATGTAGATTACTGTTGTCTCCAACTATATTTGTGGTCACACTTGAGCCTATGACTCTCAACAATCTTATGTGGAAAAGCAGTTTTATCAGGTACCTGCTTAAGGTTGATGTACATCCTCCATGTTCTGCATAAAATTCTCTTTCTCTTGTGCTGCCTTAGCAGTCCTTACTGGGTTTATTGTCCCTAACTCCCAAAAAATTATGGCATTTTCTTTAGAGGTAGTATTTTTCTGGAAGTACATTTTCAAAATCATATTCAATGAGTCCAAAAGTTCTTTTCTTTTTTAAGTTACTTTTGGTCATAAGGACACTGGAAAAACAGAGAACCTACCCACAGCCTTTTTCATCAGAGCATTACAACCACACCTTAAGTTCAGTCAGTCCCAGATTCAGTGGTTTATGGTAAATAGCACACAGCTCTTGTTTAAACATTTGTGTGAAGTTGCAAGTGTACTATAAAAGACATATGATGTGGGGTTCAAAGCACTTCTATACAAACTTGTATCTGAAGAAGCAGTGTAAAACGGTTTCACAATATGGTGTCTGTGTTTCTTAGTGGGACAGCAGTGGCTCTTTTATGATACTGCCCTTCTCAACACCAACTGAGTCCCAGGACTGCCAAGTTAGATTAAAGTGCAAAAAGAGAAGCTCTTCAAACTAAGGTTGTGTGGTTTCCCTTTGTGTGAGTCAGAACACAACATGAGACTCTCCAGCTAACTCAAAAATGCACCTGCTTTTCTTTCTCAGCAAGCTAAGACAATGCTGCCAACCCCCGCAATTTAATTATAGCTATTTGATGTTTTACTTAATGCCTGGTTTCTACTAGCATTTGACTGTGTAAGAACTTCAGCTTCCACTTAGAGAAAAATGGAGATTCTAGCCATCAAAATGCAGACATTACCAGGCAAGTGGGATCCAAATGCACAAAACAGCTCACAGAATGAATGAATGAGGAGAAACATTCTTTGCTGAAGGTTTGAGAAACATATGCCAGAATAATTTTGATGTAATTGTTTTTTTCTTAGGAAAATCTTATGTTGGCTTCAAATAATGGGCAGAGAAGACATCAATTTCCAGTTTTGTTTGTAATTACAGAAATAGGCTGTGAATGGGACAATGAAATTTGCACCCTTATTTTTATGTTATAAAGAAGACTTCATGTTGATATTTTAAATTAAAAAGTTTTAAAGCTTTTTTGAGAATTTTCAGAGAAATGCATTTCTCTGGAAAATACAGTATCTGCAGCATCAAAATTACCTACAGAAAACCAAATTCTCCTGAGATAAAAGTAAATTCAGAGATGTGATTTATATTTTTCACACAGTTTAGAGCTTCTCATTATAAATATCTGTCAAAATATGATCCCCTCCCCTTCTTACTGGAGAGGCCTTCTCCCTGAAACATTTTGCTAACACCATGTGTAGGAAAATGAAATAGTTCAAATCTACCAAGAAATCTGCACAGCAGGTTTTTCCAAACTGGAACTGAAAAAACAAAGAGAATATAATAATATACCCTCTCAATTGTGATAAAGAATTGTGTGAAACTTACAGATACTAAATTAAAGGCAAAAAGAAAATATTTATGTGAGCATAGAATCATAGAATGGTTTGGGTTGGAAGGGACCTTAAAGATCACCTAGTTCCAAGCCCCCTACATCAGGTTGCTCAAAGCCTCATCCAGTCTGACCTTGCAGACAGTCATGGATGGGGCGTCTACAGCTTCTCTGGGCAACCTGTTGCAGTGCTTCACAACCCTCTCAGTGAAGGGTTTTTTCTTGATATCCAATCTAAAGCTACACACTTTCAATTTAAAGCCGTTATCCCTTGTCTTGTCACTACAGGCCCTTGTAAAAAGTCCTCCCCCTCAGCTTCCTTGTAGGTCCTCTTCAGGTAGTGGAAGGCTGCTTTAAGGTCTTTCTGGAGTCTTCTCTTCTGCTGACTGAACAAGGCCAACTCTTTTAGCCTGTCCCCATAGGAGAGGTGCTCCAGCCCTCTGATCATCTTCATGGCCTCCTCTGGACTTGCTCTAACTGGTCAATATCCTTCGTATGCTGTGGGCCCCAGAGCAGTTAGAATTCACTGAAATTAAAGACAAGGCAAGAAACATAGCAGGATAAACAACCAAAATAGATGATTTTGCAGCTGTTTCTAATGTCTACAGTTATTGCAGCCATGGCAAAGCACAGTTGTATTTTCTGGTGCAAAGGCATTGACTATCTAAAAAGCAGATAGTCTTATTTTGGGTGAAGTGCAACCAGTGCAGTTACTGCATGAAATCCCCCAGAGCTTTCTCTGAGAAAGCTCAAGTTCCACTGCAAGGTGAACTGAAGTGTCACTGCTGTGAAGGCACTCTCATTGACTCACAAATGTGAAGGCAACCGTGATGAACAAATGGCAGACTGTTTCACAGGATGGCTGCTCTCTGTCAAACTAAGGTAACTTAATTAAAGTGACTCAGGTGTAGCTATTTTGCATGGATTTTCTGCTAGAGGTATAGGTTAAGAGGATGCTAAGGTGTCTCTGCTGACTAGAAGTAGATGCAATTATGAGTGGTAAACCTGCAGAGCACAGCAACTTCAGTAATGCCTTCTTGATGGGACCTGTGTCAGGCAATGCTTGACAAATTCTAATGTCATCAGAAAGCTTTATTGATAAATGCTTGTGCTCAGAAATGCAATGAAATGCTCATTTTCAGTGTTCATTGCTACAATCTGCAGTTAGAAATTGCTTCAGTATCTTCCCTGAACCTGCCTTTAATGAAACAGCAGTCAGCCTTTTACAGGGCTGAAGGCCAAGATGCTGAAACTTGGCTTTCAAAATACTATATCATGCAGTGGTTGAGATTAATCAGAACAATCTAAGAGTACTGAAAAGATTTTTAAAATACTATGGACATTTTTGCGGTTTTATGATGCGTAATGAAATCTCCTAGAATAAGGCTTGTTGTCTCGATGTTTTTTCCTTTGTTTTTAATCTTTGACATGTCAGATGTATCAAATTAATCATGGAATCACAGAATAGCTCAGTTTGGAAGGGACCTTGAATTCTCATTTTGTTCAGCATTTCATGGGAAAGGGACCCTAAGTGAAATTATGTAGCACCCTGTCCAATCGCATCTTGAAAACCTCCAGCAATAGGGACTTCACCACATCACTGGGAGGTTGTTTCAGTGATTGATTGCCCTCAATGTAAAAAAATTATTTTTTATTTCAAGATGAAATGGATTCCATTTCCTATTAAAGTATTTTAAGAAGGATAGAGAATATGGGGAAGACCTTTGCATATTCCTTTTATTTTTCTTTAAATTGATAAAATAGCCTTCTGGGGCTTTAGATTTGGCATATCATATTAAAATTAAAAACACCACAATCCCATTTGTACTCTGCAGGGATGTGATAGAGGAGCCACTTCTCAAAACTCTGGCACTGGAATTTTCCTTGCAGTTTTGTACTTGTGACCTTACAGTAAGCATATAAGAAAAATGGGGCCTCTAGGAAAAAGTGAGTTTCCATCTTATTATTCTCTTGCATGACAGCAGATGTACAGACAGCTTCATCACGGAGCTGTGAAGGGCACTTCACAGATGGCAATGTGACTGCTGGTGCTGACAGGGGATGTACAAATAGTGTAGAGAAGTGTAGGTATTGATTGCTGGGAGTCATAATTCTGGTTCTTTACCAGAAATGTCTTCAGTCTGTGGCATGATTACAATCTGAATACCTTAAAATATATGTTTGAATGTATGCACACATTCTGTTAGCTGGTGTTTTCTTGTGGCTTGTTCCCCAGTATTTTGATACTCAGAAGACTCCTGTAACTACTGGTCCACCTGTAACCATCTTCCTTTCAACCTTGGTCTATCACAGTTCCACTGCATATCTGCTCTGATAGGCAGCCACAGCTGTGGCACACCTGTGAATCCTCCCATCTGTTTCAATCTCCTTCGTCCATTTATAAGGAGAGGTGACAGCACAGGCATTTTCCTCCCCAGCTTTGCAGGAAGGTTTAGGATGAATTTTCAATCTGTGGCTAAACCAATCTAATAATAAGCTGCTGCTGAAAGGAGCAGTTCTTCTCCTGTCTTCAGGTTCCCTCTCTGTGCCCATTTCTCTTGAGATGCTAACTGATCTGATTATAACTTGTTTGGTTTTGGTTTTTTTTATTCCCCAGATGGATTTTCCATGTCTGATTTATGCTGTAATTGCACAACAGATGTGTCTGATGCAAAGGGACTGATGGCAACCTTCAGGGCTGGAAGATGGGGTGGGAGTGAGTGCAACCCTTTTTAGCAGTAGCTCGCACACTGACCTTGCTGCAGCATGAAAAGTTGCTCTCAAAACAAGAAGTAGGGAGATAAATGGCTGGCTAGAGATTTTCCCAGGAGAAAAGGTTATAAATTCCTCTAGCCTCATGGCTGCAGTGGAAGAAGGTTCCCAGTGATATGGGCAACCTGGATGAGATTGTAGGAGGGAGTGGAAAGGAAAAGATTTAACTTCCTTTCACTGCAGCCTGGCCAAAAGCAGCCTACAATATCATAGATTCTGTTTGTGGGTTTAGTAATTTTTCATTACTGCTTCAAAGCAACAGAAAAAGGCTGAAAAAATAGTGTTATCACTGATTTTTGAAATATCAGCCTAAACATAGTGAAGGCTGTATTACTAATCACTTACCAAAGTAGGAATGTATGTGGGGTTTACTGATGTATTAGCACTTATACTAGGATTCATGTTAAAGGTTATAAACTTTTAGGTATTTCTATTAGTAAACAACAAATTTGTTGACATGAAAAAAATGTAGCAATACACAGAGAAGCTTTCATGCTTCTGAAATATCTTCTTCAATTTACATTGGAGAACCTGGCATATTCTTCCCTTGTTTGTCATAGTTCAAGAGCGTGCTACCTTTTGCACAGAATTCTTCAGATTAATTTTTACTAATGTGTTAAGGGCCTTTCAAAGGAAACCCCTTATATTTGCTACTACCTTTTGAAATAGAAGTAAATCAGTTGCTCCAATAATGAAAAATGTGAATATATCTTCAATGTAAATTAACTGCAGTACTAAATAGATCCATTGTCTGTCTGTGTGTGTCTCTTTATGTGGGCTCACATGCCTTTAGCTTTAATTAAGGTGACTAATTTTATTTTCAGAGGGTTAGGTATTCCATAAGACAGGACAGTAAGAGGTAGCATTATGATGTGATAGCTGTTATGTTATTTAGAAAAGAGAATTGCATAACTAGCCTTTTGCCACACGAAATCATTATGCTTACATTTGAAATGTACTGTTTGCAGCCTTTGTGGAAGTAGTAATCTCTTACATTAAATAACTGCTTTTATGAACATTTACTTAGATTACCTGATATTATATTGTTTTTTGATGAAAACATAATGTATTTGTATAATCCTAGATCAATGGCAGAATTTAGCTGTGGGGAAAAAAATGTTCCATTTTGTCTGTGTCAGTGTGATCTGTTGCATTGCTGGGTGTGTAAAACATTCATTATGGAACTCCTGAAGTTTTTACTAGAAAAGCCCTGTCACCTTTGGCATTTCTGGGTTGGCCAGTGTGATGACTTTCATTCCTTTAAGGCCTTAATTTAACCAAAATAGTGGATAAGAATCACTTGGAAGGTATCAGATTCCTCATCTGGAATTTCGTAGCACATTGTATAGAAATTCAACTGTGTGGGTTTATTTAAAAGATCTATCTATCTCTTTCATGACACACTCTCAGAGGATGACATCATTGTGAAAAGGGGCAGCTTTTCTAAAGGAAGCAGGATTCTTGAAAAAGAAAGACATACTCAGCATCCCACATTGCTCTAAAGTTCAGCTGTTATACTGCTGATACACTCACCCTCTCTGCTGAGACAAACCTGTCTCACTTCTCAGCAGTAGCTCTCACTTCCGTAATATTATTAAAACAAGGACAAAATCAAACAGCAAGAAAGCTAGCATCCTTCTCATTAAGATCTCAAATATCTCTTCATATGCATTATTCCAAAGATCTTCATGTTATTCTGAGATGACTTTTGAGGCAAGCTAGCTAATATGGGAATGGGAAAGTTAGGAAGTGTTTATAATTTCTTAAATAATAAAATCTGTTCAGTGTTGTTACTCTTTTTTTTTTTTTCTTTTTTTTTTTTTTAATGAGACAGGTATAAAATGTGTATTGACTGATATTACTGAAATGCACTATATCAAATCACAATTCCTATATAATGCAGTCATGTCTTTCGGAAGGCATCCTAATTCAAACTATGTATGTCCAGCATTGTAGTGATAAAATTGCACATTGCTTGTTTAATGACTAATAAGTCTACGGTTTAAAGATAGAAATATCTGTACACTTTTATTCTGCTTTGTCAGTGCCAGGTATAAGTTTAAATCAGTAATTTTTTTGGAGCTGCCAGTCACAAGATATCTAGTACTCTCCTACATGCAGACACCAACCGAATTTTATACAGCTGCCTGCATAAATCAACTATAGGAAGAGAAATAGAAGTTTTAACAAAACTGGGTGTTTTGGCAGCAGAAGTGCTGTCATATTATGTTAGATGTTACATCTGGGCTGCCCTAAAACAAAATTGGACAGTAAATAAAAATGTGGAGAACGTAGACTAATTTTGTAATCTTGGTTCTTATGATGAATTATGTAAATGATGATAGGGATTTTCCTCTTTTTTTAGTATTGCTACAGTGCACACTAAAGAATACAAATAAAGGAAAATAAATCAATATTAATACAATATAATTCACAAACACACCTTCTGAGGTACTAGGGAACAATGAGTTAGTGCATTGAGTGCCACCAGTGGTTTAAGACTATGACACTTTATAGATATTACACTGCACTCTGTGGTGGTCCATTCCCATTCCTGCCAACCTTCAACGTCAGTCAGAGTGAGTGACACAATTTTCAAACTACACTCCAAGTAGTTTGGAGCAGGACAGGGTTTGTCAGTCTTGTGGCAAAACCATAATGGAGACACTTAAGAGGAGTCTGCAATAGGGCACATCATTGCATAAAAGTAAAACACGCAGATAGGAATGTAAGAGTTTGACTTAAAGCTATCTATATCATAGTGATGCTTTAGATACCACTAGAGAAGGTCCTGCCACCCCACAACTTATTTTTGTTCCCTTTTCCCCCTCCCTTTTCCAGATACAACAGCCTTCCCTGCCTCAAATTTTACAATTTTCATCTTGTTCTTACCCAGATTTTAGAAGTCTCTGTAGATTAGGGTTATATAAACATATGTCAGTGTTGACCATCAGAATATGGATGATACATACACTGAATGCAAACCAAAATCTTATGGCTTTCTCTGCCAAGCCAGGCCAGGCTCACTGGTTTGTGCAACGGTTGGTGCTAAAGATTACAGCAGTATATGTAAATGTGAGATAACCACTATGTTATGACAGGAGACCAAGGAAGCTACATAGTCTCCAAAGTAAATATCAGTTATAATATGGCTTTTCCTTCAGACATTTGAATATTTTACCCTCCCCAACATTTTACCCTTCCCATTTTGCCCTGACAATGGTAGATACTGGCTGTCCGGGCTCAGGGCTGAGACACCATTTAGAAATGTTCCATGTGTTTATTGTTTTCACTTTTACTTGGTCCCACAAAAATAGTTTTAATGTGCCAAACTGCATATGTATGGGAGAGCTCAAGCAGTTGCTGTGAAAAACGCTGCCTAATATTCATATCACATTTCTACACTGAAATTCCAGTGTAGAAGTGTGCTGAATAGACAAGACAGGGAAACAGGTTGTGCCAAGGTCATTTTCTGAGTTTACCATGGGGTAACTGTGCACCAGGTAGTTTTACTAGTAAGAAGTTAGCAGTCATGTTGCTTGCTTACTCCCCTCAGAAAATTGGTTATATAAACTACACTGTTATTTTGAATGACCTATGTTAAGTAGGATATTCATGCACCTTCACAAGCCTGCCAAAGAAAACTTTCCCATGCATGCACAAAACAAGAAAAGTAATGGAGTTACCTTGAAAAGACAGTGCAGTTGACAGAGGGCATGAATATAACAAGTGGGTTTGTTTTGCAAAATGTCTATAGTGGTGAAGGTGAAGGAGTGCCAGTGATAGCACTGCAAGGTGTGGGAGGACGGGCAGGGATAGAACCTCCATGTTCTCTGAGAGATGCCTGATCTGACTGTGCCTGCAGTCAGGATGCTCACAGCAACTGCCAGAATCAGCTCATATTTCCAGCAAAACGCACATCATGGGGCATGGAGCCTCCAGATAAAAAGAATCAGTGTCTTAAGCAATCAGTGACCCTTGGGCCAAACACACCTGGCCTACCCCTCTTTCCTGGGGGAGAAGAGGTAGGGCTGTGCTGGGCTGTGAATGCTGCTGAACCAGCCAATATCTTTCTCTGTTTCTTTATCTCTATCAGCCTGTCACAGAAAGTCAGGTCTTGGTATTGGCTAAGAGGATTAAGGGAGCTCAGTAAAAACATCTGGGCGGGGAACCTGGGCAGGAAAAAGCAAGTTTGCACCATCCTCTGTGTAAGCACGGTGGTGGAGGCCATGCAAGTGGGACGCCTGCTATGGGTATGTGGCACGCAACTGCTTGTACAATGGGTGGGAAGCAGCACTCCAGGGTCCCCACCTCCACCTCCCAAAAGTAAGTAACAGATCTGTGAGTAGACAAAAATAGAAGCACACTGAAAAGTTGACAGCAGTGTCTTTTGAGTCACAGTGAATATCTCAGGATTGCATTTATGGCTTTTAATCAAAATCTGGTTGTTTTCTGAAAGGCTGCCTTTCTTTACACTTTTTAAAATGTATATAGATTTTGGAACTGAAGCACATCTAAATATTAAATGTAATTATCTTCAAGTCTCCTTTTTCAATTAAGTTGCTAAGATTAAACCACAGCTTCATAGCAAAACAAGTCAAGGCTATGGAAAATATTTTAATGTTATTGGCTGAGAAAAACTTTCTTGGAACAGCACTAAGGGAACTTTCCTATTAAACTGTTGGAGATGCAAATTCACCCCATTACTAGTGCTGTAGGAAATTACCTGAAATACCAATGCATTTCTGATACTTTTTTTCAGAATTTTACAGTATTTCCATTCAAAGGTGTATGTGAAGCATACTATTTTCAAATCAAATAAAAATCTAGGGGTTTTAGTCTCCAGAGTTGGAAGCTAGGATATGACACACTAGTTGCAAGCCCTGTAAGAACTGACCCTATGGCATCTGTTAAACCTGAAAGTCACATACAAAACTTTAACTACCTGAAACAACATTAAAGGGACTATAGGAACATAACTCTGAAACTGAGGTCCAAAACAATCCCTGGCTAATAATTGCTTGAACTCACTAGTCTGTCCTGTCTTCCCTCTCTGATTGACTTGGTCAGAGACACCTCAGGGCTTTTCGACTTAATTCCTGTCTCCTCCTTTAACCTTATTGTGACCAGACCCTAGCAAAAGCACTGCATATGCCTCCTCTGGGGTCCAACCCACACAGTGTGGCAGCAGCATCGAGCTTTTATATGTTAACCAGGTAGCTCCTAGGATTATTTCTAAATTATTTTTTTTTTAATCAAACAGGTACTTAATATAAAATACATATAGAATGATAGGTGGAAACCTCCTGTTCCATGGGAAATTCCTTATCACTGGATTGTAGCTTCACACTCTTATGATATGTCTTCCTGTAAGAAATGAATCATTCCTTCTTTTCTTGAAGTCTTGCTCAGTTTCTTGGAGCTGAGTGGATGACAACTTGTATCACAATGAGAATTGTTTAAAGGGAAATAAGTGATGAAGTGTTTCTTCATGACAAAAAGCTACACCTGAAAAAGCACACCAGCTTGTCTGGATCACAGGGTGGTGGTGCTGCAACAATGTGTTACTGACTCTCTAAGATTTTGTGTGATTGGAGAGTACTTAAATGCAAACTATAAAGTTCTGTTTGATGTATGAAATCCCTATGCCAGAAATCTTCTGGGAATGTAATCCAACCTCCTTTGTCAAGTCTTGTCATGAATTTTCCAGAAAAGGAGGGGTTACTAAAACTTGTCAATTATCCTTCCAGAAGTTTCTTACTATAGCACTGGGGTGGATCAAGTCTAGCTGTGTGGAGTTCAAGTTCAGAAAGTTGAAAATCTCCAGTGTATTAAAAGGGGAAATTACAAGTTGAGTCTTTAAAGTCACAGAAACAGACATGCTGATTGGACTAAGGGAAACACAGGAAGTGGCCCTAGGACACCCCTTTTGAAGCTTGTCTATAGGAATAGATCCTGAACTGATTCAGAGTGTGCAGAACAGAGTGTCATACTGACCAATGCCCATGGGTGGAAAGGAGAACAAGGAGCTAAAAAATCCTTCCTGAAATGCTTTCTTTAGGGAGAGAGGTATAGCTTGATGTGAGCATAGCACATTTGTATGGCAGACTGCCTTGTGGTTTATACTGAAGTGTATGCTTGTGTAAGTACTCTGCAAAGCAATGTGCTGGCAACGGAAAGAGTCACACTCACACAGAATATTTCCGTGTGCCAAGTCTCGGTCCCTGGGTAGCCCTTGTTACCGGCTTACCCTGCAAAGGACAAGGTGCTGAGAGAGCCCTGCATGGAGTTTTTTTGTGTGACAGCAAGAGGAGCTGCTTTCCTCTTTGTTTATAGTTGTCTAAAGCATGAAATCCAGACTGCAAATGGGTTTAAAAGACAGACCACCTCCCGGGTGTATGGATATTTCTGGTCATCTGCATGGATGTCCACAAAATTACCATCTTTGCATTGCAGTAATCTGGGCTGCAGGTTTGCATTAGATCTGCAAACATATTTTGCCCTATTACATGCACAAAACCACGGTCCCACGCTCCACAACATTGACCCTGCCAGCCACAATGTGATTGGCAGGGTTAATGTTTTAAAATAAAGGATGCTTCCATAGAAAAGCCCTCAAGAGACAGAGAAAAGAAGATAATTCTTGTGAGCTTCAGACCTATTGTCCATACCAGAAGCCTAAAGGAAATATGAGAGGAGAATAATATCCCATATGCTTTTTTTGGTTTATGAAAATACGGGATATCTGAAAACTGGAGTTCCCTATAAATGATCAAAACAAATGATATTCTGTCACCCTTAAATGGTTTGGGGTCTATGCGTGTGCTTGTCTGCTTGCTTTTAAGTAACAACTTTCAGGAAATAAGAAAAAATCCAAACCAACAACCCCTTGCATTTTTTAATCAGCCTATCTGACTGACATTCTAAAACCGACTTAATTTTTCTCATGGGAAAGGAAAACAGAAATCTTCTTGCTTTAATTAGATATTTTCTCTCAAAATAATAAGCAACTATATCAAGAGCAGCTTTAGAACATGGAAACAAGTACAACTCCCAAGGCAAAAATCCCTAGATGAAAGTTTGGAAGTTAAGCAGTAAATGTTTCTGATTATATCCTCTCCCCTTTGCAAGGTCAGTTTATTTTCTAAAGAAAGTACACCACTGGTATTGATAAAATCCACTGCATTCTAAGAAGCATAAAGGATTAAGGTATTTGGCTGATGAGCATAAATTGGAATCAATATTCAGACTGACTGATAGAAGAGTGTTAATTGGCATTAAAAAGACAGATTACTGACAATAATCGATAGGAAAGAGAGAAGCACTAGCAGATTATTAGTCTGATTTTGTATAGGTATGGGAATACCCTGTGCTGTTTTTGGTTGGTCGGGTTTTTTTTTGGGTTTTTTTTTTTTGTTTTTTGTTTTTTTGTGGTTTTTTTTTTTTGTTTGTTTGTTTTTTTTTCTGGTACACCTTTGGAATGTTAATGTTCTGCTGGAGGTGGTTTCAGACAGACTGTGAACAACTGCTGTACTCAGCCAAGCAGAACCCATTGAAAGGTTGCTGAGGCAGAACTGAAATGACACCTTCACTTTAAGAAAAAGCAACAGTAATGTTAGCAAATTACTTCTAACACACTAATAGGATTCTCATTCGAGTTTGTGGGATGTTTTTGTGCAAAATTTTAAGCCTTCAAAAAGCAGTCCCTGATCCTTTTTGCTTAGAAATACAAGAAAGATGCAGAAGAATGGAAACTAAACGTACTTGTTAAGTACCTGTAACTGCTGCAGTGGGAAATGGGTGAAGTTCCCTCTCTACTACATGAAGGTATTTGTTTCAGAGAAATTGATTGTCTAATTTTCTATATTGTTTTAATAAAATTATAACTGTAATATTGCATATGCCTGGCTAATACTGCCTATAATGTCCTACATAGCAAATCAGGTATACTGACATTAGAATTAAAAGCAGCAATAATTAAATTAATAAATGCTTTCTGGAAAGTATATTACAGTTCATCTTTTACTGATGCCAGAGAGGGTAGTATAAAATCCATTTCTTGTCATTTGGAGCTGCAAATATTTTTTGGTGAGCCTTTATGACTGTTAAGACAACAAATGTTCAACTTGCTGGTTCATGTAGGATCAAACCTATAAGGATATTAGCCATGATGTTGGCTTGAAAAGGTTTAGTATTTTTTGTATCTTGTTACTACTATACATTCAAGATATTCATTGTGGAGAAGGGTTTGAAAACTGATGCCTGTTGAACAGTACACCCTCTTTTTAAAATGAGAGTTTATACAGGGGAAGGAAAACAGTATGCTGAGTGCATATATCAGACTATTGCTCAGATTCCTGGGTGGTGTAAATATAGTGATGTTTCATGAATTTGTACCCTTAGATCTTCACAAGAAGTATCTTATAAAGCTAGCCATTACTTTAGCAACTAGCAGTAAGTAATTCAAGTTTTTAGAATAACATTTACCTTATTTTGTGTATAAATCATCCTCATGAAGCTTATGTAAAGGAATTAAAAATACTGTATATGCACATTAACACCTTAAAGGTGAACTTGCATTTTAAACATTGCACAGTTCATTAAGTAAAACTGAGGTGCATGGTATTGGTGAAGGTCTACAGAAAAAAATAATAGATCCCTTTCCTGCATTGTTTTATTGCTAAAATTAACCACATTTTTTAATATAATTAACCATTTTTTAACAATGTCAACAGCTGAATGGCACACCAAGGGGCTCTTTTTGTGCACAAAGATCTATCTATAAAAGCTGTTAAGAGATGATGAGGATATGTGCCTGCAGGGGAAGGGCAATATCAGCCTAATTATCAAATCTGTAAGAAGAAAATGATGAAGTGTAGGTGAAAAGGGCATATATCCATTTAGAATGTGCAGCAAACAACAGTAAAGGTACAGTATAAAGGAATGTAAGACACATTTTGGTACAAAGGAAGGGCACATGTAATTTAATTTTTACACTGGTACTTTTTGCAATCAAGTTTTTTTATTCAAGCTAGATATAAAATGTCAATCACAGCAACTGAGCTGTGAATACATGAAACTATCTTTGCTCAGATGATAGTTTTGTACAGAAGTTTGAGCCTGAAGAAACTTGCCATGTGTTTTTGTAGCTAAGGAAGTGAGTAATCAGTGAAGCTAGTATGGGTGGTATAGGAAAATCATGCACATGGTCTTGGCACAGCTGTGTGCTTGCTACATTTAATGAGATATTTCACAATGGCAAACCAATTGCTCCACTAATATACCTGGATATAAGGCATACATCATGAAGTTCCCAGTAAAGTCACAGGACCTCAGGGATTAGGCCAGTAAAACTGAAGCACACAAGAAGGGCAAAAGAAAGTCCCTGGGTTTTGACTTAAAATAAAGAGAAAAATATCCTGCTTAATCAAAAAATCATAGAATCGTTTGGTTTGGAAGGGACCTTAAAGATCAATTAGTTCCAACTCCCCTGCCATGGGCAGGGACAACCTCCACTAGGCCAGGTTGCTCAAAACCTCATCCAGCCTGGCCTTGAGGACAGCCAAGAATGGGGCATCCACAACTTTTCTGGGCAACCTGTTCCAGTGTCTCACCACCCTCTCCATGAAGAACTTTTTCCTGATATCTAATCTAAATCTCCCCACTTTCAATTTAAAACCATTACCCCTTGTCTTGTCACTACAGGCCCTTGTAAAAAGTCCCTATCCAGCTTCCTTGCAGGCGTCCTTCAGGTCCTGGAAGGCTGCGATAACATCTCCCTGGAGCCTTCTCTTCTCCAGGCGGAACAAGCCCAATTCTCTCAGCCTTTCTTCATAGCAGAGGTGCTCCAGTCCTCTGATCATCTTTGTGGTCCTCCTCTGAACTTACCTCGATTAGTCGATATCTTTCTTATGTTGGGGGCCCTGGAGCTGGATGCAGTACTGCAGATGGGGTCTCACAAGAGCAGAGTAGAGAGGGACAATCCCTTCCATTGTCCTGCTGGCCGCACTTCTCCTAATACAGCCCAGGATACGATTGGCCTTCTGGGCTGCAAGTGTACAGTGCCAGTGCACGCTGCCATCTCATGTTCAGCTTTTCATCCACCAGTATTGCCAAGTCCTTCTCAGGGCTGCTCTCGAGCCATTCTCTGCCCAGCCTATACTTGTGCTTGGGATTGCCCTGACCCATGTGCAGGACCTTTCACTTGGCCTTGTTGAACTTCACGGGGTTGAAAGAAGCCCACCTCTTCAGCCTGTTAAGATCCCTCTGGATGGCATACCTTCCCTCCAGCATGTTGACTGCAACACACGGCTAGGTGCCATCAGCAAACTTGCTGAGGCTGTACTCAATCCCAGTGTCCATGTTGCTGACAAAGATGTTGAACAGCACCGGTCCCAATACCAATTCCTGAGGAACACCACTCATCACTGGTCTCCACTCAGACATCAAGCCATTGATCATAATTCTCTAAGTGTAACCATCAATCTGGTTCTTTATCCAAAGAGCGGTCCATCTGTCAGATCCATGCCTCTCCAGTTTAGAGACAAGGTTGTCATGTGGGATGGTGTTGAACGCTTTGCACAGGTCCAGGTAGGTGACATGAGTTGCCCATCCTTCATCTACCAAGGCATTGTGACCCCATCATAGAAGGCCACCATATTTGTCAGGCATGATCTGCCTTTGGCTCAGACATGTTGGCTGTCACTAGTCATCTCCTCATTTTCCATGTGCCTTAGCATGGTTTCCAGGAAGATCTGCTCCATGATCTTGCCAGGCACAGAGATGAGACTGACTGGCCTGTAGTTCCCTGGATCCTCCTTTTTTCCTCTTTTTAAAGATGGGGGTTATGTTTCCCCTTTTCCAGTCAATGGGAACTTCACCAGACCACCACTATTTCTTGAATATGATGGATGGAGGTTTTGCTACCTCATCCACAATTTCTTTCAGGACCAGTGGATGTATTCCATCAGGTCCCATGGACTTGTGCACCTTCAGGTTCCTCAGGTGTTCTCAAACCTGAACCTCTCTCACCATGAACATCTGTCCATTTTCCCAGTCCCTGCCCTTGCCTTCCGTGACTTGGGGGTTATGGCTTTTGCGAGCTTGCCAGTGAAGACCAAGGCAAGAAAAGCACTGAATACCTCGGCTTTCTCCATATCCTGGGAAACCAGCTTTCTCTTTTACTTCCACAGAGGGCCTACATTTTCCCTGGTCTTCCTTTTATCCCCTATGTACCTACAGAAGCCCTTCTTGTTGCCCTTGATGTCCCTGGCCGGGTTTAATTCTATCAGGGCTTCGATTTTCCTAACCTGATCCCTGATTTCTCAGGAAACTTCCCTGTAATCCTCCCAGGCTCTCTGTCCCTGCTTCCACCCTCTGTGGGCTTCCTTTTTGTGTTTTAATTTGTTCAGGAGCTGCTTGTTCATCCACACTGGCCTCCTGGTGTTTTTACCTGACTTCCTTTTCATTGGGATACACAGCTCCTGAGCTTGGAGGAGAAGATCCTTGGATACTTGCCAGCTTTCTTGGACCCCTCTTCCCTCCAGGGCTTCATCCCACGGAGCTCTGCCAATCACTTCCCTGAAGAGGCCAAAGCCCGCTCTCCTGAATTCCAGGGTAACAAGCTTTCTGCGCGTTCTCCTTGCCTCCTTAAGGACCATGAAATCATGGTCACTGCAGCCAAGGCTGCCCTTGAGGTTCACATTCCCCACCAGCCACTCCCTGCTGGTGAGAACAAGGTCCCATCCTGACCCATAAGCTCTCAGTCAGCTCCTTATCCATCCCCAGGTAGAGTTCCAAACACTCCAGCTGGTCTCTGATATAGAGAGCAAACACCCTCCCCACATCTCCCCTGCCTGTCTTTCCTAAAGAGCCTGTATCCTTCCATTCTGACACTCCAGTCATAGAAGCTGTCCCACCACATCTCCATGATGCCAATGAGATCATAGCCCCTCATTTGTGCATTCTAGCTCCTCTTGTTTATTCCCCATGTTCTATGCGTTTGCACAGAGGCATTTAAGATGGGCCCTCGAGGAAGTTGGCTTGCAGACTGGAGTATCTAGAAGTCGCTTGTTTTGCCTGGCAGGTGCTCTCCTGGTGAGCAGTGATTCTTCTCCAGGCTCTGGGCATCTCTTGGTGTCCCTACTGGTTTTTCCCCGCTCCCCATTCCAACCTAGTTTAAAGCCTTATTGATGAGTCCTGCCAATTCATGGGCCAATTCATGAGTCCCTGGTGCCCAGCACCAGCAGAACTCTGCTGACACAACAGGAAGTGTTGACGCTTGTTGTGAGGCCAGAGGCCAGGAGTGTGGATGCCCACACTGCTGTGGCCAAGGAGCTTATAAGCCTATTGTGTCTGTAGATGCACCCAATTAATGTCTTTAGCTAGTAAGTCTTCTCCTTTCATGTACCCATGTGCTTGTATCAGTGGGGAGAGTTAGACATAATTTTGTCACAAATTAAGTTGTTAATGATCTAATTTAAGTTTTAGCTTGCAAAAGAAGGATTCCAAAGATGTCAAAGCATATGGTTATGACAGGTATTCTGCCTTTCTGTAGAGATAAACTGCCTACCCCCAAAAGCTGGTAAACATTCAGCACTCAGAAGGCTGTCTGGAAGCCCAAAGCCTCATAAATAGGTTCTTTTCAAGCTTTGCAAATGTAGTCATGGTGTTTTACTGCATATGGTCTATAGCATAAAAATGGGGATTCTGAGTCTGAAAAACTGCTAACTGTGAAATAATCAGACATGTCACCTGTTTCTAAAATTAGTCAATAGTGCTTACTGGTATGAAAATGAGTATTTAAGTCTTCCTGTATTATCCCATTTAAGTGCCTACCCTGATCCCCAAAGGAAAACAATGAACTGCATTTGCACATCACTGAGTCATTAATTACATATATCTTTTTAAAATCAAGTTTCTTCAAAACTAGAAAGATACTGTGTATACAATCCTTTGTCTATTCTTATTCTGACATTTAAAATCACTATATCAGAAGCTGATCTTTCCTGACAGTCACAGATTTTCCATCTTCTGCATTTTCTCCCTCGGTTGCTAACAGTATTCAGATAATGCCTAGAAAAATGTCAGGAAAACATTTCCTAAAACACTGTGATCTGTGAGAGCAAGTTCTTGTACTGCAGTTTTAGGAAAGACTGTTGTGTATATAATATGTATATAACTAAGGGCATATGGTTAAATAACACTAAAACCCTTTATAATTATGTGCGTGCTGAAGAGCTTTTCTTCACCAGGTATCATCCCCCTCCAAAAAAAAAAAAGGTTTGTCAGCTTTATTAAACTAGTTGCTCCTAAAGTTTTAGCTCTATATTAGACAGTCCTCTGCATATTTTATCAGCTGGTAGCTGAGACACTCTTTCAAAAGGTTGGAAGTTAACATTTTTGATCTTTCTATCCTTTCCATCACAAATTAAATCAGGCATTAATAGCCACACAGTTCCAATATTTTTGTTGCTTTATTATGTTCTCTATTTTGTTTAAGATATGTTTTTCAAAATAATCCTGCAATATTCCACTATGACTTGTGCTTTCTTAATCCACTTATACCTATTAACTGTTGTTACTGAGGCATACTTATAAACCATTACTGTCCCTAGACCGGTGACAGAGTGGTGTGCTGGATTCAGTCAGGAAAGAGTTAACTCCCTTTACTGTGGTTGCTAGAGAGCTATGTTCCTGGGTGCTGAGAGAAGTACTGATAAATTCTTAGGTTGCATGGGACTGTACCAAATTCAAGGTCTTTCTTCGCTTCTGATACTGCAGCTAATCCAAACCGACCAAGTATTTCATTCCATAGTATGTCATGTTCCGAGTCTTGGGGGAGGGGGGAAGTCCCGTAGCCATTACTCTCTCTCTCTTACTCCCTTACTTGTTTACTCCCAGACACTTGCTAACACCCCCCTGACTCCTGCATTAGCTCCTTTGCTAACTCCTGTGCTGGCTTGTTCATGAGGGAGTTGGTGGGTTGTTTAGAGTTCCTGGCCATGCTATTGCTGATAGGGTTCATTGGACTCTGCTGTGACAGCTCTCAGGCTCCTGCCCTTGGGCTGCGGCTCGCAGGCTCTGATCGCTCTTGGGCTCTCTGGGTTTGACTTTCAGTACTCAACATCTGGGTGTGCATTGGTCAGTGGATGGTGAGAAATTGTATTATATTGTATCATATGTTTTATTTTCTTTTAATTATTTATTATTAGTAGTATCTGTATATATTGATATAAATTTAAATAGTAAATAGTTCTTATCTCAATTTTATGAGCTTCCTTATTTCTTTTTCCTCCAATTCTTCCATTCTGCTGGAGGAGGGAAGGGGGGATTTGTGAGACTGACATCGTGGTATTTTGCTAGCCAGAGTAAACCATGACAAGTGGTTATAATCATGTGAAAGTTTCACCTGCTTATGCCATATACTGCATTGTGTTCTATTTTTTTTTCCTTCCTCTTACCAGTAACATAACGTGTTCTTCTGAGAATAGCATTGTCCTTCAACCAGTTTTGAAGCTGTTACTTTCCTTAGGACACCTCACATGTAATTCCAGTAGTGGCCATGGCAAGGCCTAAACTGTGACATCCAGCAGTGCTTCCCTCCTGCTGGAAGGAAAATCCAGTGTGCAAGTGAGGAGGAAGAAATGGTAGGCAGACACCCAGATAGACAGTCAAGGGAACAGACATGCCAGGCAGGTGGTAGCACAGCATATTCTCTGCTGTCTAGAAACCACCAAGTTCAGTCCCAAATCCTCGTGTTATTCTTGATGTGGTAGAGCTGGTGGCATAAAAAACATTTTCTTGCTAACTGTGTTTATAAGCCTGATTCTAAGTTAGAAAAAGAAACATTTGTCCTTAAGCTGGACTACTACTTGACTTACTCCAGGCTGCTTTCTGAAATCTTATTTCAAACACAATTTGCTTATGCCTTCCGTTCATAAATGCTGCAGTGTTGTATTCAGTGAATGGTTGCTGCCTTTCATCATGAAGACACGTGCATTTTGTTGGCCTGCAGTGGATTCCGGTCCATCCCACTGTTAAAGATTTTTCACCAGACAAAGCGGGTGGCTCCAGGTATGCCATTTATTTAATCACAACTCAGAGTTGGGCCATCACCTCAGCGAGTGGCAGAAGCCCCAAGATCTCACACAGTTTTTATACCATTCAATCAATACCCATTAGACAAGGTCCAAAGTCCTTGTATATTTCCACCCAGCCTTTCAGTCCCCAGTGTTTATCGTTTTTCAAAGACCATCACAATCCCCTGTCTCAGCTGCATTCTTCTTTTCTGGTTCCAATCCTTGTTTCAGTTTCAGGGTCTTCTTCAGGTCACCGTCTCCGTAATCACTCTTTTGCCATTTCTGTCTTACACAATTCTGAGACAGACTTTGAGATGTACTATTGAGGTTTTACCTTTTGTCTAGCAAAGCACCTGTGATTAATTAATTAATCATTCTTTGTTAAAACTGTCTCTACATGATTAGCTTGACTGGGTTTTAAACCAGCCTTGTGTGGGTCTATACAAGAAGCAGGTTGAGAATAAACATTCTGGGCCTGTTGAGCAGTATTTCTGCACTTCTTACAGGACCTCAAACCTCAGATCTAAACCTACACTGGAGACTATCAAAGATTCCTTTACACCCACATCAAAACATTTATGGTCATTGTGTATAAAACCATAACTACTTTTTTTTTTTTCAAACCCCTCCCCCCCAGCTTAGAGTAGCATCAACTGCAGTTTGTCTGTCCTGCAACAAGGCATACAATTTGCCATATCTGTGGGCTATGCACTGGAACAATGTGATTAAACCCTCTCATTTTTTCTGCCTTACAGGAAAGAAATGTTCTACTTCTCTCTCAGAGCTCAGGTTCTAGGGACATTTAACACTGGTGGCTGGATTCTGCATTGGCAACACAATGGTACAGGATTCCTAACAGGTCTCTTATATATGACGCAGAAGCAAGCAGGCCTGCTGTCAAGTTCTTTTCCATCTCATTTTTCTCCATTAGGAGATGGTTGTATTGAAACAAGCAAACATTGCTTCCTCCTTGTCCTACAGATAGCAAATTGCATCTGAATGGCTTCTGCCCTGACCTCAGCACACTGACGATGAAAAGAAGGCGACTTTAAGATTATACATTTCAGCTTCCCTAGATGATGAATGGAGAGATATTCACTGGCACTCTGGTGCCATCTGGGAACATGACACCAAATTCTAGCATGACCCTAGAACAGAATACAGCATTTGCCTTTGTGATTTTATTATTTATTTTCTTGGGAATCCTCATTGTTCACTATTTCCAAATTCTCCGTGATCCTACCAGAGTTTGGCAACCTCAGCCTAGGCTGATGGACTTGATGGACTGGAGAAAGGTCAGTTTGACTATGCTTTTGCTTAGAGACTGGGAATTATGGAGCCTAAATAGCTAAATAACACTGTGATAAAGAAAAAAAGTCCTGGAATGTCTCTTTATTTTATATCTTGTTTACTTTTGTTCAAATATTGTAGGAGTTGCAACATACAAATATGCACACAATTAATTTGATTTTAATTGAATACCAAAGCAAGTTAAATTTTTGAAAGTGGATTAGTGAATCTCCTCACTGGAGAAAAGATTGCATTAGCAGAACTTTTCTTCAAAATGAATGGGAACATGTATATATGTGGTGTCTTATAACCAGCTAAGAGACCCTAGAGCACATCTTCTCTTATGTAGTCTTTTGATCACTAACAAGGGTCTGTGGAGGAAGTTGTCTTACAAATGATGTAAGAATGTGTTTTTATGACCTGTATGTAGTAAATTAGCTTGTCAAGCTCCGCAAGACTCTTCTTACTCTATCTCCTATGCTCTGAAGAAAAGCGAGTAAGTTTCCCATATAGTAAGATAAAATTGAAAGAGCTAGAAAACTTCAGGAGAAAAAAAATTCCTCCACGTTTTCCAAGGTATTCAATAAGATGCTGTTTCTTAGCATTAATGCTACTTAATATTAACATACCACTGACTGTAATCTTTGTTGTGAATAAGATATGTAATGATTTTGGCCTGTCTTTTTTTGCCAAAACTGATTTCTACTAAGATAGGCTTTTTACATGGTTCTTACAACAGCTTATCCAAACAAATTTCAGACTTGCGTGTATTTCAAACCTTCCATTCCCAGCATTCAATCAGTCTGCTTATTTGTAAGTGTGGGCCACACTGCATTGTTTTGGTTTCCTAATTGGATGACTGAGACATTGGTACTAAGAATCAATCAATAACCACCAATCTGTTTACCTATAAATGTCTTTAAATGAATTTGTATAATGAAAGCCCATTCCTAGAAGTCAGTGTAAACAAAAACCTATCTGCATGATTGATATGGGAAAGAAAGGTTTACAAGACTGCATAAAATTTAGTAGAACTACTTGGAGTCCAAGGAGATGTTTGTAAGCATTGTTTTGCAGCACTGAAATACTAAAGTGGTAACAATATTTGATGTACTGCCAGGAGGGAAAAGGCCACACTTCCGGACAAAGAAGAGTCTTGAAAACTGTACCAGTGCTGTCAGGCTTCTCAAACATTTTCTGTAAAGGATAGCGCATGCTGCCTGTTTTCAGACAAAGCTATGGATTTAACTATTTCACTTGTACTATGATCATGATAAGCAGTTGGGAAGTTTTCCTTTGTGCTTTGTCCTGCAGCCTGTACAAGGAGAAACAAAGCCAGCCCCGTAGCTGGTACAGCTGGGGCTGTGCTGACTCATCGAAGCTGAGGCTCTGACTCCAGCTATTTATTTCCCTTTGCTGCTTGTCCTGTCCATCGGTTAAAGCTTGCAGCTATTTGTAGCAGAGGCAGAGGAAGGAGGAGTGACTTTGCATGCTGGCTATCACAGTTCACTGGAGGACAACCACAGCCCCATATACAGCTCACAGAAAGAGTTCAGAGAAAGAAGGCGGGCTATGATCTGTCACTGCTGAAATATGGGCACAGCTTGTTGCAAGGGTGGTAACCTTTGAGATGGAGTGGGCAGAAGGGGACAAGAACAGAACTATGTTCTCCAGAAGACATGAGATACTGGCTTTAGCTACATATGTATCAGTGCAGGACACCTAGATCAAATTAACCACAAACTTTCAGATAATTTCCCAAAGGTAATGACAGTATGGCATATAAGAAATGTCCCTGTTGTTGCACTAGTGCTGCCTAATGCAACGTGTTGCCAAGGCCAGGCTGGGTGAGGCTTTGAGCAAGCTGGTTGTCGTGGTTTAACTCCGGCTAGCAAAATACCACGAAGCCGCTCTCACAAATCCCCCTCCCCTCCTCCAGTGGAGGGGAAGAATCGGAGGAAAAAGAAATAAGGAAGCTTGTAAAATTGAGATAAGAACTATTTACTAATTAAATCTAAATCAATACATACAGGTACTACTACTAATAAATACTTAAAATAGTAGAAAATGAAACATAGGGTACAATATATACAATATGATACAATATGATACAATTTCCCACCATCCACTGATCAATGCACACCCAGATGTTGAGGGATGAAAATCAGACCCCGAGAGCCTGAGAACCACAGCCTGAGAGTGATCGCAGCCCGAGAGCCGCGGCCTGAAGGCCAGAGCCCGGGAGCCTACGCAGCAGATTCCGAGCAAACCTTATCACTGATAACACGGCCAGAAAACTCAGAACAATCCACCAGCTCCCACACAAATGAGCCAGCACAGGAGTTAGCAAAGCAGCTAACGCAGGAGGGTTAGCAAGTGCCCGGAGAGACGAGTAAGGGAGAGAGAGAGAAGGGAAGAGTAATGGCTACCGGACCCTCTTCCCCACCCAAAGAGACCGGAACATGACGTACTATGGGATGAAATACTTCCTTGGTTAGTCTGGGTCAGCTACAGTATCCGAAGCGGACAAAAGACCTTGAGTTCAGTACAGGCCATCCCCAGCACCAGCTGAGGCCTTATCAATGTTTTCAGTTACTGTCCAGCAACAGAGTTTCTTGGCAACCAGAGTAAAGGGAGTTAGCCCTTTCCTGACTGAACCCAACACACTGGTCTACTTGGCAGGGGGGTTGGAACTAGATGATCTTTAAGGTCCCTTCCAACCCAAACGATTCTGTGATTTTGAGATCTATGAAGCAGCAGTAACAGCATTTCTTCCTCTGGCCTGAGATTTCTCTCCTGCATCAGAGTCTGTTTGTTTGAAGACTACACATTTTATATTCATTTAAAAGAAAAATATTTTTCTGCATAATTGCATCTAAAGAGGGAGGTGATGAGTCCAGTCAAGGAAATGTAATGCAGTGTTCAACAGAAGTAATTTGATTCTTGTGTGGAGGTTGAAAGTTGCTAACTGAGGACTATTTTGGAGACTTAGCAAGCCAGCATCTCTGGTGTGTTTGGAAGCATTCCAAGGAAATATTTTTGTAAACCACTGGGATAAGTCAGTCTAATAAGAGGAATTTAATACTGCTGGGTCACTTTAAGTTGACCTATCTATGGATGCTGCTAAATTGGCTACAGCAAAGATAAGAAATTCACAACCATTCTGCCACTGTGGCAGAGGCTTTTTGGTTTGCACTCTCAAAGTTGTGCGATCAGAACATCAGAAGTTCTCTGATGACATGCTAGTGATTCAGTTTCTTGATAGCTCACTTTTCCTTTGCCTGGAGAAACCAGACCAGACTTTGAGTGGAAAGAGTCCACAAAGTAGCTTCTGGCATTGCTATGCCTCACAAGAATATGTGTTCACTATGGCATGACCTGCATTATTAATGAGACTGGAAAGGAAGGGTTCCAATGCAGCTGTGCACAGGCAGCTCTGCATCTCAGTATTAATGTGGTATACGCTTTTGTTTATTTTACCAGTTTCTGTCAAAAATCCTGCGTAATCTTTAAAACCCCTTTTTTAGAATAAATAATTCTTGATATAATTTAAGCAAATATACTCTTACATACTGTGGAGAAAGAAGGAATACTTGTAATTTTTTAATAAATACCATATTTATCTTAGTTTGTTCAATCTAAATGCAAGGAGTTTAAGTCAAAAGGCTACTGGGGAGATATAAAGCCAAAGAAGTACAGAGGTAAAACTCTTTATTGGTAGACACCAGGGAGTAAAACTAGTTTACTCCAAAGAGGATTTCAAGTTTTGTATCTCTCAGTCATGTTTCCTAAATGAAAATGCTGGCCTAACAGCATGGAACTGAGACAGGAGTCAGTTCTCAGTGTTGTCTGGGGTGCATGTGTCTGGAAACAGCCTCCACGCTGCTTCTCCACTGCAGCCAGAGGTATGAGTGTAACTTGTGTGGCCACGAATGACATTTGAAGTATCTCGTGTGTCAGGAATGATACAGCCACAGAAATCCACAGCTCTGTGCACGCTGCAAGAGCCATATAGGGGTTACTGCTGGATATGTACATGTATGTTGGACCTGCAGTGAAATGTGTCTGCTATTGCCATGCAACTAGCAGGATCTGAGCTCTCTTTCAAAGGTAGGTGAAGTTTGGATCCAACAGTTCAGCTGTGGTAACTGGGAGGAAAAAACAACCCATGAATCGACTGATGCAGTTGGCAGCAGGGCAAACTTCTCCCTCATTAGAGATGGGGTTTAAAGAAGTCATTGGACTTTAATTTAAAGTTTCTAAGAAGATAAATTTATGTAAATAGGAGGAAATATGAATATGAACATGTCTTATTTTTACTTTTTGTTGTGCCTGCTATGTACTCTCTGCAAATGCATAATGCTTAATTTTGACAAAGCAGTCTATGAAGCATACTAAAACTTTTACCACATGTGCCCTGAGAAGAAGGCCTGGAAGGACCTGATGTGTGGATATGTGGCCTTGTGAGCCTAATGGGATTGGTTCATAGGGATTTTTCAGGTGTGGAGCTCTACACAGAGATACTAGAGCTATACATATGAGGTGTGGTTTCATGGGATGCTTTCAAGAAGTCTAGTTTAGGAGTTGCAACCTCTTTTCTGATCTGTAGACTATTTAGTAGAAATTCATATTCAGTTTGGTGCAAAGATCAACAAACTTGCCTGTGTCAGTGACCACTGAGAATCAGTCTGCAGACTCCCAAGAACGGCAGGGAGGAAGACCAAAACCTTTGATCTACAACATCACTGGGTCTGCGGCCATGCCCTGAATTTTCTCCAACACAAAATCTCTTCTTTTTTTCATCCTGGTTTATTGAAATGTGCTTTGTAAAACATGGCAAGTGCCTATTCATACTGATGTAGTTTGCATGAAAATAAAGCTATTGATTTCCCACATTTCACATCCTGTTTTCAGTGCTTCTGGAGTTCTGCGGCAACGTTTTAGACTTTTATTATAATAAGCAGATTTGTTGTCATTTCTGCAGCATTTATATGGGGGGCTGCGATGGTTCCTGTTCTTTTGTCAGCATCAGTGTAAAAGCAGCGGATATCATAGCAGTTTTAATGTTTTCCCATCTTGGCACACCAACTTAGACATCTGCATTGTTATCTTTATCGTCTAGAAGGAGCAGTGAGGAGTCAAAGAACTTTTTCAAGTCAGACACAAAGAAGACTTATTATGAGTGTGTTGTGATTTAACCTTGGCTAGAAATTAAATACTACACAGCTGCTCCCTCATGTCCCTCCCCCTCCAGTGGAGGAGGAGAATCAGAGGAAAAGACAAGGAAGCATGTGGATTGAGATAAGAACTATTTAATAATTGAATATAAATTAATATTATAGTGATATTAATAATATTAACAATGTTGCTAATAACATAAAATGAAAATAAAACATATGATACAATTGCTAACCACCCGCTGACCAATACAGAGCCAGGTTCTGAGTAGCAAGAGTCAGAGCCAGAGAGTCAGAAATCCAGAGTGCAAGAACGATCACACCAGAGTCCAACAAACAACACGAGCGACAGCATGACCAAGAAAGTCAAACGACCTGCCAACACACTAATGAACTAATGAATGAATGAGCAAGCTAGTTAACAAACAGGTGAGGTAACAAACAAGCCAGCAAGCTATGGTCCCCTTGCCCATACCCAGTGGGGATTCTTCCATGAAAATTGCTGCTCTTGTATCCAAATAGGATGGAGGATCTGACCTGAACAATAATCCATTCCACTAAGATATGAGTGAAGCATGTCAGTATTAGAGGAACCCTGCCTCCAACCAGGTGGAGAAAAGGCACAACCATGTTTACTGCTACCAATTGCTATCATGACAGTGCACCGGCAACAATATCACACCAAACAAGATTCCTTGATTTCCATCCATAAGCTGATTTGTCAACTGAAACACCAAGGAGTGATCACAAAGACTCATTCACCCTTTAACAGTCCCATCTGGTCAGTGCATAAGTCTGATGTAGAGTGTAGACTAACAGTGCACTATCGTGGCCTGAATGAAGTCACGCTGCCGCTGAGTGCTGCTGTGCCAGACATGCTGGAACTCCAGTATAAACTGGAGTCAAAGGCAGCCAAGTGGTACACTACAACTGACATTCCTAATGTGTTCCTCTCCAGTCCTTTCTTGGCAGAGTGCAGGCCACAGTTTGCTTTCTCTTGGAAGAGCATCCAGTACACCTGGAACTGACTGCCCCGGGGTGGAAACACAGCCCTAACGTTTGCCATGGACTGATCCAGACCACATGGGAACACAGGGTGCAGCTCCAGAACATCTGCAATACATTGATGACGTCATCATATGGGACAGAACAACAGATGAAAATTTTGAGAAAGGGAAGAAGATCATCCAAGTCCTTCTGAAAGCTGGTTTTGCCATAAAGCAAAGTAAGGTCAAAGGACCTGCACAGGAGATCCAGTTCTTAGGATTAGAATGGCAAGGTGGACATTGCCATAACCCAACGGGTGTGATCAACAAAATAACAGCTATGTCCTCACCAATGAGCTAAAAGAAACACAAGCTTTCCTTGGTGTTGTGCGTTTCTGTTGGATGCATATTCCTATTTACAGTCAGAGTGTAAGCCCTCACCATGAAGTTACCCAGAAGAAAAATTATTTCCAACAGGGCTGTGAGCAATGACAAGCCTTTGAATGAATTAAACAGGAGATAGTGCATGCAAGTAGCCCTTGGACCAGTCCGGACAGGGCAAGATGTAAGGAATGTGCTCTACATTACAGCTGGGGAGAATAGCCCTGACTGGAGTCTTAGGCAGAAAAAACAGGCGAGACTCCAGCTTGACCTCTAGGATTTTGGAGCCACGGATACAGAGGATCCGAGGCCCACTATGGTCCAACTCAAAAAGAGATACTAGCAGCTTATGAGAGGGTTCCACCTGCCTCAGTACTGGTTGGAACTGAAACACAGCTCCTCCTGGCATCTAGACTGCCGGTGCTGGACAGGATGTTCAAAGGAAGGGTCTCTTCTACACATCATGCAAGTGACACTATCTGGAGTAAGTGAGTTGCACTGATCACACAATGAGCTCCAATAGGAAATCCCAGTCACACAGGAATCTTGGAAGTGATCATGAACTGGCCAGAAGGCAAAGATTTTGGGATGTCACCAGAGGAGGAGATGACATGGTCTGTGCAATAAATTGCCCGCAATTGAAAAGCAGTATGCCCTGTTCACTGATGGGTCCTGCCGTAGTGTAGGGAAACATCAAAGGTGGAAAACTGCTGTGTGGAGTCCCACACAACAAGTTGCAGAGACTGCTGAAGGCCAAGGTGAATCAAGTCAGTTTGCAGAGGTAAAGGCCATCCAGCTGGCTTTGGACACTGCTGAATGAGAGAAATGGCCAGTGCTTTACCTCTACGCTGACTCATGGACGTTGGCAAATGCCCTGTAGGGGTGGCTACAGCAATGGAAGGCGGAGCAACTGGCGGCAGAGACGCAAACCCATCTGGACTGCCACGTTCTGGCAAGATATTTCTTCCTGGCTAGACAAATTGGTTGTCAAAGTGCATCACGTAGATGAGCATGTACTTAAAAGTCGAGCCACTGAAGAACTTTGATAGAATCAGCAGGTGGATCAAGCTGCTAAGATTGCAGTGGCTCAGGTAGGTCTGGACTAGCAACATAAGGCCAAACTGTTTATAGCTTGGTGGGCCCATGACACCGTGGGCCATCAAGGCAGAGATGCCACATACAGGTGGGCTTGTGATTGGGGGTTGGACTTGACCATGGTAATGAGAGAAGATGGGGAAGTTAGATGTGTACCTCAAGGGGATTTGATTCTGGACAAAAATAGCCCAGGAATTATATTGCATGATGCACATTAATTCCTGCAACTAAGCTTTGTTCTGAGTTTAGTGTTGTAGGAATCACTACAGCAGAAATCACCTGAATGTACAGAGGATAAGCCTTGCAAGAAGTGCAGCAGTGACCTGACCTGACCTGGCATCAAGCACACTGGAATACGAGGATGGTGGACTCTGAAATAATTTCCACCACATGGGTTGTGTGCATTGAGCTTCATCTGAATCTCTGGGTGCCCATGCATTGTTTGGGTCATGATAAACTATCTCTAGAACAGCTGGTTCCCTCAGGTACTGGATACCTTTCTCTGTGATGGTCCATTTGCCTGGCTGATGTGGCACACTTTCCTTAAAAGGATACCTTTCCTTCACAATTGTCAGGAGTTTTCTGCAGAGACTTACGTCTTGTGTCCTTCCAATCACTTTTTCTATGCCCCCCTCTCCAGAAAGTGACCCGAATTGCTTGGCTTCTCTGCCCTCTAATTCCACTTTACTGGCCCCTTTACTGCTCCCAGCAGCAGAGCAGCCAGGTTATAATATGTTCACCTGGACAACGCCTAAAATCTCTATGGATATCACATATCTCCCTCAGGGATAAAGTTCAAGAGGTTACTACTGCTTTATCCTCTGTCTCTTACTCTTGGGACAGCTCTGTTTCTGTATCGTTCTCATTCTTCTGCCTCTTGGGACAGCCCTGCTACATTGTCATCCTCTACCAGATGGACTGATTTGCAATGTCCATTTCTTTTTCTGTACTGGGGACACTGACGACAGTGACCACTGAAAATGGCTCTGCCAGACAGGGGTTTGCATGGTTGCATGGCACTGTGCTGTGGTTGGAGCCACTGTGGGAGGTGGAGATGACATGTTG
This sequence comes from Rhynochetos jubatus, assembly GCA_027574665.1. Taxonomy (NCBI): domain Eukaryota; kingdom Metazoa; phylum Chordata; class Aves; order Eurypygiformes; family Rhynochetidae; genus Rhynochetos; species Rhynochetos jubatus. The sequence continues at coordinate 47,426,481 of CM050690.1, read as the reverse complement.
GGTGACACAGCTGTGGTTGCATTTTCATGGGCTCAGGCCTGCCCACTGCACAGGTCAGTGCCGCTCCCCTTTGCATTAGGATGATTCTGGTGGCTGCACAGAGTCTGCCTCTGCCCCGAGCACCAGCAGCAGATGGGGCAGCATTTCAAAACAGTTCTTTAACTTTACCCAAGATCATGAGAACATTCAGAAGCATGCTGATCCCTAACCACAGGTGACCGCAACCCGATGAAAAATTTCCAAAATACTCATACACTTTTGCCATTGGCCCAAGAGAAGAGGGAAAAAATTGGAATAATTTCTCCACATCCAACCCAGCACAGAGTTATCTCTCCCTTATAGGCTGAGTTCCCGAGAAGAAAAAGGGAAAGGTGTAATTATTGAATGCCTTCAGGAGATAGCTTGCAAAGTATCCTGGTGCTGACAATATTAAATGCAGATACAGGATTCCTCCCAACACTAGTAATACACCGAACAGTCTAACAAAACCCCTTAACTGGGTTCGAGCATATCAGATCAGTATAATAAGGAATGCATAGGTCAGTAGATCCCACCGTTCTGTCTTTGAAAGTCTTGAACAGCCACCACTACATCTTGATAACAAATACTTACCACACACTAATCAGATCTGTTCTTGTCTCAACTCTCTTGGACCCCACATTGGGAACAAAAAAGAACTGTCATGGTTTAACCTTATCTAAGACTTAAGTACCACACAGCCATTCGCTCAGCTCCCCAGATAAGGTTAAACCACAACACATCCTTGTGAAAAAAGGATGCACTGTTAAATCCTTTCTCCCTCAGTTTTCAAGATGAGGAAGATAGAGAAGGAAGGATTGTTTATGTAGGTAAGGACTCAATCTTAAAAGAATAAAAGATTTCTACAAATGTTTTAAACGTAAAGAGGAAATTATATAGTTATTATAATAAAAGTTAAAAAGCAGCTGAAAAAAGTTGTCTGAAGACAAGCAACAACAGAGTGCTTGAAGGAGTCAGAACAGAAGAACTCTTCAAAGAGAAGAAAAAAATGAGAGAAGCTGTGATATGCCAGCTGAGAAAAATCATAGAATCATAGGATGGTTAGGGTTGGAAGGTACCTTAAAGATCATCTAATTCCAACCCTTCTGCCATGGACAGGGACACCTTCCACTAGAGCAGGTTGCTCAAAGCCCCATCCAGCCTGGCCTTGAAGACAGCCAGGGATGGGACATCCACAGCTTCTTTGGGCAACCTGTTCCAGTGCTTCACCACCCTCTCCATGAAGAATTTCTTCCTGATATCTAAATCTCCCTGCTTTCAGTTTAAACCTATTACCCCTTGTCTTGTCACTACAGGCCCTTGTAAAAAGTCCCCCCCAGCTTCCTTGCAGGCCTCTGTCAGGTCCTGGAAGGCTGCAATAACGTCTCCCTGGAGCCTTCTCTTCTCCAGGCAGAACAAGCCCAATTCTCTCAGCCTTTCTTCATAGCAGAGGTGCTCCAGTCCTCTGATCATCTTTGTGGCCCTCCTCTGGACTTACCTCGATTAGTCGATATCTTTCTTATGTTGGGGGCCCTGGAGCTGGATGCAGTACTGCAGATGGGGTCTCACAAGAGCAGAGTAGAGAGGGACAGTCCCTTCCATTGTCCTGCTGGCCACACTTCTCCTAATACAGCCCAGGATACGATTGGCCTTCTGGGCTGCAAGTATACAGTGCCAGTGCACGCTGCCATCTCATGTTCAGCTTTTCATCCACCAGTATTGCCAAGTCCTTCTCAGGGCTGCTCTCGAGCCATTCTCTGCCCAGCCTATACTTGTGCTTGGGATTGCCCTGACCCAGGTGCAGGACCCTGCACTTGGCCTTGTTGAACTTCACGGGGTTGGAAGAAGCCCACCTCTCCAGCCTATCAAGATCCCTCTGGATGGCATCCCTTTCCTCCAGTGTGTCGACTGCACCACCCAGCTTGCTGTCGTCAGCAAACTTGATGAGGGTGCACCCAGTGCCATCGTCCATGTCACTGACGAAGAGGTTAAACAGTACCAGTCCCAACACCACACCCTGAGGAAGGCTGCTCGTCACTGGTCTCCACTCAGATATCAAGCCATTGACCCCCACTCTCTGAGTACAACCATCCAGCCAGTTCTTTATCCATCAAGTGGTTTTTCCATCAAATCCATGTCTCTCCAGTTTAGAGACAAGGATGTTGAGTGGGACGGTATCGAAGGCTTTGCACAAGTCCATGTAGACGACATCATTTGTCTGAGCTCTATCCACCAAGGTGGATATGATCCCATCATAGAAGGCCACCATATTTGTCAGGCATGATCTGCCCTTGGTGAAGAGAAGGGCAAATGTTCTACATTTAAACTGGAGCAGAGAAAAGTGTAGAAATCAATGCTGAGCAGGATGAAATAAAAAGCTCAACACACTTCTGAGAAAAAGGCATGGCAGAAGTACTATAAATGATACATAGCAGATTGCCTTCCAGTAGGCATGGCCCGAATAGCATTGTGCTGAACAAAGCTTGAAACTTGCAAGCCAAGGGAAGTAAAAAATTGTTAATTAAAACCAATTAAAAAAGCTAGAGACTGACTGGCTTGTGAACAAAATTATAAGGATAAGGAAAAACAGAGACTGCAGACAGGTAAAAGAAGAAAAAAGTATCATTGGTTGCTACACATGCACATCACATTTCTGCCCCTAAAACAGCTGGGATTTGCACTGCTCCCGATATTTTCACTGAATAATCTGGTTAGCAAATTTTCACAGCTCAATGGGGAATCAATTAGTCAGAATAAGAATAGATATCCGTAGAGACTTCAGCCATTGTCCATGTGAGCATGGCTGATCACGTGATCCCATTATCAATGGGATAATGGCGAGATGGATATTGCCAGATCCCAATGGATGTGATCAACAAAGTAACGGCTATGTCCCCATGAACAAACAAAAAGGAAACACAAGCTTCCCTGGGCGTTGTGGGTTTCTGGAGGATGCATATTCCAAATTACAGCCAAATTGTAAGCCCTTTCTACAATGTGACCTGGAAAAGAAATTATTTCCAATGGGGCTGTGAGCAATGACAAGCCTTTGAACAGATCAAGCAGGAGATAGTGCATGCAGTAGCCCTTGGACCAGTCTGGACAGGGCAAGATGTAAAGAATATGCTCTACACCACAGCCGGGGAGAATGGTCCTACCTGGAGTCACTGGCAGAAAGAATCAGGGGAGACTTGAGGTTGACCCCTAGAATTTTGGAGTTAGGAATACACTGTGCTCCCTTGTCCACTAGAGCTTTATATTCCTTAACTGGGTTCGAGCATGTAAGATCAGTATAACAAACCCAATTCTCTCAGCCTTTCTTCATAGAAGACGTGCTCCAGTCCTCTGATCATCTTCATGGCCTCCTCTGGACTCATTCCAACTGATCGATAGCCTTCTTATGTTGAGAGTTCCAGAGAAATTGTGCATCATGCAATATAATTCCTGGGCTATTTTTGTCCAGAATCAAATCCCCTTGAGGTACACATCTAACTTCCCCATCTTCTCTCATTACCATGGTCAAGTCCAACCCCCAATCACAAGCCCACCTGTATGTGGCATCTCTGCCTTGATGGCCCACGGTGTCATGGGCCCACCAAGCTATAAACAGTTTGGCCTTATGTTGCTAGTCCAGACCTACCTGAGCCACTGCAATCTTAGCAGCTTGATCCACCTGCTGATTCTATCAAAGTTCTTCAGTGGCTCGACTTTTAAGTACATGCTCATCTACGTGATGCACTTTGACAACCAATTTGTCTAGCCAGGAAGAAATATCTTGCCAGAACGTGGCAGTCCAGATGGGTTTGCGTCTCTGCCGCCAGTTGCTCCGCCTTCCATTGCTGTAGCCACCCCTACAGGGCATTTGCCAACGTCCATGAGTCAGCGTAGAGGTAAAGCACTGGCCATTTCTCTCATTCAGCAGTGTCCAAAGCCAGCTGGATGGCCTTTACCTCTGCAAACTGACTTGATTCACCTTGGCCTTCAGCAGTCTCTGCAACTTGTTGTGTGGGACTCCACACAGCAGTTTTCCACCTTTGATGTTTCCCTACACTACGGCAGGACCCATCAGTGAACAGGGCATACTGCTTTTCAATTGCGGGCAATTTATTGCACAGACCATGTCATCTCCTCCTCTGGTGACATCCCAAAATCTTTGCCTTCTGGCCAGTTCATGATCACTTCCAAGATTCCTGTGTGACTGGGATTTCCTATTGGAGCTCATTGTGTGATCAGTGCAACTCACTTACTCCAGATAGTGTCACTTGCATGATGTGTAGAAGAGACCCTTCCTTTGAACATCCTGTCCAGCACCGGCAGTCTAGATGCCAGGAGGAGCTGTGTTTCAGTTCCAACCAGTACTGAGGCAGGTGGAACCCTCTCATAAGCTGCTAGTATCTCTTTTTGAGTTGGACCATAGTGGGCCTCGGATCCTCTGTATCCGTGGCTCCAAAATCCTAGAGGTCAAGCTGGAGTCTCGCCTGTTTTTTCTGCCTAAGACTCCAGTCAGGGCTATTCTCCCCAGCTGTAATGTAGAGCACATTCCTTACATCTTGCCCTGTCCGGACTGGTCCAAGGGCTACTTGCATGCACTATCTCCTGTTTAATTCATTCAAAGGCTTGTCATTGCTCACAGCCCTGTTGGAAATAATTTTTCTTCTGGGTAACTTCATGGTGAGGGCTTACACTCTGACTGTAAATAGGAATATGCATCCAACAGAAACGCACAACACCAAGGAAAGCTTGTGTTTCTTTTAGCTCATTGGTGAGGACATAGCTGTTATTTTGTTGATCACACCCGTTGGGTTATGGCAATGTCCACCTTGCCATTCTAATCCTAAGAACTGGATCTCCTGTGCAGGTCCTTTGACCTTACTTTGCTTTATGGCAAAACCAGCTTTCAGAAGGACTTGGATGATCTTCTTCCCTTTCTCAAAATTTTCATCTGTTGTTCTGTCCCATATGATGACGTCATCAATGTATTGCAGATGTTCTGGAGCTGCACCCTGTGTTCCCATGTGGTCTGGATCAGTCCATGGCAAACGTTAGGGCTGTGTTTCCACCCCGGGGCAGTCAGTTCCAGGTGTACTGGATGCTCTTCCAAGAGAAAGCAAACTGTGGCCTGCACTCTGCCAAGAAAGGACTGGAGAGGAACACATTAGGAATGTCAGTTGTAGTGTACCACTTGGCTGCCTTTGACTCCAGTTTATACTGGAGTTCCAGCATGTCTGGCACAGCAGCACTCAGCGGCAGCGTGACTTCATTCAGGCCACGATAGTGCACTGTTAGTCTACACTCTACATCAGACTTATGCACTGACCAGATGGGACTGTTAAAGGGTGAATGAGTCTTTGTGATCACTCCTTGGTGTTTCAGTTGACAAATCAGCTTATGGATGGAAATCAAGGAATCTTGTTTGGTGTGATATTGTTGCCGGTGCACTGTCATGATAGCAATTGGTAGCAGTAAACATGGTTGTGCCTTTTCTCCACCTGGTTGGAGGCAGGGTTCCTCTAATACTGACATGCTTCACTCATATCTTAGTGGAATGGATTATTGTTCAGGTCAGATCCTCCATCCTATTTGGATACAAGAGCAGCAATTTTCATGGAAGAATCCCCACTGGGTATGGGCAAGGGGACCATAGCTTGCTGGCTTGTTTGTTACCTCACCTGTTTGTTAACTAGCTTGCTCATTCATTCATTAGTTCATTAGTGTGTTGGCAGGTCGTTTGACTTTCTTGGTCATGCTGTCGCTCGTGTTGTTTGTTGGACTCTGGTGTGATCGTTCTTGCACTCTGGATTTCTGACTCTCTGGCTCTGACTCTTGCTACTCAGAACCTGGCTCTGTATTGGTCAGCGGGTGGTTAGCAATTGTATCATATGTTTTATTTTCATTTTATGTTATTAGCAACATTGTTAATATTATTAATATCACTATAATATTAATTTATATTCAATTATTAAATAGTTCTTATCTCAATCCACATGCTTCCTTGTCTTTTCCTCTGATTCTCCTCCTCCACTGGAGGGGGAGGGACATGAGGGAGCAGCTGTGTAGTATTTAATTTCTAGCCAAGGTTAAATCACAACACACTCATAATAAGTCTTCTTTGTGTCTGACTTGAAAAAGTTCTTTGACTCCTCACTGCTCCTTCTAGACGATAAAGATAACAATGCAGATGTCTAAGTTGGTGTGCCAAGATGGGAAAACATTAAAACTGCTATGATATCCGCTGCTTTTACACTGATGCTGACAAAAGAACAGGAACCATCGCAGCCCCCCATATAAATGCTGCAGAAATGACAACAAATCTGCTTATTATAATAAAAGTCTAAAACGTTGCCGCAGAACTCCAGAAGCACTGAAAACAGGATGTGAAATGTGGGAAATCAATAGCTTTATTTTCATGCAAACTACATCAGTATGAATAGGCACTTGCCATGTTTTACAAAGCACATTTCAATAAACCAGGATGAAAAAAAGAAGAGATTTTGTGTTGGAGAAAATTCAGGGCATGGCCGCAGACCCAGTGATGTTGTAGATCAAAGGTTTTGGTCTTCCTCCCTGCCGTTCTTGGGAGTCTGCAGACTGATTCTCAGTGGTCACTGACACAGGCAAGTTTGTTGATCTTTGCACCAAACTGAATATGAATTTCTACTAAATAGTCTACAGATCAGAAAAGAGGTTGCAACTCCTAAACTAGACTTCTTGAAAGCATCCCATGAAACCACACCTCATATGTATAGCTCTAGTATCTCTGTGTAGAGCTCCACACCTGAAAAATCCCTATGAACCAATCCCATTAGGCTCACAAGGCCACATATCCACACATCAGGTCCTTCCAGGCCTTCTTCTCAGGGCACATGTGGTAAAAGTTTTAGTATGCTTCATAGACTGCTTTGTCAAAATTAAGCATTATGCATTTGCAGAGAGTACATAGCAGGCACAACAAAAAGTAAAAATAAGACATGTTCATATTCATATTTCCTCCTATTTACATAAATTTATCTTCTTAGAAACTTTAAATTAAAGTCCAATGACTTCTTTAAACCCCATCTCTAATGAGGGAGAAGTTTGCCCTGCTGCCAACTGCATCAGTCGATTCATGGGTTGTTTTTTCCTCCCAGTTACCACAGCTGAACTGTTGGATCCAAACTTCACCTACCTTTGAAAGAGAGCTCAGATCCTGCTAGTTGCATGGCAATAGCAGACACATTTCACTGCAGGTCCAACATACATGTACATATCCAGCAGTAACCCCTATATGGCTCTTGCAGCGTGCACAGAGCTGTGGATTTCTGTGGCTGTATCATTCCTGACACACGAGATACTTCAAATGTCATTCGTGGCCACACAAGTTACACTCATACCTCTGGCTGCAGTGGAGAAGCAGCGTGGAGGCTGTTTCCAGACACATGCACCCCAGACAACACTGAGAACTGACTCCTGTCTCAGTTCCATGCTGTTAGGCCAGCATTTTCATTTAGGAATCATGACTGAGTCTTCGTGATCACTCCTTGGTTTTTCAGTTTTCAGAACTGCACGTCCCCTGAGAACGATGTACCAATGGAACAAGATAACTCGCTCAGTTGCTCTGGGCCAGCCAGCTCTGTGTAGAAGAGAAGCTCATTTCTGCCTGAAACCAGGACAGGATGGTAAAAGAAATAAGTGGAGGTATCCCATGCATTTTTTACTGGGCAATGTTAAAAGTCACCTAAAGAGATCTTTAAGCAAGAAATGTTGGTAAAATACCAAAAGTTACAACAGGATAATATAAATGAATGCAAATAGTATCTTAAAACAAGATGTATCTTTCCCTCCACACAATTTTATGTGTTGAACTATTAGTACTAGTTGTCTAACTATTTTTAGCAGTGAAATTTCTATTTGGTGAATTCTGCATGTTGGTCAAAGGAATATGCTATATATGGGCCTTTTGCTGGATATAACTTCTATCATCAGATCTAAGAAAGTATACTTCTTCTGTAGTTCTTAATAATTTTTGACTCTTAAATAGGTAAGGCAGAAGGGGAAAATCATCCTTCTGTCCACAGCCATCAAGACAGGTAGAATTCTTGGTGCATATGTATACACATACGCTTAATAATAGATTTTTTTCCCACAGTTTGAAAGCAGTACAGTTGTCTAAAATCCAAATTTGTCTGAAGCTAAGTTTGACTAACTCACCATCTCAGAGTTCCCTGTTTAGTTGTTTTGGAAGATAAATGGGTGAAACTGGTGTATGTGAGTGAGAGTATATGTGTGCTAAATAACTGTTGACCTTCTATTCCAAAGCATGAAACTAAAATGAAGAGCAAAAGCACCTTGCCGGTAAGGGGCTGATCATAAAACATGTTAGGATGCTTCTCTAGAGTGTTTGAATAATTATTTCCAAGAATGAATATGAATAGAGAAACACTTTTAAATCCCTGCTCTGTTTCCAAACAGTAAGTGTGTTTTTTATGTAAAAGGGTTTCTATATATACAAGCTAGTCTAACAGGACACATAATTTCCTAAGCCTTACAAAACACTTCTGAGTTTACCTGTTGTGACTTCCACACAGATTTTTACATAACCCATAGATACCTACACAATAAACCTCATGAAGGTCAGAATTCCAGCTGGAAGCATCACTGACTACAACGGCAAATAGCACTAGGTTTATAGATGGGCTAGGGACTTGTGACTATGTGAAATCATAGACTATTTCCTGGAGTTTTTCCTCTCTAAGGAAGAAAGAGGCAGTAGTTTACAACTGACCTATGGTTAGTCTATGATGACTCTTGTTAACAATGCTCATAATGAAAATCTAGCTATTTCAGAATATGTGCCAATGAGAAATTGCCAATCCAATGCTATAGCACTATTCATTGCTTTGCTTCCTTTGAAAGCAGATTTGTCCACTCAGTTTCACTTTGCTATTACAATAAGTAGAAGCTAAAATATTTTGGAAAGTTCTTCAGGCCTGATTGTCTCACCTGTAACAGTGCAAACTAAGAGCAAGCCAATAGTTGGATTAATTATTTAGAGAATTTTAATTCATTTATCAGAAAATACCTAAGTGTTCACAGCTTTGAGCAATGCATGTTGACATAAATTCAATGAGTATAGCTACCATTCTTGACTTAAAGGAGATATATCTGATATATAATGACTTCTTTAATGATCTGGACTTAAAACTACAGAGGTTTGATTCACCAGCAGGTCAGCCATTCTTACCTCTCAGTGTGGCACCTTCTCTTAAAGAATCTGGGTAGACAGCAACTTAGTGCTGTCCATTAGCATCTAAGTCACAGTCCTTTTGAGATGCTTCTTATTCTGCTTTTGGAATACTTAGAAGTACAGCCTCCAGAGAAGACAGTGAGACTATTTACTTACTTCTGTCATATTTACAGCCTTCAAATGCTTTTTGGATTTTTCCTGTATAATTTCAGATTTGCCTTGTTTACATAAATTTTGCATGTATCTTAACTTATGTTGTAGACTGTAACTTAGGCATGTAAGCAGAATCTGAAAGTTTTCATCCTCATTCAGCTGTCTATGAAATATTCTGTGTTTAGTCAGAGCAAGAAAATCTTACAGTATTCTTATAGTATTGCTGTAGATTTGTAAAAGTGTTTACTCTAGTGATTCAAACACTGCAAGGTTTGAAATAAATATGTTTATGAACTGTAATATGATAGGGTTTATAGAGAATTTAGCCATGCTAAAGAGACTTGAAGGATGTTTCTAGACTCAAAATGCCGTTTATAGCTACATTCTTGGGCTTAGAGTTTAGCTACTTGTCTTGTGTGACCCACACAGGGTGCCAGCATATTGCAGATAACCATCTTGAGTCAGAGTTGGGATAATTATTAGCTGTTGTCAGGGGGCTTTCATCCCATCTCTCTGATAAGTGAAAGGTCATATCAGTGTGCTGGTCAGATAGCATTCTCTCAGTGGAGAGTGATAAAAAGACTGCAAATAGTGTATGGACTTCGGGCATTTGGTACCTATTTTGGAGTACACATAGCTAGCATGGTAATCAGTGGAGTGGCAATTAAATGTTTTAAGAGAACATTCCTATAGCAAAATTCCATTTCCTTACCATATTATGGAAGTAAAGCTATGCTATATCTAAAACCCATTTGGTATGACACCATTGTGGTTGAAGCCCACAGATAATCTTTGACTAACATTATGTAGTATAAAAGGTGCCAAAGGAAACCAGGCATACTGAATGTTGAAAGCTCTGACATGTGTAGCTGCTGGTGTATTGAGAAAATACGACTAATCTTCTCATCAAAAGCCACAAGAATTGGATTCTAATATGTTGAATTGGTGAAATATTTCATTAACACATTCAGTGGGAAGAAAGAATAATATGCTGAGGGCTTGCAGTATGTTTGATTTTCGTTAATTCCTTTCAAAAGATGTTCAGTGGTGCCCAGGTGCTATAAGCAGACATGAAAAACATTCTGAGGGAAGTCTGAGATTGCAGTCTGAAGCAGAAAAATTATGACTTGATGGTCTCTAACAAGATATAAGTTACTGACTCACTTCAGAAGAGCATGAGGACATGCTAAAGTCCTTTGTTGCAATCAGGACAGCTAAGATTATGGTTATATCTTGTTGAATATCACAAAGATTAGACACTGATTTTGACTTCTCTGGGGATTTTCAGTGATCTTACTGAATTCATGATGAATGAAGAAATCCACATGAATTCTCTGTGGATTTTGAACCCATGTTAGTGGATTCATGACCCTCCCCTCCTTTTAGAAAGCAGAGTCTCTATGTACTCATACTGCTATTTATTGTTTAACTTCAAAGCTATGATTTTGTCAGTCATTGTTTATTAAATGTCAAAAAGTGCTTTGTCTAATCCTCTTTTAACATACTGTCACTTCAGATTCTTGACAGGAAATATGAAAGTGTGGGAGGGCAGTTTATTACCTTGCAATTGTTCACCTTTGTTTATTAGCAGCATCAGTGTTGATCAACTGTAAAATATTTAGTTTGAAACCTGAGTTATTTTGCAAAGTGTAATCAATTTCAAAATGTTAGGTCCTCAGCACTTCTCTAGGATATGAAATCTTACTTGATTTTTTAAATAAACTTTTTTCCTATGACAGGAAATATAGAAATCAGTTCTATTTTCTGAGAATTTGGATGATTCTGGTAAAATTTGTAGAATTTAAAAACAAATAGATGCAGAATGATAGATATCTATATGTCTTTGCAAAGGAAAGCTTTGAATATAAAGCTTGTGATCAAATCTATTGTACAGAAAAATATTCCTTTCCAAATTTGGTTTCCATGTAGTCATTGCTTTGTTGAAAGGGGACTGTGACTCTCCAGTCACATACAGCAAACCGTGGCACTGTGTCCTACTCATCTATTGCAACACTAATGTTAACTTACTTTTACCAGTTACTTGTGTCACATTTAACATAGGCATGGTAGCTAGCTCAGCAGCACTTCTTTGCCCTAGCAGTTTACCCCTTTCCTAAAACTGCTATAGTACCCAGTAATATGTTTTATCCTCAAAGCAACTAAATTATTTTCTGTCTTTTTTTTTAGGATAGATTGTCTGCTTATAATTTGTCCCAGAAATGGGGAATAAACAAGCTAGGTAAGAATCTGGACTACAGTTTTCTTGGAGTGTAGCCACATGATCTTTAAGTGTGTTCAGAAAACACCAGTTTGAGATACTTATGAATGTTAAGAAAAAGCTTGTCAAAGCATAAAATATACAAAAATATATCCCAATGCTGTAGAAAATTAACATACATCCACATTACTAGTTTGAAGGAGGTGATACATCAGGCTCCTGATGAAAAGTTTTCTGTCTCAGAAACATATATTTTGCTTTCTCATTCTAAGGTATGTTGAGAACTCATATGCTACAGACTAGTGACTGAACCAAATGGAAAGACATATGACTCTGACCAGCTAAAATGAGGTTGTACTCATTAAATATTCAATCCTAAGTATGCAGTTCCAGAAAGCAATATAATATAATACTGAAGCTGAATGTCTTCACCAGCTTTGCCATCTATGTGTGGTTGAGTGTGGTTGAGTCACGATAGTTCTCCTCATTGTTATGAAAACTGTAAACATTTCTAAAGAAATATTTTCCTTCATGAAAATTGATGTTCCCTTTATATCTGCTGTGTTGAAAGGATCACCTCTGGCATACTTTCTCTATGGGTTAAATTTAAATAAATTATATTTCAGAGTCATTTTGGGAATTGGAGTCTGCCTGACTTCTGGGGTGCCTGTTAGGAGCTACATTTCTGATTCATCATACCTTTTCTCCTACTCCTTTTCTGTAGGACTCATTCCAAGGAGGTATATTGTCTCTTGTAATGCACAGTATGTTCTGCTCATCTCTCTGATTCTGTTCCACCACACAGAACATAAGTTGTTTTTTATTACCCAGTGTCGTGGACTAACTTTGTCTAGCAGTAAAGCACACCTCCCCCCTCCTCCAGTGTAGAAGGACAATCAGAAGAAAAGACAAGAACACTCATGTATTAGTAAAGAACTATTTAATAATTGAATATAAATGAATAAAGTAGTAATATTAATAGTATTAACAATACTATTAATTATTTAATAGAAAATAAAACATACGATAAATTGCTTAACACCCATTGACTGATATACAGCTGTGTCCCAAGTAGTAAAAGTCAGAACCCAAGAACCAGAGCCTGAGATAGATCACAATAGATTCTGAGCAGGCCCTGTGAGCAAGAGCACAACCAAGAAAGAAAAAAACCCCACCAACTCACTAACAAATGCACAAACAAGCAAACAAATGAGCAAGTGAGCTAATGAGCTATGGCCTCCTTGTCCTCCTCGCTTATGTACTGAGCATGATGTGCTATGGAATTAAATAATTCTTTGGTTAGTTTGGACTAGCTGTATGAACTGTGCCCCCACTCCTCCACAGCTTGTAATGAGAATATTTGGAACACAAATGCAGTATCAGAAACAGAAAAAGTCCTTGAATTGGTGCAAGCACTCCTTGCACCAACTAAAAACACTTTATCACTACTATTCTCATGACAATTCCAAAGCATAACCTCATACCAGGTACTGTGAAGTAAATTAACCCTGTCCTGTCTAAAACTGGCATACCCATCTAGAAGAAAAATACCTTTTCAACTGGCGTAGCTGTTGTTACCTTGTCCTTTGCAAAGCATGAGAGATGGGAGAGGAGGTGAGACATTTGGAAGATTGAAAGCCACAGCCTGAGCTGATTCCTTCCTGCCTGTGAACAGATGAGAAGTAATTTCTGCCCAGACTCATGAGGCAAATATTCATGTAAATTGCTGAGTATTAGTATGCTGCTTTTAGAATCATAATCTTATGTTGGGTTTTAACTCTGGCTAGCAAAATACCAGAAAACCGCTTTCACAGATTTCCCCTCCTCTCCTCCAGTGGAGGGAGAGAATCGGAGGAAAAAGGCAAGGAAGCTCGTAAAATTGAGATAAGAACTATTTACTAATTGAATCTCAATGAACATATACAAATTCTACCAATAACAAATAATTTAAAAAGTAGAAAATAAAATGTCAGATACAATATGATACAATTATGACAGTTGCTCACCATCCACTGACCAATGCACAACCAGGTGCTGGGAAGTGAGAGTCAGAGCCAGAGAAACTGAGAGCTGCAGCCCAAGAATGATTGCAGCCCGAGAGCTGCATCCCGAGGGCTGGAGCCCAAGAGCTGTCCCAGCAGATTCCAAGCAAACCCTATCAGTGATAGCACGACCAGGAAAATAAACAAACCCACCAACTCTCTCACTAAAAAGCCAGCACAGGAGTTAGCAAAGCAGCTAACAAAGGAGTCAGGGAGAGTGTTAGCAAGTGCCAGGAAGTAAAAGAGAGTAAGAGAGTAATGGGTCCCAGACCCGCTCCTCGCCTATGCCCTGAGCATGATGTAGTATGGAATGAAATACTTCCTTGGTCAGTCTGGGTCAGCTGTCTGAACTGTGTGTCCCCGACACTGCCTGTAGCGAGAAAGTGAGAGCTGGGAACGCAGCTGCAGTATCAGAAGCGGAGAAAGATCTTGAATCCAGTGCAGGCACTCCCTAGCGCCAGCTAAGACCTTATCAGTACATCTCTCCATGTAAATCCAGGAACACAGCTTCTTAGCAGACACAGTAAAGGGAGATAACTCTTTCCTGACTGAACTCAGCAAATCTTATCATCCATGGTGGACAATTTGAAATGAGTGTACAAATCACAGCATCCTGAGAGAAATGTAACGGACTGTTCACCTCCAAGAGCCACTTTGATTAGAAGAACAAGCAGTAGACATGGAAATAACATGGGTTTTTTTGGTAAGAAATTCTGAGGCTACTAGAGCAATGGAAGACAATTTTCTTGCTAAATGTTTAATTGTTAATAGCCTGAACCTTGTTTTGTCTGCATAACTCTTGCTGGATCTCCTTAGGTGGCTATTAGGAGATGAGTAACTACCATAAAACTATAAACTAGCAAAGTAAACATGACTGGTTGTAGCTGCATGTGATAGCCTAAGAGAGCTCCAGTTTCAGTGGGGACAGGCTGTAGCTTCAAGGTCACCGTGACAGCAATGGCACAGACACTAAAAGCAAAGCACAGGTCAGAGAGCAAGAGGACATGATTATTAAATGTTTCAAGAGTGAAGTGATGATGCATTACCTCCCATCATTTGAAGAATGTTGCTCTTAATGTAGCACTCTAACAAGGCATTGCACATGTAATATGCTGCTGTCCATAATGTCAGATAGGGAAAGTATGATTATTATATAAAAGGACATCCTTTTATCTTCTTGTGACAGACCCCAGGGAGAAAGGATTATCTTAGATACCCATAATGTGCACATGATACGCTGTGTATAAAACCGGTTTCCGTTAAACGGTGAGCTTTAATTCCACTAGGAATAGACATACTATAAGGATGTGAGCACTAACAAAATAGTTTTCAAGGAATCTAGTTGTGTCACATATTCTAAAATATCATTTTAATAAAATAGATATTTTCAGTGGATTTTTTGGCTTGCAGTTGTGACAGTGCAAAAGATCACTGATTTCATTCTATGAAATACCTAGTTTTTCTCAGAACAGGGTATGAGGTTGTTGAGATAACTGAGAGCTTTATCCAAAAGCCATCAAATGTAGTGTAGTATTTCTCATTTACTTCACTGCAGAAAGGTTTCTGTGGCTATAGCTGTTCTATTCTGGGACATATAAGATTTATTATTAATATATATATGGAAAAAGTAAATTAGTTGTTATAGTTATCCCTTCAAAACCTGAAATTACATGTGTCTCATCTTTTACTCTTCTTTTACAAAAGATGAGAAAAAACTCATTAATACGGTTTCTGTGAGAAGAATCCAAATCACAGATTTGATAAATTAATTTCAACAGGGAAAGGAAATGACTTTCATAGTGATAGAAAAATACAGAAATGGAAGTAAAAATATCTATTCCAAATTATACAGAAAAGCATTTTAAGGCAACAAATGAAAAAAACAAAATGCAGCTTTTCTGGATTAAACATTTCAACTTCTGTTTTATTTTGCTGTGAGTGTTACAGAAGATTTTGTTTTTAACGTTTGTATTTTATGGGTATACTAAGGTGCCATCTCTCAGTATCAACAAGCTACCTACTAGTCCCACCTGGATCATTGTGAATCATATGTTCCTTTCAGCTACAGGTAGATGTTAAATTCCAGCAAGAAGTGAAAGGATATTTTTACCTGTTTGCCTGCAGTTCTGTGCTCACTGATATAATATCAGGCAGTTGTGACTTCATTAAATGCTTCTTCAGTTCCTTTCGGTCTTTCTGGGTAATTCTGGTGTGTCTTATCCTTCTTTCAGTTCAGTTATTTTATAACACTCCAATTAGATCCATCTAACTGTTAAACTTGCATCTTGACATGCCTTTCTTGGGCCCATTGAAAGGTATAATCTTGTAAGAAATAAACCATTTTTCAGAAGACCGTTTACCACACAAATCATACTTTCAGGTTTATGCATGTATGAATGAATTCCAACTCTAAGTCCCTGAAATTTGGGTGAATAGAGGCAGACATATAATGAGCTTTCCAATCCTTTGTTTAATAGAGGTCAGAAATTTAGTTTTACAGTTTTCTTGAGCTGCTTGTATGAGGGTAAAATCAAGAAATGGTAATCCACTAGGAAAATAACTTTTGGAAGTATCTTCATTGACATTACAGGCGTTTTTGAAAATGGGAAATCCATTTCATACAATTTAAGTTTAGGATCTCTTTTTATATTTTGGTTTCTTCTGAGCAAGGAAGTATTTTGTCGGTCACTTCAGTGTACAATCTCAGTCGTGTTTACACTGGGCAGCACCAAATGCAATATATATCAGAGATCCTGTAGTATTAGCTTAAGATAGCTTTTTAATATGTTTGGATTAGAAAAATCTGGTTGGAATGTGGCTATGCATTTTTGCATGAGTATATATATCCATACATATGAATTACATGTTTTAAAAACATAGCTCAGATTTAGGATGAAATCCTGCCCTCACTGAATGCAATGCAAATTTTCATATTGATTTCAAAGGCAGTGGAACCAAGTCCAAGTAAATTAAGCTGTCAGCTGCGTAATGAGCAGTTTTTGCAACACAGTATGCGGGAGTCTGTAGGGGTAAGCAACACAAAAACATTAACCAATTTGGAATGGTAAACAAGTATGATTTTAATTATCAGTTTGTTGAGACAATGGGTGGAATTTTTGGTGTTGCATTCCTCCTTTTCTCTTCAGGCATTAGCCAAATTTCAGAGATGCTATTGTTGAAGTTTATTTGTGATTCAGTTGCTGGCAAAAGAAGTACTGTATTTCTCTATTTCTGTGCCTATTTACACTCTGTAAAAGCATATTTTCATCTTAGCTGTGGCATGCGAGGTCAGTTAAACAGGAATTTTGTGGGCTGCCTGGATGTAGAAGTAATAATGACCAATCATCAGCCAATATCCCTTCTGCTTGCTCTGGTAGTTAAAAAGCACACCTAGTCATACACTGTCATTGGCAGTTACAAAGACAAAACCTCCCCGTCTCCCAAGCAACAGTCTCCCCAACATGGTTTAATTGTTTATCACAATTAAATTGTTTCACTGGAACTTTCAGTAACCTTCCTGAAGTACACATACAGTTTCCTTACGTGACCCAGTGCCAGGTATTTCTCTCTCTTGAAAAATCTTGCCACTTTCAGGACCTAAACAGAAAGGTAAATCATTGGAAAAACTAGTTCCAGCTTTGGAAACTGTTTTTTCTAGAAACTCTGAATGATAGGCCTTATAGTTATCTAGATTTCAGGGAAAGTGTTAGGTGATTTTTTTTTAAGCTTGGACTAAGCTCTAGACCCAGATTCTCTAAGGTTCTGTCTTTCAGTCCCAGACTTATATACAGTTCAGGTAAATATATCTTTGTTAATTCTTGCAACTTTTTAATACGTTACGTTTAGTATGACAGAACATCATTGTAAAGATTAATCTCTTTTACCTGAGGGCTGCTTGAATGGAAGAGAGTTATTTTCACTGCAAAGGCTACTAACACATCTGGCAAGTATATGTGAGGAAGAGAGATCTGGGTTATGACTCTAAATAGACCTTGCTATTTACAAGCAAACAGAATCCTGCTTCTATCCATCCACCTCTCTGTGCAGAGTGATACCTAACTAAAAGGTAGCCCTTCGCATGCAACATACCTTCTAGTTTCATAGCAATCATCTTTTGCACTAGTTGAAGTAGCTTGTAAGTAATGTTCTTAGTACCTCTTCCTTTACTGAGAGCTTTACATAACATATGGTGGAGACTTCTGAGAGAGAAAAACATTAACACCCTGTGGGTAAAGGAATTTAATGTTTGCATAGTGTTGCCAAGGTCTCACTGCTATGTTGTTTTTGAAAGAGAAAACTGTGGCTAAATCTGATCTGCTGTCTTTCTGCAGACTGCAAGATACAGATTGATCTAATGCTGTGAATTTACATTTACAGGAGCACTAAGGACATTCTGGTTACAGCAGAAGACAGCCTGAGGATTAAGGAATGACTTAGGTTTTTAGTTGCATGCATTTAACTTCTGCTTTATTTTCTATTGTCTTTTGGTTTTTTGCTGAAAATATCCTTTAATTTGAACAGTTGTAGATATACCACATATAAAGCAAACAGATTAATGACTTGAAAATTGTCCACACCAGAGAAGATACAAAATATCATAAAGACATGGGTATTTTTTCTCTTCTTTTTTCTCTTTCTTTTTTTTTTTAAAGTCCCACACATTAGGAAGAGAGGGAGGCATATTCTGCATTGATCACAAAATAGTAAAAGTAAAATGTTAGCTTAAAATGACTTGGTAATAAACTAATGTTGAGTACCTGAAAGGAAAATGATTTAATATAGAAGTGAAATAGGAAAGGAAAATCAGTTCCTATTTATTTTAGTGTGGAATCTTTGCAAATTACTTGCTCACCAATTAACTGTACCAAGTCTACCTGAGAAAATGCTTGTCTGTCTTTAGCACTATTTTGATGTGGTTATAAATTTAGGCAAATGCTTGCAAACAAGCAGGTCAATATGTTCCACCCAGTTTCCTTGATTCAGATCAGCACAAGAAGTACTTCTAAACTGCTAAGTACTTAATTCAGAAAGCTCAGAGAAGTGTGATAACCTCAAAAGTAGTTTTTACAAGGTATGCCTCCAGCATACTTTGTAATTTCCAACTAATTTGAATTTATATAATATATATATATCTACCTATATCTATCTAGTTAAGAATAGTTTAGGTATAATACGGCTTAGGGGTGGGGATAAAGTAAAAAGCCTCTCAAGCCGCTATTTTCAATTTTACCCTGTGATTCTATTATCCAAATTGTCAGTTTTTCCGTTCAAATTCATTTGTCTATTAAGATGTAAACAACCTAAAACTTAAATGATCATTTTACAACGACCCAAACTTGGGGTTTTACTCAGCCAGGTCTTAGGGAAAAATAACACAGTACGCTGACACTGTTCAAGCATACATTGTGCAGATTCAGGGTTAATAGGAAAATGTATTGATTTATTTTAAGAAATTCTGAAAGAGATGTTTTGGCTTTCCTAGTGGAGCATAAGAAAAATTCAAGAAAGCTGTTTTTCCAGAGAAAGCATCATTCTTGCACTAATTATGTTGGGGAAAATAAATAGAAGAGGTACGTATCTGAGGAAAAATTTTGAATAGCCCTAGGATTGAGAAGTGTTCTACAAATTTGTCAACGTCTTGTTTAAATTAGCAACAGTGTAGAGCCAGTACTGAAATAACACAAACCCAAACAAAAGCATAAAACAGCATCTTAGTCCCCTGCTGACTTTCTGTGAGCTGTGTGATGGTTTTGCTCCCTCCTGAACTCATGCTGCGTTTAATTTTCTGTCACCAAACAAAAACAAATAAACAAACAAAAAGAAACAAACCCACAAACAATCAGCTTGAGTAAGCCACAGGCAATCTGCAACAAAACTTGTTTATAGTCCTTTAAAAATCTCAGTTAGAGGGTGCTTTATAAAGATAGAATTAACACAACTAGTATTTATGTAATGATTAGATTATAGATTGATTAAGATTTGTGCTTGAAAAAGGAACAAAGTTAAAACATGCAAGCAGCTGCTGGAACTGTTAACAAACATCCATGTCATGCAGCAATGTGTATTTGCAGGGTGTTCTACTAAAGCCACATGGTCCTTGTACACCCAGAAGACCTTGGAAAACAATATTTCATGCATTCATGGCAGTACCATTCTATTGTCTTCAGATCTTCCCACAGTCCATGAACAGAGACAAAATCCTTAAAAGTTTCAGAGCATTTATTCTCTCTAGCCCACGAGAGAAGTAAGAAAAAAAAAAAGAAAACCCAAACAAAAAAAACCCCAAACAAACCAGTAAACTTAAGGGTGGAAAAATCTTGAGAATATTTCTGAAATAACTCTTCAAATCCATGGCCTCTCTGAAAGCTTCTGCTTTTCTGATTCACTGGCCGCTGAAAAGCTGTACTCTGCAGGATAATTAGTCCATGAAGACAAATTGTAGAGGCCTTTATGCTCTCTGACCCTTTAATTCATTTGGGATATATTCTTTATCTGAGACTGAAATTTTAGATCTGGGAACTAACCCTTACCTTTTACACTGGTTACTGTTTTGTGCATAGGCAAGACAAGTTTCGCTCATGTACATGAATATGAAATATCACCTCAGTATGCTATCACTCTGCACCTTTCAATTTGGCATATAATCTTTCTAATAGTTTATAATTCAGAAATAGTATTCTAGATACCTGTAGTGATCCGGCTACCTAACAATGGGAAAATAAATTGCCTGATATGCTTTGGATTGTAAATGCTGCTTATCACCTGATGACAATAAGTGGCTATACCTCTCATTTGATCTAAATTGAGTCAGCTTGACGTTATTTTGGACAACCAAGGTAGGGAAGATTCATCCTAATCTGCTGCTCTAACAATTTTTTTTTTTTTCCAGGGTGAACAGAGACCGGTAGGGTTGCTTCAGATGTTGAAAGTGTATATTGCATAAAGCTGAAGTATTTTCATAATTTTCAAAAGCACCTAACCGGAATTTTCATCTTTAATAGTCAATTGGCTATTGCAGATGGGCATAAAGGGTAGTCTTAAATTTTTATGCTGTAAGGTCATATGGTAAACAAAAATTTGTAATTATTGGTACACTGACACTGGTAATATTTAAAAGTTTATAAAATTGTTAAAATTTCAAGGAACAGTATAAATAAATTTGGATAGTCAATACAAATTTTGCATATGTCAGCTAAAAGTTTGTTCAAACATATTTAATTTGCCTAGCATATTGAACAGACCTCTCTTTTAACAAGGGGAAGAAATGATAGATAAACTGAGATTTGCTGCATTTTTGGGTTTAATTCACTAAGTAGTGGAATTGGTATTCAACTTCTAAAGGTAAGTGCTCTCACTTAAAACCATGTAGTACTGTCATAACATCTTTGTTAAGAGTCAGTCTGCTCTTCTCCGACATGGATAACAAGTCAAGGTTACATCATGCTACAGTAGTTAGTGTGAAGGAGACAAAAATAATGAGATGTGCTCAGTAAATGACATTTGGGATGTCTGAAAAGTCACTTGTCTCACTTCACGCTTCACAGCCTGTAAGTTAGTTATCAACAACCTTCTGGCATGTCTTCTCCCCTTCGCACAAATTGAAAGCGAAGAGTCTCTTCTGAGGATAGCCATTGCTCACGTTCTCCATGTTTCTGTCTGAAACAATGTCTTGCCCTGTCAACAATCTGCACAAGTGAGTTGTTTTCATGTAAAAAAGTAAAATTAGACAGCCTTGTGACAACCGGGCCACTGGGGGTTATGGGAAATCTGACTTTTAATGTTACTTAAAAGTTTTAGAGATAGCCCCTTGCTACTGCAAAGCTGACAGAGATCTATTGACTCCCAGAGAATACAACTGACATAGCTAAAATTCTTATCTTTAATTTCCTTTAGAGTGTAATGTCTTGCTTGAATCAGCTTTTAGCCTATGGTGCATGTTTTAAACCAGTGGAAGAACTTCTGTTCTGCTGTTTGCTATATATAGAATCTGTATGTTTTGAAGATCATAATTTTCCTATTTCTACTCATTATAAACCCTATGTGTCCTTCGCATAGCGTCAAATAAAGCTGCTTGGTGGTTAGAACTCTTTGTGTAAAATTCTTTATGGAGAGAAGAAATAAATGTGGTAACATAAAATACCTTGACTTTCATCAAGACATCTCTTTACCTTCTGCATTTAAACACCAAATACAGTCAAATGTCAGGCCCAACATGCCTGCTGTAGGTGCCTTATATAACCCAGGACTTGTTTGATCTAGTAAACTTTGCTTGGTTTTTTTTTTCACAGATTCACAGATTTTGTTGTCTTTTGAAATGACTTGTTTTCAAGGGGCTTGTTTATTTTACCAGTAGAGATTCTAGTAATCAGTTGTGGCACAACGTTTCAGAATGGCTTTCAGACTCTTTACCCATGCTTCCTGACTCTCCCAATATTCTTGTGTGGTTCACTTGTGTGGTCTTCTAAAGGTGAAGTGATGAATGTGTTTAACAACTGTCTTCACTGCATTTTCCATAATTTTGCTGTATTCCATATTGCTTAGCAGAGGGAATTTCTACTCAGAGTACACTAATGATTTGTCAGACTACAAAGGCAGTAAATGTAAAGTCTTTATTAGGGGCATCATATCTCTGGTTTCCATTACCTACTTAAAACAGAATGCAGCACACCAATAAATTGGCATCCAATTTTATCTACATGTTAGGGAATATGTGGCACATCTCACCCTTCACTTAGTGGCATCAGAATTATATGTGTAACCCTGAACAGAAAAAGACTTTTTTCAACAACAACAACAAAAAAAATTGTATGCCTTTTCTGGGATTTCTCCTATTTTCTGTTGAATTTTAAATTTATCTTCAAGTACTTTTCATTTACTCTTTTTATTATAATACTTGACTTTGCAGTTTGGACAGTGAAGTTTACATTGAAGCCTGAAATTCAAGAAAATGGAGAAAAATTAAACTCCTGGAGAAAACTAATCTTCAAAGAACTGCCCCAGAAAGTTCAGAAATTACTGCATATACAGTAAATATTGTATGTTCAGGGTGGCTGTTTGAAGGTGAGTGAAAATGAACACAGATGAAAAGGAATGGGGAGGAATCTAAATAGTTTCGAGTGGAGAGCTACTTGTTGAAAAGTGGCAACAGAAATATAACAGAGTTCATGACGTTACTTCTCTGGACACCTGAAGCCTCAGTCACTCTCCAGGGTTAAAATCGACTAAACTTTCTTTCATGTCAATTGTCTTTCATCAGGAAAGGAGTGGATAGGTGGGGAAATGAAAAAAAAAAAAAAAAAAAAAAAAAGACACTATCTGATTGTAAGCTTCAATTTCTTGGCTTCCCCTCCCACCATCTTTTCCTTGTATTATTCTTCTTTCTCTTGTGTTCTTCCCTAGATCTACCTTCTTATTGACTGTTGTTCTAAAATCTTGATGTTATAAAGAAAAAAATTTAGGTTGGATATACCTCCATTCACACTATTCAGTTACTTGAGGAACGTTTGTAAGGAACTTCAAAGGCAGCAGAATCTAGCAGACAAAAGGAAGAAGTCAGCAAATAATTGAACAATGCAAGTTAGGCTTTTATAGTGAAACTTTGGCTATGTCCATATAATATAAACACTGCTTCCACAAATGATACAAAAGTAACAAAATGAATAAATTAAATACTCTTTCCTCATAAAAAGAGATATTAGAAGAAATCTGATCTTTCCTATAACTAATCATGAATCCTTGCTATAACTAATGATTAAAATACCCTTATTTCAGGCAACAATGCTAAACTCTAGTGTGTTTTAGAGACTGAAGTCTAGAGTAATATAGCCAATGGAAATTTAGTTGAATCTAGGTGATCAAGGTAAAATAATTTAGCCTCCATGTTAAAAAGTGGAAAAAACCCCTAATGCATACAGATGCTAACTACGACAATGAAACAGAGAAAAACAATCTCATTTTTCTAGTGGACAAGCAGAGTTAATTCAAATTCTGTGTAAGACAATTAAAGTATTTCTTTGAAATTTATTGGCTTTGGACCAGTCCTGTCATAAACTAATTTTCTTCGTCATTCAGTCTGAATGCTGACTTCTTTTAAATACTATTGGAGAACAGAAATTTTTTGTAGTAGTTCTAAATTCGCTAACGATAATACTCAGAAACACCATTGCAGGAACATTGTGTGATGGATGTTGCAAACAGCTAGTTTTGTGTTTAATGTTGTGCAAGTTAATGTGTGAAATACATGCAGTCTGCTTAGAAAATGTGGGGTTTCAGTACTGTATTAGTGTTCCATCATGCTCAAGTACATCACATGATGGCAGAGCCTTGAGGTTACAGAGTCACCATGAGAGCATCTGCCTTTTGTTTTAGCTTGTAGTAAAGTAAAGTAATGTAATTTCTTTTGTAGACCTGCATGTATCTAGACAATTCCTCAGGAATTTTAGTGAATTGAAAGGTGGGATTACAGTATGAGAGTGCCAAAGGAGACAAATACAGGAAGTGAGTCAATCCTTAAATAATTTACTTTCAACTGCTATAGTATTTGTTCTATATACAGGGGTGTGCAGACAGATTTTGGATGTTTAAAATATATTTTATTCGGTCATCCCTGTTGGCAAATGCAGAAGGAACGGATTATTTCAATTGTAAAAGAATATCT
The DNA here is from genome assembly GCA_027574665.1 of Rhynochetos jubatus. Taxonomy (NCBI): domain Eukaryota; kingdom Metazoa; phylum Chordata; class Aves; order Eurypygiformes; family Rhynochetidae; genus Rhynochetos; species Rhynochetos jubatus. Next base: position 47,402,170 of record CM050690.1, on the reverse strand, counting down.
ATCAGCTGTGTATCTTTGCAGCTGACACAGATATGTACTACAGGTGTAGTTTGAAATCTACTTAATCATATTCTTCCAGTACTTCCAGAACAAAATTTCTTCTTCATAGTTCATACTACTTATTGAAAAATAATCTTATTATGTGAGTTCTAAAAGTTACAAAAAGTCATTGGTTTCTATGAAGCAATGTTAACTTTCAACTCATTAGATTCCATAAAGAATGTCATATATAGCTGAGACACAAATATGAGAAAAATGTGTAAGTGGAATAACAAGTATGTATAAACCTTCATTATCTAAAATTATATTAGCTGTTCATTTACAGTTTAGTTTTCCAGGAAAATTGTCTAGACCAGGTTGCTCAAAGCCTCATCCAGCCTGGCCTTGAACACTTCCAGGGAAGGGGCATCCACAGCTTCTCTGGGCTACTTTCTTGTAGGCCCCTTCAAGCACTGGAAGGCTGCTATAAGGCCTCCCCAGGGCCTGCTTTTCTGCAGGCTGAACAAGCCCAATTCTCTCAGCCTTTCTTCACAGGAGAGGTGCTCCAGCCCTCTGATCATCTTCGTGGCCTCCTCTGGACTCGCTCCAACCAATCAATAACTTTCTTATGTTGAGGGCCTCACAAATGCACACAGTACTCCAGGTGGGGTCCCACGAGAGCAGAGTTGACAGGGCACATCACCTCCCTCAACCTGCTGGCCATGCTTCTCTGGATACAGCCCAGGATATGGTTGGCTTTCTGGGCTGCCAGTGCACACTGCTGGCTCACATCCAGCTTTTCATCCACCATTACCCCCAGGTCTTTCTGCTCAGGGCTGCTCTTGATCCTGCCCAACTTGTACATGTATTTGGGATTGCGCAAACCCAGGGGAAGGGCCTTACACTTGGCCTTGTTGAACTTGGCCTTGTTGAGTCCCACCTCTCCAGCCTGTCCAGGTCCCTCTGCATGGCATCCCTTTCATCCAGTGTGTTGACCAGACCACACAACTTGGCATAACTGGCAAACTTGTTGAGGGTGCACTCTATCCCACTGTTCATGTCACTGACAAAGGTGTTAAACAGTACCATTTCCAATAAGGCTGCTCGTCACTGGTCTCCACTCCAACACTGAGCCATTGACCACAAGTCTCTGAGTGTGACCATCCAGCCATTTTTTTATGCACCAAGTGGTCCATCCATCAAATCCATGCCTCTTCAATTTAGACAGAAAGATGTCATGCGGGATAGTGTTGAACACTTTGCACAGGTCCATGTAAATGACATCGGTTGCCCTTCCTTTATCCACCAAGGTCATGACCCCATCCTAGAAGGCCACCAGGTTCCTCAGGCACGATCTGCCCTTGGTGAAGCCATGTTGGCTGTCACAAATAACTTCCTTGTTTTCATTTAATGATAGTAGCAGAAGTAAAAGGGATTTAATGATGAAGATATATTTAATTCAATCAGCTGAACAAACATTCGAAGTTTTGTTTTTCTCTTGCTTTGGATACTTTTCTATGAGATGCTTGAAAGAGGTGGATCTGCTTGAAGAATTAGATCCTTGTGGCCATTACTAGACTAAAATGAGACCATTTACAAACACCCAACAAAACATGACCCTTTCATATAGTTCTCTGGACTAGGTTCCCAATGCACTTGTGTGTACTGTGTTATCAGCTGACTGCATTTTGGTTATATAATGAGTGGGATGGAAGAATGACATGAGTGGGAAAGACAGTGTCAGGGATTAATATGTCAGAAATATTTGCGTCCTGATTCTGTCTGTCTGTGAGCATCTGAGTTACCTTTAGAAAACAAAAGTACAAGTAAGGGTACAGAGAACAGTTTCTGCCAGTCAAGCTGTGGGACAGTAGTTGCCCACTGTCCATCTATAGCTTAATTTTTTTCATTTCTACTTTTAAGCCTTTGTCAATACCATAATATAAGATACCTGATCTACTATGACATGTAGTCTAATATGTCGGTCATACTTGTCTAAATAAAATTTATCTGAAAAAAGTAACATTTTTTATGTGTCTTTAAAAATATAGACTAGAAAAAAACTGGATGTTTTTATAATTTTCAGTGTACACACAGAAAAAATGGACAAGATGAGAATAAAACCAGAAAGAAAGGATTACATAAAATACATTTCAGGATATTTAAAGAACTAGATGAGGCATTCCAGACTCTTACAGACAACTCAGGAAAGTCAGAGCAAGATTCCAGTGGACTGAAGGAGGACAAACAGTACATTTTGAGAAGAGGGGAATTATGTTCTGAGATACAAGCCAATCAGTTTAGTTATGCAGAAATATCCTGGAAAGATATGAATCACTTGGCAAGCACTTAGGGAATAATAAAGCCATAAAAGAAAGTCAACATACTTGTATCAAAGAAAAAAATCATAGTCAGTGCTTTTCTTAGGCAGCATATCTACCAAAGAGGATAGGAGAAAGTCTGACTTGATTTCAGCAAGACTTTTAACAGTACTTTGTGACATTTTCCTGACAAATTAAGGAGAAAAGGCTTCATGAAATTACAATAAGGCAGAACTATACCTGATTGTAAAATAACACTTAAGAAAAATTTCAATACTTTTCTGTCACACTGGGAGACATCTCAGGTTTCTTGAGTTATATAGATTTGGGGACAGTATGGTCAGCTGGAAGACAATTTTTTTTTTTCCTGGTCTGGCTTACAATGTGACTAACTGCTGTAATGACAGAGGATTGCATTTATGAACTGTGAGCAACAATGAACTATGCAGAGTCACAAGGACAGTGTGTGTAGGTCAGAAATTGATGACAAATTGCTCTAAAATCAGGTAGGTGAAATTCATAAAAGATAAGCTGCTATACATATCATACATTATAATTAGGAAGTATGTTTGCAAAATGAAAAATAACTGTTGAGATGAGAGTGCTGTAGGAAAGAATCTGTAGGCTGTAGTGGATTACAAAACAAATATGAGTAAAAATGTAAAGTGTTAGTTAAAAAAAGAATGGTATTTCTACATCAAAGATATTAATGATTACACTGCTTTGTTCTGGCAAAGCCTTGCGTAGCTAAAATGTCCAGGTTAAGACATTGCATAAAGATCTTGATATTGAGGAAATGTTGGAGTGATTGTGTCAGAAGAGATTTGAGATATTCATTCTGGAAAGAATTGAGTTTTCCTAGCCCAGACAGGAGAAATCAAATAAAGGGCATAAGTTTCTCTCTGATCCTGATGACTGGGAAATTACAATGAAGTGGCTATAGTTAGCTCCCCATTATCCAGGATAGTTAGGGACATAGATACCTTAAACCAGTAGTATCTGGATAATATGAATTCTATGTGATATACACAGAGCACCCACATTCAGTTCTACAGGCCCTTCTTGGTTGTTTTAATGCAATGCCCAGAACTCCAGCTCTGGTGAGACATATTGGCTCAAATGAAAGACAATAAAATTGCAGAAACCATCCAAGTGCCATTCACTATGTCATGTTTAATCAACTTTTTGCAAATGAGAGCAGTGGAGAGCACAGAAGAGAGATCTTCCAAGAATTCTTGAGTATTTCTTAAAAGTCACTAAAGTTCTGAATTTATTCTGCAGATAGTTTAGGTCTGTTCACATGGCAGGGACCACAAACGAGTAAATCCTACGTATCCCAAACTGACAATTCATTAGACTGGCTTTGGGATGATCATTAACTAAATATTTATCAATAATACTAATAATATTAATAATAATTGCCCCAAAGTTAGTTGAAAATGCTCTTACCTACATGGTCTTTGCCCATGATGTCTATCTCAGGCTACCATACCATTTGTTCCCTGAATTTATACCATTGCCACTGGAAATAATGTTCTTTACTGTGAACATAATTAATATTATAGGAAAATTTATTTATCTAAATACCTTGTTATCAGAGTACCTGTCGGAAACATAAACTCCATCAGTATAAGCATCTTTATACCACACTTCTTTCCTGCTCTTCTGCTGAGGATATAATTCAGCATGATATAAGGACAGTTTATGTCCCTTGTTTCCAGATATAGGCATTTGCCTCTATGAAGAGAACTGTTTTTTGACATATAGCGTTTATCAACAGAAAATCTACTTTATTGTTAGTAAGAAATTTGGCAACAGTTCCAAGACAATATATATATAAATCCTTACAGAAACACTGTCAATAAGGAATTGTTCTTCATTAACAATGAACTTACTTACATTAGTGCAGTATGTTCCACCTCTGCATTATACACCACTTGTTATTTTGTTAGACTGCTTTGTAATATTAAGTTGAACAGCTTTAAGGGGGTGTGTTTTGCTTTGTTTCATTTGACCTAATGCAACCCTCCTTCACCATGTCCTACCAAGCATGAGGAATCTTAGTCTTAATGCTTTTTTTCATATATGGTAATGAACATTTGCCATTTGATAACATTATTTTTCTGTACAAAGAAGTATGGAGTTTATTTCTCCATACAAAGTTAAGTATCCCATCTCTGTGTAAAATATTAGTTGGAGGACAACAGTGTTATGACAATATTCTATCCAGCAATTCAATTTGAATCTCCTGAATCCTTTGATTTTGTCCATAATTGTGCAGAAGATAAATTTATTCCACCCTGCGCATGGTTTCTTCACTGAAATATGGAGTTTCTGTGTGTGTCCCTCAAATGCAGCCAAATTCCTTCCACCTCAGCCGGTTCCCAGATAAATAGAATTTCTTTCCTGTGAAAGTATGTTCCATCTTCTTGCCTCCTTTGCCCAAATTATCAGTGGTGAGAAAAGCCACATCTGATGTCAAGCTTCTGTGGTTTTGCCAAAGAAATCAGGTAAAGCATAGATCTACTAATTTGCTACTGGTATACTCATTTAATGAAGACTTATTCAATAGGGCCTGACAATTTTCAGTGAAGGTTTCTAACAAATGGCAGCTTAACTTCCCCTTCTGAAAATGATAAAAAATTGAAAGACTGTCTTGGTAGTCAATCAACTACAAACTCTTTTTCAAAAATAATTTAATAAAATCTTATGCAATATTAAGGAAAGGAAAGGAAAGGAAAGGAAAGGAAAGGAAAGGAAAGGAAAGGAAAGGAAAGGAAAGGAAAGGAAAGGAAAGGAAAGGAAAAAGGAAAGGAAAAAGGAAAAAGGAAAAAGGAAAAAGGAAAAAGGAAAAAGGAAAAAGGAAAGGAAAGGAAAGGAAAGGAAAGGAAAGGAAAGGAAAGGAAAGGAAAGGAAAGGAAAGGAAAGGAAAGGAAAGGAAAGGAAAGGAAAGGAAAGGAAAGGAAAGGAAAGGAAAGGAAAGGAAAGGAAAGGAAAGGAAAGGAAAGGAAAGGAAAGGAAAGGAAAGGAAAGAAAGAAAAGAAAAGAAAAGAAAAGAAAAGAAAAGAAAAGAAAAGAAAAGAAAAGAAAAGAAAAGAAAAGAAAAGAAAAGAAAAGAAAAGAAAAGAAAAGAAAAGAAAAGAAAAGAAAAGAAAAGAAAAGAAAGAAAAGAAAAGAAAAGAAAAGAAAAGAAAAGAAAAGAAAAGAAAAGAGAAAAGAAAAGAAAAGAAAAGAAAAGAAAAGAAAAGAAAAGAAAAGAAAAGAAAAGAAAAGAAAAGAAAAGAAAAGAAAAGAAAAGAAAAGAAAAGAAAAGAAAAGAAAAGAAAAGAAAAGAAAAGAAAAGAAAAGAAAAGAAAAGAAAAGAAAAGAAAAGAAAAGAAAAGAAAAGAAAGAAAGAAAAGAAAAGAGAAAAGAAAAGAAAAACATTCAATACTGTGTTTTCCCTTTTCCTACAGGAAGTCCAGTCTGAATTCTTGGTCATGCAGCTTCTTGGACAACTGTATGCTCCTCCTCTCCTCTCCTTTTCTAGTAATGCTCTAGTTACAAAATGTGGGCATCAAATCCCAGGGCTACGATATCTATCTTGCTGGATGGCAAAGGATAAAACAAGCTGCATCTGATCCAGTGTTATGGGCTGTCATGTGTCCAGCTCAAGCAGCTGCTTCTCTTCTGTGGTTCTGATCTTACAGAATGAGTCCCAAGGCTGCAAAGTACTGGTGAAGTTAAGTACTATTGCTCCTGATAGAAAAGTTTGCCTAAAAATTTATGCACTTTTTCAACAGTACGATCTTCTCCATGTTACTACCCATGTTTTTTTCAACAAAGAGCTGTAACTGTGATGAAAACATAAAATTAAAATTGAACATTATCTACATTTGCTTCTTTATCCTTTCAGTTACAGTGCTCTCTCTCAAACAAGGGCTGAACAATTTTTTTCCAACTTTCTATCGGTCTGGAGCTTTTTGCTCCAGGACATCTCATTTCTTTCAGACCTCAGAACTCACTCTGATCCTGCAGCCCTGAAAAGCATGTTCAGGTTTGACAGGACTGCCCTAAAATTCAGAAATCTTGAAGACTTTATAGCAGTTTTATGGAATATCCATAGATTAAAAAATTAAGCAAAGTCTGAGAATGATCAATAGTTCAGGCAATAGCTCTGAACTATCCAACCAGATAAATTGCTGTATAGACCTCTGGTATAGTTGTGGCCTAAGGCACTTAACTATTTTTAATAATTCCTCTTTTAGCTTCAGGAACTAGCAAGACCTATGGCACAATCCAAAGTAGTGCCTTACTTGCAGCCCATGTGTTTTAGAGACTAAAGCATTTCATAATATGTGGAAGCGGTCCATTGTCAATTTATTTTAGCATCATAAAACAACAGTAACTACTTTTAACCTAATAGTATAGATGTAGTATTAATGTGATGGGCATGTAGCTGAAAACATAGACAATCCAATACCTCCTGCAGTACATCAAGTAAAAGCAGTAAGAAATTAAGTTTAGCTTGGAAACAGTAGCTGAGACCAAAGAACAATCTGCAGCATTTTCTAAGTGACTAGCCAATAAATATACTTTGGGTTGAATAATTAATAACCTGGAGCATGAATCAGTGCTGAAGAGGATTTTTATGGAACAAGAATCACACTCTTACTAGAAGCTACATCCTTTTTTTAAACAACTCTTCAAAATCGTGAAATTTGAGGGGAAAAAAAAGATAAAATGAAAGCTGGCATTCTTCTAGAATAAGTCACACCACGTTCACCTCCTATTTATTGTAATAAGGTAAAAGATAAAGGATAGCTACCTGCACTTAAATATTCAACTTGTATTAAATGTTAACCTTTTCGTTAGGATAGAGTTTCTTTAACCGCTGCAGAAATGGCATTACTATTAATTAAGTACAGTCACACTAAACATTTTATATTGAGAGTTTTTTTTCCTAAACTGCAATTAATTTGGTTTTTTCCTTTTAAATCAACATTATAATTACATTATAATTTTAAAAAGCCATCTTTTACTTTATGAATTACATGATTTATACTGTTGTAAAATAGATGCATAGTTGTCTGTACATTCTTTGTGTAAACTAGGCTATGTATTAGGGTCCTGCTCAAAAGGTGAGGGAAAAGTAAGGTGAGGGAAAAGTCTTTTAAGACAATATATTTTGAAAAGAAAAAGCAATTCACCACTGGGTGCCACTGTTCTTCCTTGCCAGCTGTCTTATCTAACACTGCAGAATGTTTTTAGTAGTAAGAACATGATCCAGAGCCCACTCAGTCAGTGGCAAAGCTCACAAAGACTTAACAGAATGTGATAAGAATCTAAATGAACATGGCCCCCTTCAACAGAGATGTGCCTGTTGCATAACTGTTATAAAATATGGTAGTTACTTGTGCAACAAAATTCGCTGGAATTTTATTCAGCTGCTGTACATGAGAGTAGCAGCTTCTAAGAAATAAGTTGGCAAACATTTAGTATATAACAAAATTCATGCACTGGTCCTGAATTCCTCAGAAGGCAATGATAAATTCTGCTCACTGCAGCACAATCATGGGCAGACGTGTAGTGAAGCTAGACAGACTCCTTTCATCCAAACAGATGTACATTTCAGATCATCCACTAGAAACTGTAACTCTGTTTTCTATTTCTTCTAAGCTACATTATTTGCCATGAAATAACACTACCCTCCCCTACAAGGAGGATGCACAGTGGCTGCAGTTTAGTAATACTGTCATTATTCTTCTCTGGTATTCATTCTCCAATGGCAATACTGTTTATTTATGAAAGGCTCAGAGTACTTAGATAAGCTGTTTCCTGGCTCTGTGCCTTCCCTTTCTCTGTCTCCATAAAGACCCAGGCCATGAAAGGGAAAGGGAGTTTTTAAAACCAAGTTAATGCCTTTGGCATTTGAGAGGTCTTTTCTGGATCCATATGTTATACACTATTATCTAAATGGTACAGTAAAACTAGAAACACCATATTCAGAAGTACCTTACATAACTAACAAAAGTAATGTCAGATTTCTTAAGATTTTTAAATGTCCGAGAATCCAAACAGTAGAATTTTTAAATGCTTTAAGGTCAATAGGATGTAGATACATGCAGAACTTCCTGGGCTTTGGCATGTTCAGCGTGTGAGGATCCTGTGTCTAAAGGAATTATCTGTCCCGAGCTAGATACATAAACACCTGTGACAGACGCAGGAAGGAGTCTTCACCTTAGAATGGGGTTCACAGAAGTCAATAAACTGAGTGAAGGTTGCTTAAATTCAGCTTTAGGAAATACTGATAAAAGCTCTTCGCTTTCAAAAGTAGGGGATGCCTCAATCTACTCAAGAATATCTGTTTATATAAACAAAGGCATTAGTCTTACAGAACAAGTGTTCTCATTGCTGGGCTATGTTTGAGCACCTAACTGAATTTGCTGTAATCTGCATAAAAGAAATATTAATTGAAAAAGGGATCTTCCATATTCTCCTTCATCCTGTCTCTCCTGATTACTGAGTTTTAAAGCCAAGAGTCTGGTGATATGGGATATTTGGGAAAGCAGCAACTGTAAGGCAAAAAAGAAAGGATTGTTCTAGGTTTGTAGAGTGAAAAAACTCTAATGAAACTCTACATAAAAGGGGCCATCTATAAAAGGTTAAATACTTTACAGGCTGTTTATTTTGTAAGATTAAAATATACTAGTAAGAAGGGGATAAAAAATATGAATCTTTCAAACAATGGAACAACACTCCATATAAAAATTATACTTCTACACTTAAAGTTTCCAAGCAGCACCGGAATAATGTGGGTATTTTTGGAATTTCATCATAACAGATAATTTGTAACCTAATTTCAGATACTCAGATCATTTAGTCAAATATTTTTTGAGCTATTGTGTCTGGCCTGGATTTTCATAATAAAATGTTCCTTTATTTAGATGAGTAAACTTACTTTTAGTTAGGCATCATTGTTTTGGTGGTTTTTAATTAAAAAAACCTCGTATCTGTGAATGATTTAATCTGAAGGGTTATTTGTTGAGTATTAATGTATTCAAATATACAACGTTTCCAGTTGGAGCCAGAGAGAACCACTTGTCTTCGCCTTGCAATCCTTGGTGTCACTTGAACGGCTCATATGACAACATTCTAATATGAAAAGAGACAATAAGCATTGTTGGCTTTGATATTAATAAATAAGAGCCACAGTGTGTGCAAACAAAGGCTGCTTCCTGGAACATTGTGTCACAAGATTCCCAGGGTCAATCCTGACAACTTTACTTTGATAAGAAGCTCTGTTGAAATCAATGAGCTCAATTTTCCTCACATTAATCTTACACCACTGAAGAGAAATTACTGTTACACAGTCCCAAGTTCTGATCTCAGTTTTGTTAGTATAAATCTGATCAGAAATGACCTACTGATCTGAGAGTTATATCTGGTGTTACTCTTGGGGTCTCTAAAAGGACTCATGTGAGAAAAGAAAATGGGCCCACCTGCCATTGAGAGTCTTTGCAAAGCTGTAATTAGATGGCAAAATCTGTGTGAGTCACTGTAGAAGTGGTGAGAGAAAAGCTTTTGAGGATTTTAAGCAAGTGTCCCATTTTTCCACTAAGCAGGGAATGAATAGGATGAATTATGTGACTGACTGTGGGGCTTATAGCCCCTGAGTTTTTTCTCTAAACTCAAACTTAAATTACACTAAAGAAGAGTATTTTGTTTCCTTGCTGGTGTGCTTTTTACCAGAAGGGCTCAGTTACTTTTTGGATTGCTAAGTAATAAAAGACTGTCATATAAAAGACAGACAACCAAGAACAGGAAAATTATCTTAGAAACAACAGGTAATCTGAGGTTTGTACCCTTAACTGGTACTTGTTACTTTCTAAACATATCTAATATTTATTTTCTAGACTGCTGATATACACACATAAGCATTATGCCACAAAAGAATTGTTGAAAGGTCCTTCTTAGCATATCTATTACCTAGGAAAATCTACTATAATCACAGAATCTTGGAATGCTAGGGGTTCGAAGGGACCTTAGGAGATAATCTACTCCACCTTCCCTGCCAAAGCAGGTTCATCTAGAGCAGGTTGGACAGGAACACATCCAGGCAGGTTTTGAATGTCTCTAGATAAGGATACTCCACAACCTCTCTGGGCAGCCTGTTCTCTGGCACCATCAAAGTGAAGAAATTTTTCACCATGTTGAGATGGAATTTCCTGTGTTCCAGTTTGTTGCCCTTTGTCTTGTGAAAGGGCACCACTGAAAAGAATCTGGACCCATCTTCTTGACACCTGCCCTTTAGATATTTATAAGCACTGATAAGATTCCCTCAGTCTCTCAGCCTTTCCTCATGAGAGGTGTTCCATTCCCTTGATCATCTTTGTAGCCCTCCACTGGACTGTCTTGAGTAGTTCCATATCTTTCTTAAACTGAGGACCCTAAAGCTGGACACAGATGTGGCCTCACTAGGGCAGAATAGAGGGGAAGAATTACCTCCCTTGACCTGCTGGCCACACTTCTTTTAATGACCTCCAGGATACTGTTGGCCTTTCTTGTTGCATTCCTGCATACTCTGACAACATTCTTACATTCTTCTTAAAAGTGGTCAGTCCCTTTTAACACATTCTGTAAACTTCCTGATTCCATTTAAGCTTTTCCAGAAGTTCCTTGCTCATCCATGCATGTCTTCTGCCTCCTTTGCCAGATTTCCTACTCATAGGGATGCATTGATCTTGAACTTAGAAGAAGTGGTGTCTGGACATTAACCATTTGTCTTGCACCCCTCTTCCTTCTAAAGCCTCAGCCCATGGGATTCCTCCAAGTAGGTCTTTGAAGAGGCCAAAGTCATTGCTCCGAAAGTCCAGGGTTGCAATTCTTCTTTTTGCACTGTTAATTCCATGCAAGATCCTAAACTCCACCACCTCATGGTCACTGCAGCCAAGGCTACCCCCAACCTTCACATCCCAACCAGTCCTTCTTTGCTTGACAGCAGAAGGTACAGCAGCACACCTATTCTCATTGGTTCCTTCATCACCTGTGTCAAAATGTTACCATCAATGCCCTGCAGAAACCACCTGGACTGTGCATGCCTGACTGGTTTGCCTTTCCAGCAAATATCAGGTTGGTTAAAGTCCCCCATGAGAACCCTGGCCTCTGATCGTGAAGCTACTTCCAGCCTTCTGTAGAAGGCCTCATCGACTTCCTCTTCCTAACAGGTGGCCTGTAGTAAACAGCCACAACAGTGCGTCCCATGTTTGCCTGCCCCTTAATTCTTACCCGTAAGCTCTCAACTTGTTCTTCATCCACCCCTAGGTAGAGCTCAAGTTCCTCTGGAATCTGTTTAATTCCTTTTTGTTCATGTTTGCATGTTGGACTAGATGAGTTTTGAAGATCCCTTCCAACCCAAACCATTCTGAAACTGGAGTATTTGTATGATACTATATCACAAACAGCTTTTTAAACCCTCTGTATTATTCTTCTCTCCATTACTCATCCAAACAGCTTGACTCCCTGTTACAGTGCTACCCCATAACTTCCTTAAATTATTTGGGTATGAATCTAGTACAGAGTGCAGCATGGGCTCCTGAGATATTTCCCACTTAAAAGCAATTTGGTGAGAAAAGCAGTTAGAGCCTTTGTAAGCTTGATGGACAACCTGGGGAGAAGAACAAAGGGAATATCTCTTTGGGAGTACATTTTGCCAGGAAGAAGGAAGCCTAAAATAAACAAAGTCCTAGTCCTGAAATTCTTCTGTGGTTTTATACTCATAAAAAGTCTGCCAAAGGTCTAATAGTGATTGTAACTAAAATACATCATGCTATAGTAGACAGCTAGTACTGACTGACCAGTACTCGTTAATTGAATGATTAATTGAAGTGTGTTCATTGTTAGTTAACATTATAGTTTATGACAGTGTTCAGACAATCAAATTTAAAGTTTTTGGTATTTTCAAAATATGTGACTAATAATTCACCACTTTCTGGGTTAAGACAATAAAAGGAATAAGAGGAATGATTTCTTACCAAGATTCTTAATTTCCTTCAGAATGACTATTTAGTCATGATATTTATCATGGGTTTCCATAATCTAGTTTGTCTCCAGCCTTTGTCTCTAATGGATCTGAGCAGACTGATCAAGTTCCAAGAACTTCTGTTGCTCTTGAGAGCCTCAGAAAGTACAACCAAGAAGGTTTGGTTCCCTTTGGTCTTTGCCCACTGTCAAACAGACAAGACTAATGCTCAGAAAGTAGAAATGGAATTTTCCTTATCTCTGTGTATGCATTAGACTCCTGAAGACGTAGCCAAGGCCCTAGTACAGGGTAACAGATACAATGAAGTAATAGCTACATGTGTATGTAATTCATTAAAGGTCATCAATATGCCTATATACACATATAATAACTGTAGTCCATGTTTATCTAGTTCTGCTTGTCTGCTGTGTGTTTTTCAGCCCAAGCCTGTATCCTTGGAAAAGTTTCAGTTTATGGCTAATACTAGTGGAAAAGCACAAAGAAAAAGAGAAAACTGCATATTCACTAATAACTTGAGAACTGCTTGATTTATGAGTTGTTATATCAATTTTTCCTCTCAGTTATACTGACTTCTCTCCCTGTGTCAGTACAAACAATAAAGTTTAAGGTCAAGTCCACATTAAAATTTGAGTAGAATAACTCCTTTTTTCCTCTTTTACTGGCCTGAATTCATGACATAATTTTAGTTTTCAAGAAAATGAAGATAACCGTAACAATTACGAATTTACTTCCACATTTCAACCAAACTATTTCTCCCAGACACAAGCAATTGTAGCTCTGTGTCACAGATCTTTCCAGGTGATTATGGAATTTGTACAAATACAGACAAACTAGATTTTTAGCTGAAAGCCTAGCACAGTGTGCCATATTCCTATTCTGCTGAGCTAGCCCTGACGAGGGAGATTACTGAGAATACCTTGGACATTTCCTCAAATTATATATTGGATTCAGGATACTTGATATAAACAAGGATTTCTGCTTGTCTCTGGCAGTACCCTATTTTGGACAGTGCCCATTTAGACTGTTTTCCCTCTATTTCTTTGTGAGTTCAGGTCTATAAAAGCAATACGGTATTTCAGCTGGTGCATTTCTAGGGGATTATTGTACTTGACGGATGGTTAAACATCATTCGATGCATGCAATGATTGCCCAAATATGCACTGCCTATTGTGTTTTAGAGTTGAAATAGAACACTAGATCTAATGAGGCTAAGTTTGTTTGAATTAAGGTAGCCTTGGCAGCAGTGTTTATATGTGAAAGTGCATAAACACTATTATTTCTGTAGAGCCAAAAGTGAAATTCCTTCTCTGCAGGTAGTTCTGCCTGAACACATGCTTAAATTTTGTGTCATACCCAGCTTATCACAGGATAACAAAACCATAATTATTAGTGACAGAGAAACTTATTAGGTAAGTCCCGTGGGGACCAGCACAGCATCACTGTCAAAGTAATCTCTCATAATCAATGTAGTCATACAACTAATGTAAGTAATTGGAACTTTCTATCTCTCTATCCAGTTAATTCTGCCAGAACACAGGCTTTAGTTTTGTGTTATATCCAGATGATCAGAGAATCCCAAAATCAGAATTATTAGTGGTAGAAAAACCTATTATGTAAGTCTCCCATGCAGCAGCATGACATCACTGACACAGTAATCTCTCATGATAAATGCAGTTGTACAGCTAATTTTAGTAGCTGGGACTTTCCTCAAATAAATGTGCTACTTCTGAGGCCATTTGCATCTGATGTCACTACAAGAGATTTGTTCAGTAGCATGACTTCAGCTTTGTTAGTGAGGAAGAAATACGAACACTGGTACAGCAGTGCTGTATTTGGAGCAGCATGTTGGCTTAGAGAGAATGTCAAAGACATAACAAATCAGCTTTTGTTCTTGTTTTTCCAGGCAGGATGTTTGCCTCTGCTAACTAATTACATAACCGATGGCTTTGCTTAGTTTTAAATGTCATGCTCTCAGTGGTGTGAATAGTGCATACAAATATATTTGCGCCTTCAACACACAATATAGATTGTGTTTCTTTCTCTTTTCCTGTGGATTTTTTGTGTTGGACAAATGATTTATATCATCTTTCATCTGAAAATTTTCAGACAGATGTGTAGTCTGTATCTTCATTACAAAGTAACCAAAGGTAAAATGATTGTCAGTTAGCCTGGATGTAGTCATTCAACAGGCAGCAATAGAACCACATATAAATATGTTGGTGTCATGCTCCATGTACACATTGGCCTATCTTTGTCTGTGATCAGTAGAACAAGAAGCTTACCTCAGGATTTCTAAAACAGTAAATCATTGTATTATTCCACATATTTCTGTGGAAGATGATGGACCAACCTGCCTGCCAAATCAAGAGATTAAAGAAACAAATTCTCTAGAGCAGAATGGCTCTGCTCTCAATAGCCAAAGATACCTGAACTCTTGCTGTGGAATGCCAGTTCCCCATGGTCCAGGTCAGTTTAGCGGGAAATCACATGAGCAATGGGATCTTGCTTCACCCAGTACGGAGTGTGACAACACGTAGATACAGGAAGGCTTGTTACCTGCCTAAACAGCTGTATTCCTTTGCTTCTTGGTGAAAGATGCCTGGCTGGAGACAGCCAAAAGGCTAAAGCTGGACCCTCAGGCTATATTTTGCTGAGTCTAGACCCCGAAAATCTGGTGTGACCATATTCTGTTCATGGGGATCTGTTCTTCCCTAAACAACTGATGTGTTAAATTTTTATGCTACCATTACCTGATTGTACCTCTGCCAAATGGCTGCTATAAGAAAGCTGTATCTGCTTGGTCTTTCTGGTATGGAAGAGACCTTGGGTTACCAGGAGAGGCAAGGGAATTTCTTCTCTTGACTAGTGATGCGTGACAAACCTTTGAAGGTGTCCACATTGACCAGACTGTCAGGAAAAGGCAGACCTGTATGGTGGCACCTGATCTCTTAGACTTTTCATCACCTCTCTGCTTTGTCAGCTGTTTTGATTGATCCTATTACCAATTCCTGCTACTCTTACACAGCACCGTACTGTTCAGGGTTTGTCTGTGAGAGATTAAAACCCTCATGTAAGACCAGTTCTGAACCTAGATTCTGACATAATACTCCTGCAGATATGAAAAAAAACAGATTTGTCACTTTTTTGAGGCTGAAATATGTGTTCTGTTTTACTTAATACCAGACAGAAGAGTGCAAACAGAGAAACGGGCAGCTGGAGATGGGACTGAAAATGGTGAAGTCTAATATGAAGTTTAGGTCTTTGCTGGCAAGGTGGAGTGGTTCAGGAAATTCAGGAAATTTGAAAACAGTTTTCCTAGATTAAAAAAACTGAGTAATTGAGTGAGAAACTAATTAATACAATCTTACCTGACTTTAGCTGTGTGAAAGGTAGATATTAGAGTTCATATTATGTATTTAGGCTCCATTGACAGACAATGGAAAGACATTTATGGAACCAGAGGATGGTTCATCTTATTCTGTTTGCAGTGTCTAGGCTGATTAAAAACAGACAGAATTTGATTTTAAAACCAGGTAGCCACTGTTCATATGGCTCAAGTTATGTGAGAATAATTCTATGCTCAGATTCCAAAGCTGGGTGACAGCACAAGACAAATACTGATAGTTTTAATTCCTATAAGAAGAAGATATAGGATGAGGAAATCTAGTGTTTTATGATGTGTAAAAAAAAAAAAAATGCATACAATATTTCAGGCAGGTTCATACAGTAAACAGCTACACACAGGAGGAATATTTCTCTAGGTTGGCTGATGCTAAGTAAAACATAATATGATGTGTGATACAGATCTGTTCCATTTCATCCTCTTGTACTAGTAATATACTTCTGAACACTGGCTTCTTATGGCCTGGTGCAAATTTAGGAAAGGATGTGTTTAGTGCCCGAGGTAAGAGATGGCCTTATTTTCATGTGGGTGAATTAGTGCACTGCAGGTAGTTCTAACACAGAGACACAGTATGCTTGAGGATATAATGTAAATTTTCCACAGTAACCATTAAAAATTCTTTGCCAAAAACGTTTTTCATAATGAGACCCCTGTAGATATTTCCATTCAGAAAAGACAACATTTAAAACACAGAAGACACCACCATGGAAGAGGAACCTTTAGCAGATGACTGTGGGGGAGGTGAAATGGAAAATTAACAGACAGTCAAAGCCTTCTATTTAAATAAAAATTACATATACAGTAATTTAAAAAGACATTTTTATTTGAAAATAATCCTGGTGGAGAAAGTTATACAGAAAATCTTGTCTTGAACACATTGGTTTCTATATCCTAATATTTGGGATTTATGATGCAGACAGTGACTGGAGTGACTAAAGTTTTTATTATATCTCTCAAAGGCTAGAAACTACTACAATAATTTCTACAATGATTCTCTGGCTTGGTCAGACCCTAGCCAAAACACAGTCAGTGTTCAGCTATCAATGAAATTAATGGAAACTGCCTAGCATGACAGGTTTTTCTTAGATTGTACTTTGTCTGTTTTTACTTAGAAGCATTTTAACATAAAACCTCCAGGAAATTAAAAGCTGAGAAAAGATAGTGGGTAGGAAGAAAAGAGGGAACAAGGAAAAGAAATTATTTTTACTGTTTTCCTACATTAGACGTAACACCTAAACTAGTTTGACCGTCTTTACATATTTTTGTGTCTGGAAATACCTGTTTTATGTGGGGAGTTCTGCCAGTATTTTTAAAGTTCTTATATTAGTTACACTGCCAGAGGCATGGGTACTTACTAGTGGAACTTAACCCTGGACAAGATTTTTGAACTCCGTCTGGTTTAGGTGAGACTCGTATTTGTCTCAAAAGTCATCCACTCCTTCCCTGTGGTGTAGTATCTCCCAGACTTGCTTGGAGTCATAACTTTATCTGATTTTGAAGACAGTACAGATCACATTTTTGTATGCCAACAACTGAAGAAAATTATCAAAATTAGTTTATGAAATAAAAGGGAACTTGATACATAAATGTTCTTTCTTGTTCTGTAAGGATTTGGTCCTTCTTCAGTACTTGAGGACATCTACAGATCATACCACTGTGGCGATGACAAGGGCTATAAATATTGAACAACTTATTGCATTAAGCTATAGTAACATCTGAAAATCATACAAAAAATGCAACTATGAGAAAGTATAATCTGTTTCTCTTTTCTGAGCAACTTAATGTTTCATGAGCTAAGAAATGCAATCTTATTTATTTATTTATTTATCAATTTCCAGGTCGATTGTTCCAATTACTATCAATTCAAAAACTTTTGAACGGAGATGACACTGATATGTTCGTCTTACTGTATCACAAACTTTTATTTTAAGCTTAAGGATACATGGAAATTTAAACCAAAATTGTGGCTGAGCTTTTGTGAATTAAATCATAAAACCATAGAAACACAGAATGGTTTAGGTTGAAAGGGAACTTAAAAATAATCTAGTTCCAACCCTCCTGCCATGGGCAGGGACACCTTCCACTAGATCAGGTTGCTCAAAACCTCATCCAGCCTGGCCTTGAACACTTCCAGGGGTAGAGCATCCACAACTTCTCTGGACAACATGTTCCAGTGCCTCACCACCCTCTCTCCATGAAGAATTTTTTCCTGATGTTCGATCTAATCTACCTGCTTTGAATTTAAATCCATTACCCTTGTCCTGTCACTACAGGCCCTTGTAAAAATCCCTCCCCCAGCTTTCTTGTAGGCCACCCTAGGTACTGGAAGGTGCAATAGGGTCTCCCTGAAACCTCTTCTCCAGGCTGAACAAACCCAATTCTCTCAGCCTTTCTTCATAGGAGAGGTGCTCCAGTCCTCTAATCATCCTTTTTGCCCTCCCCTAGACTCAATCCAACCATTCCATATCCTTCTTATTTTGGGGGCCCCAGAGCTGGACACAGTACTCCAGGTAGGGTCATAAGAGCTCAATTCCAGGAGGTCAGTACATTTCTTATGTCATAAACTTTACTAAATATTGCTAAAATCCTCTTCCAGCAAGGGCAGCTTAATTTTTTTAGTTTTTCAGCAGCCCTAAATGAAGTTCTACTTGGTTTGTTCCACTAACAGACAAGTCAAAATTCCTGTAGGAGTCCCCCCCGAAGGTAGTTTTGTGCAGGATAGTTTTGAAAATAAAAATGAGAATTTAAAAATTAAATGGATTATTATAATTTATAATTAGGTGACACCAAATTGGGGTCACCAGTCAATATGCTCAAGGGCAGGGCTGCCACCTAACGAGATATAAACAAGCTGGAGGAAGGGACTGATAGGAACTTCATGAAATTCAGTAAGAACAGATGCAAAGTCCTGACCTGGGATTGACTAACCCTTTGCAGTGATACGGACTGGGGAGTGCCAGACTGGGGAGCAGCTCTGAAGAAGTGGTCCTTGGAGTCCGGGTAGACAGCAAGGTAAGCATGAGCCAGCAGTGTGCTCTGGCATTTACAAAGGCCAACTGTGTCCTGAGCTGTATGAACAGGAACAAGGCCAGTCAATCAATGGCAGAGACTCCTCATCTATTCAGACTCATAGACCACACTCAGATACTGCATTCCGCTATGGGCCCTCAGTACAGGAAAGACATAAAGAAACTGCAGCAAATTTGCCAGAGGACTACTGAGATGGTTGAAGCTGGAACACTTTCCAGTGAATGGAGGCTGAGGGAACAGGGCTGATTCAGCCTGAAGAAAGGCTGGCTCAGGGGTCACTTAACAGCAACCTTTGGTGCATGTGAGGGGCCGCTGGGGAGATGGGGCTGGACATTTCTTAGTGGGGCATGGTAGGAGAGTGAGGGACAAGAAGAGTGAAGACTGGCTGTAAGAATGCCTTTCCACTAGAAGGCCAGGCCAGACAGTGGCACAGGCTACCCAGAGGGTTCACGCAGGCTCTCTCCTTCTTCAGAGGTTTGTGTATCCCAACTGGATGAAGCCCTTAGTGACCTGGTCTGACCATGGCTGTGAGCACATTGGATCAAAGACCTCTGAAGATCCTTCCTAATCTGAATTATCCTATTAGGCTCTTACCAGTGGCGCTATGATGATTTTGTTTCTTAAACACATAAATATTCCTAAATAAACAAAATATCTAAATATATTTTATCATTATATGTCTATTTTATAAGTATCTCACAAGCCTTGTAATAAAATACCATAAGTCACATATGACCTAGTTTTCCTTGTTAATTATGCTTAAAATCCCAGTTTGTTTATCTTCAGTGATATATGAAAGTAGTTTGGCACTGGATGTGCAGGCCAAGAAACTCAAGGTTGTGCTCTTATTTTCTCTCTCTATCTCTCCTGTGATGTGAAGGTTTTACCTATGCGACCTGCTGCTATTAATTAATATACGTCGAAACAGTTTTGATCACAAGCCCTATAAAGAAGAAAAGTCTCATTCACTGCAGGTTTTTCTGGTTCATCAGTCAAATCTGAGCCAAAGGAGCATGTTGTCTTTTCTGGCCCTGCTGTGTTCAGTGACACTCGGCTGCCATTAATCAAACTGGGTTTTTAGAACAAGTTACACACTTCAGAGAAAAACAGCCTCATAGCTGAGAACAACCTGACCATGTGACTCACTAGGAAGCTGTAAATTGACTATGGGAAACTGTTAATAAATAGGTGAAGAATTTGAACCAAATACTGAATGGTCATGCAGGCAGTCACACCACCAGTGGTGAGCTAAGCTAGCTGCCAAACCTGAAACTTGGTAGTACAAACCAGTTTTCATTTAATTTTCAGTTTGCATGAAAACATGACAGCTGATTTCTGCACAATGTTTAGAAAAAGAGGAAACTACTGCAACATCTATCTTATAATAAAAGCAGTGTTCAAAATCAGCTATGTATTTCAGAACTTGAGCTGCAACCCCAAAAAGCTCCCAAAGGAGCAAAAGCTCCCCAAAATCTACCAAAGGAGCTCTGCAAAAGTGGAAACTTTTTAAAAAGCTGAATGGGCAAGCACAAGACTGCTATCAAACCTCCCATCTCCACCAAATGGTGAAGAGGGCACTTTCGCTACTTGAGGCACAGGTGGGGTACAAGGCTGTGCAAAAGCCACTGCTGGATGTGGCATTTACTCTGGGCTTAGGCCTACAGCTGTGAGGCCCAGCTTGGCCATGCCTGAGGTGCTGGATGAGGCCCTGTGCAGGTGGAGGCCAGCAAGCCAGGGCGATCTTGTGAATCCTACAAAGATGCTCTGAGAGATTTGCCAGGCAGCTGATGCCAAAGCCAGAATTTGCTGTAACACTCATAGAGATGGACACAGTACCCAGACATGCCTTCCACCCCACAGGTCCTTGCTAATCTATGCACTCGAGTCACCACCGACTGACATGGCAGTAGAACCAGCAGGTAAAGCCTGGGAATATTTGCTCTGTCTTAGTGCCTCTCTCACCTCAGTATTGCTACCACTCCCTTTGGTGCTGCAATTTCCACAGCAGTTATCAGCTGTGAAAAGCCATATCTGTTTTATTTTGTTTGTTCACTATTTATTGTGTGTAGCCTGTTACATTCTTATCCAGGGGTGCAGCTTGGCAACAGAGGAAGCCACAAGCTTGGTTTGTCCTTGCTGGGAAGGACATGTTTCTGACTTGGTGGGGGAGGAGTGGCCTGAGCCCTCCCTGAGGGAACATTCTGGAATGCAGTGGTGGGAGTGGTGAGAGGAAATTACCAAGTGAAGAGTGAGCCTTCAGGGACAGCAAAGCTTGACAACCCATGGGAAAGAGGAAAAAGCAGGTACACAACCAGGTACCTCAGAAGGGAGAGGAGATGGCCATGGGCACCTGGCTGCAGTGGCACTGATCTGCTGCAACCCACCCAGCCTCTGGGTTGGAAAGGACATGACCTGGAAGACATGGTGAGAGAATCTGTTTACAGTCCTTTTACTTCTCTGCAGCCCGTGTGCAGGTGAGGGGTGTTTGACCTACAGGTAAGATGGGCCACTTCTATGTGAGGCCAGGCCCTGATGCCCTTCTCCTCAGTTTGGCCTTGACTGCAAACAAGCTTCTTCCCAAGGTATGAAAGCCTACAGTAAAAGCCAATGTCCTATAACCAACATGACATCCACCATCAATCAGACACAGAGCAGGAGGTGTATCTCCAGCAGGTAATGTGCACAGTGTATATTCATTTCAATAGAGAAGTCCATATTTAAGACTTGGGTGGAGCTGTCAACCCATGACAAACAGTGAAAAAATGCATGAATACCCAAGGCCAAATTTGCAAAGTTTCATACTGGTGTGCAAGCAGTGTGGGTGAGGAGAAGCTGCCTGCTGGTGTTCTGGTCTAGGCCAAAAACTGTAAAGGAATGAGATGAGTGAAAATTAACAATCACAAAGCCAAGCCTAATGTTAAACTTAAAAAGTAGCGTATGGGAATCCTAAAAAGAGAGGCTTAATATGGGGAAAATTATAGTTATTTCTGGTTGTTTTGTCCAGGAGTGAATAGACAGTAGAGCACCAGAAATATGTCCTTCTGCAGCTGCACAAACCTCCAACCCTGCAGATGAACAGAGGAATCTGTGCTTATACCTCATCTGACATCATGTCTTGTGAGGTAATGCAGGGCTGCTTTTACAACCTACTAATTCTTGGCATAAACAATTGCTTCCATATTTAACTTCAAATAGATGCCCAGTGACGGACTGTGTAGGTGCAAGCAATTAGCGTATTCTCTGCATGGTGAGAATTGCTTCTGTCACCAATGGCTGTAAAACTGAGTGTGAAAGAGAGTTTACTGGATAATCAGGGTTTTATGGGATGTACAATATAATTCATGAGGAGAAGAAAAATCAACTGAAATGTTTAGCAGTTCAAATAAACCTTAATTTTTAATGAAGGTGAGCATGGGGAAAGAGAGTGCCTATTACATTAGTTCTTTGTGTCAAACAGCCTCACTTCCAATTTGGATTAATGGGAAGTGATTTCAACAGATTTTAAAAGAAAATAAGTATTCTGAATGCAGTTCTCAATTTTTTTCTTTTAAGAATGTTTTGCAGAAAATGAAAATCTCAAGTATATTTTTAGCCTGCCAGGTCTAAATAAGATGGAAGTATAAGACCAAGTAAGAGTATGACAAAGAGTATTTGGAAATAGCTACCATTAAAGTGGAATTTTTGAAAGAGAATATAGGTATGTTCTAAGCTAGCTTAAAAGAACCAAGATGCCAAGTTTTAAAAACCTCAAGAATTGTGAACAAACGTCATCTACGGTAGCTAATGTAAAATAAAGAGATTTTTGCCAAATCCTTTTTGCCTAAGCGACATGTAGTCATTTAAGGACAGTATTGCAAAAACTAAATATTTGTCTTCCTTGAAACTAGCAATGTGATATTTCCTGCAGAACATTTACACAAAGAATCCAAAGATCCAGCATTAAATGGAAAATGATCTGACACTGATCCAACACATGCAGCTTTTAACTCAGAAAAATTCTTTTAAAATGTTAAAATAATATTTCATAGCTGCAGATGCAACTATTTACTCAAGTTCCAAGGAAGATTAAATTATACCCTGAAAAAACCCCCACCATACTTTTAAGCAGGGCTCACAACCTGGGAAAGATCAGCAGGCCACATCTGAGAACAGATTAATTTGTCCTTAGCTAATTACTCCATAAGGTTCAGCTGAGCTGCCAGCACCACTAACAGTCAAGACGTATCACAATGGATTGTTCTGCCTCTTTGTTAAACTCATTCACTGAACACGCTGACTTCTGTGTGTGCATGTACAATAAAATCTAGCCAGTCAATACAGTTACTGCTCATCTCATTCAGATAACTTTCTGCATTTTTGTTATGGCTTATTATTTTCAACCTAATTTTTGCATCATTCTTTCTTTTCTTATTTGTATAGTTTTAGCAGCTCTGACTTCAATTTGCCCATCTGTAAAACTAGAGTAGTATTTAAAACGTCTGAGGATCTTTTAAATTATAAAGTAGTTCTTACAGTGAAGCCTATACGGAGTGCAAAAGGACATAAAACTACAAGCTTCAAGAAATACACTGTGTTTATTTAATTGCAATGTGCTGCAGTAAGCATGCAGTTTAATTTTGATTTGAAATATGTACAGAAATAAAAATCATAATTCAGCAAGAAGTCAGTAGATTTCTTGGATTTTTTCAGTATACAAGGACATTGAAAGAACTGAAAATTTCATGGAAAGAGTTTGAAACTCATATAAGGTTTGTTTGTTTGTTTTTTAAATTACCTAAAATTGTACATATAAATATGAAGAAATATTGAAGTCAATAAAGCTACTGTATCTAGAGTAGGCCTTTTTTGACTTAACTATGAATAAATCATCCACTTCTTAAATAAAACTACTACTTTCTGCAGGATCAGAGTCTGTTTTTCTTGATATCAGCCAGTCATTACTGCTGACATTTAACAAGAACCAAATCAAGACCTTTATACTGAAAACTTAACATTATGGTGAATCTTAGTCAAAATATGGAGACAGCTTGCTTTGAATCAAGGTATACAATTAAGTTTCATTAGGTACTATTGCCTAAAAAGCCAGTCCTTAGATTCAGAGCAGCATAAAACCTTTTCAGTTTAATTTCTGGTTTTGTTAAACAATAAGGTAAAAATGAAAACTGATTTCTTTAAAGTCTGAGATAAAATACATCTTGCTACCTGCAGAATAAGAACAGGCAGTGTACTCTCTTTTTAGGAGTATAATAAAACTAGAAATCAAACAGGCTTCTCACTGTGAGCAAACAAAGAAGTACTTGTTCAGTAGATTACGGCAAAAAGGAAACTTTAGAGGACTGACTTAATAATGGCAGTAGGAGAGTCTGAGAAGAGGCATAGGAACATGACGTCCATTAACTAATGTCATTGCTAGGACTACACATTCAAAAACCACATGCACATGAGAGAGGGTTTGAGAGAGGTATGTTTGTTTACAACATCAACCTTTGGCAGTAAAGGTGGAGACTGAAAAATTTTCTGTATCACTAAAAGAACTTCAGTGGTTACAAAAGAATTTCCTCCATCAACTCCTCCTTAATTCATTACCTTTTTTTCTTACAAAACTTTCTAATAGATAAAAAGTTATACGACAGGTGGTTGGAAGGGATGTCAAGAGGTATTATGTTATTAAGTTTCTGGCCTATCATCATCCCTTTGTTTTCAACAAATGCAAGTTTAATATATCATGAGGACATGTGATATTAAATCTGACAATGCAAAGTCTTTCAGGCATGCCTTATTGGATAACTATAACACCATAGTTTGCATGGATTGTATATTTCTCCAAAATAGACATGAAAGAACTGAAAAATAATTGTGTATTCAACTGACTGCATTTAGTGGAATATGACACTTAAAGAAAAGCAGCTGAATACTATGAGGTGAAGTCTGCTCAGTCTATGTCAGTTTAAGCTTGGAGGAATGCCAGGGAAAATAGTCTAGCAAATCAAGAGTCATATGGTGTAGAAAAGTGCAGAATTTGGTAAAGGAAGTCCTTTTTTCTTGTTTTTCTTCAGGGACACCTATTATAGAATCACAGAATCATAGAATGGTTTGTGTTGGAAGGGACCTTAAAAATCAACTAGTTCCAACCCCCCTGCCATGGACCTTCCACTAGACCAGGTTGCTCAAAGCCTCATCCAGCCTGGCCTTGAGGACAGCCAAGAATGGGGCATCCACAACTTCTCTGGGCAACTTGCTCCAGTGCCTCACCACCCTCTCCATGAAGAACTTCTTCCAGATATCTAATCTAAGTCTCCCCACTTTCAATTCAAACCCATTACCCCTTTTCCTGTCACTACAGGTCCTTGTAAGACGTCCCCCACCAGCTTCCTTGTAGGCCCCCTTCAAGTACTGGAAGGCTGCAATAAGGTCTCTGTGGAGCCTTCTCTTCTCCAGACTGAACAAGCCCAATTCTCTCAGCCTTTCTTCATAGGAGAGGTGCTTCAGCCCTCTCATCATCTTCGTGGCCTCCTCTGGACTCATTCCAACCAGTTGATATCCATCTTATGTTGAGGGCTCTACAACTGGATGCAGTACTGCAGGTGGGGTCTCACAAGAGCAGAGTAGAGAGGGACAATCATCTCCCTTGACCTGCTGGCCATGCTTCTCTGGATACAGCCCAAGATACAGTTGGCCTTCTGGACTGCCAGTGCACACTGCTGACTCATGTTCAGCTTTCCATCCACCAGTACCGCCAAGTCCTTCTCCCCAGAGCTGCTCTCGATCATTCTCTGCCCAGCCTGTACTTGTGCTTGGGATTGCTCCGACCCAGGTGCAGGGTGCAGGACCTTGTTGAACTTCATGAGGTTGGCAATCACCCAACTCTCCAGCCTGTAAGGGTCCCTCTGGATGGCATTCCTTCCCTCCGGTGTGTCGACCACACCACACAGCTTGGTGTCATCAGCAAACTTGCTGAGGGTGCACTCATCGATGTCACTGATGAAGGCGTTAAACAGCACCGGTCCCAGTAGCGAATCCTGAGGAACGCTGGTAGTTACTTATCTCCACTGAGGTATTGAGCCATTGACCACTGTTCTCTGAGTGAGATCATCCAGTAAGTTCCTTATCCACCAAGTGGTCCATCCATCAAATCCATGTCTCTCCAGTTTAGAGACAAAGATGTCATGCGGGATGGTGTTGAACACTTTGCACAAGTCCAGGTAAATGACATTGTCTAATAGCCACATTTTCATCCAGCAATCCTAGGTATTGTTTTAGTCATTAATACCACTGAGTAAACATCTTTCCCATGAGCAATGCAGCATTGTGTCCAAAGCTGAAAAAAAAAAGAAGGAATGTATGGATGAAATAACTAGGACTTTCTGTAGTCTTCTTTTTAAATATTCTGAATTTTATGCACAGAGAGTTGTCAGTTCAGGAAGGAAAAAACACATATAGAAAACCCCACAAAACCAAACCATGTCTTTCTTGTCTGTAAGTACAGCAAAATCCATAGGAAACAAAGTGGTTTTTCACAAATATGTGGAGTTTAAAAAAAAAAAAAGTAAAACCAAGAAGCAGAAACATCATATAGGCTATAGAAGCAATTTCTGCCTCACCTAGAAGTACTTACTTTTCAGAACAAGGAAGATGATGTACAATAAAATGTGACAAGAATCACAGTATGTGCTGTTACTCCCTTTTCAGTCTGAAAACAACTTTAACAGCTGTCATCTGAAAGTGCAAGCCCCTGAGTGTTGTGAAAACACAGGCTGAGGCTACTGGACTTCCTTACTTCATAGCAATTTTACAATAATTTTCATTACTTGTTCTATGAATGTTTTTCATATATATTATTATTTTCACTTTGTATAGATGAAATATTATGCCCAAAATCTCAGTGGCAGGAGGGCTTACATTGCCCAGCTAGCGGGCCAATGACACCTTTAAAGGATGATCTCCCCAGTTATGTCCAAGCATATTCTCCTGTTGTGGTTTAACTCTGGCTAGCAAAATACCACGAGGCCGCTCTCACAAATCCCCCTCCCCTCCTCCAGTGGAGGGGAAGAATCAGAGGAAAAAGAAATAAGGAAGCCCCTAAAATTGAGATAAGAAATATTTACTAATTAAATCTAAATCAATATATACAGGTACTACTAATAATAAATAATTAAAATAGTAGAAAATGAAACATATGGTACAATATATACAATATGATACAATTTCCCACCATCCACTGATCAATGCACACCCAGATGTTGAGTGATGAAAATCAGACCCCAAGAGCCTGAGAACCACAGCCCGAGAGCGATCGCAGCCCGAAAGCCGCAGCCTGAAGGCTGGAGCCCAGGAGCTAACACAGCAGATTCCAAGTAAACCTTATCACTGGTAACACAGCCAGAAAACTCAGAACAATCCACCAGCTCCAATATGAATGAGCCAGCACAGGAGTTGGCAAAGCAGCTAACGCAGGAGGGTTAGCAAGTTGCCCGGAGAGATGAGCAAGGGAGTAAGAGAGAGAGAGAGAAGGAAGGAGTAATGGCTACCGGACCCCCTTCCCCACCCAAAGAGACCGGAACATGACGTACTATGGAATGAAATACTTCCTTGGCTACTCTGGGTCAGCTACAGTATCTGAAGCGGACAAAAGACCTTGAGTTCAGTACAGGCCATCCCCAGCACCAGCTGAGGCCTTATCAATGTTTTCACTTAGTGTCCAGCAACATAGCTCCCTGGCAACCAGAGTAAAGGGAGTTAACCCTTTCCTGACTGAACCCAGCACATATCCCAAGAAGAAAAAGTCAGACTTGTGCACATTCTCCTCCCTGCCAACATTTGTATCATTGTGTCACTCTCTCCAAATACAGTTTTTCTGTAGTTTACACTGCCACATGACCTGTGTAATTCAGTGTGATGTTTTTCTTATTTTCTCCACTGACAAAGTATGCACCAGAAAGAGGCTGGATTTTAATAATAATCTTTATACAAATTTACCTTCCTTGAAATACTGCACA
This sequence comes from Rhynochetos jubatus, assembly GCA_027574665.1. Classification (NCBI taxonomy): domain Eukaryota; kingdom Metazoa; phylum Chordata; class Aves; order Eurypygiformes; family Rhynochetidae; genus Rhynochetos; species Rhynochetos jubatus. The sequence continues at coordinate 47,374,420 of CM050690.1, read as the reverse complement.
TTCTGGAAATTTTAATTGCTCTGTGGCTGTTCTAATGACATGGGCATATCTTATTTTCCTGCTTTGACAGCATTTGTTATGTATGTGACCTAAAACTAATGAACTGCATAAATCTTAATAGGTGGATTTGATTTCAGACTTTCTTTGTGCTGTTTCTGATTTACTACACTATCTTCAAATAATCATTAGGCAGTTTTATATGTTAGCTTCCAAGGCACTAGGACTTTTTTCTTTTATTCCATATGTTGCAGTAGTTGTTCATGTGGGAACTAAAGAAAAAAATCTTAACCGTCATTTGTTCGAGTCTTATTCTTATTTCCATTTCCTGCCACACTCTTGAATCAGTGGTTAGATTCAGACAATACTTAATTTAGTTAATACCTGATATGGTCAAGTATTCAATTTTTAATATGTAGTAGATCATCAAATTATAGATACACAGTTGTTAAAAATAATGTAGTTTTATGTTTTGACGTTTTAATCCATATAAACATGAAAAAGTATGTTCTTAAGTCCTTATTGTCAGAAAACTGGAAAACAGTGCATGCCATATGGGGAATAACATGATGAGTTAGAGATCTGTGTGCAATTGCATGGCTATTATCTTGTTGGGATTGTAGAGATGTGGTGGGATGTCTTCTGTGACTGGATTATTGCAATAGAGGGATACCGGCACTTTAAAGGACAAGAAGGGAAGAGAAGGGAGATTTGTCTTTTATGTGAGTGTACATCCGGAATGTATGGAGCTCTGCCTGGAGATGGAGATTATGATTAAAGAGAAGACAGGCAAAAGTGGCAGTATAGTGGATCTCTTCTACAGGCCACCCAACCAAAAAGAACAAGTGGATAAGGCAGACGTACAGACAGATAGTAACAGCCTTGCATTCACAAGCTGGGTCCTCATGGGGACTTCAACCACCCCAGACTCTGCTGGAGGGACAATACAGCAGGGCATAAGTAAACCAGGAAGTTCCCAGAATGCATTGATGTCAACTTCCTTCTCCATGTGATTGAGGAGCCAACAAAGAGAGCTGCTCTGCTGGACCTCATACTCACCAACAAGGAGGGGCTTGTTGGGGATGTGAGGGTTTAAGGCAGTCTTGGCTGCAGTGAGTATGAGATGCAGTTCAGGACCTGGAGAAGAGGGAGTGAGCACAGCAAAAAACAAGATTGCAACCCTGGACTTCAGAAGACTAGAATTTGACCTCTTCAGAGATCTGCTTGGAAGAGCCGTGTGGGAAAAGGCCCTAGAGGGAAGCAGAGACCAAGAAATCTAGTTAATATTCAAGGATCATCTCCTCCAAGCTCAAGAGAAGTCCATCCCAATAAATAAGAAGCCATGCAAAAATACCAGGAGTTCTCTGTGGATGAACAAGTAACGCCTGGCCAAACTCAAACACAAAAAGAAGAAGTCACACTTGAACAGCTTCATAAACTCAAATGATGAAGTGATTGGCCTGGTGGATGAGGCAAGAAGACTTTATTAAAGCCTTTAACACTGTCTCCTGTAAGATCCCCATAGATAACCTGTTGATATACAGGCTGGATGAGCAGACAGTGAGTTGGATGGAAATCTGGCTGAATGGCTGGGTCTATAGGGTGGTGATCAGCAGTTCAAACTCTAGTTGGAAACCAATGACTAGCACTGTAGGCCAGGGGTCAATACTGGTGTCCCATTTAGCATCTTCATTAATGATCTGGATGATGGGGCAGAGCCTACCCTTAGCAAATTTGCAGATGACACCAAACTGGGTGTGGCTGTTATGCCAGGGGGTCGTGATGCCATCCAGAGGGACCTTGACAGGCTGGAGAAATGGGCTGATGGGACCCTTCATAAAGTTTAACAAGGAGAAGTGCAAAATCCTGCAGCTGGGGAAGAACAACCCCATGCACCAACATATGCTGAGGGCACCCAGATGGAAAGCAGCTTGGTAGAAAAGGGTTTGGAGTCCAGGTGGGCACCAGGTTGAACATGAGCCAGCAATGTGTCCCTGCAGCAAAGAAGAATGGTATTATGGCAATGGTATATCTTCCCACACTCCTTCAGGAAAGCCTGCATGCTTGGCCACCTCTCTAAAGTATCTATACACTAATGCACACAGCATGGGGAACAAGCAGGAGGAACTAGAGGTCTGCGTGTGCTCTCGGGACCACGATCTCATTGCAATTACTGAGACATGGTGGGACAGCTCACATGACTGGAATGCTGTCATGGATGGTTATGTCCTTTTTAGGAAAGATAGGTCAGCAAGGCGAGGAGATAGAGCTGCTCTTTATGTGAGAGAGCAACTGGAATGTATCGAGCTCTTCTTGGGGGTGGATTAAGAATGAGTTGAATGCTTATGGGTAAGGATCAAGGGGAAGACTAATATGGGAGACACTGTTGTGGGTGTTTACTATAGGCCACCTGATCAGGATGAGGAAGCTAATGATGCCTTCTACAGGAAGCTGGAAGTAGCCTCACAATCACAGGCTCTAGTTGTCATGGGGGACTTCAATAACCTTGACATTTGCTGGAAAAGCTACACAGCCAGGCATGTGCAGTCCAGGAAGTTCCTCCAGTGCATTGACAATAAATTCTGGATGCAGATGTTGGAGGACAGGAGTAGTGCTGGACCTTGTACTGATAAACAAAGAGGGACTTGTAGAAGATGTGAAGGTAGGGGCAACCTTGGATGTAGTGACCATAAGATTGTGAAGTTCAGGGTCATATGGAGCAGGCACAGAGCCACAAGCAGGATCACTACCTTAGATTTCAGAAGGGCTAACTTTGGTCTCTTCAAGGACCTGCTTGGAGAAGTCCTGTGGGATAGGGCTCTAGATGGTAGGAGTCCCCAGGAGAGCTGGTTAATATTCAAGCACCATTTCCTCCAGGCTCAAAACTGCAGCATCCCGAAGCGTAAGAAATCAAGTAAGGGAGCTAGGAGATATGCATGGATGAGCAGGGAGTTAATGAATAAACCTAAGTGGAAAAAGGAAGTATATAGAACATGGCAGAACAGGCCGACCACTTGGGAGGAATACAAAAATGTTGTCAGAGAATGTAGGGATGCGAAAAGGAAAGCTAAGCCCTCCTTAGAACAAAACCTGTCAAGAGAGGTCAAGGAAAACAAGGCAGACTTTTTCAAGTACACTGGAGGAAAAAAGACCAGAGGAAATGTGAGCCCACTGCTGAATGAAGTGGGTGCCCTGGTGACCAAGGATATGGACAAGGTGGAGTTAATGAATGCCATTTTTGCCTCGGTCTTTACTGCTAAGACTAGCCCTCAGGGGTCTCAGCGCTTGAAAACCATAGAGGAAGTCATGAGAAAGGAAGGTTTTGCCTCAGTTGAAGAGGATTGGGTTAGAGATCAATTAAGCAAACCGAACATCCACAGATCCATGGGCCCTGAGGGGATGCACCCACGAGTGCTGAGGGAGCTGGCAGAAATCATTGCTAGGTCACTCTCCATAATCTTTGAAACATCCTGGAGGACAGGAGAGGTGCCTGAGGACTGGAGGAAAGCCAATGTTACTCCAATCTTCAAAAAAAGTGAGAAGGAGGACCTGAGTAACCACAGGCCAGTCAGCCTCACCTCCATCCCTGGAAAGATGATGAAACAACTTGTTCTTGGTGCCATCTCAAAGCATGTTGAGGAAAGGAAGCTTATCACAAGTAGTCCGCATGGATTCAACAAGGGGAAGTCACGCTTGACCAATCAGCTTTTTATGATGGTATCACTAGATGGATAGATGAAGGGAAGGCAGTGGATATGGTCTACCTTGACTTCAGCAAAGCTTTTGACATGGGCTCCCATGGCATCCTCATAGACAATCTTAGGAAGTGTGGACTGGACCATTGGGTGGTGAGGTGGATTGGGAACTGGCTGGAGGAAAGAGCTCAGAGAGTTGTGGTCAATGGGGCAGAGTCTAGTTGGAGGCCTGTGGCTAGTGGTGTCCCCCAGGTGTCAGTGCTGGGTCCAGCCCTATTCAATATATTCATCAATGACCTGGACGAAGGGATAGAATGTACTCTCAGCAAGGTTGCTGAGGATACCAAACCCTAATGGCTGCCATGCCAGAAGGCTGTCCTGCCATCCAGCGTGACCTGGACAGACTGGAGAGTTGGGTGAGGAGAAATCTAATGCAATTCAGTAAGGACAAGTGTAAAGTGCTGCATCTGGGGAAGAAGAACCCCATGTATCAGTACAGGTTGGGGGCTGATCTGTTGGAGGGCAGCTCTGGGGAAAAGGACCTTGAAGTCCTGGTGGACAACAGGATGACTGTGAGCCAACAGTGTGCCCTCGTGGCCAAAAAGGCCAATGGAATCCTGGGATGCATTAACAAGAGCATGGTCAGCAGGTCGATGGAAGTTATCCTCCTCCTCTACTCTACACCAGTGAGGCCTCACTTGGAGTACTGTGTCCAGTTCTGGGCTCCTCAATTCAAGAAGGACAAGCAACTACTGGAGAGGGTCTAGTGCAGGGCCACTAAGGCGATTAAGGGCCTAGAACACCTTCCATATGAGGAAAGGCTGAGAGAGTTGGGTCTGTTTAGCTTGGAGAAGAGGAGGCTGAAGGGGGGAACTTATCAATGTTTATAGATACCTATCTCAAGGGTGGGTGTCAGGAGGATGGGATCAGACTCTTCTCAGTGGTGTCCAGTGACTGGACTAGGGGCAATGGCCATAAACTGGAAAACAGAAGGTTCAATCTGAACATGAGGAAATACTTCTTTGCTGTGAGGATAACGGAGCACTGGAACAGCCTGCCCAGACAGGTGGTGGAGTCTTCTTCACTTGAGACTTTCCAAAGCTGCCTGGACTTGTTCATGTGTGATCTACTCTAGGTGATTCTGCTCTGGCAGGGGGGGTTGGACTAGGTGATCTCTAAAGGCCCTTTCCAACCCCTACCACTCTGTGAATCAGTGAATCTGTGTGAATCTGTGGATGCATTAGACAAAGTATTGCCAGCAGGTCAAGTGGGGCAATCCTTTCCCCATTATTCAGCTCTGCTAAGACAAAATCTGAAATCCAGTTCTGTGCTCTGCAGTACAAGAGAAATATGGACATATTAGAGAGAGTTCAACAAAGGGTCACGGGGCAATTAACAGATAGGAACACCTCATGTATGCAGAAAGACTGAGAAAGCTGAAGCTGTTTAGGCTGGAGAAGAGAAGGCTTGGGGTATTCTTATTAATGTATATAAATAACTAAAGGGAAAGCACAAAGAAGATGGAGTGAGGTTCATTCCAGTGGTTCCCAGTGACAGGACCAGGAGCAATGGGCATCAAATGAAGTACAAGAGGTTCCATATGAACATCAGGAAACACTTTTTTAAGGTGAGGGTGAGCAGGGACTGGAATAGGTTGCCCAGAGAGGCTGTGGAGTCTCCATCCTTAGAGATATTCAATAGCCATCTACATAAAGTCTGGGGCAAGCAGCTGTAGGTGACCTTGCTGGATTAGGGGTTTGGAAAAGGAGATTTTCGGAGGTCACTTCCATCATCAACGATTCTGTGATTCTTAACCAATACAATTCCTTAACTGGTTTTAACAAGCAGTTAAAAAAAATTTCTGTAAGACAGACTTTACCCTGACTGCTGCTAGACAGCACAAGAATGTCCATTAGAATTAGTATGTTAGTTTGGGGCCATAGTGCAATGGTGGAGAAATAAAAAAGAAAATTATCTAGACATACCCACCTACCCTACATATCAGTTTGGTTCACAAGTGGCTCTGGTATGCAAAAACCCCAGATTCTTTTCTGGGGGACCTAAACTGGAAGCCGTGTTCAACTTACACCCCAACCTCTAATTGGGACACACAGATTCAAAGCAACTGTGGAACTTTGTGCAGCTTTGGGCTGTATGTGAATGCTAAGTTCAGAAGAAAAGAGTAAATTTAGTCTAAAGTAAAACCCTCAAACTCTATCATGTGTTGATGCTGGGGGTCTCACCAACAACTCCTTTGAGATACTACTGCTTGACTCTTGTTGCACCAAATTTCTTGCTCACCTAGACATATCAGAAATACCAATGATTATGGCTAGTCTCTCTAGTATTATGGTACTAGGAGTAATATGGTAACAGTAATCCTTTTAAAGAATACATCATAGTTGCAATTGGGATTAAAGTCACTGGTTTGGCTCAAATTATGGGGAGAGTCTTTATTGACATTTCAGTACACATTGTACAAAATTCTTGCTTTTATGTTGCCGGAGGTGAGCGTTGACTGCTTTGATATTTTCATAAGAGCAGAGTAGCATTGTTTCATGGCATTATGGCACAATAGTAGCATTTAGTTAGTCTCTGGAACTGTCATCCATTCTGTTGACATTATCTTTATCTATAATTGATTTAAAAAATCAAACAGCAGTGTTATATAACATGCACTTCATAACACTGCTCTCTTGTTACTCAAGTTCTTAGCTGACCTTGTATGCGTAAGCAGTTACTTTATAGCTAGTCTAGAGAGAGCTCTCAGATGAAGCTTTCATCAAATTCTCAGGGACTATGTCTTTATTGCTTCAACAATTCAGCTGATTTGCCATTGGGCTTGGACATCTGTTGTCTGTCATATTGCAAAACCATATGGAAATCACTGTATTCATAGTATTGTTACCACTCGGCTAGGACAAAAATGGCTACACTCTAACATATCACGGGTTCATCTAGCCCAGTGTCCTATGTTAAGTAGTCACAACCAGAGATTTTTGGGAAAAGTATGACAGCATATTGTAGCCATACTTCTGCAATATTTCCTAGATACCAGAAATAGCCAGTTAAGGTGTCATTTGTTCAGATGCACTATAAAAGGTGGTATCTTTTAATTTGACAGTCCTTGAGGACTATTTCCTGTCAATTTCAGACTAATATTTTGGGGGACAACATACTGTCGTAATGAATTCCATAGCTTAATGGTATGCTGTGTAAAAAAAATCACCTACTTCTTTTTAACTAAGTACTTCATAATTGCATTTAATGTAAAATCACTCTTATATTAGGAAGGACAGTGAAGAATCACCCTCTATATGGTTTTTCTGCTTAACACATGGCTTTATAGTCCTTAATTATACCCCTTCTCAGTCATGGGTTTTCCATACCTACTTAGGAAAATTATTGCAGAGCTTTGGTCATTCTTTCACCCATTCCTCCATAATTTCTGGTTCTACTATATACTTTTAAGAAGGGTAACATCTTAAAATCATAGGAAATGCACACAATATTCAAACGATAGGTATTATAATACTGAATTAAATACAGTAAAACATTGAGATTTTCTGTTCTGTTCCCTGCTTTGTTTTTCTATTATCTAGAACTGACATAACATTTTCACGGAACTAGATAAACCATCATAAACTTAAAATCCCAATCGTGACTGTTATTACGGAACTTGCAGTCACTGACTGTACATGTAAGTTTAGGATTACTTTTTTCCTGTGTCTCACTTTGGTTTTATCTACACCACATTTCATCTGCTATTTAATTACCCAATCACTCTTTCCTTCTCTGCTTCCTTATCGCTTATTCTTACTGTCCTGAATTACCATAGTTTAAAGAGAAAACTTTGTCTCTTCAGTATCACTGTTTCTCTCAGATAGCTTATTAACATGCTGAACTGTCTGTCCCATGTCATTAGGACTTATTCCTTTACTTCATAGGAGTATGAACTATCTGTACCCCTTTACCACTTTATTGTGGGATATTTCTGTTGTCATGAGCTCTCAGCAGGTGAAGGTACTGGAAGTCTCTCAGCATTGAGCAATTTGCATGACACCATAATTGCAAACTGAGTAATTAGCAAACCTAGTGAAAGTTGCACCTAATCCCAAACTGACGTTTCTTCTTGGTTTAAATACTCCTTGTAATGGCCCTGAATTGTAAAGGAAAAGCTGAGCTAGCCACCATATTCTGTCATACTATCAGTACAATGACTCTGGGAATCAGCTTAACTTATAAAAGGCTGGCATACTTTAAACAGTCTCAAGTATTAGTGTGTTTGGCACAAAAAACCCTTTGGAGTTTAATCATGTACATAAACACTGCTTTCCTTTCGGTATGTGTGTTCAAAGATCGTGTATTGTGTATGCTGTGTGCAGTGGAATAGCATGGTGTAAAAGGACCAGGACTTTCTTCCCCCCACATTTTTGTTTCATCTATATCCTGCAAAGATTTCCTGTCTTAATAGGGTATACTAATTTATTTCTAACTACCATAGGCTTTAAAACTAGAACCTACTTTTTCATCTAGAAACCTCAGTGATCCTGGAAATTAAAAGAGTAACAGGACACTATATGGGAAGGACAGCAGAATCAGGAAACTAGTGGTCATTTCACAATATTTACTCAAATACTTTAAAAAAATTTTAGGCTTTTAAGTAGTTCAAAGAAGCAGTTATCATACAAATAATGAATGTTTAGACCGTTGAATAATTGCTTTTAAAGGTTTCTTTCAATTTTTCTTTAGATTAACAGTGAAAATAATGATTTACACACAATGCAAGAACTGCAAAAAAGCTGTTTTCTCTCATACAAACTCATGTAAGTTCTTGCAAAATCGCCTCTTTACAAAATCCACTCCTCTTACAAATTAGGAGTCTTTAAACATCCTGTACACAGTGGAATTACATTTTCAGATTGAACTAGTTATTCAAACTCTTTTAACCATTCAGCTCTGGTGTTATAAACAACTGGAAGATTTCTAAAACATACAAGCAGAAGAAATTTCAAAACTTTGTAAGCTTTTAGTAAAAAAGAGCACAACAAATTAAATACCTATTCACAGCACTATATAGTTGCTTATCTTCACAAAGAGGAGACCTAGTTTGGGGCTCAGGTGTGAAAAGTTGGATGTTTACAGATCAGAAAGGACTGTATATAAACTTGAACATGAGGCTACAGCAAGTTTGAAGTCATTTTGATTTCACCAACATACTGATTTATGCAGTCATGTTATAGCCTTTAAAAGATGTCTTCTCTCACCTATCTTAGTCAATCCTGAGGTAGAAAACTAGAACTTCAAACTTAGTCTTCACTTCTTCAAAAAGATGGGAGAAGTTTCACACTGAATTTCACAGAATCAAAGTTGACTGAGTCCTGAAAGAGCATACCTTTGGACAGTGTTCTGGTTTTGCTAGCAAAAGAAAGAAGCAAATCCATTAAATTCAAAAGGCAACTTTAGATATATAGCACTTAAAATTACAGCATGTATTACAGTGCCAAAATTACAGTACCAAACAGCGAAACAGTAGATTTTGGTTTCTTCATTCAAGGTGCCCAAATATGAAAATTTAGTTTTTATTCTCCCATGTGTACACTTTATATCTTAGCCTCTGCGTAGTGATAATTTTGTTTTGTATTTTTTGCTTTAGAGTGTAGAATTATGTGTATCTGATAACATATTATCACACCTGTAACAAAAGTCTAGTTATCAATTTATTTATTTTTTAATATAAAAGAAGTTAGATTTGGAAAATTGAATTCTTTTGTCTGTTTGTATTCTACAACTACATTTTTGTTAGCTAAAATTAAATATAAAGACTGAGGGCAAACTGACTATATGACTGTACACCAGCTCAAAGTGATGAATTTTTGTTTCCATTTTATTCCATATTCTGAAGTTTCTCTTTCTGTACAGTTGTATACACACTCAACTGTTCCGTAATGTGCATCACTACTTTAATGAAATCATCAAACACTATAGAAATTTTAAACTAAACTTAGAGGATGATAAGTCCAAGTCATCAAATACATACATTGCTATAATATAATTGTAGCACACATTTTAAAAATTCTGTCATATAGACTCCTAAATGTAAAACATTGAAGTCTGTATGGAAGGGCTTTTTAATACAAACTATAAAGGTAGTCTCTCTTGTCCTCCTTAAAGGCAGGTAGATACCTCCTTTCATTTTCATGGGTTATTAATCCAGAAGACAAATGAGACTATGCTATTCTGAGATATAAATGTAGGACATTTTGGACAGAATTTCTCACTTCCGAGAAAGAAAGATGTTCTGACTCAGAAGAATGACATTTTGATATGCTTGCAGATTGTACCCGCATGGTCATATCTAAAATTCCTTTGAGATCCTGAGGCAAAATTCCTTTCCTGTTTTACAAGGAAATGAACTTTTTTCACTGGCTGTTCAATAAGGAGAACAGTAATAGGATTCCCAGGGTTGTTCAGGTCTGGAGCCCAAATGACAAGGTTTACATTAGAATGGTATCAAAACTGTCTTCTGCAGAAACTCTCTCTGTGTGACTATTGCTCTCATGCTACACTGCAATGGCTTTTTGGTTTAATTATCATTGTGTGCCACAGTACATTTTAGAAGTGGCAGGTCAGAAATATTACCCATAAAAGAGAAGAATACAAAAACACAGAGTTTGAACTACTGTTTGCCAGAAGCACTATAGAAGCTCTTGAGGACACAGAATAATATGCAAAGTTCCAGATTAACAAATATTACTTTAATCAGTGTCAGAAAGCCCCAAACTCCACTACTGCTGCAGCTCCACCATTTCCACCCTGTTGGGTGGAAAGCTTAGACTTCCATAACTGACTTTCAGAGGAGCAAGTCTTTGTGGCATCCAGAATCCATTCACTTTTCTGGAGACCTGGATACTGTTAAATGTTTTATAAAACAACAATCTGTTTTGCTTGCATTTAATTCATTAGCAATGCATGTGAAAATTTATATGTTAATAAGATGCAGATCTCAGGTTCTTAGCAACCTGCTTTTATCATCCTTCATGAAGGTGAAGTTTCTCTTCTGTGTTTCTTTATATTTCTTGTTGATCGGCAGGAAAGAAGGGGACTTTTAGCCACTAATTCAAGTAACAGTATGTAAAATCCTTTCTATTTGGTTTAGTTTGAAAAATGAAAAACTGCTTACAAATACATCTTTTTGTTTGCTTTAGCACATTTATGTACAACAGATTTTAGATTTGTTTCCATGGTGTAATACTTCACATAAACAGACTTTATGCCATGACTTTGATCCTTTTTTAAAGGTCTGGCTAGTGTAAGTAACTCTCTGCTGATCTTGTAACTTCATAGAGTGAACAAGTTTTCTAACACCAAATGCTGGAACCCCTGATCTCATTGATGTCCAAAGGGGAAGACCCCAGAACATGAGGAAATGGACTGAAATTTTGGGCATTAATTTATAGACTGGATCCATTGGTAGCCAAAGGAAATCTGTCCAGCAGGAAATAAAAATTGTGCAGTGGACTTCTTGGGAAAAAGGGGAATATTGCTTTCAGAACTGAGGGCCGTTGAAACTGTGCCAATAAGAAGGCAGGCTTTTGCATTATTCTCTGTGCCTTAGTTTGATGGGTACTGAATGCAGGATTGTAGGTAAAGAACACAAATACAAGATTTTCTCAGATAAAAAATATCTTAGCTTGGATCAGGCGCTCTGGAAAACACTATTTTGTCCATAGAGGAAGTGTTAATTTTGCTTCTCTGATTTAAAGAAGCAGTAGTAAGTGATTTGGGGTCTGCAGTTGTGCAGTGTCATAGCTATAGTCAAGGTTAAAGACTACTGCTCCAACATGCTGTGATGGTAATCAGAAAAACGAAGAGCAGTGTGGAAGGGAAGCCTATGTAATTGTTCAACATGTTTTTAACAAATTTTCTTACGATAACATAACTCAAGCCAATTACTGAAATCCACTAGGATTTTTCTGGAGATAAAATATTGTCACTTCTTCCTGGATGTAACAAGGACATTTCAACATTATATCCAACACAGTATCTGCATCAAAATTTGAACTGACCTACCTGTGTTGTGCTCAAAGCACAAAAAAGCCTTATCTCCACAAGGTTTTTGCAGAAAATAGCTCATGTAGCACTGTTCCTGCCATAAGAAGTACCTCTTTGGGAGTAAAACCAGTTTCAGCTTGTAGTCAATTTCCTGGAGAAAAAAAGTATAGAATATAATTCAGTGCTAGGTTTTCTGATTTTGGTTTTGGATGTGTACTTCCCTTGTGTCTCACACATCCCCTCTTATGCTAGAGTTTGCTTAAGAAATTCTGTTTGTTTTCATATGTGGAACTGTAGCCCATGACTTGTTAAATGTAAAGAGCTGTGATTCTGTAACAAGGAAATTCTGAAGACTCTGGTTTTGCTGTCAGGGTGTGGCCATTTCTGTGTTGCTTGAAGACAGACATATGCAACTGTAAAGCACTCATATTACTCCTTGTAACACTGCTGACATTTAATTTAAAACAACATTTCTGTTAGATTATGGAAGGAGCTGTGTAGCACACAGCTTTCCCCAGCCCTCAGCACTTCATCATTTGACACAGAGGGTATTGCAAATCTAACTTAATCCCTACAATAAATATGCACCTGTCTACCAGTGAGTGCTTGAGGCACTGGACTATGAATATTTGAATGCTTCAGAATTACTCCAGGCAGCCACTACTTTTTCTATAGCTGTAAATTACACAAAAGCTAAGCTTGAAGTATTATATAGTTTTCTCTAATACATAGACATCACCATGATGTCTGCAGAATATGGTATAGATGTCCATGCTTAAGTAAGATGATTAATTTATGATTATTTTGCAAATACTAGTCAGAGAAGTATTTTTGCATTGTTGAAGAGAAGAAAAATGTTGAAAGGCACTAAAAATCTGTTGATCTCAATGATCTATCCTGCATTTTTACTGCATGTTTGGCTGAGTTAAAGCAGAGTCGTACTGCTGTTACATAGCCAGTGAGACCAGTTAGTCCAGTTTGCAATGACACTTCACCTAAATATGAGATTTTTATTTGACACTGGAAAGACAAAAGGGCAGGATCTCTGACAACAGCAACAGAATGAAAAATTATTCCCATAGCATCTCATTGGACCAGAGATTATAATGACTATCTTTCATTAACCAGCACCACAGCTGAGCAAACAGTGAGCAGAGTGAACAGTAGGAAATATTTATCAAGCAACATCTTTAACCACTGTTTGTTTCTGTCAGTGCAAGGAAAGAAGATGGTGGAAGGGAAAAGTTGACCACCTATAGCAACCAAATATTTTGAAATAAAAGTAATCTCTGTGCAGATATAGTGATGCCTGTGCTATTAAGCTTAATTTCCTATGTCTGCACATAGAATATATATTCATTTATGCAAATGTGGGAACTTTACCTATGGCAGGGCCAAGCCCCAGTTTACAATAAAAAGCTAGAACTAAGTGGTGCGTGATGGGGAGGAGACTGCAGACAGAACAGGATGGTGATATACTGGTGATCTTCACAAGGTCACAAGTTCTTACTTTTGAACAGTCCACTTGGTCTTCTTTTTTAACCAAACCCAAAAAACTCAAGCAATCAAGCCAATCACAGTTAATTACTAACTGTAAGGGTAGTTAAAAATATTTCATATGTTTCAATAAATATAAGGGGACTCCTGAGTTTTTGAAGTTAACTCTGTGGGTGCAGATGATTATTCCAAACCACAGCAAGAAAAGTCAGGGTTAACATCTCATTTAAGTGAATTAATATGGTTAGTATGTGTGTGGGAAACGGCTTCTTGGTGGTAGTAAGAATGCTTAGCTGGATGATCCCACATCTCAGTTTCTTACAGTGTTGCTACAATATCTGACCTTCACTCTTTCTCCCTAAATCTCACTCCACCATTTCTTTTTCTGTGAAGTTTACCCTTCTCAGGTACTCAGTATCATTGATAGAAGCTCTGGAACAAATTAACAGCAACAAAATCATAGGACCCAGCCTGAACTGATCAAGTCATGTAACAGGACGTGTAAAAAACATTTAAGATATTAGGAAAGATCTTTGTCCAGTTCCCTTTGAAATCATTAAGATTCTTCTGTTGATTTCACTGGGAGATGATTTGCCACCAGGGAGAGATAATAAGCAATTATGGTGTGTTGGTTGGTTTGCTTGTTTGTTTTGTTTTTGTTGTTGTTTTTTTTTTGGGTTTTGTTTTTTTTTTTTTAAAGTTTCCCAAATACTGAATCATGGACACTAGGATTCCTCTCCCCTTTTATTCACCCAATTTTTCTTGATGGACTAACCTGGCCAAGTTAGTTCTCTAAATCCTGTTGCATAACTATTAAATGCTGTATTTTTTCTATTGTCCTTTTTCAGCATAGAGGACCATAATTTTGGGGATTATTTACCTAAAAGTTCTTGTTTTCTACTCCCAAATAACAATGATTCAATAACCTTTGAACATCACTTTGAATCACAGTTAAAAGTCTATGGAAGCTTGACTAGGGATTTTTAATAGTGTTATACTAAATACTACTTGAATTGAAATATTTTCTTGCAAGCTAAAATACATTTATTCAACTTATAAATATCTTTTGGTATGTTGTTTAAGTAAAACACTGCATGACTTTCCCATTGTTCACGAAAGTGAGAGGTTTAGTGTATTTAGCATTTTTGCTGTTTGAGACAATCATAATTTTTCCATTTTTGTCAACATGACAAATAACCCACATCTTCTTTACTCCAATAAAGTGCTTATGCTTTTATGTTATCTGAAGAATGCAAGTTGACAAGCATACAGCCATGACAGGCTGGGGAGGTGGGCCTCTGCCAAATTCATGAAGTTCAACAAGGCCAAGTGCAAGGTCCTGCACATGGGTCAGGGCAATCCCAAGCACATGTACAGGCTGGGCAGAGAATGGCTTCAGAGCAACCCTTGAGGAGAAGGACTTGGAGATACTGGTGGATGAAAAGCTGAACATGAGCCAGCAGTGTGCACTGGCAGTCCACAAACCCAACTGTATCCTGGACTATATCAAGAGAAACATGGCCAGCAGGTCAAGGGAGGTGATTCTCCCCCTCTACTCCGCTCTTGTGAGACCCTATTGGCAGTACTCTGTCCAGCTCTGGGACCCTCAACATGTAAGAAGGATATTGACCTGTTGGAGCAAGTCCAGAGGAGGGCCACAAAGATGATCAGAGGGCTGGAGCACCTCTCCTATGAAGAAAGGCTGAGAGAATTGGGCTTGTTCAGTCTGGAGAAGAGAAGGCTCCACAGAGACCTTATAGCAGCCTTCCAATACCAGAAGGGAATATTTGGTAGGGTGCCTTTCTTGTAGGGGCCTAAAAGAAAGCTGGGTGGGGACTTTTTAAAAGGACCTGTAGTGATAGGGCAAGGAGTAATGGGTTTTAATTGAAAGTGGGTAGATTTAGATTGGATATCAGGAAGAAATTCTTCACAGAGGGAGTGGTGAGGCACTGGAACCATCCACTTTTATGGATGGGATACCCCATCCATAAAAGTGTTCAAGGCTAGGTTGGATGAAGCTTTGAGCAATGTCGTCTAGTGGAAGGTGTCCATATCCATGGCAGGGAGTGTTGGAACTAGGTGGTCTTTAAGGTCCCTTCTAACCCAAACCATTCTATGGTTCTATGATTCTATGATAAGTTCCATCAAATTAAACTATCTACATTCTTCAAGTGCTACACATGCTAAAGTGCATTACTGGATTATTTCTCACCTATGCTAATTTAAAGGAAGGACAGTGTCTATCCCCCATCCATTTCACAAAAATATCCAATAAACCATCAGCACTTTTGCTTTTGAACCTCCTTCTCTTTTCTGGTATTCCTCCTTAGAAATAAGAAAATCTTTAGTCTCAAAGAAAGGAGGAATAAATTAGATCAAAGCCCTTCTTGTCTTGTGACATTAGACTTTAACTCTGCCACTGTCACAAATTATTATATGTCCTCATCTGTAGTAGTGCATACTATATGTAAAAGATTGCAGACTTTCAGGAATAGTCACTATTACAGGGCTCTGTAATGAAGTTGTGAAGGAAACAGGTACAATGGTAGTTTCTGTACCTTTCTGATCAATTCGTTGTAACAGCCTGATGAAAGATAAACTTAAATACAGAGACAGTAGTGCCTTTATGGAAGGTTTGGGGAAGTTGCTCTACTCTTACATGCTTAAGGAATTTGTTAAGAGTAATAATGCTTTATGTTTTCCTATTAACCTGTGACCATTATGGTTCTTTGCCACAGAAGACCATTAAAACCCTCCCACTAATCAATATGATACTGTATAATAAGACCCATCACATCAAAACAATCCAAACAAGGTGAGGTTTTCTATTAGCCATGTTAATAGTGAAGTCTTGGTGTCACAGACAGGCTACCTTATACTTCAGCACAATAGTTTAATTTGCATTTGTTGTTCTGTGGAGGGACTAGACTTAAATTCTTTGGTAATTAACAAATTTTAAAAATTCATGTAGATGGGAAAGGATTACAGAGACAGTAATTCTCCTGCTCCTAAAATTTAATCACTGTAAAAACATTAGGTGAGGCTAGAAGAACTTGTTTGGCTACAAAATATTATCAACACTGCCTGACTTGTTACTTTCCATGCTGGACTCAGACAAGCAAATGTAGGTCAAATTTTTCATTAGAACAGGAACATACAGGAATATGCAACAACCTTTGTCAACTAATATTTCAGGTTAGTTTCTGTCTTCAGCTGAAAAGGCACCAGATATTTTTAACCTGTACATTAATTTAGTTCTGCCATTGTATACTCACAGGGGGTTTTAATGTTCTTTACCCTTTGGCTAATTAATGTGGTGTCATAGCAATGGCCCGTGAGTATGAGACAGTTCGAATTATAAAGGGAAACAAAAAAACCCTCAACTTTGAGGCTGGTCAGACTTTATTATGAACAGAATATTTTGTATTGCTACAAAAATATATATAAACAAAGTGTGAACTTCAACAATAGTTGTAGATTAAGCCATAAGTAAATTCATTCTGTTTTTTCCTCTGGATTCTTATAATTCACTGAATTATTTGGTAACATTCTGTTTAGCAAAACACTTCAATGGTTCTTTGCTGTCTAAGTAAAACAGATTCAGCCCCTGAGTCCCAAACAGATTGTAGGTACCTCATGCAGACTTGTCTTTCTATCTTAACAGTTGGAGTTTTGGGTGTGACAGCCATTCTAACAGGGTTTCAGTTAACTTATGCTATATTCATTTCCCTCAAGTAGTACAAAGAATGCTACACAATCAATTATGAGGCTATTGATGAAGGGCTATGTATTCCTCAGAAAGAAATACTGACCCCCTCAGGATGAGAGATTTTAAAAGTGGAACTTACTCATGATCCACAGTTATGAGCTGGAACAATTGACTTAAATGTTAGATACTTTAAAATAACATCCAAAAGGTTTTGTTAAGGTAGTAAGAGTATTCTTTGCTATCTGTAGGCTTTAACTCTATTTAAATTTTAGAAGGAAAAAAAGAGCTAAGTTTAGTGCTAATACTACAGAGTCCTTGATTCTCATTCACTACCTTTTGGGGCATATATGAATTCAGTAAAAATTTTTCTATTTGTAAAGAGCCGTAGAAGTGGTCCAAATGTGTTGCCGTTGCAGCACATTAGACAAATTGTCAGTAACAGTAGAAATACTAACTGTACTAGTATTTGAAAAGGTGCATTGGGTATTTCCATGTTAGATATTTGGTTTTGTACAAATCTTGCTATTAGTTACATTCTCACCCAGTATTATTCTGTATTCCAAAACCTTCTGTTTTTATAGTCATTTAATCAATGATTAGTTCTGTTGCTGCTTAATGACTATTTTTGCTGGACAAAACAGCAGTCCTAAGACTATATTAAAATAACCTGATATCTTCCTGCAAGGACTTCTTGTGGAAACAGCCTTTTGTATTATATCAGTAAAGTGGGAAAATGAGACAAACTTCTGAGAAAACACACACTTGTAAGTGCCACTGGCCACAGACCTCTAATCCTTGCAGCAAAAATGTCTTGGTCCATAATGTCATCCAGCCTTAAGCAAGGTGCCTGCTGAAGGACCTTCCAGCATTGTTTAGGAAAGACCTTTTGTCTGAGTAGGTTGTGTGGCAAAGTACTAGAAGGGACCATTCAACCTAGTCTCTGTTGAACTGGCAATAATTTCTTGGGAAGGTCGCTTTGTAGACCAGTCCTTTACAGTTCAAGGTAAAGAAGTTTTAAGTTCAAACTGAAGTAGCTCATTTTGCATAATGGGAGAAGGTTACGCATTTGGCTTTCAGGTAATCAGAACTAAGCATGTGTTGTTTCATACACCTTGATTCCACCATGTGTGCATGTTTTGCTGGTTTTGGCTGGGATATACTTAATTTTCTTCATAGTAGCTAGTATGGGGCTACGTTGTAGGTCTGTGCTGAAAACAGTATTGATAATATAGAGATGTTTTAGTTACTACTGAGCTGTGCTTACACAAAGTCAAGGGCTTTTCTGCTCCTCACACCATCTCATCAGTGAGTAGGCTGCTGGTCCACCAGAAGTTGGGAGGGACATAACCAGAACAGCATGCCCCAACTGACTGAAGGGATAGTCCAGACTATATGAAATCATGCTCAGCAATAAAACTAGGGGGAGGTTGGCAGGGGCCACTGTTCAGTCACTGGCTGGGCATCAGAGAGTTGGTGGTGAGCAACTGTTTCCATTTGCATCACTTGACATTCTTGGCGTTTATTTTTCTCTCTCTCTTTTTTTTTTTTTCTTTCTTCCCCCCTCACCCACCCATTTTCCCTTACAATTTATTATTATAAATTTTATTGTTATTATTATTTATTTTTTAATGATTAAACTGTTTTTATCTCAACGCACAAGTTTTCTCACTTTCACCCTTCTGATTCTCTCCCACCTCCTAGTGGGAAGTGAATAGAGACTACGTGGTTCTTAGTTGCCAACTGTGGTTAAATCACAACACATGTTTAAGTGTGCTCTCAATCATTTCAGGAAGTTACAAACCTGTTTGAAATCATACATGCACTAATCAAGCAAAGCAATTCAGATTAATAATTGTGCATTTCAAGACCTCTGCCACATGTACAAATTTAAAGGAACACACATATTTCTGTAACTAGTCCCGTTTTGACGGGCTTACGTAGACTTGGGTATGCTGACACATTTCTGAATTGTCTTCCATGTAAAAGTGAAGACAGCTGTCATAGTTCCCCCAAAACATGCATCATAGCTGCTGTGGTTTTATGTTATGGAAGATCATGGGCTGTTTGGTTTTCATGATGTAGGTGTGTTTTTGTTTCAGAATACCATATTTTCCTTGGTTTTACTGAAGGTCTGGAAAGCTACCAATATTATAATTGACCAAAACTGGAGCTGCATACTATTTGAGGATTCTTTCATTGACCGTTGCATTATAAAGAGGGTCTGTCCCAAGTCTGTGTTGAGTTTCCCACGTAGGCATGATGACTGAAACAGATTTCACGGCACAGAAAATTATTTGTCTAAACGAGGTCTTTCCAGCTAACTGTGCATTCAGTTAATTCCTACTTAATAGCTGCTTGCCCCTGTAATATTGTCACTCAGTTTCTTATCCTAAGGTAATAGCCTAATTTTTTAATAGTTCTGAAGCCTCCAAACCAAGTTGTCAGTCCCACTTACTATTTCTACTGGCAGCTCCAATCATGCTTCAAATCTGCATAGTGCTGTATGCAAAGATATTTCTAAACAGATAGCTCTTCTACTGTAATTATACTGAATGGCAGTTCCTCCAACAAGCTCGTGATTTCATATACAAGAAATTAAAGTCCTTACTTCATACTACTGTTGAAGAAGAGAAAATTAATGGACTTTAACTCTCAGAAAAGGGGGATGAGAAAGAATCTTTCAGAGACTCTGTATCGTAAGAACTTCAACTGTGACATAAGTATGTAAATATTTTTGTGTGGTTGATGTTTAAGCTAAAGCTAAAAAATGTGCCTGTGAGGAAAAAGAAAAAAAAAGAAGTCTTGTTTTAGTGAGATAAGCTTTCACAGGATGCACACAAAATGACTGCTTTTTTTGTATTTAATGTGTTGAGCACCTAGTGGCCAAGCCAGTGTTCCTGTGTGATTGTTTTCTTTATTGTTTTGTGCAATGTTGTGCCTCTGTGATTCTGGAGGCTGACTGAGTCAGCAGGTGCCACAAGTGGTGGAAAAGAGAAGAAAGGGCTCAAGAGTTGTCAGGCATGTTGCTATCTTTTATACTCCTTGGGAAAGATTAAAGAGTCATGGCACTTTTTCTTCCCCTGCTTACCAGGAGGTCTTTTGTTTTTGCCAGATACACCTTCAGAAGACTCCAAAAAGACTTTTTCCTAATTAAGTGGAACATTGACTTTGGAAAGAAGCAAATGGGAGTATCCATAAAAAAATCACTGCGATTTGGAGCTACATATATGTTTCCTATTGGGCTGAATTCTTAGCTGCTAACATAATTATGAAAATACAGTGTATTCAAACATACTCTTGAATCAAATTGTGTAAATAACAGTGCTGCTTCTCATTATACTTACCTTACTAACATTAGAATCTAACCAAACTCATCAAATAACTTACAAGGACAAGACAAATAAAAAGCAGAGCACATGGTTCAGCTTATATGTTTTGTTTACCTGGAAACTTTAATAGTGTTACTGTGGAGGTGGAATGATACTAAAACAGTTTTGTCCTTGTCATTTTAGATTAACAGCAAGCATTCTGAATTCAAGATTATTTGAATAATATCTCAATTACTCTTTAAAATTTTTTTAAAAAATGAAAAAAAAATTTGAATGGAGTGAAAATTTCCTATATAGTTCCCATATGTTCCCACTTAAAATGTTTAGTTACAATGTAACTAGCATGTATTGCAATTCTCAGTGAAGAGGAAAACATTTACTAAAGATACTTAATTGGTTTTAATGTGACAGTTTTAACATTATTTCTGCTTATGCAATTTCTTTCTCATCTGACACGCTTATATAAAGGCTACCTCACAGAAACTATCCATAATTAATGCCATATGTTAATCAGATATTAATTGAAATAGTCATTATGAGTCAGCTGCAGAATATTATTAGCAGTGGCTTTTTAAAAAAGTTTTTTACTTTTTTTCCCCAGTAAGTAGTGCACAGTCAATATTCAATTCCAGGGTTCTGGAGAGCTTTATATTTTCCCATCATTTTTCTAGTGCATCAGTAAATAATACTGCTGTTACAGAAGTTACAATTGGTGAGGTGGAAGAGTAAATAAGACACAGTTGTGAAATTTTCTTGCATGTGGCAGGGACAAGTCCTACTAAAATAACTGGGAACCATTCCATAGGATTTGCTCATCATAGCAAACCTCTTTGAATGTAAAAAGTGCAAAAGAAGCCAAGAAAATTTCTTCTATGGTAGAAAGACAAAAATGACCTCATAGTAATTCTGTAGTCTGGAGAAAGAAAGAGTTCTCTGTTATCTCTTGTATGCACACCCTCTACAAGCAGGCTTTTATTACCTCTGATCTGGTTTCATGTTGATTTATCACTGAAATTTCAATAAGGATTTGATGAACCCAGTTTCCAGTAAATTCCATCTTCATTTGGGTGACAGCTTATATATAGGTAAAACCTTACACAGCTGAAGAACATCAACATTTTAAATTAGACTTGAAGACTTTAAAAGGAAGATTTACATATTTTCTTCCCATCATTTTTTAAAATGGACCAATCTAACTTTAAACTTTGTAATACTGTAAGATTCCATTTTAGCAAATGAGGGTAAGCCTCCTTATCACCTGGCTAAGAATCTAGGCATTGATTTTTTGCTTCATTTTCTCGATTTCCATTCTCAAACAGTGCTGGCCCATTAGGAATACTTCACAAAAACATGTAATTTGTCAGAAACTGGTTTTGAATATTTAGGTATGTGATAATTAGTTTTGAGTGTTTGGTCCACAAAACAGGTAAGAGAAATAATGCTGTTCTTAGCTGAGACTTTATTTTTTTGTAATGCTTAAAAAGATACGACAGGTCTTGATAGCCAAAAGAAAAGAAAATTTATTTAAAAAAATAAATTAAAACCCCTGTGTGTTTCTGTGAATGAAATTTAAGCTGATATAGGAAAAGATTCTACTGTACTTTGGCTGTTTGCTTTGGCTTCTATTACAGAAAATATTCCAGTGATGAAAGTCAAGGTTAAATGCAACCGGCAGGAAGTTATAAAGGTGAATTGCATAAGATGTTTCGGAATAACAGGCGTTTACAACTCCAGCTATTGCGTCTGTTCAGAGTGTTTTGATGTGTTGTACAATAGTAGTATGCAAAAGATGGATTTTAGTTTAGTGTGGTAAGTTTTTCAGATTGAGATGGTGTACATTTGCAGAATTAAGTTTTATTTAGAAGTATAAATGAAGGCATTTCATCAGTTTGAATAACGTGTATAACGTTGCTTTTTCTAGACTAGAGTTTATTTTCTCAAGTTAAAGCAGTTTGGAAAACTACTGAAGGAACTTGTATATGGCTAGTACACCTTGTTGCAACTGTAAATGAAACAACTAAGCAAATTTATTGATATCACTACATCTCTATACTTTACATAGTGAATATAGCAGTGCTGCTTCTTCATAGTCTTCTGTCCAAACCAGTCCAGATTTCAGTCAATACTATTTTAACTACTGAATTGTTGAAATATGGAAAATACTGTGAATATATTCTGAATCTTTGTTTTTATTATACGAGTACAGATGGGAGGCTTTTCTTCCAATATGGGGAACTCATATGCAGTCTATATAGTGAGCTAAGACACTTGGTACTTATTTGGCATCCTTGTTAAGATTTTTCAAACTAAGTGCATGCAGTTAAAGTTCTTTCTTTCTAACATGAGACATCACATTCAGAATTGTGACCCAGTTTATGGGAACAGGAAAGGAACAGAGATAATCAGATCACCCAACTTTGGAAAGGGCTAAGGGGCCAGGTTGTAGCATAGCACTATTTCAAGAACAAGCCTTCACTGTACAGCTCACCTTTAATTACAGTATAGTGTAGCACTGCTCTGTGTCCTGGCTGCTACATGTAACTCCACTCAGAGCTGGTTAATGCATCATCGATCGGTCCACATTGCATGTAGCTCTTTTGAAATGAGTCCATCACTTATTTCTAGAGATGCCTGAGCTAGCTGATGAATGGTGGCAAGCTGAAAATCCACCTATGTGAATTTCAATGACAGCTTGTGAGATATATTAAGCTTACATAACAAAAAAATTCAAAAAATAAATGACATCCACACATCACACTGTTAGGAGGAATGCCTTTCTGTACTATTAAATGCAAAATTGCACCTTGTGAGATGTATGATAGCTATTAAAATCATAGAAGAGTAGATGATTTTCCACCAAACCTGGTAGAAGGAGTCTAATAAGCAAATTAAGCTGATTTATAAATCTATAAATAAGAAAATACTCACTTTGTACTAGTCACTATTGATAGTAAGAATGTCACTTTAATAATTTTTAGCATTTGGTCTAATTCCAACTATGATAGGCAGCTTTTTTCAGTTGTATTTAACTCCTGTTAAACAGGAGACAGACAAGATCTTCCAGCAAAAGAATGAGAGAACCCTTATTAGTGTGAGAGATCACACTGAGGTGGCATTGAGATTAATTAGATGTAACCATGCAGATATTACATTTCCCATTGCATTTTTCTTTCAAATTCTATGCTCATTGGGTTTTCTACTTTGCCCGGAGACTAAATGCACTTTGTGATTGCAGCACAGCCATTTTATGATAATCAAGACAAATAAAAATTTTAAGAGTCCATACAGAAGTATCTGCAAATGGCTACAATAAAAGCTCTCAACACACAATTGTCTTGCAAACGTTAGTTCAAGTGCATCATAACTTAAAATTTCCTTTGATATACATTTCATGTGGGCTGAATGAAACAGAGATTTTTGTCAGTTCCAGTGATGATATTAGTATAGATACACTGATAGGAATTTCATTTTCATTCAGCAAGGTGAGATTCCAGAAAGGACCTATCTACTTAGAAATGATATACTGGACAAAATTTCATTTAAAATACCATGTTTCTCTCCTGATTGATAGGATTGTTCCCTATTAATTTTTTTAAAATCAGACCAAACCAAAACCAAGAGTTGGGAATTGTATAGAATTTGAACACGTTACTGTATCAAAGCATGACTGGCTGGAGACAATACTGAAAGGCGGCCTGTAGCACCAGGAATTTTGTAGTTAAAGAAGCATACAATTAAATAATTCTCAAAATTCAGTCACTGTCATTTTTTTCCTCAGTTTACATATTCTATGTGTGTAATTCATTAAGTGATATATGCTCAGATTTGTTCAGAACTGGCTTTGTCAACAGTCACTAACCAGAAGAGTTGGTCAGTAAGTATTTACCATAAAGCACTTCGTTTACCTTTAAATACAATTTAGCTAGTCAAACAAAACTGGTATTTATCATATATGTTTGGTATACAAAACATATCTAAAACATTTTTATTGTGTATTATAACTATAAGGTTTTGTTCTTTATTGTGATTTATTCCATTATTCACCAACAACCACCTTTTAGTTTTATGTAAAATAATAGGCCACCTTTTAAGAGTGAAGCCGTGAAACTACACATTTTCTTCATTTAGCTCCCGAGTCAGTGTCAGGGAGAATAGCTTTCAAGATGTTAGGTAGTGTCTGATTATTGCTAATTCTAATTTGGACCACAGCAACACAATTACTTTTAGGCAGCACCTAGGAACATAATGTTTAGAGCTACTGAGTAATTATTCCTATGTCTACAGGAGCATGTAAATTCCTCCTATATTTACATGAATTTTAAGTGTGCAGTATTTGTGCTACTTTCTAGTTCAGACTTTTGATGAGCTCAATTTATTTTACTTACTGTAAAAGCAGGTCTGATAGGTCTTTCATCAAATAGAGAGTCTGCATCCCTATTTTTGTAATACTTTCTGTACTGCTAACCATAGAGAAATTGTAATCATGTTTCTGCATTTCAGATTATCTGTCAACTGGACATTCTGCAACTGAATCTCCTTGAACCCATGTAAAATACTGCCAACTTTGGTGGGTTTTGGATTTTTTTTCCTAGTTTGCTCCAATGCAATACAAGATCTAAACTGAATTACTTCTCTGCAGTCCTTTTCAGATCAGGAAATCTGATTTGTACTTATGTACTAACCTTGCTTCTTTGGAGGTAGACAGCTACAGAGCAGCTCTCTAGCAGAGGTTCCCAAACTTGACAGCATCAGGAAGGTACTTGAAGGACCCTCATTGTTTGTGGGATTGGAATAGAAACTCTTTTCCCTAAAAAATAATGCCAACCCCATTCATAGGATGATTTGGGAAAAATACGACAGAATTTGCTTCTTCACACATCTGTTCCTATAAGATACTGTGCCAAAAATGTACTCAAGGTTTGAGCTTGTTTTGATGACGGATAATAGGAAAGTATGATTCTGAATGATTCTGAATTTCAAAGGCTATAATTTAAACTGGATGATGGCAGCTGTGCAGAGATCTTTGTGTTCATAATTTGCATAGAGGTATTGGCTTGTATAGTATTATTGCTAATGCTTTGCTTGCCTGCTATCAGTGAGTCTGGAATGAAAAAAAGATTTGTGGGCCTGGGCAGGCAAATTCATGTCTAGAGCCTGAATTTTCATAAGTATAATACAAAACAATTCAAGACAGAGGACTCGAAGGCAGAGAAGGAAAAGGTTATGTAAAAAAGGCCTTGGATAGAAGCCCCAGAATAAAATTCTAGAGGAAATTTAATCAGTCTACAAAGTCTACATGGGACTGAAGGAAACAGAAGTGACATTAAAAGCAGCATTAAAGGAATCTGAAAAAGGGAGAACAAGAATTTGTATTTGATGAACAAGATGAGGCATGTCCACTCCTTGACTGTAATTTAACATTCCTCTCCAGGTGTAAAGTTCTCTGACATGATTGCCTGAGGCTGTCTTACATAAAACAGCTAAGAATTCTATCATACTGCCATAGTAAATTCAAATTTAACTGACAGCTAAGATTAACCTGTGTGTTATCGTTTTGCCCTTTATTTAAACTTTTTCAGTTTAAATGTTTAAAAAAAAAAAAAAAATACAGTATATTTCTATATACTATATCTAGTCCTGTTGATAGCTGTTACAGTTTTCCACAGTGGAATTCCCCTTTAACTCACATGGAGAATACAGGATTTCCCATTTTCCACCTACGGATTTCCTGATTATCTGGTGATTCCAAATATACAAATAAAAGCAGAAAATGGGAGTGTTTTATTTTGGGCACGAAACCACTGTGCTTTTCCAAATTTAGACAGTAACGTTTTGGCCTCGATTCTGTTATAATTATAGCTGGGGCGCTAGTGGAAAGAGTCATCAATGTTGCTTAACTATGTGCATCATAACAGTGAGAGTTACATTCAGTGAAAGTTAGAATTCATGAAAGTTTTATAGAACTTGTTTCTGATTTGTCAGCAATGATGATGGCTTGGAAATTGCTTTTACTCATGAACAATAGTTTTGGTGAGTTGTGTTCACCTGGGCAAATATGAAGTAGAGCATACTAGTGAAGAGATTATAAACATGTCCATGTTAAAAATACAGAATTTTACATGATGTATCTGTTTGCATCTGTATGAAAACCTGTAATTAAAGACTGTCTCAGTACATTTCCAAGCAGTAGGAAACATTCAATTCTACGTTTGCTGACCAAGTGTGTTTAAATGATACCCTACTGCTGTAGTGTTAAAATTACAGATTTTTTCCTAGGAAAACTTGTGCTGCTGACAGACACTAAGGCCACCATGTTTTTCTTGAATATATTTGCTGTTGATGCACACTACTATGCAACAATATGTATATATATGCCAAAAGTCCTTTTAGAAAGATTTTTATTGTTGAAATGCAGCATTTTGATATAAAGAATCAATTTCATAGTTCAGAAGCCAGTTTTGTGTCATTCAAAGCAACTGGTTTGTCTTCATATATGACAAATGAACATCTTTTTGACAAAAGGTGAGTCACCACTGGAAAATATCCAAGTCCTTCTTCCTAAAAGTTTTGTTAATGATTCTCAGAAGGAACAAAGGTCTATGGAATAAAAGTTAGTAGTGTTAATTTTATTACTATAGCAAGACGAATGTGAGCTAAAATGAAAATATTTGAGAATAATTTTGCTCTTATTACATATGACATTGCATCTGTTAGCCCTTGAAAGTGTACCAATTATGTCCAAGGCTTTCTTCATCTCTGAAAACAAGTGTTCTATCTCACCTGATTCCCTACAAACATGGATGTGTACACTTTTCTATCTTGCCACTTTAGTGTTCATTTCATGTCTTTCTTACCTTTTAAAGAAACTGTAATGTGCAAAAAAGCAAGAATACAGTTCTGCTCACACAACTCAAGCAGAAAACTGACCTGGCTATTCAGTTGCTAAAGCTAAAGACTCTGATGGAAAGCAAACCCCTAGAGGTCAGTATAATCATAGTAACATTAGCACTGATAAATCTAAGTTTAAGCAATGTTACGAATAAAATAAACTAACTACAGAAAGGAACTTAGGCTTAGATTCTGATCTGTCCTTAAGTGAACCCTCTAAACACATGCTGAATGTCAATAATAATTCTTAGTAGTACAAGTCATCACTGTACATCAAGACACTGTCAAAAGGTTACCAAAGTAGAAGTGGAGCTCTGGGAATTGGTCATCTTTGTAGCCAAGAGACAGGAATGGGATGAATTGATCAACTGGGAGGTGAAGTGCCTCCAAGGACAGGCTACTGGTGCAATGAGCAGCATGTGTGTCCTTGTAACGTTAGCATAGTATGGAGAGAGTCAGAGGCTGAGTGAAAGCAAGCTAGCTGTGGACAAGAAAACTAACCAGAAAATAAGCTAAAAAGAAACTGCGACTTGGGCAAGGTGACAAAGTTTGCTAAACATAATGGACCTGCTATCCATATTGAATCATCACTTTTTGTTAGTCACAGCTAGAGAACAACACTGTGTTTTGTCTATGTATTGCAAACACTCAAACATTCAAAAGAAGCTTCCTCATAGACTAAATGGAAACAGATCACTTGAAAATTCTTTTGTTCTGAAAGATTAGGGCAAAATACACTCCTAGTATTCATAACAACTGCTATAGCAAGGGTAAAAGTAAGCAATAGATGATCCATCTAGAACAAAAAATGTATTTCATAGTATAAACAGAATTCTTCACTTCAGAATATTTCACTTTAATTTATAAACATTCTACACTGCATATGGTTGTAAAGCAGTTTGTGATAAGGCTGTGCTCTAGTCTGGCACATGTTGATGGAACCAAAGGCAGTAATACCTACATTCCAGAATTGTATGAAAACCCAGATGAATTCACTACCAACCAATTCACCATGACATGAAACTGGAGCCATTTTGCAAATGTCACAGGCACTGTATTTATGCAGCAGATGATTTGGATATCTGGGTTTTACATGGTTCACTAAGGTTCCACAACATGGTTGTATTTAACACTATGGGAATGTGCTATAATTTGTCAGCCAAGAGAACAAAGCATGTGGCATAAAGGTACTGGGACTTCACTATTGTCTTGTTCATGCTTTGCAGGCTATGTACAACTTGTATTGAGCAGATTTTCTAAAATATGTTTAAAGCATGTAATAGGTGTGTCCTTTATCAACAAAGTGTAAAGCTAATTTTTTGTGGTGATGACTGACAGAATACACAGACACTCAAGACTTGATCCAATTGCCTCAGCAAAACTCTCTCATGTTATATCAGAGATGGGAAGGTTTACGTAGGCCTGTCGAATATGGTACCCCAAGAAAGTAAGGAAGATATGTCTTTTCAGATTTACATATGAATGCCATGTGAGAAATCCTAGGGCATCTGAAATGTCATTAGATGCCTGTGTTTAGGCAACTGAATCAAACTTTCACTGTTCATATATTCCCTTAACAATGATGCTCACTGGCAGCATATGAAATAATTCATTTTTATCCCTTTTGTTGGAATGGACACAGTCTTACCTCATCACAGTACTTCTTTGTGTTAACTTCATTGAGTTTTCAACACTACTTTTGAAAAGGAAGGAAAATTCCAAAACAAATTGTATAAGAGCTTAGATAACAATGGCTTCAAAAGAGAGCATTAATCACAACCTAGACCCTGGTGCCTGAATAACCTTCAAAAGGAGAAAAATGGTGTTTATTTAGCCTGGATTTTCTCATCTCAGTGTCCAAACTGAACTTAAGCCTGGGGCAAAATGAGCTTAAAAAAAAAAAAAAAGAGTTGAAACTGAATTAAATAAAGAAAAAAGGAGAGAGAAAGATCTGTAATACGCCCAGTCAAAAAGAGAAAGAAGGCCCACACCAGGTCAGCTTTACAATAGTGTAATGACTTTGACTTGTAGAGGAATGTCTTGATGCAACTGACAGTAGAAAGGGTCCAGTGAATGACACTGGAAAAACCACTGCATTCTAGTTCAGTGATTATTTAAATATACACTTTTAAAATACTATAATGTCCATTGTTGGAAACATGTTGTTGGAAGTATTTTTGAAAGGAAACTTTTGGTATTTAGAACCTTATTTTCCTCTTGCCCATTTTTTCTGACTGAAGTCATGATGTTCCATTTATGACATGACAGTTGTTTTGACAGCATCTCAATATGATTACACTAAGAGAAAATCAACATCTGAATGAGGGAATAAACAGCTAGAAAGGAGGGAATAAAAATTGATTAGACGACTGAAATATTTCCTAGTATGGGTAGATTTACATTTTTTGAGAACAGGTTATCAATGAGACTGTAAAAAGGTATTAATGATTCAATGAATTTCTTAATACGTATTTTTTTAGTATACAGATGGTTGTTCTGAGTATTATATAAACCATTTGATAGAAAATGTTGTATGTTGTCCTTTCCTACACAAAGAGCTATAGGTGTCAGCAGGATTTCTGTATATTCATGTGGCAAAATTAATGTGCTGTAATGGCATGCTATACAGACTAACTGAACAAAAGAGTAATTCACTTTTTTGCAGGTAGAGGACACTTTCCATTACAGACATTTATGCAGGGAAACTGATTATTTTATTAGATCCTCTAGCTGGGTTGTCTGGTAAAATGGAATGAAAGACAGACACTAATTAAAAATATAAATTCTTCATTCAGTATTTGAGTTATCAAAGAGTCTAGGAAATCTTCGTAAATGTCTGCCAGTAAATTGGTGCTATACATTATTAGCTAATATACTATAGTATGCCCTCTGTGAATTTGTATATACAAAATAAAACCACATATAATATTTTGACAATGTCATACAAACATTTAAAAAGAATCTCAAATGTTTCACTGATACTTAAAAATCTTAGACAGACGTCTTTCCCTACCAGAAACATAAACTCATTTTTTCTGTGAGATAGCTGTACATCTGTTCTGCCTCCTTTATTTTTCCTGTTAACTATTATTGTATAAATAATTTTAAAATATATTTAATCATTATTACTCTATTCTATCGGGAGAGGATTTAGAGTAAAGCATGCAACTGCAATGGCAACAGAAAGTGATTCCTATGAACTACAAAATTTAATTTGTATATAGATCTACGCCACAAAAGCAGAAGCGAACCTGCTCTTGATATGGCAACATAAGAAGCACTGTTCCCGGTAGCAGAATCTGTGTCCCCATTATTTAGGTCCTGACTATTTCAGGTGATTTGCTATATACATGAAGCCCATTATCTTAGCAGGTCTCTGCTTGTAGTAATTTATGTACAATCTGATTGCACAGATAGGGAGAAAAAGCAGGCAGACTACTGCTCTGTCACATTTGTTCATGGGTATCCTGCAAGCTTACTGCTGAGACACATTTGTAGTTGTCTACTTTCTCAACTAGCTTCAGAATGTACACTTTTTTACACAGTTATGTGAAAAAAAGTTTTTCATATATGTGATTATTGTAGAAATCCCCTTCTCCTGTGTGCATCTCTCATATGTTTTGTCTTTATTATTTTACAAGAGGTTTGCCCAGAAGAGAAGTAAATTGAATGAAACCAGATCAGCCAAAAACAGATACAAGAAAACTCGGTTTGTTTCTTGCCCCTGTGAAGGTCAGTGACAATTATAGTGTCTGGGAGAGTAGATTCGCAAGCATGTCATTGGGTGACATTTCTGCTGTGCACTTCTTTCCCACAGTTCATGGAGCTGATTCAAAGCTCATGGAAACACTGGGAATATTACAGTTATCTCCTCTGTGTCTTAGGTCAAGTCCTTCTAGTCTCAAAGAAAAACCATTTCTGGCTGGTACAGGTTATTTCATTAGAACACTGTGTCTCTTATGAACATGGTTTTATTGATTCATACAGCGTGATCTGGCAAACATGTGACCGTGGCAATGTGCCAGGCAGATTTTCAGAAACACCTGCTGCTCCTGCCACTTTTCTTGAGGTTGTGACCTCAGCTGTGACAAGGAGACAGCTGAGTGACTCCTGCTCTGTTTATCCCTACCATTTCTTCTGCCTTCATCCCAGCTTGTTCTTATTTCGAGAATGTAAAAACTATGAAGTTTTCATTACTTACAATCTGTGTTCACTGTGGTTTTCCTGTAATTTTTGCATTACTGCTCTAGCATCAGTGGAGCCTTAGCTATACTGGGTAGCCTGACTTTTTTTTACTATTTATCTGGATCTACACTGTGGAAGACAGGCAAACCTGACAAGAAGAATTTGGGTGATCCACAGAGACTTTTCTTTCCCTCTTAGTACTGATGCTGCTGCTTAGAGAGAAACAGAATTTCAGAAAATCCCTACTGATTTTTCATGTTCACTTTAGTGTAGCACCAGATACTGGAGGGAGAAAAAGAAAGAAATGAAGGCAGTAGAATTTTGTGTTTACCCTTGAATACAGAAGTGTTTAATGCAAGTTTATGTTTGTGTTCTTAGTTTCCAGTGACTGCCTTTTTTTGGAGGGGAAAGATAGAACTCTCCCTTGAGCACAAATGAAATGGTTGATTTTAATAACGTCTGTTTAGTAATACAGCTATTGTAGCCATGATGCTGTAAAAATAGGAGGCAGAGCAAAATTTCTAGGTAAGGTAGTATCTTTTCTTAGGCCACCTAGTTAGTACAGTTAGAAAATTAGTCAAACCTGTAGGCACACAAGCCTTTCTCCAGATTTGAAACTGCAGTCTTATTTGAATTCTTTCCTGTGTGCAGTTTCCAAGAACTACCCTTTGGACACACTGATCTAGTCCTTGTATTTAGACTATTTCTCCTAACTCTGCTGTTTAACTTTCATTCAATGGCTTGTTCTGAAGGCCTACATAGGTCCCTCTCTGAAACAGAGAGTTTAGTATTTTATATACTCAAAGTAAAGCCCAGAAGTGGCATTATATCCATTTGAAGATGCTCAGTTCAACTTCTGTTTGATGAATTTCTTCTTGAGACTTCTACAGAGTTGAAAGGTGTCAGAAATGGCTTCACCTCAGGTGTAGGTTGTTCTTTTAATATGGTCAGGGAGAACATTCTCAGCTCTTCATTTTTTTAATATGTTATGTAGATATCTATCTGGATAGAAAATTCAGGTTCTTGGAGAGGACAGACTGTTCAGCTCAGAAGGGTGCCTAGACAGACCAATAATACAGGGAAGCAGAATGGTTCCCTCAGTGCCTGAACTAGACTGCTGGACGGTGATGTGATTATTTTCCCTGACAATCTGCTTTTTGCATAGGCAATCTGTTTTGCATTACACCTGCTTTAAGGCAGAAGTTCTCTAGACTGCCTCAAAATCCCAGAAGTAATAGTTACACTGTTACAATCACTATCAGTGATTCATCTGCAGTTGAACTAGATGACAGAACAGATGAGGGTGTATAACGTACAAGATTCTTGAGCTTGTTATTCCTCACATTCTCTTGGAGTAAGAGAAATGTTATAGCTCTGATTTTTTTTTTTTTTTTTTTACAGGAACCTTAATTGCTTGTTCTATTTTTTTGCAATTTTTGTAGGAACTATCCCAGAGGAAAAGCGTGGGTTGTATCAAACTCCATCTGCCCCAGCTGTGATAACCATCTTGCAGACAGTCCTGGCACACAGCAAGGGTTAAGGACTAAGACCTTAGGGAATGCATTGGAAATGCTGACAATTTAGCCAGTTTCCTCCTACTCTTGAATTAAGCTGCAATCTTGTCAGTCACGGAGCTGGATAGTATGGCAGCACAGTAAAATGTGACCCAGAAAAGAAGTGTTACCATGGTACAAAATTGATGAATCTACATTAAAGTGTTTGTTTTGCACAGCTTTTTAAAGCTTTTTGCTTACTTTACAGTGATGTTTTTACATAGGAACAGAGTCCTAATGACAGCTTTTGAGTCATCTAATCTAGTCCTCCAAAAGGGTAAATCTCAAAACCTGAAGAAAGCTAGAGCAGTGATCTCCAAGGTTGGGTATTGGTTCCCACCAGAAGGTGGGACAAGTGGTAGGGAAGAGAGCTGTTCTTTGAGCTGGGAAGAGTTCTAAATGAAAAAAAACCAACCAACCAACCAACCAAAAAAAAAAAAAAACCCAAACAAAAGAACCTCTCCATATTTACTTGTGAAATAATGTTTTAAAAAAATCCAGAAAGTATCTAAGTGTTTGTTTCTCTAGACTCCGGGGATGTGGATCTTTAAAATACTCCTTTTCAAGTATTCAAAAATCATTATGGAAGACTTCAATGTCTCTATTTTCTGATGCTGAAAAGGTACTATAATGTAGCTGCTTCACAGAAGTCTGAAGTCCATAATTTGGGCAGGCATTGCAGAGATTTGGAATCTCAGTTGGCATACATTCAAAAATTTGAAAGCTGAGGTAGAAACGTCACAAAGCTAGAAGCTTGTAAGATTTTCAGGATTTCCTATGCTCAGCTGAAGCAGGAAAGAAATCTTTTCATATCTGTTCCCATTTTTCTGAAGAGAATAAGAAACACAGCTGCCTTTCTCTTCTTTGAGTTTTAAATTAGCTGTATGCTTTGAGCTACTTCTTCCCTAGGTTGTCTTTCATTTCAAAAGATCTGCTATTCCTTTAAAAATTCAATTGAAATCTAGAAAATATTCTGATCAATGTAAATATATATTCAAAAAAAGGTTCATCTTCACTAGGTAGATTATGCCAGCATCTGAAATCCAGTTCTCTTTTAGAGAAGAAAAAATATAATATTAATGCCTGCTTTTATTTGCTCTATAATAAATTGTTATAAAATAAAATATTGCAAGTTAATGAATCACTCCACTGGAAAGACAGAGGAAAGGACATAATGAGTATAAATCTGGACCAAGAGGAAATTGATAGAAAACCTCAGTTCTGTTCATCATCTGAGCAGGGAATCACCAGTTTTTTCTGTCATGACATTTTAGATCTGAAAGTGTCATGTGAAAATCTGAACATTTTCACTGTTTTGAATGGAAGTACTGTAGGACTTTGAATGTGATTTAGGTGTCTGGCTATCTTCCCACTCACTTTGGTGAAGAAAGAATAGACAGACAGGTACACTTCTTTTAAGCTAAACCAGGTTGTAATTAAAGTAGGTGAAGTTGCACCTGTCTACAAGACTGTGGTTCTTGGCTTGTGATAGCCATACCAGATAATAAGGGGAAAGGTGATAGAGTAATCCATAATTACCTTTGGTATTTGGTAAATGCCAAGAACAATTCACAAAAAAAAACCCAAAGAAAAAAAGAAAAACAACAACAACAACAACAAAAACCAAAACCAAAAGTAAAATCACCTGTAAGATTGCTAAAGATAGTCAAACCAAATTTTACAAAATAACTAAATAGACTGAAATAATTGTCTATCCAAGTTCCAGTATCCCAGCACTACAACAGACAATTGTTGAATAGCACTGGGTTTTTTACGGTGAAACAGGCATCTAACCAAAGATGCCTCAACATAGGCTTTTATTTTGGTATGGCAAAAGAATTACAGCATAACTACATAACCAGTGTGTTTTAAACTTAGGTAATAAAATACGTGACCTCAGAAATCTTATATCCCTAGTCCTGGGCTCACTCTAGGATATAGGCCCGACTTCAAAAAAGTTGTGAAGTGCAAACACTAAAGAGCTGGTCATACTACTCATAAGTTTTCAATTCATATCTGAAATTCAGTACTTGAGTTGGCAAAAGCTATCAATAATTAGCTGAACCAGTCATGAATTTTGAGACATTGACTGTGCCTCACCCAATCCAAATATAAGGGAGATATGAGTAAAGAGATGAGAAGAATAAACCTGGAGTTGTTTGAGCAGGCCTGTGACAAGACCCCTAGGGGCCTTTAGGTCTGGCAAATGTTAATTGATTTTTGAACAAAGACAGGTCCTAGGAAAGAGCGGTGTTGACTGTAAGACAGCCAATATGGATGTGACTTATGAAGATATGTACTTATTTCCCGTTACTTTTAGTGACATTTAAATATGTGTTTTTCTTTAACAGTTTCCTTTAATGGTGATAATTTTCTAAGGCAGGAGCTTTGGTTTCTATACCTCAGGAACAGATGGGGAAGAAGGTAACAAGTGCATTTCTGATGGAAAACATTAGCTTACAAGAAAACAAAACTTCCTCCTGACATAGAGTGAAGGGCTTAAATAGCTATTTTATTCATGTATGCTCCAGAAGTCCTGGATTGCATTTTTTTAAGGTTACCTTGGCCTTGAGAAGCAGTAACATTTGCTGGAGTTATGAGTGGTCTGTTGACTGAGGCCAGAAGCACTGAGGAAACCTGGGTCCTGGCCAATTTGTCTCTACAGGCATGATGGCAGTCAGTGGAACAGTTTATAGAGAAAGAGGTAGTCTGGCATGACTAGATAGCATTAACACAGTTTGCTTATATCAAAGAATATAATGAAAACATGGAATCTTTAATCAAGCTTTTGCAATAGCAAGCAAAAAGACTTTTCTCAAGAAAGGCATATTTCCATTAAATATTTCTTTTCTTCATTGGTCAAAAATCTTAGGGCAAGCCTGATTACTGTTGAATGTAATAAAGACATACTACTTGCTGCTGTGAAAGAAAGACTTAATAAGCTCTTAGAAATTTCTAAATTGTTAGAGATTTTCTGTCTCCTGGACCTGCTGAGTGAACATGAAGGTACTGCAGATACATTGTACCTGATTTGTCCAGCTCAAGATTGTATATAGAAAAAACAGCAGTCTCATCAGCAAAAATACTTACTTTTAGGGTAAAAGATCTCAGAACAGCAGAGATTTAACTAATGACTGTCCAAATGCTCCTGGGAACTGCTTTTATATGTGAATGAAAAAATCAGATGTCAGCAGATGACAGTAAACAAACACAAATGCTCTCAAAACATAGCTGGAAATCATATTTTTCTATTATATGATTTAAAGTGTGAAAAAGCCACTACTGCTTATGCTAAAATTATGTCCTTGATAAAGGTGTGTGCTGGTTTTGGTCAGGAGAGTGTTAATTTTCTTCACCATAGTTGGTATGAGGCTATGCTTCGTATTCGCCCTAAGAAGAGTACTGATAAGGTGTTTGTTAGTTGGTGCTAAGAAGTGCTTGCACCAATTCAAGGTCTTTTCCAGCTTCTGATACTGCAGCTGTGTTCCCAGCTTTCTCGCTACAAGAAATGGGAGATGAACACAGTTCAGACAGCTAACCCAAACTAACAAAAGGTGTATTTCATTGCCTTGAATATCATGATCAGTATATAGGCCGGGATGGGCCGGGCGGCCATAGCTAGCTTGTGAGCTCATTTGCTAGCTCGCTTACTTGTTAACTTGTTTGCTAGCTTGTTTCTTCCTGAATTTGTTAGTGAGTTGGTGGGTCAGTTGGCTCTCTTGGTTGTACTCTTGCTTGCAGAGTGCACTCGGACTCTGGTGTGATCTCTCTCTCAGGCTCTGCTGTGATTACTCTTGGGTTCCCTGGCTCTGACTCTCACTACTCAGGACCTGGCTATGTATAGGTTGGTGGGTTGTGAGCAATTGTATCAGCTGTTTTATTTTCATCACAAATTATTAGTAGTATTGTTAATATTATTAGTATCACTATAACATTAATTTATATTAAATTATTACATAGTTCTTATCTCAATACACGAGCTTCCTTGTCTTTTCCTCCTATTATCCTGCTCCACTGGGGGGGAGGAGGTGAATGAGTGGCTGTGTGGTACTTAATTGCTAGCCAAAGTTAAACCATGACAAGGTGATAAGATGTTACTAATTTTTCAATCAAGCTTTGTATTACCCATTTACCTTTTAAAAATAGAATGTTTATACACAAATATTCAGGAAAACAACATCAAAAAATATCTACATGGGTCAAAACATCTAGGCTAGAAGTGGATATCAGAGGCAAACTTTCATATTGATTACAAAGGGTTCAGAAAGAGCTTAATTATAAAAGAAGATGACGATTGTAGACTTTTTTTTTTCCTGTGCTGTTGGAGATGGAGGAGTAGAGACCACTAACCTACCATTAGGATCATTAAGTAGTACTTGCCTTCTTTTAGAAGGAAAGAGGAGGCTGAACAAAGCCCAACATAACTAGTTAAAATTAAATTGCAAAAATTTAAGGGAAAACAGTTTCTTTATGTACATGAAAAAATATTCTGTATTGTGGTAGCTAATAACACATGAATCGTTAATTTCTAAGGCTTTGACATTTGAACAAAAAATATGTTCCTATTTTGAAAAGTTAGATTCTGAAGTCTTTATTCAGTTTTCCCTAGAAATAAATATGCATCGATGCCTTGGTATTCCAAAGGGGTAAAAAGTGGGAGGAGAAAAGGAGAAGGATACAGGAAGAATCAACATTTGGGGTGAAATTTCATAGGTCGGTGGATGACGTGTTACAGAATAGTGAACCTCATTCATTTTGGGTGCCCTGTAAAGTTATAAAATACAAGGAAGAACCATTAAGTGAAAATACTTTTTAAGTGCTTTTGAAGAACAGTTAGCAAACACTAGTCTTTACTTCAGTGTGTTTTCCCAAATTGGTAGAAGACCCTATGTGAGTGGAAGACCACCTGATAATGTCTAAAGAATACTAGATTTCCAACCCCCACCCCCACCTCAAAAAAAAAAAAAAAAAAAGGACAGAGCAACATAGGGAGGAAGTTTTAATCTCCACCAAGGTACAGAAAACACAGTGAAATGCAAAAGCCTATATCCTTGGACCTGGATCTTGGTAAGTATGATATGAAGATTAAAAAATAAAACCTAAACCAATGTATTTTCCACTTCCTTAAACAGTGTTTATGAAGTCCTCTTTTATCTGTTTACACGGACACAACTCACCCCCTGAATTTATGACATTTTATACTCTCAAAACACTCATAATATTTGGCCATTAGTGCTGCAAATGTTGTAGCAGGTGCATGACACATGGTTAAGCTATTGTATATCATAGTATAACTTTTGTATATACGAAAACCCTTTATCTTAGAAAGGAAAAGGTGATAAGATTAAATGTCCTTTGCAGAGGTCTAGGAAAGGTGGTTTTTTCTGAGTTTATGCAGTATTGCAGGACTTGGCCCTTGTGGCCTTAGGTGTTCAGACAGTAACCTTTTCTCTTTGATTTAGCTATCTAATGTAAAAGTTCTAGACAATAATTGAACAAAAGTATTTAGTT
This sequence comes from Rhynochetos jubatus, assembly GCA_027574665.1. Lineage (NCBI taxonomy): Eukaryota > Metazoa > Chordata > Aves > Eurypygiformes > Rhynochetidae > Rhynochetos > Rhynochetos jubatus. The sequence goes on along the minus strand of CM050690.1, from coordinate 47,336,001 downwards.
CTTATATTCTCTAGCAGTTATGCAATGAACAATCAATTTCAGAGTTCACAGAAAAGATCTAAGGACATTATTAGTAACACAGATCGTTGACTGACGTGGTAGATGCTGATATGATCCATGGCACACAATACCTACACTAAATTACAGCAGCACATGGTGTACGTTAATGTAGATTTTTAGTGAAGTTACCTCAAGAAGTATTGTTTCAAAAAGTGTTGACTTCAAAAGGAAGAGAGTATCTTGTTTCAGAGTAAACCAGTGTTACTGTTCTGGTTGTTTTCATAGATGTCCAGAGCACATTGTGACAGTTACTGCTGCCACAGGGATAGGCTGTCTATTCTATGGACTGTAAGCCTCTAGATTTTCATCTTAAAAGCAATGGAAAGTATGCCTAGGATTTTACATTAGGAATGATTGTTCATATCAGTCAAACTGTTTCATTATGATGTACACTATGTAACTATGATTGCAAAAGATATTCTTAGGCATATTCTTATTTCTAATTTGCTAAGCACTATACTGTTACATACATGGTTATACATATGTTTTATAAAAACATATAGATATATAAAAATATAAACATACCAGTATATACATGTAAAGAAGGTACTCACACAAGTATATAAATAATATATTGTATGTGTATTTATATTATATATCATATGTATCTTTTAAAATTAGACACACACATACATGTAATATTTTCAAATAGAAGGAACTAATGCAGTTGTCTTTATTTAAATAAAACTTGTTTTATTCCAAGTACAAAAGCAACTTTTCCTTGACTGAAGACTAAATAATTTCTGAGTTGCATGGATAATAAATACTCATCAAAGTGAATGTTAAGAGCAAGATACAATGCTTAGAGCATCCATATTTCTAATATTCAAGGTGTTACTGAATTACTACATGCAGCAAATACAGGACCACCAATACAAACTGACTAACTGGATTTTTGGAGGGTGTTTACTTCAGAAATTCTTATATAGTAAGAAGGTTTATGAATGGAATGGAAAGACTTTCTGGAATAGATTGTGCAAAGTTATGAAAATTAAAATTCCATTGTCATTACTTTAACTTACATATACTTATATCTCCATTTCCCCTTTTTACAGATCCTTGACTAAGACTGACGTGGACAAAGATGCAGTCTGCATGAAAATGGAGTCACAATGCTACCTGAGAAACTTTCACAAAAACTTAAGTGCTCACCTCTCCTTGTATCTCCTTAGCAGCCTTTTAGAAACTGAACACATTCATGAGCACAACCTCTCTCCATCCCAAGAAACAGTTGTCCTTTGTTTATTGTGGAGAATGATGCAACTGATTGAAAATTGTCGTATTCCAGGTTTATACAGGATGACTATTCACTTTTTTCTTTAAAAATAATGCATTATATATAATGTTGCTTTCAAAACTGCTTTAATCTGCATTTATGTGATGAAGTATGTGCAGCTGTGAACAGTCTTTCATTAGCTTCAAAATAATCTGGCATTATGCAATAGTTTACAGGGGTTTATTAACACAAGTTGCAGATGATTTTAATCAAGATAATCTCGGTTCATGGCTGTTCTGTTCATTACACTGTATCTTTTCTCCTATAGTATGTTGTTTTCTTCTTTCTTTGGACCAGCTGCAGTAAATTGAATAGAGTACTTGTATGTGCTATAAAAAAAAACCTTGCCTTTTTTTATTACTGTCTTCTTCCTTAGCCAGCACAGCCTTATTTAAACACATGCACGACCTAATAACAATCTTGCTCTGTAAACTTTGCATCGTGGATTGTCTATATTGCTTCTTCATGTCATATTAGTGCAATGTGAAACTAATTCATGACTGAATATTCTTGGTGTAACTATATGCTAGAATTCAAGAGGCTTTTGGTTTTGAACAATAGCAGAAAGACAAAGCCAACTTCACATTAAATTAAAATATTCCTTGGTTTTGAAGAAAGGAGAAAACAACAGAGCTCCAGGGAGAATGTTATTGTATCTTTATTTTAAAAATACATAAATGTATGCAGAAGACCATTAGTGATCAGTATATTATGGTATAAGTAAAGGCTTTCATCTGACGGAAAGAAAACCCTTTAAAGGTTAAAATCACTTAATAAGATTATGCTCCAACCCTACTGAACATTACATTACTTGATTACTGTCTAATTATAATCTTTTTTCCCAAATCTGAGTGCATATTAGAAATTACGAGGTTTATGCCTTTATCTATGCTTGGATGCATGAGTATGCATGAAAAACATTTTAACCATTCATGATGTTCCAAAGACAGAGCATGCATTTTGATGAAATACCTTTTCTTCCCCTTTCTCCATCTAAGTGCTTGCCGAGACTGGACATTTTTGTGTTGTTTCCAGTAAAAATAAGGCCATAAGATTTTCCTTGCCAAAAACCTAGAATAGCACCCTTGTCTTCAGCATTTTAACTTAAATTCTACTGCTACTTTGAAAAGTGAGCATTCTTTCTCATTTACTGATACTTGCATATATTGTAAGCTTACTTTTTACCAGTAGTGTTCTCTTATTATGACTGGATAAAACTCTTCCATGAATTTTCCACAGTTTCTCAAAGGAAAATGATTCAGGATTCATTTTTGAAAGTTTCTGCTGCCTATGAAACATCCCAGTATCAAATTGGAAGTGTTCATGTTTGGCTAGTGCTTGAGTTGTAGCTTAGGTAAGCTGACTTTTCAGTAACACTGTGAAGATTCATAGAAGAAAACTAAGTTATCTTTAGGAAAAAAGTGGGAATAGTTAACCTCTGGACTAGAGATGCTATGTAGAACACTGTAAGGCTTCCAAATTAAGAAATAGTGCTTTGGAGTTCCCCTCCTCTCCACTCCCCACCCCACCCCCAACTGGGGGTTTTCTCAGAGGAGAAACAGAGGAGACAGGCACACACTTCCCCACTGCCACCAAATCATCTCAGAGATAATCATATCACATTTTATTTCCAGCAGTAATGCTAAAACAGAGCAGTTTCGTGAGAATGAGTGAGAGCTTTTGAATTTTGGTCCATCACCTACAGAATGGCCTGGTAATTCCTATTAGTTACATTTTGCAACCATCACTGTAAATGTCTTTGAGAGAACATGCTAATCCCTGTTGCACTGCATAGCCTATTTGAGAAGAGAGATATTTACTTGTCCTCTCAAGAGTTAGAGTAAAGCATGAGGAGATGAAGGGTACTGGAGAGACAAAAAAAATTTTGATTCATAAACCAAGCCTACGTGAGATAGGTTAAAGAGAGATAATACGGACAGAAATCCCAAGAGCATATTTTCAGAGATTTTTCAAGGCAAAACGCAATGCTATCAAGTCATATCCTATGTTTCTGTGACTAGTATTTAATTGTGACATCAGTTATATCACTTATCTGTATACACAGGTTTGAACACTCATATATGGTTTCTCACCTTCTCATACCTCATAAACACTTATGAGGAAGAACCAGAAACTCTGTCTTATTTTCTGCTGCAGGATCTTCACAAGGTCTAAGGCTCATTTCTGTTCTGAGGTGGAGATGAATCATTGTTCAGCTATTCTATGGCTGAGTAAAGGAAACTATGGTACCTTTTTTCCTTTCCTCCGACATATGTTAGTAGAGCAGCTCAAATATATAGATGTACTGGCCACATGGTACTCAGGCATGACACAGCTTGCATTATGCTGTAAGCATGCAAATGAAAGAGCAGTGCTTGCCTGTGAGATCTGGTTGCCCCAGATTGCTCATTCTTGATTAGTTTTGCTCTGCTCTGCTTTTTCCACCAGTTGGATTCATAATTTGCACCTGCTGACTCAAGCAAACATTACAGTTGTATTCTCCACACACACCCCTCCCTAAGAAGTTGGGGTGGAAAAGTGGGGCTACCTCAGTAACTAGCACAGATCCAGATTACATCTAGGCATTCATGTTTAGAATGTTATTGCCATGTTCTGCATTTTAGAGAGATTCATCACTGTTGTTTTCTGATGGACCTCATATAGTAAGTTTCCAAGGTACAGAGTAGTGATTTCATTGGGAAGTACTACTGCATGACAAATAAAGAGAGTAAGGCTTAAATTCTTCAAGTGCCAGGTTTTGTCTGACAGTGCATTTGTCATTCTTTTTTTATTTTGTATTTTCAACTGGAAAGTTTTCTCCCATGAAATGGGTGATGAAAGTAAAGTACTACCTCTTGTTCTGTGTGTAACAATTTTGTCTGATCCTCTAACCTATGCTTCATGAGCAATAGTGAGTAAAGTATCACATTTCTTTACAGCTCTGTCTGGATCACAGTGATAATAATCTCTACTTGTGAAGATATCTTTTGCAAGGCAGCTGCTTTCCTTTGTTATGAAAGCAGCTATACATTCCTCTCTAACTACATCCACTGTATGATTAATAATATCTGGTGCCTGGCCATGAATCCTACATTTTGGACATATGCCCTTCTAACCACCTTTCTTTGCTTTAACATAGCTTGGATAATACTAGGTAAAATCTTCCTTCCTTCCTTCCTTCCTTCCCTCCCTCCCTCCCTCCCTCCCTCCCTCCCTCCCTCCTTCCTTCCTCTCCTTCCTCTCCTTCCTCTCCTTCCTCTCCTTCCTCTCCTTCCTCTCCTTCCTCTCTCTCTTTCCTCTCTTTCCTCTCTTTCCTCTCTCTCTTTCCTCTCTTTCCTCTCTCTTTTCTTTCTTTTCTTTCTTTTCATCTCTGATTCTATTTACGTTATAATCTTCTTATAATATACCACTTCCTCTTTCTTACTTTTTCAGAAAAAAATGTCCATGTGTTTCTTTTCTCTGTTTCCTCCTTTATAGCACCTGTCTGCTGGACTTGGGATCAGGAAGACAATACACAGTCTTCCTGACAAGGAATACAAATTCCAGTGGTTTTGGAACTCGCTTCCATTTCCAGCCAGTCCTTTATGCAGATTAAATAATATTTTTACTTTTTTATCATTATATATCTCTCTTTCATAGCACTCCTGATGGCTGTTAGCCCAGCCAGGCTTCCTTTTCAGTGACTTCTGTATCAACAAAATGAATACACAGTGAAAGTCCAGTACAGCCTTCCTCATACAGCAGCAGAAAATTGCTATTGAGGGGTTAAAACCTGCCCACTATCACTTTACATTCAGTGTTTTCACCGAAGTCACCAGTCTCTGGAGTTAAATGCCTAATGAAAATGCAAACTTTCATCTGATGTATGTTCAGAGTTATGAAAGAGAAGTTTGAAACATGACAGGTTATTGCAGAACCAGAGAAGTCAGAAAAGTTGTATAAAGATTTAAATTTTTTTGTAATATATATTTTTTTTGAGAACCCAGGATTTCTGAAGGCAACTGACAATGCTATATGTCCTTGATGGAGGTTTCTAGGAGTCAGTTAACAACCCAGCACAGCAAATGACTATCTGTGTCTGTTCCTGACACTGATGCCTGTGGACTTCAAAGAATAAAATATCAAGGTATGTAAATAAATCATAGGAGCCAAAGGTCTAGATTGAAAAAACCCAACCAACCAACCAACCACAAAACTAAAGCCTTTCTGTTATGAGTGACAGGGATCTTTCACACTTCATCTTCCTGAACACTTGGTTAAAAGAGCAGCTGGGCCTCAGAAATATATCATGTGCTTTCCTTCCCTTCCTTGTTCTTTATTAATGAAAATATTTGGATAAAAAGGGAATTTTGTTTCCCAACAGTTCATCTGCCTCTCCTGTTTATTCTCTACCTGGTGTCATAGTTCTCTGGGTTTTGGCAGTGTAATCATTTCTATAGCAGTCCTGCTGTGGTGTCACAAACAGAGGATTAGAATTTCAGACTTTTAATAAGTAGAAAAAGCAAGATGAATTCTTAAACAAAGACTCTATCTTCATTTAAATATCCTTAGTAATGTACAATAAGGAAAGAAAAATAGGGGAAATCCCTAGTACTTAGGCAAATCTATATAAGAACAGTATAGCTTTTTCAAAATTTTCTATACACTCCCAAATGGACTTCAGAAACGCTATTGCCTTTTGCCTTTATCTTCTTTTAGGAAGCTGGTTCTGTATTTTTTGGGGCAGAAGAAAGTTCTTGGCAACGTTTCAGACCTGAACGAATTAGATTTCAATCACCATTTTGTAATGCTAAATGGCAAGATCCACTCTTAAATATAGGGCTGGATTCCCAAAATAAATAATGCAGAGAGAATTCCTCTCAGGTGGAGGCAGAACAAGGTGTGCTGGGGAAAGCCAGACAGTGCTGCTGCTCAGCATAGTTTGGGCTTGGGGCTTTTTCTATCACATGTGGTTCTGAGAAGGCCATCAATTACAGTCGTTTTTAAGGTTAATCTAACCTGCATTGAGGATTACACATTTCTCTAGAACAGATAGGTGGATTAGACAAATTGGGTGAGTAAGTCAAACACATAAATAATTGAGCTCGTAAGATTTTAATTAAAAGCACTATGAAACCTAATAAGCAATTAGAGTTTGAAATCATGAATACAAACTTGCAGGTGTAACTTACAATCACCCTGTGGGAATATTGATGGCACAACCTGGCCCCTAGTGAATTTTTTTAACTTGCATTGGTGTTGTGTTTACTCTCCAAGTAATCCCTTTGAAACTGAGTTTATTTAGGACAGCAAAATATGTTCTAAATAGCTACTTACAAATGACCAGGTGGCAAATAAGAACCCTATGAAAAATTATGCTTCCATATTTTTCTCATAACTTTGTTACAAATAAAATAAGGCTTGAAGTGAGGTGTATATTTACTATTGCCAGAATAATATTTCAGTGTTAACTATCCAAGTATAGCATTTAATGTGACTTCATAGATAAGATGGTACAACTATAGCCTTTGGGAAATCTGCACATCTTCCTGATTAAAGTTATAACTGAGACAAAAACATCTTGTAATAAGAAGCTAAACACGGGCTAGTTTTAAGACTTGCAAAAAAGAATGTGTTGTTTCACAAGGAATGTGAATAACAACATGTTCCGCAGATACAGTAGAAACAGATTTCTTAAGCTTTGGTTAAAAGAAGCAGTACACATTTCATAAAGACTGGTATTTTACATAACACATTTTATTTTCCACAGTGTCATTGTCTTATGTGAAATGCTTCTCACCGAAGCACCAAAGTTACCCTAGATATACACTTGACAGGTTATGGACTGATTATTTTCTTACTTAAACTGGAGTAAAAGAAATCTACCAAGCACCTGTTCTAAGGGAGAACCAGGTCCTTGATACTCAGTATCCTGATGCGTGTACGCAGTTTCTTATACAAGTTCAATAGTCAGAACAAGGTATAAGGTCAATATACTCTGCTTCTCTGACTATCCTCAACAGTTGTAGGCAGTCTTCCATCAGAGACAAACCAGAAGCATGCTGAGTTGCAGTATGTTGCTGGACGCAAGAGCTTCCAGGAACGGCTTCTGCATCAGTGGCCCAAAGTTTTCTGCCTACCTGTATAGCTTCTTTCTTATTTCCATTGTAGAATACAAGATGTACATACCAGATAACTTATCTGTTCTTACAGAAATGAGTCCTAGTTTTCTGAAAATAAAGCACAAAAATAAAAGCCTTTGAGTGGACTGGATAAATACTTTGCTACCATCTAGTTCAAGCAGGTTTTCAGGACTGTATTTGCATTTCATGTATATATCTTACATGGACAAATTACTAATACTATGATGTGTTTACTTATGCATGCCTTATTGCATGCATAAGTAAACAAATCATAAGCATATTGTAATGCTAAGCATTCCAATATTATAGCATGCTTAGCATACAATGCTTAAGCATTGTTAAGCATCGCAATATAATGTAATTACAATATAGCATCATAATACATAAGCATATTGTAACGCTAAGTTATTACACGATAACTTGCTAAGTTATCGTGTAATTTGCCCACACAGTGGTTTCATTTGCATATATAATCATTGAAATTATATTTGCAAATTATGTATGTACACATGTAGGATACTCATTTTTGTATTATTTGTGCTATAAATTTCTTTCAAGTGAACATTTACCTTACTCTTTTATCCACCCAATTTGTATAAGTCTTCCTTCAGGGTGAGAACTATTGTAGTCTGCAAATTACTTTGTTCTTACCTATCAAAAAAAAAAAAAAAAAAAGAAAAAAGGGGGGGGTGGGGGGGGGGGTGGGACGGGTTTGCTGGCATTTGTATAGCTCTATCTACACACCAAGCTGTATAACCTGGTAATGTCAAAACACTCACATATTCCCTTCAATGTTTATAGATATCTATCTCAAGGGTGGGTGTCAGGAGGACGGGACCAGACTCTTCGCAGTGGTGTCCAGTGACTGGACTAGGGGCAATGACCATAAACTGGAAAACAAAAAATTCAGCCTGAACATGAGGAAATACTTTTTCACTGTGAGGATGACAGAGCACTGGAACAAGCTGCCCAGACAGGTGGTGGAGTCTCCTTCTCTGGAGACTTTCAAAAGCCACCTTGTTCCTGTGTGATCTACTCTAGGTAATCCTGCTCTGGCAGGGGGTTTGGACTAGATAATCTCTAGAGGCCTTTTCCAACCCCTACCACTCTGTGAATCTGTGAATCTGTGAAAGAATATACCACATCCACCACAGCATCAGGAAGAGAATTCCATATATTATCTTGACTCTAAATTAATTTTGCTCATGTTTGCACAGTAATATCCTAATTGAAAATTTATTCAATACCTTGGAAATTCCAGATGCTCTAATAATGCAATGAACAATATTATGAAGGAATATCCATAGTAATAATTCTCTAATTTCCCTTAAGAAAGGGGGAAAGGGATCAGAGGCAATTAAACAGCTTTAGCAGACAAAATCACTTTTCTGTATGTGACTGAAATATTTTCTTTTTCGTCCAAAATTGTACTTGTTTGTTAGTGATCATTTTCAGATTTCTCTTAATAGAGAAGATTATCCATATTACAGAACAATATGGGTTGTCAAAGATACTTGAGATGTAGGAAGACATGAGGATGTTGATAGATGAAAAATTGGACATGTGCTGGCAATGTGCACTTGCAGCCCAGAAAGCAAACTGTATCCTGGGTTGCATCAAAAGAAGCACGGCCAGCAGGTCAAGAGAGCTGATTCTTTCTATTCAACTCTGGTGACACCCCACCTGATGTAGTGCATCCAGCTCTGGAGTTCCCAGTACAAGAAAGATGTGGACCTGTTGGAGTAAGCCCAGAGCAGGGCCACAAAAATGATCAGAGGTCTGAAAGCACTTCTCCTGTGAAGACCGTCTAAGACAGTTGGGTTTGTTCAGCCAAGAGAAGAGAAGGCTCTGGGGAGACTTTGCTGCAGCATTTCTGTACATAAAGGTAGCTTATAAGAAAAGTAGAGAAAGGCTTTTTACCAAGGCCTATAGTGACAGCACAAGGGACAAGGTACGTTTAGAATGGATATAAGGAAGAAACTTTTTATGATGAGAGTGGTAAGACACTGAAACAGGTGGCCCAGAGAAGTGGATGACCCATCATTGGATGTGTTTAATGTTAAGTTGGATTAGGTCTGAGCAACCTAATCTAGTGAAAGACATCCCTGCCCATGTAGAGGGTTGCACTAGATGAACTTTAAAGGTGTCTTCTAACCCAAGCCATTCAATAGTTATATTCAGTATAATAGTTCTATTATGTGATAGTTTTCTGCTTCTCCATTCACAAAATTACAACCTGCTTCAGTTGTGATTTCTTGTTTGTTCTCCCATAACATTGGGTTGGTAAATTAATCTGACCTGAAAAGTCTCAGATGAGTTACTACTGCTGAGTAACAAGGTGACTTGCCAGACTATCCTGCATAAAGGTGCCTTCCTTATTGAATTAATTGAGAGTCTGAATAATAAGACTGAAACAATGAAGTATTTTATCATACAGCATTGAACAACATAACCATTGAGTATATGTTTTCAATGTAAAATGTCATCTGAATATTCCTTGCCTTCTAACAAAACTGATCACAAAACTCAAAACAAATGAAAACACTTATTGGAGTTTTTCTTGACCTCAGAGAATGTTAATTCCACAGTTGAAATAAGACATGGATTTGGCTTTGTATTTGAGATTGTACTGAAACCTGGTAGTACTCCAACCTTCTCCTTTTGCAGCTTAGATGGGAAATGGCAGGCAAAGAAGAAAATTTCTAGAAGAGTTTGCTACTACATATGTAAACAGGAAATGTTTGCCACAGCAGGATTGTGGTAAAGCCAGCTCCTTCTGGCAGGGCCTGGACCTATCTAGGTGGAGAGTTTATATCACTGACCTTTATTTATGGAAAATCTGTTGTCTTATATACTGTATGGTGAAATATTCAGCATTTCTTATGTTAAGCTCTGCTTAAAATACTATGTAGGAAATAATATTTACTTAAACATAAATTGCACAAGTAATGTGGATTTTATTAACCTTGAGTTTCCTGCTGAAGTTGTTTTCAAGAGTAACAGTAGAGTATTTTCAGTTGGTTTTATAAAATAATTAGTAACAAAAGGAGAACTAAGGAGAATCTTTATCCTTTACTGGATACTGGGGGGAAAAATACCAACTAAGGATGAGGAAAAGGCTGAGGTGCTTAATGCCTCCTTTGCCTCAGTCTTCAACACTAAGATCAAGTGTTCCCTGGGTACCCAGCCCCCTGTGATGGTAGGCAGTGAGGAGGGGCAGAATGAAGCCCTCATAATCCAAAGGGAAACAGTTAGTGACCTGCTGCACCACTTAGACACCCACAAGTCCATGGGACTGGATGGGATCCTTCTGAGGGTACTGAGGGAGCTGGCAGAAGTGCTCACAAAGCCACTTTCCATCATCTATCATCATCAGTCCTGGCTAACTCAGGAGGTCCCAGTTGACTGGAAGTTATACAATATGACACCCATGCAAAAGAATGGCTAGAAGGAGGATCCAGGGAACTACAGGCCTGTCAGTCTGACCTCAGTGACAGGGAAGGTTATGGAGCAGATCATCTTGAGTGCCATTATGCATGTGTACAGGGCAACCAAATGATCAGGCCCAGTCAGCACAGGTTTATGAAGGGCAGGTCCTGCTTGACCAAACCACATCTCCTTCTATGACAAGGTCACCCACTTAGTGGATGAGGGAAAGCATGTGGATGTAGACTACCTAGACATTAGCATAACCTTTGATACCATTTACCACAGCATTCTCCTGGAGCAACTGGCTGCTCATGGCTTAGATGTGTAATCTTTGCTGGGTGGATGTCTGGGACCAAAGAGTGATGGTGAATGGAGTTAAATCCAGTTGGCAACCGGTCACAAGTGGTGTTCCCCAGGGCTCAGTAGTGGGGTCAGTTCTGTTTAATGTCTTTATCAATGTCCTAGATGAGGTGATCAAGTGCACCCTCAGTAAGTTTGCAGAGGATACCAAGTTAAGCAAGAGTGTTGATCTGCTTGAGGTTAGGAAGGCTCTAGAGGGGGATCTGGATACGCTGGGTTGATGGGCTGAGACCAATTGTTTGAGGTTCAACAAGGCCAAGTGCCGAGTCTTACACTTGGACCACAACAACCTCATGCAATGCTACAGGCTTGGAGATGAGTGGCTGTAAAGCTGCAGGCAGGAAAGGAGCCAGGTGTATTGGTTTACAGCTGGCTGAATGTGAGCCACCAGTGTGCCCTGGTGGCCAAGGCGGCCAATGGAATCCTAACCTGTATCATGAACAGCGTGGCCAGCAGGACTAGGGAAGTGATTGCACTCAGCACTGATGAGGCCACACCTCAAATCCCGTGTTCAGCTTTGGACGCCTCACTTCAAGAAAGACAGTGAGGTGCTGGAGCATGTCCAGAAAAGAGCAACAAAGCTGTTGAAGGGTCTAGACCTATGAAGAGGAGCAGCTGAGGGAACTGAGGTGGCTTAGGTTGGGGAAGAGGATGCTCAGGAGAGACCGTATCACTCTCCACAACTGCCTGAAAGCAGGTTGCAGAGAGGTGGGTCCCTTCTCTCAACTGACCAGTGATAGGACAAGAGGAAATAGCATCTAGTTGCAGCAGGGAAACTTTAGAGTGGATATTAGGAAAAATTTCATCACTGAAAGGGTTGTCAGATATTGGAACAGGCTGCCCAGGCAGGTAGTTGAGTCACCAATCATGGAGGTATTTAAGAGACATGTGGATGAGGTGCATGATTTAGTGGTAGTATTAACAGTGTTAGATTAACGGTTGGGCTTGACAAACTTAATGGTCTTTTCCAACCTAAAATATTCTATGGTATTAACAAAACCAAAACATTAATGAACAATCTTGTTAAATGATAAACTGAATATTACCATAATTGAACTGTAGAAGTAGAAATCATAGCATTTAGCAATATGAGAAACACAGAGGGAAACTGTATTTCTGTGGAACATTCTTGAAGATATTGTCCCTTATTTCCATTTGACTATCCTAGTAGCCTGTGAATTCAAAAAGTAATTTGGATTATGTTTCATTGTTGTTGGCAATACCTGGTTTCAGCCTCTGGGAGCATTTGCATTTCTGCTATAGCTGGGTGAAAGCTGTGACTAGGCCAAATGTATTAATAGTCTTGGGATTGTCCAATCCTGTTCTGGCTAACTTCAACTGTAATTTGCATTAACTTGGGGGGTTCATAGGACACTAACTAGTTCCACCAGCTTCACAGCATTCTTGTACCCAGATACAAGCACAAAGCTGCTCTAAACAGACACAGACCCAGAACTGATTTCTTCACTTTTCTTCAGGTAAGAAATAAAATAAAGTTGTTTTAAAATAACAGTGAAGTACAAACTTTAGAAATCCCAGGTATTGACGAATTAAAAAAAAATATCACAAAACTTGCTGTGATAACCTAAGGAGTAATTTTTCAAGGTGATTCAGATGTTTTAGAGCAGGGGGCAGACAAAAAAATATTCATACTCCCATTGATTTAGCTGTTTAAATCCCTTTAAAAATCTGGCCTTCAGTCATGTGTACTATACTTTGCTATCAGAACACTTGCAACCATTATTTTTCACTCTACATTGTTTCCTGAAGTTATTTAGGTTATATAATTGCTGTGAATCCTGTATTTAGCACATTTCATATGCTCTCCTTCCCTCTGTCTTCGCCCATTTGTTCTACATAATTTTCAAGAACTGAGGAAAGCTGTGATTTTCAACAGTATGTAAAAAGTTTGGATTCTGAATTTGAAGACCTTAGCATTTTTCTTTGTTTAAGAAGCTAATAAATCATGAGATATTCAATCTCATTCTACCATAAACTACAGAGATTCTTCAAGCTTTATTCCAAATTCCTCTCTGTCAGTGTCATCATAGTTGTTAGCTGCTTGCAGTAGAGATAGTAATCTCTCTTGACGTACTTGGTATCAAAATATTCAGTGCTAAAATACCCAGATAAAAGGGAATTAGAACTCTTCAGATACAGCTGGTGTAAGTTCAGTTTCAGAAGTTTTCTGTCAAGAACCTACACTTGTTAGAATCTTTAATTTAACTTGCAACTCTTTAACATCTTTTACTTTTCTAAGAATATGAGTAACAAAGTGACTAAAGGAAATTTCTCACTTATGCCAAGGAAGTTAAAATTAAACAGACCTTTTCTTAAATTTTATTTTAAAGGAAAGAATGACAGAAGAGCTCTGTAGAGATCTCAGACCAGTAGGGGAGAGACACACAGGTCAATCAAACAGGTTTTGTTTGATTCTGGTGTTATCTACTCAAGTTTCACTGTAGCATAAGATGATAAAGCAACTAGAACAAAATTCAGAGTAAAGTGAAAAGAAGATGCAGCAGCTGGCAGCAGATTTTAAGTCCGAGGCTATTCTGGTTGCTAAAATATCTTAAAAGTACTAATCAAAACTACCAATTGGCAATGATGTCAGGATAAATCTCATGGAAACTTCTGAGAACTGGAATTTTCTTAACTGAACTTACTGAGTTTACAATGTGATATCAAAGAAGCTAACATCCATAGAGTTCTCAGAAGCAAATGGAACAATATTATGTTTCTCAGCAATAAATGAAACTTCTTCCTGCTTTGTTGTATCATTTAGAAATAGAAAACCATCGCAGTTCAAAGCCAAATCATAGAATGGGACCTTGATAAGAAGTTAATGATATAATCAGCATGTTATGAGTAACCTTGCATGAAGGAGACACTGTATCAGTTAAACTGGAAAGCGGCAGTCAAACTTGTTAGAGAAATAACTGAAAAATAAACAAATACTGCAGTTCAAAGTTACTAAACAACTGCATTTAAAAGTAGAAATGTCAAACTGTATGTTTCTCTGTGGAAGTCGTATGTACTGAATTGACTGTAAAATTATTGCTAAGCAATAAATTAGCCTGGTAAGTTTCTTTACGTATTGTTTCAATTTCATTGTTATTCTTTTTTATTTTTGTCCAGAATACCTTTCATTAACACTTAGTAAATGTTTATAACATTAAAAAATACAAACTGTGGTGGGATAAATCCAATCAAGTGGGCAAACTCTGTAAGTAATTTGATTACAAAACTACATGAGAATACTCAAGAGCCATACTTTCTTTCATGTCTGTAGCTGACTGAAAAAGGAAATGGCAATACCAATACTAATTAATATTCTGCCTTGCTCAGATAGCATGGTGGGAGTAATGCTTGGGAAGATAAGATCTTTTAAAAGCAAAAGAGATGTTTCAATAAATTCACTGTCTGACCCCTGTACAGAATGCCAATGAGCTGACCAACAGCTTTATAAATGTTATGTTTCGATCAGAGTTGCAGTCTAAGCACTTTCTTTCTTCTTCCTCAGATGATTAAATCTCACAGGCTGGGCAGAGGTATAGTTCTGATCACAGCTCATCAGCAGCTCAAGGTGGAGGAAGTGGATGCATGTTATTCCTTGCAAAACAAGGTCTTTTTGTATATGCCAGTGTGTTCAGGGAAGACTTTCACTTCTTATATAATTTTTGTTTAGTGGCACAGTATAAAATATACTACAAAATTAAACCATTCATACTCTGCAATCTGTATGGGTAGCTTTCACCTTCACAGACAGCAATCCCTCTCACAATAGTTTAAATGTAGTCTTTCTGCTATAGAATTTCCAGATGATGTAGAGTCTTTCCTACAGTCCATCTTGAGTCTTTCCTAGAGACTGATGTACAGTCTCTCCTAACTGCCACGCATGATTATATGTAAGTCCTTTGCCTTTTTTAAGAACCATAACTTATTTCATTTAATAAATCATTTAATCACAGTGGGATGAAGAATGTTTAGATAGACTTTGTATCATTTTAGGGCACTATGAAGAAGCGCTTTAAGAGATTAAGAGATATTAAGAGATATCAAACCCCCGAATGGATCCCATTCATGTGACAATTTAATTTTGTCACATGCCATGAGATCACATATCCATAATGTTCATTCGCCCCTCTGGACTCCCAGTCCAGACTGGGATTGTCTGATTGTCTGATTGTCTCCCAGTACTTGGCACTGGTGAGGCTGCGCCTTGAATACTGAGTTCAGCTTTGGGCCCCTCACTACAAGAAAGTCATTGCAGTCTAAGACATTAGCCTTCTAAATTTAAACATCAAGTTTAAATTACTTATATATTTTGACACTACACTAATGGAGAGTGATCAGCACCTCCAATGGGTGATTCATGCCACTTTAAGATAGAAATCTGAAATAGATGGGAATTGCCTGTCTTTCCATTAGAGAAGTAACCTAGATGATGAATTTATCAAGACATGTAACTTTCAAGTGATAAAATTCATTGAAAAAAGTTCCAAGAAACAACATACTCCTGACGAGGAAAAACATAGAAGAATTTGGCAGGGAATACAGGGATATTTCTGTCACCTGCTTATGAGGCTACAAAACTAAAGCAATAAACTCAAAAAACAAATCCTGACACTATCCTTGAGGAAAGAAGAAATATTAAGGTTCTTTTCCACCTTTCATTAATAAATATCCTGATTTCAGTGTCTAACAGTGAAGTACTGGAAGGAACAGTATTCATAATTTTGTGATTGCTTTACTGTATTTCATGTATTTATCCTTAATTTGAATTTTATGCATATTCATTCAGTGACTAGAGACACAATATAGTCAACTGCTATCACTCATCTGCCTTGGACTTCTGGCCCATATGGAGGAGGAAGCAAGCTGGAAAGGGATTCAGACAAAACTAAAAGCATTGCTTGGAAAAGGAGCCGTCAGGTGTTGAAGGGCAACAGGACTGACACCAGGGCTCTGCGCTGGAACTGAAAGAGAAAGGGGATGCTGCAGTACTGCTTCAGTTAATTTCCTGACAAAAACAGTCAGAAAATTCATGAAGCTGTTACATCTAGTATGGAAGGGATGGGGATAACAATAAAAGCGTCATATAGTTTGAAAATGTATTAGCTTGGCTCTCTTCCTGTGTATCTTCTCAGTTCCTAACTTCAGAGACATTCCAAAGAGGCTTTTGGATCTAGACAGACTCCCTGCAACTTCTGACTGTTTCCTGCCTCTGACTTTCTCTGAGATCCTGGCTTGTAATCTGCTGTCCTCCTACGGTTCCTTATGGCACTGTTGTAGTGCTATTCAGAAATACATGTCTTCCATAAAGAAGCAGCCTGTTTGCTTGGAACCAGTATCTGCACCCTGTGTCTTGCTAGATACACCTTCAATGCACTAATTTCCTTCCAGAACAGTCATTTTCTGAAGTAGGGAATAAACTCGGGTTCAATGAGTCATTTGGACAGCCACTTTCACCCAAACTCTGCCAAATTACAGAGTTTAGGTAGAACTGAATCTCTAGGTAAATGTCTGGTTGGTTGTTGGGGGGTTTTCTTGGCCAGGGCGGGGGGGTGTGAAGTTTGTTTGTTCATTTGTTTTTTTTCTCCTGTTTATGAGTTGTTACAGGTGGATGCTCATTTGCTTAAAACACACAATGAAATGACAAGAAAATTACTTCACAGATGTACTAAGGTGTGTTTTGGAGTCAATCTACTACACAGGGGTATCGAATTCTTTCCCTGCTTACACATTTTTAACAGTACTCAAAGCTACATAGCATATTCAAAGTCAAAGTTGGGGTTTTTGTGCATAACTTGCCCCAAACTGTATTTCCTGTTGCCAGTGTTTTACAATGTGGGACGGTATCAACCAAAGATACACAGTAATTTAATTTGGAGTTATGGAGGAGTTTTAAGCTTTTTCATCTTTCCTTCAGTTTCAGATGCTATTCTCAATTTCCTTCAGCATTACGCATGCAGAAAAGCACGCTAATGCCTTTATTACATAAGTGTTCAGAAATGCTCACATTTCACAGGAAAGATGCATCCCATTCACACACCTTATGCAAACAAGACATAAATTGCTACACAAGTGAGGACATGCAATGTTATGCTTGAAAGGCTATTTAGGTGAAGCTGTGATGGCCCTTCCCTGCACCAGATAGTGAAACCCTCCCTTTGGCTTGTTTTCCTCTCTTTCCATGAGTGAGAAAACACTGCTTCTTCATCACTTATAGGGAAGAGCAATCAAAACAAATACCACCTTCATGTTCAAGGTTGTGTTGACCCCTACTGAACGTATTCTTACACAGCAGATTTGATGCCAACTGGACAGATTTTAAAGAGCTAACCCAAATGACAAGAATTGCATGAATAAGAAACTCTTGTAAACCTTTATCATCAACCTCACCTTTGCCACAATCTGAATGCAGCTGTAGAAAAGCAAATTGCTCTGCAAGCAAAAAGATGAATGAACTGTGGTTGATGCTTGATTTTGATGTTTAAAAGGACATGTATTCTTCCAGCTGGAGGCTTCCAACAGCTGTGACAAATAAGCAGTTTGTCTCAGCTGCAGATCTGTAGTCAAATCACAGGTTTTTTTCTTCAGCTGGGGTTTCTGTTCTCTCAACAACCCATTCACAAGGTCTTTGAGAAATTAGTGACTGAAAGAACCCTACTGACTTGTAAATTTGTGCAAAAGTTACTGGAGCAGGGAGAGGCAGGCGATATGATTATGTTTTGATAAGAGTCTGGACTGTGATAATTCTAAAAGCTTTTCCTTTAGTTAATACCTAGATGATAGGAGCTGAAACCAAATTGTATTCCAAGATTGCCAGACACCGAAAAACTGTAATCTTTAAGTACAATCTGATAAGCACTGTTTTCTAGGAAAGCACAGGCATCAGTGGACCTGTAAACTGAATTCTAGCTGAGGCTAGATTTCTGGCAATGAACATGCAACTTGAGAGGAGCAATCTTTGTTAGTAGCTCACTATTCTTAGTAGTTCATTATTTCTGCATTCTTTAAGTTTATTCTAAGGAAGTTTCTGTATGCCGTGGAAGATATACTCTCTAAATTAAATTAAGTCACCTTTACATTAAATTGAAGTCAATTTTACAATACATTTATTGAAATAAAATAGGAAGTACACAAGTAAGAATGGGGAATAGACATAGCAGGTAAGACACTGACAGCCCTATTTCCCTATTCCTTCACTATTTCCCTTCCCCCTGTAGAACTCTAGTACTTTTCCTGTAACGCTCCTCACTGCAGGGCAGCTTAGAACGGTTTTGGCAGGGAATAGTCTGCTTATTCTCCCTGGAGACTGCACAGACATCACAAATCCTTTTGGAGTTCTTAACCCTTAGGTGTAAATAACAGCTTTAACCTTCTGGATTACTAAATTCAAGCAAGAGGCAGTGCCTGTGTGTGAAGAAAAGGCACGTATGTTCAAATTACTGAGTAGACAGTCACACACTTTGTCTTATTGTTATTTAAAGGATTTTGCAAGCAGAATCCACACTGAAAGTGCTCTGAGACACACCAGTGTCATACTTAAAATTTATGATAGAAACAGGTAACTGAACTGTCTTTTGTTAAGGAATTCCTTGTTTTAATCATATTAGTGACTTCCGCCCACTTTTCCCTAAAATTATACTTTGTGTTACACTCCTTCCCTTCTATCTTTTTCTCTTGGCATAACTGGCGCATCTTTCATGGTTTCTACTGTGTGCTGGGTTCAGTCAGGAAAGGGCTAACTCCCTTTACTCTGGTTGCCAAGAAACTATGTTGCTGGACAGTAAGTGAAAACATTGATAAGGCCCCAGCTGGTGCTGGGGGTGGCCTGTACTGAACTCAAGGTCTTTTGTCCGCTTCGGATACTGTAGCTGACCCAGACTAACCAAGGAAGTATTTCATCCCATAGTACGTCATGTTCCGGTCTCTTTGGGTGGGGAAGAGGGTCCAGTAGCCATTACTCTTCCCTTCTCTCTCTCTCCCTTACTCCCCTGCTCGTCTCTCCGGGCACTTGCTAACCCTCCTGCGTTAGCTGCTTTGCTAACTCCTGTGCTGGCTCATTTGTGTGGCAGCTGGTGGATTGTTTTGAGTTTTCTGGCCGTGTTATCAGTGATAAGGCTTGCTCGGAATCCACTGCGTAGGCTCCCGGGCTCTGGCCTTCAGGCCGCGGCTCTCAGACTGCGATCACTCTCAGGCTGTGGTTCTCAGGCTCTCGGGGTCTGATTTTCATCACTCAACATCTGGGTGTGCATTGGTCAGTGGATGGTGGGAAATTGTATCATATTGTATATGTTGTATATATTGTACTATATGTTTCATTTTCTACTATTTTAATTATTTAGTATTAGTAGTACCTGTATATATTGATTTAGATTTAATTAGTAAATAGTTCTTATCTCAATTTTATGAGCTTCCTTATTTCTTTTTCCTCCAATTCTTCCCCTCTGTTGGAGGAGGGGAGGGGGATTTGTGAGAGCGGCTTCGTGATATTTTGCTAGCCAGAGTTAAACCACGACATACTGTTAGTGTGAGAGGGAACAAGGTGCCAGTACTAATTATTATGGCAAGGTGATATGTCAGTGCTGATGATCTTATTGTAGAAAAAAGGGAATTATGGCCTGTTAAACAAATGAAGTCAACAGTTTAGATGATAGAATGTTCTATGCAAATCTTTTTCCAGCTGGCTAAATAAAATATAAGAGAGAAACCTACCCTTACTTCTTACCTTTTTACTTCTTACCATACCTTACTTCTCACTTCAGACCACTATGAACATGATACTCCTTCAATAATGTTTTTCACTGACACAGCACTGCACCACATACATTTCAGAGCATTTTAATTCATAATACATTTATCCTGCATATAAAGAAAAGAGAAAATAAATTGTATGTTCCAAGTAGCATATGATTTTATTGTTACAGTTCAGGAGAAGATTGATGTCTTGTTTTTTCTTGTCACACGAGACCAAAGCTGCAAGAAACATTTGTGAAAGATACTGGAATGCTGACATAAATTGCTTGGGGTTTTTCCACTGTTATAGCATGTTTGGCTGTAGTGTTTGACTGTGTATTTCTGAAGATGACAGAATATTGACTCTTTTTCAATTTACAGGTTTTTTTCACCTCTTTTATGTAAGGATTGCTTTCACAGCATGGATTGCTGAAGGCAATTGCTATCTAAATGTGTTTGAATGTGTGCAATCATCAGAAGCATGTTTTGCAACTTTCTGTCAGAATCCAACAAATATACAGCAATTAAAAGAGACATTATGAGCATCTAGTAGGCAAACAAACAAATATCTAAAAAGGGCACTTTCCACACCTAAATATTTGACAGTATAATTTTTAAAAGAATCCAGCAGTTCATAAGCTGCCGTGAGGCTCCATTGTCTGTTAGATACCATAAAAGCATGTTTTATTCAGAGTTCAGAACCAGATATAACATATGAAAATTAGTACAGTGATGATAAAGGTAGATGTGACAAATTTTACCAAGGTCTCAATATTTCATTTGAACATACGATACCCTCTGATTATCAAGAAAACAAATCCAAACATCCCAACATTTAAACGACTCAGATTCTTTTAGTGACAAGTCAGACCACCAGTCAGTAGTACGCAATGAGGGAGCAATAAGTGGTATTGTTATAAAGCTTGGCCCCTTATGTACTAAACAGATCAGCTAACTATCAGGTGATTTCAAGTTTCAGTATTTCAAGAAGTGTTTATAATGCATGGTATGCATGAGGGAAACATACAAATAAAGCATCTATTCCTTGTTTTACAAAAATAGACTAAAGCAACTTTCCAAGAATAGTAAA
The DNA here is from genome assembly GCA_027574665.1 of Rhynochetos jubatus. Lineage (NCBI taxonomy): Eukaryota > Metazoa > Chordata > Aves > Eurypygiformes > Rhynochetidae > Rhynochetos > Rhynochetos jubatus. The sequence continues at coordinate 47,314,919 of CM050690.1, read as the reverse complement.
TATGTAGCAGAGCATAGGGTTCTCCAGATTTGACCCAAAAACCTAAATGATGCTTTTTTTTAGTATGATTCAACACCTGCTACGGCTGTAAGTAATTTGTACTGAACGTCGATAGGGTTCTTAAAGTTCAGATTGATTCTGTGTAACTGTCCCCATTTCTCACGTGAAGTTACTGGTGGGAAATTGCCAAGTAATTTCTGGTTGTAACTCAGTGGCAGTTCTGGGATGTATTAAGTACTTTGAGAGTATTATTTAATTCATACTCACTTAGGGCTTATTCTGAAGTTGAATTCCAGTCTACAGAAACATGTGAATAATGCATCATGTACCAGAACAGCAGTGATTTCATAGTAATAGTTTTCTCAGTAACATGTATGTTATTAGGAAGGTGCCTCCTACCTGTTTTATGGATTTTAAGCTCTTAGTAGAAAAACAGTAGAAAATGTTTGCCATGCATAATTAGACTCTTACAACATGAAGACAACAGGATATCAAACAGTAACTCCAGAAAATGGGTAGGATATTTAAGATATAGCTATAGATATATATTTATAAAATACAGCTTTTACCAGGTTGTATATGGGAGGTTTTGGATATTATCCAGGAAGACTCAGTTTGTCTGTCTGTTCTGAGTCTGTGACGTAGTGACATGAGTATGAATTACAATCATAAAAACTCAATGCTGTTTTTTAAGTCAGAAAGCTTCTTTGCACCTCAGTAACAGCAATGCAAGCAATTAAATCAATCTGATTTCTTATCCCAGCATCCTAGCACCCCAGTTCATTGAGCCTTCTGAAGGAGCATAGGTTGGTCTCAGCTCATAAGGACTTGTTTTAACCAAAACTCTTTAGTAAATGCTTCTCCATCCATATAACCAGAATGAGAAGGCAAAAAAGTTCTGAGGGGTATCCAGTCCACATACACCACTTACGTTGCTAAAAAAAAATCATGATTAAGTAATAATATTGGTTATGACTCTCAAGCTTGACCCATGGGAAGTTCTGTGAACAGAAATGTCTATCGACAATATTAATATTTCCAGAATCCATAACTTGGTGTTATCAGATAAAGTTTCCATAAAATGTTTTTGGCCTTCTATGCCATGATAGAAACACTGACAGCACGGAGGAACTGTTTCTTTAACATCATCTTACAGATAATTGGCCTGTCTGAACAATGACCGTGAAAAATTAAATGCTTACTTTATTAAACAGAGTCTGATGGAGTTAAGGAGTTTGGAATTAAATTCCTGAAATTACAATTTAAGGGAAAAATTTTTGAAAATTTGAGTTAAATAATCAATTCCCACTCTTTTTTTAAGGTATTAGTAAAATCCCTATCAAAGGGGCTTAGATGGAAAATTGGGTTCCTTCATAATTGTTATAAGTCTCACAGATGAAATGCTCTATGGAAATGGTCCATCTAAGGGTTTACCTATGAAACTATTTTATAAAGCAAATGTTGAAATTAGTTAGTCTCATCTGTGCTGATTCAGATATGTTTTAGGCCTGATCGGTAATAAACACTCATGTGGAACTGAGATAGACTTTAAAACACAAAATTCAACCTCACCCTTCCTCCCTCTGCTCTTTTTCAGGCAGGGATATTTCTGGTGTACTCTCTGGGCTGGAAAGAAACTGCAGTTTGGTTTTGGAGCTTTTTCCTTGAAAACTTTCTGTCCTTCCACAGGTCCCTTTCCTTCTTGTCAATGATGTCATGTCTGTAATGAAATGAGTTCAAAAGTCTGTTGACTGACAGTTTCTGAAACAGGTGGCATTTTTGATAAAGGCCTGGTAATTTGTTTTCTCTCTGGTATGCCATATATCAGCAGTCAGTAACATGCCTTGAGTCAGCCATGCAACTGCTCTTAATATTTGAGATTAAAAAAATAATCTGTGATGTTCTTTTGCATGTAAGGACTTCAACAGAATGTAAAAGAAACATAAAACTGTTCAGCACATGTGAAATTTGCATTTAAGGCATCAGATGTGCTTTTCAGTATGTTCATTAAGATGTTAATAAAGCAATGCCATTTATTTTTTCAATACTCTGCATATTCTGCACATCAGGGATCCAGTTAGTTAGAGCAAAAGCATTTTTAATCACTTGTCCATTCAAGCTAATAAATAATTTTAAGTAAAAGAACTGTTTCTAACTCTGGAAATGGAAAGCTGTGTAGGATGCTATAGAAATGACAGTCTTAGGGGAGGAATTTCAAACACTTAAGGAAACATAATGTTATCTTTGCTCTTCTAATTTTCACTCGACACAAAACACGGTAAAAAAGGTGGACTAGACTTGCAGAGTTTCTGAGGGAAGAATCTGCCTGCAGTGCTTACATTTTTAAGGTAGTGCTAGTGCTTGGGGTCCACTGTGTATTATACCTACCAACAGGTGAAGGAAGATCTGATGGGGGTAGGCTGGTACTCAGCTCCAAGGGAGCCTGTAGTTAAACCCACTGATGCACCAAGAGGGGACATTCTGGAGAATAGTTCAGGAATCTGCTGGACCCTGTATGGTCATTTGAAGCCACTGCCAGAGTAAACTATATAGCATTTCTGTCACTGAGTTTATACCAAATAGGATGGCAGTAGCTGATACATAGGTGATTTGTAGTCAGTCAGGCATATTTTCTGAATGGTAAATATTGACAGATTTCATCTTTATTTCAGAAAGATATTTTTTTTTCTCCTTACAGAACAAACACTGAGAATAAAATCACTGAATATAGGAAGAAAAATGTGAGGCAGGTACGTTTTTGAGACAGAAAAGGTAGGAAAGGTAAAGCAAAACTAAGGAACTCATTAGCACAAAGATAATGGGGTATGCTAACATACTGTAGCTTCCAACTATCCCAAACACACTGCAATTCCACAATAACAGCCCACTTGAGAGGTGCCCCTATTAGTGTTATCGTCATGTTTAGGGACATCACCAAAGAGCCCTCCTCTTTATAAATGAAGGCAACATTCAGTTCAAGTGGATTGTCTCAAAATTTTCCACAGTTCATACTTAACATTATATTGTAACCTCCCATAACTGGAGTGTTTAAAAATACCCAAGTTTTTCTGTAAAAACATTTTTTTTATTTTCATTCCTGAACATTATGATTATTTTAATTAAAATTAAGTTTTCTCTCTTTTTCTTTCTCTTTTGCAACTGAATGTGGCAGAATAGGTAACTCCCAAGTCATAAAAGTATGAAAATATTTTTAAATTTTAAAATTTTCTAAGTAATCTGTTTTACTTTCACCAAACTTTCTTACTTTGAAAATGATCAGATAGAAACAGGAAAAAAAAAAAAAAAGAAAAAAACCAAACCAAAACAAACAAAAAAAAAAAAACCAAACAAAAAAAACCCCCACATTACATTGTCTTCAGTAGGGGGAAAAAGATGAATGAAATGAGACAGGAAGAAGAAAAGAGAGAAGGAAAATATATCTGCCAAATAATTTCTATTTAAATTTAAAAATTCTCCCATTTGTCCATGAAAAAAAAATGTTTTTGTCAAAATATCTGATTTCCCTAGAACTATCAAAAGCACACGTCCTTATGTCATCCCCAAGGTTTGACCATCTTGCCTGTCAACTTAGTAGCACATATTTTAAAACCAAACACCCAGACTGTCATATTAATTTCATGCTATGTGAAAAAGATCAGATTGAATGTCCGCTGTGAATTAGGGCCTTCAAATATGTCCTTCTCTCCCTTTTTGCAGAACACCAGCAGGACAGCTTGGTTCATAGAACACTGTATATTAATTCTAAGTGACTGGCTTCCTACATATCTCTCACTCAGACACGTGCAATCTATTATGTTTCTGTAATGAAACCCACAGTGATGATATTCAGAAAGTTAATACGTCCAAGCAATGAAGCCATTGATTCCCATCCAAGAACTTAATCAACAGGACACATTTTCCTAAACTGTGGTGTCTAATGAATTAATTAATGCAATTCAAGATTCTTGTGTGTTAAAAATGTGGTTGGCTATTTACAGACTAAAGCCAAACACTTGCAGCCAGAACAGATGATTTGCTCTGGGCATGGTTAGTTAACCCAGTGCTTCTTCACTGAAAACAAATACCATTCTAATAACTTCTTATGCAGGAGGTCAAGAAGAATATCACATTTTCTTTCTGAGTCAAGACTATCTTAATTCTAGAAGTGCAATGTCTTGTAGTCCTGAGAGAAAAATGAAAGCATAATAAACCACAAAGCTGCATCTTTTGTGAATCATGGATTCTATTTATTTTGCTGTCTTAGTTTTGTGGGAAATTCATGTTGCCAGAGTTATTTTCTTCTTAAATGGACAAATGACCAAAGAGAACCTAAGTGATTTTCACTTTTTTTTTTATATATATGATTTTTACCACTTGCACACTTGCCTGGTTTACTTTGTATGAGAAATGGAACTGTCATGCTCCAGTCAACCTGCTGCAATAATGTGAGAGTTAAGTGCTAACACATGTTGCAGAACTCATACAGTACTACTCTTAAGATAAGCTTTTAAGCCTGCTTTAAACCTCAGAGTTTTCAGGCTTTTTTGTAACCAGCATGGAGAGGCATCTTTTAATTAGTTGTCTGTAATACAGCTTAGTTTCTTTGAGAGTCATTGCTGACAAGAGGAGGTCTGTAATAGGTCTGTAATATAGGTGATATGGTCTGGGCTTATGTGTGTTTTATCATATTGGCAAAGTCCACACAGACATGGTTATTATATATCAACAGAAAGGTGCAATAAGTAAAATTAAGCTAATCAGAAGTATATAAATGCATTAAGATAATCAGCAGCTGGCTATATAACAAGTAGATACCACATTTTTGCTATGACTTCATATCATCTCTTCATGATTCTACTATTGTCTCAGGTTAGACCAGAGGCTTTATTGGACAGATTATTTCTTACTATGTTTGCACAATATGTAACAGAATAAGAACTCAGTCCTGCTTGAAATCCTCAAATGCTGCTATAATGTTAAAAAACCCCACTACTATAAGCAAAGATGAATCAAGAAACTGTTCTAGTACCTATTTATAAAACTACAATATAGCCTTCTTTCCCCCTCCCTTTCCACCACCATCTTTAAGCTGTATACAGTTGTTCATCAGCTGTCTTAAATGGCTTTGTGGCTTTTAAATTAAACTGGTAGACCAGAACATGCTTTTGATCCAAAGGTGTAAAGAGAAGCCGGAACCTCTAGCAATTAAGACTGAAATAAGATTATACATGGAAATTCTCCAATTTCAAAGGAACTTCAGAAAAATCATTCTAAAACAATGTAGGTTGTCACTAATCAGCTGCTAAAAAGGCATGTATATTGGACAAACAGGGCCTGAAAATCAGAGATTTGAGCTGGATTTGGCTGACTAATTTCAGCCTGGTGAGCATTCAGAGGGTAAAATAAATTCCCTGTGGAAGGGGAATTTTGAAAGTATCTGACCTTTAAAATGGAATCTGTATCCATTTTGTTCAATCCTGTATCCTGAAAGTTCATATGGTGGTAAGAGGAACTTATTATGACTATACTCTTGAATGTATTTGTTGATAAGCTGGTTATTTTCTTTCTTTTCCTTCTCATTAATTAATGAGACCTACTGTTATTTCAACTACATGTCTGAAAGAACAGCATAATACATTAAATTAATTTTAGGAGGAGAGTTAAGGAAATACTTGGCTTAAACAATTTCATTTACATCCAGATGCACAAACAAATATACATTAAATAATAAATTTAGGATCATACATCTCAGAATTAGAGGTATAAGGTGTAAATGTATTCAAACTCAGTTATCAAAACAATATGCATTGCTAGTAATCCATAGGTAGTCATTGGATTGTTGAAGTCTTCAAATGTGTTGCAATAATGAATAATAAGCCTAATAGAAGAAGTAATCTATAAATTTTATCCAAATCTTAAAAGTCCAACATCTGAAATGTGTATTCAACAAATAGTAAATCTGTACCAGAATACATAATACATACATTAAATTGCTACTATCATATACTTGTGTTAGCCTTTCAAGCTACAAAAACATCTAGAGTCTTGCTCTGTAATTTACCTCATGTATTTGAGGGTAACAAATCCAGCACAAAAAATTCCAGGAACCTCCCCCCACCCAGTTTCCTATTCAAGGTACTTGAATATCACCTTGGATAATAAGATAGTATGCACTGCTGGCCAAGTCACATTATCCCAGATGTTACACAATTTTTGCATTCTGGGAGCAGAACTTGAAACACATAGGATCTGACCTGCAGTACACTTGAGCAATGACTGTTTGCAGTCGAAGTCAAGAGTTGGACTTCTCAAGGATCTATTGCATGCTAAACATTCTGAAAAATATTACCTGTTAAGTATTATAAAACTGTCAATTCTGAATTAATTTTGTTTAAAGTTTTCTTACCCTCCTCCCCAGGTAGGAAAACTACCAACTAACTTCACAGGATGTTATTAAGCAACATTTATAAACAACCAAGGATCAGGCCATGGTACCCAAAAATGAAATAGTCATATTAAATCTTGCAAGAACAAACAGACACAGGGTTGGAAGGTGATTAAATCATGTTAAAAGGAAGTCCTAAAATCATAAGACTACTACATGAAAATCTAGGAGGAAATTAATCTTTCTGTATGTAGAATATAATTTCAGTGATGGACAATAAACAATGCACAAGGTCTCACACCAAATGACAGCATAACTATACTGTCTGGCTATTCATTTTGTGGTGATCACCCATTCTGGAAGCTATAAAAGACAGGATTGAGCTGTTCTGATATGAAAACAATCTAAGTACTTATTTTCAATTGATAACCTTTCTAAGGGAACACAGACTATATAGGGTGTAGCTTACATACTAAAATACTCATTTTCTGCAGTTTTGGAAAGACCAAAATAAACTAAGAAGAGTACGGAGAATCAATTAAGTAATTTTCTACTTATTCTGAGAAGTCACAATCTGGGACCATCACACAATGGAAGATAGTTGTTTTGTCACAGTCAAAGCTGGAGATATTTTTTGGCAAGAGCAGCTCTGGATATAAAATGCATGTGACTCAATTATTGATGTTGTTTTGGGGGAGCAGCAGGTAATATAATCTTAGTGATTTAAGCTAAGCAGCAGAACGGATATGTGGACTGTGGAGCTATAAGCTGACCTACTAAACTGGAAATGAAAATGTCATACTGGATCTAATTACTGTTAAAAGCCTGATTTTTAAAGCAAATTACAATAGTGTTGTGGTTTAACCTTGGCTACCACTCAGCCGCTCACTCACCTCCTCTTCCCCCCCTTCAGTGGAGGAGGAGAATTAGAGGAAAATACAAGCTCATGGATTGAGATAAGAATGATTTAATAATTGAATATAAATTAATATTATAGTGATACTAATAATATTACTACTACTACTACTACTACTACTACTACTACTACTACTACTACTACTACGAAGTAATTAAAATAATAGAAAATAAAACATATTATACAATTGCTCATCACCCACTGAGCAATGCACAGCCAGGTCCTGAGTAGTGAAGAGTCAGAGGCAGAGAGCCCGAGAGCAATCGCAACAGAATCTGAGCGAGCCCCAGAAAGAGATTGCACCAGAGTCCAAGAGAGACCCATGAGCAAGAGGACAACTGAGAAAGCCAACTGACCCACCGACTCAATAACAAATGAACAAACAAATGAGCTAAATGAACGAGCTAGCAAATTATCAGGCAGCCTAATGAACAAGTGAGCTAACAAAACTATGGCCCCCCTGGCCCACCCCATTTTATACTGAGCATGACGTGCTATGGAATAAAATACTACTTCAGTTAGTTTGGGTTAGCTGTCTGAACTATGGTTCCCACCACTCCACACTCCTTGTAATGAGAAAGTTGGGAAGACAGACGCAGTATCACAAGTTGAAAAAGACCTAGGATTGGTGCACCTTAGCACCAACTAAAAAACACTTTATCAGTACTACATAACCTCATACCAGCCACTGTGAAGAAAATTATCTGTCCTGACTAAAACCAGCACAAATAATTTAATTGAAAAAGATCCACATTCCTTCTAACTTCCAAATCTGGGAAAATACCTTAAAAGCAGCTGCTTTCTGCAACATGGAAGCTTGTCTACATGGAGGAACTGACCAACTTTTCTGCAGGGCAGTAATGACTCTACTGCCACTATGCCAGTAAAACTTACAGATATGAACAAATATAGGGGTTTTTTTACTTATTCATACTATCTGGAAAAACAAGCCCTTTTTCTCTGTGTTCATGTTCATAGAATAATAGAATCATTTAATTTGGAAAAGACAGTTAAGGTCATCAAGTCCAACCACTAACCTAGCACTGCCAGGTCCACCCTACCCTACCATGTTCCTGTGTGCCACGTCTACATATCTTTTAAATACTACCAGGAATGGTGACTCAACCACTTCCCTTGGCAGCCCGTTCCAATGCCTGACAACCCTTTCAGTGAAGAAATTTTTCCTAATATCTGATCTAAAACTTCCCTGGCACAACTTGAGGTCATTTCCTCTTGTCCTATCACTTGTTACCTGGGAAAACAGACTAACTCCCACCTCACTACAATCTTCTTTCAGGTATTATATAGAGTGAAAAGGTCTCCCCTCACCTTCCTTTACCCAGTCTAAACCACCCCAGTTCCCTCAGCTGCTCCTCACAGGACTTGCAATCCAGACCCTTCACCAGCTTTGTTGCCCTTTTCTGGACATGCTCCAGAACATCTATGTCTTGTATTAAGGGGCCCAAAACTTAACACAGTATTTGAGGTACAGCCTCACCAGAGCCAATTATGAGGGGAGGGGACAATCACTTCCCTAGTCATGCTGGCCACACTGTTCCTGATGCAGGCCAGGATGCTGCTGGCCTTCTTGGTGACCAGGGCACTTTGGTGACTCACATTCAGCCAGAGTAAACCGACAGACCTGTGTCCTTTTCTGCCCAGCAGCTTTTCAGCTACTCATCCCCAAGCTTGTAGTGTTGCATGGGGTTGTTGTGGTCCAAGTGTAGGACTTGGCACCTGGCCTTGTTGGACCTCATGTAGTTGGCCTTGACCCACCAATCCAACCTGTCCACATCCCTCTGCGGATAATAAAATACCTTTTCACCTTCAAGCAGATCAACACTCCTGGTCAACTTGGTGTTGTCTGCAAACTTACATCTTACAAGTAAGAGTTCCTCTAACTTGTTTAGCAAAACAAAAATGCATCTTCCAAGTTATTTTCAGTGTTCCCCTGTCCTTCAACCACCTGAAATTTCTGACAAGAAAGCAACTTCTCCCACTTGATCTTAGCAAGAGTCTCACAGACTCTTTAGTATCTCTGGGTTACTAAGGAGAGGGAGAGAGTTGAGAATACAGGAAGACATCCATCGCGTGCACTGCCATGTGTGAATGGCAAGTCATCCCATCACACAGATGGGATCCCACCCCATCCATACTGGATGATGGTACTGAAATCTTCTTGCCCACAACTAGAAAAACATTTATTTGACATTTCTAAGTTTAAACAATGTTACTTATTGTTTGTGTGCCCTGATACCTTCCTTAGAGCAAATGGAAGGATATAAAGTTGTCTCTGTTGTAGTCTTCAAACTTGCTCCTACACTTTTAACTGTCCTTATTTTCTGCATTTTATTTACCAAGATGAAACCTATAAATAAATAAATATTCATTTCATGAATGTTTTGGATTCCTCCTGGCATGTAAAACTGTAGTCACTACATACCAACTACTCTGCTACTCTGTTAGCATATGAACAGGTATTCTGCACAGCATATGAAAAGCTCCTGAAGCAGCTTTCAGAAACCTTTTCTGTGCAGTGCTATTGATATTTCCAAAGAATTTCAGAAGCAGAACATATTACTTATTCAAATTCTATTCAGTGTCTGCATCAAGGAGTCTTTAATATACAGAATAAAGCCAAACAATTTCTCGCCTTTGATTGTTTTATCCATTGGTGCCTAGCACTAAAAGTTTAAGACAGAGCTGGTATGCAGCTAAGAAGGAAGTTAGGAATTTGTGATCTGTAACTCCCATTGATATATTACGCCTTCATTTCTTCATCTAAAAAAAAAAAAAAAAAGTTTTGCACGTTTTTTCAGATGTCTTTAAGATAACTATTTTTTTGTGAGATTGCTGACTCATTTCCTGTCTTCCTGTAAATAATTTTACCCAAGAATTTGTCATCCAGTATTCTCACTACTAACAAACCTTTAGTCTGTTTACATTCAGAAATACTGCAATATGCTAAGACTTGAGAGTAAAGAGATGGTAATTAATGTTTAGAGATTCTTTCTGAAGTATTCTCGTCCCTGTGCTTTTCTACAACTGCAGATTTCAGTTTTGGAAAAGTGATGTATTTACTGAGCCTTTCAGTATATATCAAGATAAGGATTCCCTCTTCTCACTTGGCTTAATGTCAACACTGTAAAAAAGGAAACAATAGAAAATAAAGGTCTGCACTGTAAGGTTTAGCTAAGGTCATGGATGGATTTGAGAACATGTATTACATGACTGTCCACATGATATGGAAGATAAGCAGTTTTAATTATATTTGTGTATATACTTTTTTTTAAGTGAGTGCATGTTTGAAGACTCATATTTGATCTAGAGATGATAAGTATGTTGTTTTACAACATTTTTAAAGGAGAAATCAGAAGTATGAAAAATTGTCTTCAGAAGAATACAAATGTGGGAAATATTTCTCTTTTGAGATAAAAACCTTTTTAGAACTTTCATTATGTATTTTGGAAAGTTACACACGAAAATCAGCTTTTAGAAGTAGAAAGTAATTAAAATGCACAACAGTATCTGATTGTGCTTTTAGTATTTTAGTTCTCTGTGCTATATTTAGGAAAAAATACTCCAAAGAAGTTAGTGCCTTATCCAGTATTACAGCATATCACATTTACTGCCTTGACTTCTGCTCTGTATCAAAACCCTTGTTAGAGTGCTTCAGCACTATTAACCAATGTAAATATTAGGTCACTTGAAAGCTACTTGAGGAAATAGTCCCTGTTTATGTACAATAAAGCAACGCTGGGTCTGCTTTAATTTAATGTAGGAATTGGATTTACCTCGGCTGTTGCCTGAATGGGGCTCAAATAAAGAAGGTAGCATTGGATCAACTCCTTGCATCCTACGCTATGGTTTAACCTGATATATGGAAGTGGTCCTTAGCACAGAGTCCTCATTTAAAATACATGACAGATTTTTTTACAGTACAGATACTTAAAAGTAACTTATTTAAATTAGAAATATAAAAAAGAATAACTGAATCAACCTTACAGTTTAAAAGAGAAGGGTTCTTATTTTTTACACCACATCTCTGTTGATTCTTTCTGGAAATTGCTTGTGAATGTCTGATACCAAATCCACCCAGAATAAATCTGATAAATCTGATTAATTCAGAGGATAATACGACTTAAATAAAGCACAAGTACAGATTGCCAGCAATGTCATTAGTTTTATGAAATGCATCTCTAAAACATGGCAAAGTTTGCAAGCATGCAGATTTAACTTATTGCTGTAACTCCCAGTTTATTTCAAATCATCTGTATGAGGTTACACATTGTGATATTCTTTTTAATTGTGCAAGGCAATTAGCAGTGTTACTCTGCATTTGTAGTATGGTGCTAATGAAGATCAGAGATTGAATCACAAAGAAGATAGAAATACCAGCATGACTTACCTGAATTAGAAAAATCCTACATTTTATATTTGCCTCAAGCATGATTTAAATTCACTGGTAGGCAACAGCTGCTGATTAAAAAAAAAAAAAAAAGAACCAAAAACAAACAAAAACAAAACCAAAAAAACCCCACCAGTGTCAGCACAGCTACAATCATAACAAACAATGACTTTGGCTTATATCTCGTAGCCATGGTAGCAACTGAAAGGACTCTTCCCACAATGTGTTAAGAGGAGGGTTTTAATCGCCTTTTCCCATGACTGACTGTCTTAACAATGAAGAAAGGCTGAAAAAAGAGCTCCCTGATACAGAAGGTTACTCTGGGGCACAATATAATTTGTGATCACACCACAGGAATTTTGCTTGAGTCTTGTAGGGAATATACCTACTCTAGAGGCTCTGCTTGCAGCTATCATAAAACTGCATCTATAAACGGTCATGTCAGTTTAGTAGATTTAGATTAAGATTTAGATTTACATTTACATTTATCAAAGGAACAGAATAATCTGTATGTGAGAAGATTTTTCAGTGTGTCCTGTTAGTTTGAGAAGGGTTGTTCAGTCAGTCAAAAATCCAGAGTTTTGGTCTGTCTGACTTTTGGAAATGTCTTTGTGCCCCTTTCATTAAATGTATGAGGAGTGCTACTACTCTCTACTTACAGGAATGTGGAAAAAAATAATTAATCACTTTCAAAACCAAAAAATTCTGAGGATGCTTTTCTGACTTTCCCCCTGTCAGACAAAGTGAATGGCTCACTCTTTTAAGTCAGTTAGCTCATGCTAACTGCAGATGCAGAAAACACAGCTACAATGTGATCAGCTTGATTACCTTGCCCAAATGTGCAAAGAAAATTTGAAAAAAAAGGTAGCAACTGCAGAGTTGCGCATAATGTTAAATGTAGGATTCACTTCTGTTCCAGAAGATCAAAGCACTGATCTTCAGACAAGAAAATATTCAGGTCAATATATAGTTAGGCTACACTACTGCATATATCACAGGTTAGCACAGATGCTGGCATGCACATGTTGTGCTTGCAATACCTAGACTCTCTCCAGTCACCTCAGACACATTTTCGGAAACCTCCCCTTCGCCATTTGCAGGGAAGCTCAGAAAGAATCTCTGTCTCCTCTGTGGCTTTACACTTCTGATAAGTGTGTATGGGAAGTGCTCAAGGCTCTACCATGCAAGCTACCTGGCTTTCTTATTTTGACAGCTGCCACCTTAAACCAGCTCCTGGGGCCTTCCTCTTTCCACTGGATCCAGGGCTCCATGTAAGCACTCAGCTGAAGTCAGTACCAGTAATAGACAGAATTTTCTACTTACTGTTGCTCTGTCACACAGCCCTACTCCTCATTGTAAAGCTGCTCACTGAACCTTCTCAGCAGAATAAATTAGTAGTGTCACAACAGATACCAAGTTTAGTTGCACTGAATTCCATGGTAGCCTTTCAAGATGCACTCCTCCAGCCCGTGAAGAGGGGAAGCTGCCAGAAAGAAACAAGGAGACAGGTTCTGGCTGCACCCTACCTGCAAACAGGAGAAGACCCACTATGTAATATGCAGAAGGAAATGGCTACATGCATGGAATCTTTTAAATAATACCTAAAATACAAAAGAATAAATATGCTAAGAAATTCAACTTTATTTATTGTGAAGGGAAGCTATTAAGTATCTGACAGTTCTTGTCTGCAAGGCTTGACTCACTGATTTTCTGAGATAATCATAAAGCAGTCAGATTTAGAGTATCACTGAAGTGTAGCAGAATGGAGGAAAGAAAAGGGGACATCCCAATTATCCTGGGGAATAAAGACAGCTATTGACAAAAAGCTGGAGTAGATCAAACCTGCACTGTTGGGAATCCCTCCTATTTGGAAAAGAGTATGATATTTAGTATACCTTCCATGACAGGGCACTGCAATCACCATGACAGATGCAGTGATACTTGCAGAAACTAAATAAAAAAATTACAGCAACAGTGTTATCTTTTCAAAAACCACAAAGAAGCACAAAAAACTGGAGTAGTGGAGAGTGTGTAGGAAATGGCTACCAACACTGAATGCCTAAAACAAGAACACTACCATCACTTAGTAATAATACTTTCCCAGAAAAGTCAGAACCTCCAATCCAAAGATGCCATGAGTATATTCAATAAACATTGCAGGTTTTATTGCATTGAGTTTTGTATAGTAACTATTTTGAATAAATGAAAATCTTCATCTTTCCCTGCTTCCACTGGCAAGAAGCTTACTCCCTTTTTTTTTAGCTGAAACTGCCTGACTGTATTTGTGTTACATTTCCTAGTTCTTGTATTTGAATAGTCAATCAATAGTCACTGCCTATGTGGCTTTTCCCTGTCCCTAGTGATTTTTATGGACCGCTGACTGGATCCATTTCAACCTTTTCCAAAGTGAGCACCTCCCCACTTCCATGTCCCTCCTGCTCGTGTATCATCTGCCTTGCTTGGATGATGTGAACCTTTTCTTGCCCTACTGCTTTTCAATATGAAGCACTCAGAGGTATGTACAGAATTCAGTGTGTGACAGCTGCTGGCTTCACACAGTGCCACCATGATGCTTTCTGTGAAAGAAAGGGCTGGAGGGGAGAGGATTCCAGGGAGCAGGCTAATAATCCAAGTTATTTTTTTTTCTTAACTCATTGCTACAATACTCAATTCCTGGCTTCTGACTGAGAAGTTAATAATGAGTGAGTAAACAAATGTCACTTGTAAACATTCTCTCTTAAAACTGGTTTTACAGCCAATCTTGCAGAGTCTAGCTAGGCATGACTATGTACTGTCAGTGGTACAAAACTACTGTGAAAGCTAAAGGAAAGGTCAAAGAATTAGGCTTCATTCCTTATTGGGAATTGCATAGCGACTGTAGTCACTGTTGTCAGCACTTGGGGATGGGTGAACTCTTGAGAATGGAAACTGCATGGAAATTCCCGTGTTTTGGTCAAAGAAGGAAAAGAAGGAAGAGGGACCTATTGCATTGTAAGATATACAGCCAAGAGAGGAGTGTCTTTACTGACTGCTGTGTGTGATTAAACTGCATGACACTAGTGATTCAAGTGAAAGTTATTCCGACTGTATTAGAGGTAAACGGGGAAATGATCATTCATTTCAAGTGCTGCCATTAGTACTTGAAGGTTTAAAACACAGAATATAGAGAACCATAACTTTTTGAACTTCACGTGGGGAGAAGTTTACAGAACAACAAGATACCCTGTGAACTCCAAGATTATTGCAGGCTCACAAAGGCAACAAACAGGCTCCTTTTCTTGCAAGAGTTAAAAAACAAAACTTAAATACCATTCTATATATTCTCCATGTATTTCCACATTGGTTTAATCTGAAGAAATCATATGTATACTTTTTAATCATTTGTATTTGATAGCAATGCATAAGTACTTAAATGTCAGAACACCTCTGAAATACACGATTTTTTTTTCTACATAATCTACCAGAGGTTGTAGCATTCATACCAACTTTTATATTTTCCCCACTTAATAGCTTGAAATGACCCATTTATTGTTTAAAATAGTAAGCATGTGCAATAAAAGAAGCAGCAGAAAGAAATAAGTTTTGTTCTACAAAGAGGTTGTATTACTTACTGGAAGGATGACCCTGAAAGTCTGTACTGATGTTTGTCAAGTGGACATCTAATAAATTCAAAGATAAATTCCAGCTTTTTAAAGTCCCACTGAGGTTTCTAGCCACATCCTGAGTTATTTCAATGAGTTAAAAACAAAACTGTAACCTCCTCAGGTGACAATTATCTTGAAGGAAAAATAGCAATAAAGCTGGATAAAGTACAGGTGGTTTAAGCTATTGCATTGGCTGTTCCATTGGCAGTTCCACAAGAAATGCTTAATTTTTGTACTTGCAACAGTGAGAAGACTACACTTACAGAAAATAATTGCCAAAACTTGTATCCAGAAGAGCATGCAAGACTCTAAACCAAGTTGGAAATGGTCTAGTAGAGAGCCTTTATTCAAGGCTCTATTTTCCTCCAGCTGTCAAACAAATCCCTGCAATTCATATGGAGGTCTGCTTTTCTGTATTTCAGATACACTGTGGCAGTTTGTATTAGAGGTCCAAGTACTGGCATTTTTCATTTCCAGCACACCTATAGAAATGAGGTGGAACCAAAACAGGTTGCCCAGAGAAGCTGTGGATGCCCCATCCCTGGAGTGTTCAAGGCCAGGATGGATGATGCTTTGAGCAACCTGACAGTGGAAGGTGTCCCTGCCCATGGCAGGGGGGTTGGAACTAGATGATCTTTAAGGTCCCTTCCAACCCAAAATGTTCTGTGATTCTATGACTGTGTCAGACTTCTCAGTGAGATTTTATGATAAGGGTGACTTGAAGAAGGCAGTATGTTCCTCTGACAATGTTGTTTCACAGTTCCTTCTCTGTTGGCCACCATTCTGTATATCCTTCTTAGAATAAGCTGAAATTTCCCTCCTTTGAGATAAAGTCTTCTATGTTTCTGTTATCTAAGATGACTACTAACTTCTTCTGTACTCCTCTCATGAACCATTACTTCAAAGGAAGGCTAAAGGTTTAAGATCCACTCATGTACTGCTTTCAGGCAGGAAAGAGATGATTTTCTTCACAGTTTGGATGGCTGGCCCAGGCTGGCTGAAGGAGTATTACACACGGGCAGGACATAGGCGAGAAGTGGACTGGGGAGGTCATTTCAGTGTTTTGCTAGCTTCTTAGCTCAGTTGTTAACTCCTTTGTTAGCTCTTTAGTGTGGTTGTTAGCAGTTTGGCAGGTTCACTGTTTCTGAGTTTGGGGGTCAGCTGGTTCAGTCTATAGAGGAGAGGTTATGCAGTACTGGCTTGAATGTGGAGAATTTATTCCAATTTTTTCCCTCTCCTCTCGGGCCAATTGCAAAAGTGTATGGGTATTTTGGAAATTTTTCATCAGCTTGGAGTGACCTGTGGCCAGGAATCAGCTTGCTTCTGAGTGTTCTTGTGATCTTGTGTAAAGTTAAAGAACTCTTCGGAATCACTGACCCATCTGCTACCAGTGCTCAGCCCAGAGACAGACCCACAGATTCACAGAGTGTTAGGGGTTGGAAGGGACCTCTAGACACCATCCAGTCCAACCCCCCTGCCAGAGCAGGATCACCTAGAGTAGATCACACAGGAACAAGTCCAGGCAGCTTTTGAAAGTCTCCAGGGAAGGAGACTCCACCACCTGTCTGGGCAGCCTGTTCCAGTGCTCTGTTACCCTCACAGTAGAGAAGTATTTCCTCATGTTCCTGATCCTAAAGGTGCTCCAGGTTATGGGAAGTTCTGTTCTTGGTCAGATCCACAAGCACTTGGGTTGTGACAAGGCTGGGTATCAAGGCTGAACAGCTTATGCCCATGTCTCTGAAACCATTCTTTCACCTAAACTGACAGGTCTGCATCTCAGTAACAGTTCACCGTACATACCTGAAGTCACTCCCAAAGGATGCGGAGCCCATCCTGCCAGGCAGGAGGCCTCCAGCTCAGTACCTACACATGCACATGCAGCCTGGTGACTATGAGAGGGAATCTCCATTTGTGAAGATCAATTATGTACCAGTTTGGGGCATTCTGCAAGCTGGGAAACAGTGTTGTGAGAAAATACCATGTTGCAAACCGAGGCAGAAGCTCAGCCAGGAGAGACCTATGAGCTAGTTTAGCACAGCTGCTTGGGTGTGCAATTAAATAGGGAAAAATGGGTAGGTCAGAGCACCTGCACCCTCTTAAAGGGGAGAATGAACATATTATCACCTAGCTGCTCCTCTGCTTGGACAACAGGGCCAGTAGCATGGAGTTAGAGGGCAGAGAAGCCAAGCAGTTGGGGTCACCTGCAGGAGAAGGGCATCATTGACAAGGCAATTGGAAGGACACAAGATGTAAGCCTCTGGAGATGACTCCTGACAAGTGTGAAGGAAAGGTATCCTTTTAAGGGAAGTGTGTCACATGAACCAGGAAAATGGACAACCATGGAGAAAGGTATCCAATACCTGAGGGTACTAGCTGTACTAGAGATATTTATCATGACCTAAACAATGCACAGCCACCCACAGATCCAGAAGAAGTTCAATGCACACAAGTGATGTGGCAGAAATTAATGTGGAGTGCACCATGCTTGTGTGCCAGTGTGATTGCAATAATAACTTGGAAAAAGGATGAGTCAACGAGAGATGATGAGATGGTTTGCTGATTCCTGGAATATGAGGAAAGTCTCTCTTCCCTTATATGGGCCCATGTCTCGGGTGTAGAGAGACTGTCCCAGAGTTTAAGCAATTCAGAGATGTTCCACTTCCCACCCACATGAGCCAGTATCTCTGCTATTAGCAGTAAACATTCCTCTGCTCAGTTATCCATCAGTCCATATAGCAGTTATCCAACATGGGGTACCCTGTAGTTTTACCTGCATGACCATGGAGAGGACATGAGGAGGAGGGAAGGAACACCTGAGGAGGAACGAGTATGTGAATTGAAAGGGAAAAAATGCACCAGTGGGGATCCTTCCAGGAAAAATGCTGCTCTTCTATCCAAATGGGATGGAGGATCTGATCTGACCAATAAGACAGGTTAAGACAGGAATTAAGCATGTCAGTATTAGAAGGAGGACACAGGTGCACAGTGTGCCCTCATGCCATCAAGCTGTAAAGGGGTACAACCCATTAGCATTTCTGGTGAGGCTGGGGGATCTCAAAAACTGCCTATGTTGGAGGCTGAAATAAGCCTGACTGGGAAGGGGTGGCAAAAACACCTCATTGGGACTGGCTCTGATGCCTCATGCATCCTTGGCATTCACTATCTCAAGAGAGGGTATTTTAAGGATCTGAAAGGGTACCAGTGGGCTTTTGGGATAGCTGCTTTGGAGACTGAGGAAACTGAGCAGCTGTCTGTCTTGCCTGGTCTCTCACAGGACCCTTCTGTTGTGAGATTGCTAAAGGCTGCAGGCCAACAGGTGTCAATTGCTACCACAACAGTGCACAGGTGACAGTATCGAACCAACTGAGATTCCTTGCTTCCCACCTGTAAGCTGATTTGTCAGCTGGAGAGCCAAGGAGTGATCAGCAAGACTCACTCACCCTTTAACAGCCCCATTTGGCCAGTGCATAAGTCTGATGGAGAGTGGAGGCTAACAGTGGACTATCGTGGCCTGTATGAAGTCACACCACCACTGAGTGCTGATGTGCTGGACATGCTGGAACTTCAGTACAAACTGGAGTCAAAGGTAGCCAAGTGGTACACCACAATTGACATTGCTAATGTTGTTTAGTTGACCCTTTGGCAGCAGAGTTAAGGCCACAGTTTGCTTTCCCTTGTATGGGCATCCAGTACACGTGGAATAGACTGCCCCAGCAGTGGAAGCGTAGCCCTATCATTTGCCATGGACTGATCCAGACCGCACTGGAACAGGGTGAAGCTCCAGAACAGCTACAATACATTGATGACATCATCGTATGGGGCAACACAGCACATGAAGTTTTTGAGAAGGAGATTATCCAAGTCCTGAAAGCCAGTTTTGCCATAGACCAAAGTAAGTTCAAGGGACCTTCACAGGATATCCAGTTTGTAGGATTATAATGGCAAGATGGATGTCACCAGATCCCAGTGCAAACACAGTACTTAGGTGGGAAGTGGCCTGGGAGAGTCATTAAGTGTTTTGCTGGCTTCTTAGCTTAGTCATTAACTCCTTTATTAGCTCTTTTGCACAGTTGTTAGTAGTTTGGTGGGTTCATTGTTAGTGAGTCTGGGGGTCAGCTGGTTCCCTCTTCCCCCCCCACCTCATCGTGTTCCCACCTCCCCACCCTCAGCTCTGGGGCTTTCTGGCTCTGACTCTCTCTACTCAGGACCTGGCTGTGTATCAGTTAGTGGGTGATGAGCAATTGTTTCATGTGTTCTATTTTTTGTTATTTTAATTACTTATTAGTAATAGTTAATATTAGTAGTATCATTGTAATTTTAATTTATATTCAATTATTAAATAGTTCTTATCTCAACTTTACAAGCTTCCTTGTCTTTTCCTCCACCTCTCCTCCTCCACTGGGGGAAGGGGGAGGTGAGTGAGCAACTGCGTGGTACTTCACTGCTAGCCCATGTTAAACCATGACAACCCCTCTTAATCAAAGAAGATTAAGGCACCTTAAAAAATATGTCTCTTTTCCCATGACATTTCCAAGCTAGATAGTCATCTCCCTTATGACTTCGTTGCCTTGTTTCCTCTGAGTGATCACCACTATGCCATATGGTATAACAGACATATGTGGACACAAAGACTGACTCCTGATACTTCATCCCACTTCTGGTGAAGAAGTATTCTGATTGCAGTCTCCTTTTCACTGCCATAGCCTTCTAAAGGCACATGGATAAAGCATTATACGTTATGTAACAACTGCCAAATAGATGATAGTTACTAAGTTCATAACTACTTTTTCTCTGTAAGGTATGATGTAAAGGTCTATAGTCAACTGTCCTGCACCCTAGACTCACAGACTGACTTTACTGTCAAGGAACAGCAAGAGTGAGGCTGCTACACAACAGACAGTGAGATAGGAGCCACAGTTGCCTACCCCAAAATGCTCCAATCTGACCATACCTGAGCATGGTAAACAGCGTGAGCTAGTGACAACAATACCACCAATTGGTGGACAAAAGGGACCACCAATAATCTTGCCATTATCAGATAATTGCAAGGCAATATCAGCCTGACAAGTCCAAGCAGCAGGTCCTGGAAAGACCTGAGCACAGGTCATCTGATGAACAGGGCACTTGGGCCTGATCTTAAATGGAACTCCTGGGACAGTGGAAGCAGAGTTTGGAGACTGGATGCCTAGTGAGGCTGGTAAGGGAAAGTAAGGCTTCAAGGCCCTTCCCTGTTCCAGACAAGTTTATAAGAACTCCTTCTGAAGCCCCATGTCCTCTGTGCAGCAAACTGTACACCATCACCCTCAAAAAAGACATATAAACCTCCCTTCCAATAATTGTTACCATATTCCAGGTATACAAGCATTTGCTCGTCTATCCTCCATGAGATGTGTCCAGTGAATGCAAAATAAAAAGGGAAAAGTTGCCATCAGTTTCAAAAGTCCTAGGATCAGGCCTGATTTTTTTTTTAATATAAATACATAAATGTGACTAAACTATGTAGTAAAATAATCCATACCATCAGTGGTGAGCAGAAATCCACTAACATAGATCTGATGGTTTATATATAAACAGTTTATTTGACACACATCAACACAATTATTAGGTCTCTTCTTCCTTCCCATGTTGCTTTTGTTCTTCCTCACAGCTGATAAATACTCATTATATTTTTAATTTTTTTTTTTAATGGTACCAAAACATAGCCAAGTGCAAAGTTATTTTCATCCTTGCACAAACATATCCTTTCAGTGACATGTTCTTTAAAACTGAACAATTTTTTTATTCAAGGCTTAGGAAAAGCTTAATCATTCACTTTCTCCATAAATCTCTTATATATATGATAACCTGTTTTATGACTTCAATGTTAATGACAATGCTCATTTTTTTAACTCATAGACCATACCTATTTCTTTTACTTGCTTGTGTGTTGCAACTGCCTTTCTCATATACCCCTTTCACATGCCATTTCTTTGGTTACATCTTTGGGAAATGGTGTTTTTTGATTATGTTTAATTAAAGAGAAATAGTTGTCATGAGTAATTTATTTCCTAGGTTACTGATGAAACATTCTCATTCTCACTCTTGCTCTCAGTCCGTTATAAAAAACTTGGAATGTAATTAATGTGAACAACAGTCCAATCATAAGACAAGTATTGATGAAAAGCAGTTTTAAAAAAAAGATATATTCATAGCTACATTGCTGTAGTGAAGACCTACTGCCAAAGCCTTTTCTGTTTGTACAATGTTTTAATTTGAAGGTTTTTTTCTTCAAGCGTTTAAACTAGTTAGTAGCTTGTTTGTACATATGGGATCATATCTCATCTCATCTCATCTCAATCTCATCTCATCTCATCTCACACTAAAAATTTCTGTGACAAAAAGATATAAAAAAGCAATTAAATGAGCAGAGTGCAACCACAGTAATTGCTTATCCTAAATACATAAAACCTCATATCTTGGGTTCAGCTATTTATGCCTGTGAAATAAAATACTGGTAGACCTGCAGAAGTGTTCAAATTTTTAAGCAAAGTTTCTTGTGAATATTTTTTAGAAATATTTTCTGAATATCCTTCTTGGCTGAAGTTTGCATTTTGTATAGGAACTGTACAAATGGAGGGACGTATTTTGTGGGTTTTTTTAACTCTATATGATAACTACACTTTTAGCTTACCCTGCTGAAAATTTTCCTAAGTAAAGCAAATTTTAAACTAGACTCTATTTCAGAAACAATTACAGTCACAAACTCATACTTTTTTTTCTAAACCACAGGAAGAACTTCAACAGTATGAACATTTTTGCTTTTAAGTAGGTTATTCCTTTCATATAACTGCTCCAAAGAGATTTCAATGTCTTTAGCTCTGAAGAAGGAGTGATATTTAAGGGTAGCAAATTCCTTGCAGGATCACATCATCACATGTATTATATTGTGTACATGGGATGCTAGCTAATAAGCAGTGCAATATGATGGTACTTTGGATACTTTGAACAAGTCCCATGCTTCTGGACTTGGTTACTAACCATAAAGAAAAAACAACTACAGAATTTGCTTGCAAGTAGCAATGCAACCTGTTTAGACTCTGTTTTGCATTAGAATACAGAATAAAGGCTATGCATATAAAAAAGTAACTGACTCAAAGCTCATTGAAGTCAAAGGGTTTAACAATGATACTTAAGGTCTTTGTTTCACCAGGACCTAGGTGATAACTAGCAATAATCCAGTAGTGCTCAAAATTTAAAATATTGGACTTTGGGATTTTTATAGGTATGGTGTACAAAAACCAGACAGAGACTATTCTGAACTGTTCCTCAGCTCTCCTATGGTTGGATAATTTCTACTGGGAAACATGGAAGACAGGAGTCTCAGAGAATGTCAGAACAGTGCTCTTTCCACAGCTTGGTAACTCCTTGTCTGCCTATGTCACCTTACCCAAGTCATGAAGTTTTGTATCTGCCAAATAAGAATCCTAGTGGTTTTTTGTGTTTGTAAAGTATGTAGAAATATACAGATGTGCTTGCTCTGTACGTTTCACTTTGGGTTCTAGTTATTCAAGACTCACAGTGAAATCAGTACAAGATCCATCAAATGAAGTTGCAGGTTATAGCTTTTCATTAGTGTAGGTATATGCACATAACCTGATGACAGTGGCTTTGAAAATAATGCTTTATCACTCCAGGAGCCTTGCTGATTCTGTAATAGCTTTTACTTTCCTGTGAAGGAACTACATTCTTATGTGACTACAGGGTGTTTGTTTTGTGACTAACTGAAGCTGATATTTTTTTTAATGCAACATTATAAATGTTGCTAATTATTATAGATTATGAATTCATATTTTCAATAACAAGATGAGTTATAGTTTATCAGAAAGTTTATTTTCAAGCTCATGACTATTTTCATATGTCTGGAGAGACCAAACTGGATCAATGTAAGTATTTTACTTTTACAAATATGAAATACTTCATTTGGACCTACCCTTTGAAACACTAAGAAATTTCAAAAGAAAATAATTCTTTTGAAATTATCAATCAAACTTAAAATACGAAAATGGACCTTTGGATATTTTTAAACATTTTCCAATTTTTATTTTTACAAAAATTATTAGATCAAAACTGCTGTGAATTTTTTATCAAAGAAGTTTCTGTCACAGCAGATTTCTCTACTGAAAAATCAATTACGTATTTTTTCTATCAACACAGAGTTTGATTCCATATAGTATCAGCAGCTTCAAAGTCCAGAGGGGCGAATGAACATTATGGATATGTGATCTCATGGCATGTGACAAAATTAAATTGTCACATGAATGGGATCCATTCGGGGGTTTGATATCTCTTAATATCTCTTAATCTCTTAAAGCGCTTCTTCATAGTGCCCTAAAATGATACAAAGTCTATCTAAACATTCTTCATCCCACTGTGATTAAATGATTTATTAAATGAAATAAGTTATGGTTCTTAAAAAAGGCAAAGGACTTACATATAATCATGCGTGGCAGTTAGGAGAGACTGTACATCAGTCTCTAGGAAAGACTCAAGATGGACTGTAGGAAAGACTCTACATCATCTGGAAATTCTATAGCAGAAAGACTACATTTAAACTATTGTGAGAGGGATTGCTGTCTGTGAAGGTGAAAGCTACCCATACAGATTGCAGAGTATGAATGGTTTAATTTTGTAGTATATTTTATACTGTGCCACTAAACAAAAATTATATAAGAAGCGAAAGTCTTCCCTGAACACACTGGCATATACAAAAAGACCTTGTTTTGCAAGGAATAACATGCATCCACTTCCTCCACCTTGAGCTGCTGATGAGCTGTGATCAGAACTATACCTCTGCCCAGCCTGTGAGATTTAATCATCTGAGGAAGAAGAAAGAAAGTGCTTAGACTGCAACTCTGATCGAAACATAACATTTATAAAGCTGTTGGTCAGCTCATTGGCATTCTGTACAGGGGTCAGACAGTGAATTTATTGAAACATCTCTTTTGCTTTTAAAAGATCTTATCTTCCCAAGCATTACTCCCACCATGCTATCTGAGCAAGGCAGAATATTAATTAGTATTGGTATTGCCATTTCCTTTTTCAGTCAGCTACAGACATGAAAGAAAGTATGGCTCTTGAGTATTCTCATGTAGTTTTGTAATCAAATTACTTACAGAGTTTGCCCACTTGATTGGATTTATCCCACCACAGTTTGTATTTTTTAATGTTATAAACATTTACTAAGTGTTAATGAAAGGTATTCTGGACAAAAATAAAAAAGAATAACAATGAAATTGAAACAATACGTAAAGAAACTTACCAGGCTAATTTATTGCTTAGCAATAATTTTACAGTCAATTCAGTACATACGACTTCCACAGAGAAACATACAGTTTGACATTTCTACTTTTAAATGCAGTTGTTTAGTAACTTTGAACTGCAGTATTTGTTTATTTTTCAGTTATTTCTCTAACAAGTTTGACTGCCGCTTTCCAGTTTAACTGATACAGTGTCTCCTTCATGCAAGGTTACTCATAACATGCTGATTATATCATTAACTTCTTATCAAGGCCCCATTCTATGATTTGGCTTTGAACTGTGATGGTTTTCTATTTCTAAATGATACAACAAAGCAGGAAGAAGTTTCATTTATTGCTGAGAAACATAATATTGTTCCATTTGCTTCTGAGAACTCTATGGATGTTAGCTTCTTTGATATCACATTGTAAACTCAGTAAGTTCAGTTAAGAAAATTCCAGTTCTCAGAAGTTTCCATGAGATTTATCCTGACATCATTGCCAATTGGTAGTTTTGATAAGTACTTTTAAGATATTTTAGCAACCAGAATAGCCTCGGACTTAAAATCTGCTGCCAGCTGCTGCATCTTCTTTTCACTTTACTCTGAATTTTGTTCTAGTTGCTTTATCATCTTATGCTACAGTGAAACTTGAGTAGATAACACCAGAATCAAACAAAACCTGTTTGATTGACCTGTGTGTCTCTCCCCTACTGGTCTGAGATCTCTACAGAGCTCTTCTGTCATTCTTTCCTTTAAAATAAAATTTAAGAAAAGGTCTGTTTAATTTTAACTTCCTTGGCATAAGTGAGAAATTTCCTTTAGTCACTTTGTTACTCATATTCTTAGAAAAGTAAAAGATGTTAAAGAGTTGCAAGTTAAATTAAAGATTCTAACAAGTGTAGGTTCTTGACAGAAAACTTCTGAAACTGAACTTACACCAGCTGTATCTGAAGAGTTCTAATTCCCTTTTATCTGGGTATTTTAGCACTGAATATTTTGATACCAAGTACGTCAAGAGAGATTACTATCTCTACTGCAAGCAGCTAACAACTATGATGACACTGACAGAGAGGAATTTGGAATAAAGCTTGAAGAATCTCTGTAGTTTATGGTAGAATGAGATTGAATATCTCATGATTTATTAGCTTCTTAAACAAAGAAAAATGCTAAGGTCTTCAAATTCAGAATCCAAACTTTTTACATACTGTTGAAAATCACAGCTTTCCTCAGTTCTTGAAAATTATGTAGAACAAATGGGCGAAGACAGAGGGAAGGAGAGCATATGAAATGTGCTAAATACAGGATTCACAGCAATTATATAACCTAAATAACTTCAGGAAACAATGTAGAGTGAAAAATAATGGTTGCAAGTGTTCTGATAGCAAAGTATAGTACACATGACTGAAGGCCAGATTTTTAAAGGGATTTAAACAGCTAAATCAATGGGAGTATGAATATTTTTTTGTCTGCCCCCTGCTCTAAAACATCTGAATCACCTTGAAAAATTACTCCTTAGGTTATCACAGCAAGTTTTGTGATATTTTTTTTTAATTCGTCAATACCTGGGATTTCTAAAGTTTGTACTTCACTGTTATTTTAAAACAACTTTATTTTATTTCTTACCTGAAGAAAAGTGAAGAAATCAGTTCTGGGTCTGTGTCTGTTTAGAGCAGCTTTGTGCTTGTATCTGGGTACAAGAATGCTGTGAAGCTGGTGGAACTAGTTAGTGTCCTATGAACCCCCCAAGTTAATGCAAATTACAGTTGAAGTTAGCCAGAACAGGATTGGATAATCCCAAGACTATTAATACATTTGGCCTAGTCACAGCTTTCACCCAGCTATAGCAGAAATGCAAATGCTCCCAGAGGCTGAAACCAGGTATTGCCAACAACAATGAAACATAATCCAAATTACTTTTTGAATTCACAGGCTACTAGGATAGTCAAATGGAAATAAGGGACAATATCTTCAAGAATGTTCCACAGAAATACAGTTTCCCTCTGTGTTTCTCATATTGCTAAATGCTATGATTTCTACTTCTACAGTTCAATTATGGTAATATTCAGTTTATCATTTAACAAGATTGTTCATTAATGTTTTGGTTTTGTTAATACCATAGAATATTTTAGGTTGGAAAAGACCATTAAGTTTGTCAAGCCCAACCGTTAATCTAACACTGTTAATACTACCACTAAATCATGCACCTCATCCACATGTCTCTTAAATACCTCCATGATTGGTGACTCAACTACCTGCCTGGGCAGCCTGTTCCAATATCTGACAACCCTTTCAGTGATGAAATTTTTCCTAATATCCACTCTAAAGTTTCCCTGCTGCAACTAGATGCTATTTCCTCTTGTCCTATCACTGGTCAGTTGAGAGAAGGGACCCACCTCTCTGCAACCTGCTTTCAGGCAGTTGTGGAGAGTGATACGGTCTCTCCTGAGCATCCTCTTCCCCAACCTAAGCCACCTCAGTTCCCTCAGCTGCTCCTCTTCATAGGTCTAGACCCTTCAACAGCTTTGTTGCTCTTTTCTGGACATGCTCCAGCACCTCACTGTCTTTCTTGAAGTGAGGCGTCCAAGTGGGTGACCTTGTCATAGAAGGAGATGTGGTTTGGTCAAGCAGGACCTGCCCTTCATAAACCTGTGCTGACTGGGCCTGATCATTTGGTTGCCCTGTACACATGCATAATGGCACTCAAGATGATCTGCTCCATAACCTTCCCTGTCACCTTCCCTGAGGTCAGACTGACAGGCCTGTAGTTCCCTGGATCCTCCTTCTGGTCATTCCTGTAGATGTGCGTCACATTTGCTAACTTCTAGTCAACTAATGGTAGTGCTTAGTTTTAGATGCATGCCATTTAATCTTCCTATGTTGAATACTGACACTCCTACTGAAGTGCGCAGGACCCTTTAGTCACAGGAAAATCCATTCCTAGATATCTTCAGGTGATTCTGCAGGATCAGGGGATGCTTTTGAAAGCCGTGATAAGAATGATTATTTCAAGTTAGCCTCAGACAGCAGTAAATCTAGACACAAGCCTACTTATTCTCTACCTGCTGTTTCACATATTCTTTTTCTGACTACCAGGATTAGCCTTCTACCACAAAATTGGAACAATTATAATTACAAAATACCAACACCTTATGCCTTAAATGCAGCATGTATTCAATGGAGCTCTGGAGGCATAAATACAATTCCCACACACATCCACAAGACAGTGTAAAACTTGGTTGTGTTTATCTCAATAGTTCACACATCTTCTTATTTTGTAAATCATTAACTGAAATAATTAATTCTTTACCAATAATAAACACCAAACATTGATTGATTATGACTTTGGCTCATGACCTTGCTCAGAAAACAAAGCTTTTAACTAAAACCATGAACACAGACTCAAAGAGAAGAAAGCTTCACAGTAATATGTTCCTTTAGAAATCATCTGGCAGAAAAAATTCATAAGGAGGAGCCTCAGTTCTGCCATATGGTCTTTCAGTCCACCAAAAAGCATATGCGTGACACAGATTTCCCCACTTTTTTTAAGGCAAGAGAAAGGCTGATTCCTTGAGCTTAGCTGATCCAGAGAGTGCAGCAATGTTTTGGGGTTTTTTGTTTGTTTGTTGGTTTTCTTTTTTTGCAATTGGGAGAATGCTACCATCACTTGATCCCTGAAAGTGTAGTTCGTGAGAAGCACTGTAACATTTAGGAAACTTCTTTCTTTACTAGTTCTGTTTGTACTAGTTTGGAACTATCTTCCATCTTGCTAAAACGTGACTTCATCTGAGAAACTTGCAGCAAGTTACAGCCAAGTGTCAAAGAATGCAAACAATAAGACAGTGTAGAAGTTTAATATTTACTTAGTGTTTTAAAATAGAACATCTATTCCAACATATGTAGGGCTCAGATGCCACAGAAAAGGCAGAGTACTTGTCTGAAAAATCAGTGAGTGCACAATGCAGCTGTTCTTACCTTGTAGCTTTCCCCATCTGCTTTGCAGCATTACTGAGATTTCACAAGCATTTATGTTTTCAGGTTAATTTACACATTGTCTTATACTTGCCAGAGTAATTCTTTTGTCTGCAATGTTATTGAACGGAGACATAACTGGAGGATGTTCACAACATTCAACACCTGCAGATGATTATAAAGTTAAATAGTTTCTTGTTTATGTTTCCCATTACTGACTTACAGAATTTGGAAATGGGCCAAAATCAATACAATTAAATATATGCATTGTGTAAGTCCACATACAAGACAGAAGCATTCAGTGGAAGGGCGTTAGACACTAGATAGGTTTTTGCTGATGTTTTGTACATCAGTACCTCCTGTAAAAAGGAAAGATAGTTATATATGCGGGTACTTTTAGGGCCTGTTTTTCAGAAATTAGAAGACTAACAGCTAGTAGGTTTCTAGTTAATCTACTTGAGTGGAGGTTTATACCTTTGCCTCAGTCTTTTATTATTCAAAATCTTGGACACAGATATTCAGACACTTTGTTTTCTAAATCCATACCTTTATGTTCCAAGTTGCAGTTCAAAATAAGAATAGCCCAAGCCTGCATCAGAAAATCCAGGCAGTCCCAGAAGCACTGGCATTTCAGTGTTTTGCTGGGAGTTGAGGTTCCTACACACTACTTGGGAGAACTGATTCTCAAAAGAGTAGCCTTTCTGAAGATAAAGTGAGCAGGAACTTGGAAAAAAGTTTAGGAGGGGCGTTTATGACTAATCTGATTCAGCCAGTTGATTGGCTGTTTTCCAAGATAATCAGCCTTCAGTCCTTTCCTGACAGTAGTAATCATTCAATAAGCTTACTTCGGACCTGCTAAACCTGTGTACCTATCACTCACTCATGCTGGCTTCCTCCCATTCCTTAAATTCCAAGTGTTTTCTGCATGAGCCCTCTGCTGTCTCTCACCTATTAGGGACAGGCAGACCCGTCTTATCCTGTTAAGTAATAGTTATCAGGCATGTTGTAAGAGTGCCAATGATAAGGAGAGGCTTCCTGGGACTCATGGTGTGAATAATTCAACTGCAGCATCCCTAACAGTCTATCTCATATGGCCATATATGCTAGACTGAAAGCTCCTAAGTAGTCCTAATCCACAACTGTGCCAGGAACTGGGTTATCATCAGACCCCGCTGTAGTCAGCTGTATCCAGTCCAGTCAACACCCAAAATAAATCCATTGGAAGCTCCCATCATCTGCCTTTAAACTCTCAAAAGTTTTTTCCTTTTGGCCCTTCCATGTGTTTTCTGGGGTGCAACCTTTGTAAACATTTTGACAGATGGTTCATAATGTCAGGAAGATTGGCTTAAGGAATTGTACATTTTCAGCCTAACTAAATAATCCACCTCAGGGGCCTTGGGACGTTTTGAAGTTGGGTTCTGCAGAATGTTTTAGCCCCGGGGAAGGCGCACAGTGATTTCTAAATATGAAAAGGTAGAAAAACAAATGGTGGCAGACAATCATCTGAGTAACTCTGAGGTTTTATACTGGATCAACATGGGAACAAAACCTGAAATTGCTATCATAACTTGCATGTCAGCCTGTCTTCATCTCTTTATTAATTGTGTTTGTTCCAGTAATGACTAAATAGTAAATATGAATAGGGCCTCACTTACCATTGTACAAAGTTAAATATGTAGAAAAGTATCCTGTTGATTTTTTAGTGCTTTATATCTAAAGTACATTTGAAGGCTCTCTGAGGTACATTTTGTCCTGCTTGCAGGCAGCCAGCTAGTAAGATGAACAAACATTCTGTGCTATATGCAACTGCTATTCTGGTAACACTGCACCTCCCAAACATTAGGCTGAAAGCAATTTACCAGTGTACAAACCTGCATATCTTCAAACAAAAAACATCTTGTTAATGTGGAAGCAAAATTATACGAAGATTGAGACAAACTCTAAATGACTAGAATCACTCTATTCAACACAGGTCAGCATAATTCAAGTAAACTTACAGTTTAAAAATGCTCAGTAACACCTCATGTGATGTGATTCTCCTAAACCACCTTGTTCTTATTAACACTTGATTGATCCTCCTGGGAAGAGTCCCTACAATAGGAATAAACTGCTCACTTCTGCTCAGGCAAATGTTCAGAATCCTTGCTTCTACTCCTGCTTCACCTATTAGTTTGTAGGGCTGTTGTAAGCATTTGGGTGGTACTTTCCATGTGCACATAGTGAGAATGGACACTTGGTGCATGAAAAGTAAAGACAGTTGCACAGATACAGAAATGTTGATAGTGGCAACTGGGAACTATCTGTCCACCGGTGCAAGGCTCTAAGACCATTTTACTGTCAGTATCACTATCAAAATGTGAGTGTCGTTTCCAACTACCCCCCTATTGGGTATCTTCTGAACAGTACACTCATTGTTACTACAACTTCAAATGATCTCAGCCTAAGGTATATTCTTTTGTCTCCCTTAGTAAATGTTTAATTACTGGCTCACAGTGTAACATCCAGTTGACACAAGCATGCATACATCCTGGTGTCTAAATTTCCATTACCTTATAGTCACACAACATTTAAAAAATATTGTGTTGAAAGACATTAAAAAAATTTGTATCACAGGAGGATCACTTTGCAGTATAGTGGGTATTTTCACAAAGCTATGCAAAAAATCAACAAAATTGTCACAATCTTTTAGTGTCTCATGATTAAAAAGCAATTTAATAAGAATATAAATTTATTGCTATACACAAGAAAAGTGTAGAAAAACAAATTCTCAAGATTCAGTGATTCACTTTATAGAAATTGGGCTTACAGAGAAGCTATTCCTGAATTATAAAATATAACAATGCATGGAAAGATTTATACTGCATTTATCTTAGACAATGTAACTCTAAGCTCTGAAGAATGTAAGATTTTATCAAGATTGTATCTGTTGTGATCATATTTGGATCACAGCAATACAGCAAATCTAACCCAATATTCAAAATACAGAAGAATGCATATAAAATCTTCACAATTCTGCCTGCCTGATACTTGCAAATGGGGTTTTTTGGATATGTGATAGCTTCTTCCATTTTTAACATTTTTAGTAGAAAACAAGTAAACTCATCATTCCAGGGCTGAAAAGAAATGTGTAAGTGCTTCTAAGTTCATGAACGTGTGGAAAAGATGGCACTGTCCCTGGCTTTGTTATTATTAAAGTCAGTGTTTCTGCAGAGACTCACTTCGCCTCCTGTGTAACAAAGTGCTTTAGCATATGACAATATTTTAGCACCAGCTAATTACATTCCCGCTCATCAAAATCTCTAGTCAGTTTTAACTTAAATACATATAAAAATTACAGGTTTCAATTTTTGCTCAAAGCAACTTCACTTCTGACACAGAATTTTATGACACCTGAATGGAAATGCTATAAACAGAGAAGACTTCTTTCACTCTGGGGACTTTAACTTAATTTTACTCATACAGCACTTGGTTTGATGTTGCTCTATTGAAATTAAACAGTTTTTATATCAATTACTCATGAGGGTTAGATTTGTATTTTGAATTTTAAAAAAGAATAAAAATAATATTTTAGTCCACATCACAATGAGTGTTACACTAAAATCTCCAAGTTTTTAGTGATGCAGATTTTTAACAATGTAGGTGATGTTTTAATCTAGTTTTCCCCAAAACTTAATAAGCAGCACATTTCAAACTCCATGGAAAATCTTGTTTTCCCCAAAGTTCAAGTTACTGAAATACTTCACAGCCCTAATAATAGTCTTCTGGCATTAACAACTTAACCGCAAATGACATCTGCTGGCTATTTGTTATGTTTTGAATAGCTTATGGCTACACTAGAGGTTATATTCCAGGCGCTGACTTCTATTAATAGATGCCTACTTTGGAAAGCATAAAAGCCCCTCTGTCCTACCCAGCCTCTTTATACCTCAGACAGCAAGTCCCATCTACTCTCAATAAAATACAACAAACCGCTGCTCTCCCATAGTATATGTATGGAATATCCTTGTGAATCCACAATGTCTAATCCTCTATGTTATGTGAAACCATTTGTGAACACTGAAGAAATTTAGAATACTATTTAATTTGAGACAGTAGTTTATATTTCATAGACTTCAGTGTTCTGTAATCCTTCAGGAATAGGTTAGGTTCAGTTCAAAGGTATGTTTATTGTAGCTATCTAAACATCTTGAGATTAGAGTAGACTGTAAATAACATAAAGTGAGGTTTCTTATTAGACATGTATTAATTTCTCTTTTGATCACTGAGAAACAATTCAAGTGCAATCGGAGCCTGAGACATAACCTGGAACTGTGGAGCTATATCATTTACACAATGTTTTGATAGCAACTACTGAATTTCAGAAAGTTCTAACTTGTTTTATGTTTTCAGTGTTACTGAACTTTACAATCAAAAGAAGGGCCACACGCATGGAAGTTTTCTCCCCAGTTTTAGGACCACTAACAATCTAAGAGGTAGTGTATATTACAGGAGCTCAAATATTCTGTCCCACCATCACTACTAAGCCCCCATTTCTTTCCACACCCAGGAGGAAAAAGAGAGACAATGTTAAGTCTCTACTTCCCCATATGTGTTTCCAATAGAAAATGTAAGATATATGTTGAAAAGTAAGATGTAAGTGAGAGCAACAATGATTTAATTCTAAAAATGCTGTGGAATGATCTCTTTAGGAAAGGCAATATTGCTATGATAAAACCGTATGTTTAAAAACTGTGGTATTTATTCATAAACTATTATAATCATGGTGTTTTACTATGAAATTAATCTCTCTTTTCACATATCCAGGAGATAACCTCTTAAGAAGCCTTACCCTGTTTTTCAAGTGTCCTTGAAAAGTGCACTGCAGACACAAACATTTATATGTTGCAACTCGTGGTACAGATTAAAAAAAATTCATAAAAACGTATTATGACAAGTTGGATAAGAATGTAAATACTGGTCCAGGAACATGTATCTGCTACTTTTGGCACAGAATAAGCCCGACATTACACCTGCCCTGGTCAGGTCAAATATTGTCTAGATATGAAAAGGCAGAACAAACACTAACAATGAAGCTTTCATGTGAGGAACTGGAGAACTACGTGGTGTGCGGGTAAGGCTGATAGAAAAGTCTGCTCAAATGAGCTCTCAGAGGGCAGCGCATCATTAGTTAAACATCGGAAGAGAGATGGTGGGAAGTCTACTGTTGGAGGTTTTATTAGCAGGTTAGACAAACATATATAATGAATGTCATTGCTGCAATTGATTTGTCTTACTCCAAAGCAACAATTACACACCTTATCAAAACCTGTTTTCCTTCCTCCCCATGCTGACTGTTACTGTTCTCTTGATCTCAGTCCACTGCATTTTTTTCTTGGTCAAATTTGCCTCTCTAGGTCATCTTCAGCCGTTGGAACTCAGGGCTGTAATAACTGTACTGTTTTCTTTCATGAGAGAAAAGGAATCAAGAAGAAACCTGGAGAAACTGAATCCAGAGGTAAAGGTTTTATTCTCCAGTGGCAGAATGCTGTGTAAAACAGCTCTCTTCTCACAAATCAGTGACAAAAACCCATCCTCTCCTATCCTTGCCTGACACTCTCTGCAATCCTGGGTCTTGATGCAAGCACCAACATATCTCTTGGTTTTGTATGTCAGCTAACTATTTTACAAACTTTGAGAACTTAGCTGGCTTATCTGCTCTCTATAGCTAGTGGAAAGAGTTTGGACCATCCAGGTGGTGATTCGACCTTTGCTAGGCCAATTGCCTTCTACAAGAGCTCTCTCCACCTATTTCAGGCTTACTCAGGGAAGACAAGGCACCTCAGCTGAATGGATTCATTCACTTCATGTGAACTGAGGCTTCTGTGCCATAAAATAAAAGAATTTCCTCAGAGAAGGGGATTGCAAAACTTAAGGGCTCTTGGAGTTAACCTTTAACTTGAATGGCTAATCCACTGTTTTGTATGCCAAGGATAGGCAAGTCCCTCGTCTACCCACAAGAAGAGGAGAAGGTGCTTTGGCACAGTCAGGAATTAGGATGTTGGCACTGTGAGGTAGTTCAGATGGGAACCCTGGAAGAGGCTGTTCTGTTGCTGTCTTTGGCCAAGTCCCACTTGGACTAGTCCTTCAACGCAGGCTACCCACAAGGAGAAATGAGGAATAAAAGCAGTAAATTTATATCCAGATAATTGTTCATTTCCTGTTAAAAGCTATGTTTATGCTGGTGGCTTTGTAAGCTTGCTGGTGAGGAGCAAAAGAAAGACCTGGATCTTACTGACTATGGGGAGGGAGAGGGAGGAAGCAAAGGAAGAAAAGGAACAGCCTTATCCCAGCAGGAAAAGAGGGTGGAGAGTGATGGGAAAAAATTTTCCCTGCATCTTTTCTGAAGTCAGAACACCACTGAGGAAGTATCTGTTCGATTTAGTCCTCTGAAGGTCGTTTACACACTGGAATCTCTGGCAGTAATTTTACATACAAAGTAGTTACACCTGTATTTAAAAGACAGGAAAAACATAGTACAGCATTTATTTCAGCATTTATTTTATGAAACTGAGAAGATAACAGATGACTGAGACCCAATTTGCCACACATAACATTTTGGGCAAATATGTATGTGTACATATATAGTTTTCTAATACTGTACTGCCTAAATCAGCGTGATTGTCATAATTAATTCATATTTAACTAAAGAATACCTACTTTCCTGAATAATAAATAAATAATTCCTTTTTTTCAGTTTGCATTTCCAACAAAGTTTTAATGCAGAAGTGCTGATGTTTTATCTCCCTTACTTATCCACATCTATGAAATACTAGGATACATTTCCATTAGTGTACTGTTATGAGGAACCTCTATAGCTGTTTCTGAAAAATCACTATTTTGAACCATATTTAAAATAAATCTTAGGAGAATAAACTTTAAAACATACAGACCCACTAACCAGATTTGGAAGAAGACAAAAGGATATCTACTACCAAAACAGTCTCCAAACCTGACAAAAATTGAATAGAGGTATTTCGCAGAGAGGGCAGGACTAAAATAAACTGAGTGACCATAGATTTTGACCTCCGCTTTTGTTGTTGTTGTTGTTTTTTGTTTGTTTGTTTGTTTATTGGGTGTTTTTTTAATCATAAATTAGTGAAGGATTTCAGCATAATTCAATTTTTATCAATTAGATTTAAAAAAGCAGCATAACATAAATGTAAATTAGAACAGAAACAATTTCACTACAGAATAATAGAAAAAATTAGCCAGCAAAATCTGTTTTATCTCACTACTGCAGAATTAATCCACTGGTAAAAAATAGTTCTGAAATTTGACCCATGTCCAAGTCAAAATGCAGGTGAAGAAATTAAGTGCCTTCAATCGTGTGTGTGAAATGTTTAATGTTCACTATGACATTAGCCAGATTTAAAACATGACTTTTGGTACATCTGGATAGTACAGAAAGATGGACAGCAACAGCTGCAAAAATTTAAAACATATTACTTACTGTAACTTTTTGTCCTGGATTTTTAAACTTTCTGCCTTTGGCCCTGACCTTTCCTTCCTGTGCATATTGGATAAACAAACAACAAAATTTGCACTGCAGAACTCTTTGTGAATTTGTAAGTAAGTTATCTTAAAGGAATCTTCATTCATCCACCAAAAGAATATTATTTATCAAAAGAGTAATTTTTTTCCCATAAATGTAAGGACTACATTATGCAAAGCATTCATAGCTAACACAACACTTTTAATGTAACGTCATTTTCTAATTTTTAATTTCTCAGTTGTAAAATCTTTACATTATACATGTTTTAAAGTCATCCTGATTTCTTTGAGAAAAGCCATCCCTTTTCTTTGGCAACAAATTGATACAGTGTGGGGATTAATTGAAAAAAATAAATGAAATATTATTAGGAAGCTGGTTGAAGAGAAGATGTGACTACATGCAAAATTATTAGATTATGAAATCAAAGTTGCAATTTTCACAGAGCACTGCTAAGTATAAGTTTTCAGATAATCTTATTAGGGAAGGCCTTTCTAGTGCCTTCCGTATATTTAATAATGCTTTCACTTTAGTAACAAGATACCATGGTAATCCTTCATAAACTGAAAAGACTATTTGTATGTAGATGCCAAATGCCTGAGACATCTACACTTCATCAACCTACTGACATGGAATCAAGGAATGAGTGGAGTGACAAGCAGTACCTTTCAAAATGCCATATTCAGCATTTAACTATTTGGTTTGGTAAAACAGGAAAACACCTGATCTCCTGTTTGAACATGAAAATTGGTACATTAATATTCTACCTCAATAGAAGTAATTGCCAAATTAGCAAAGTAACAGTGGCATCCACGTTCCAACAGACATAGGATTTGGAGGGGGGGAGAGAAGTCTAATATTACATTTCTGAAGCATATATTCCCCTTCACACAAAATATGCTGTGTGTTCTTTCCTGCAACAGCTGTAATTAGCATTTAAAGTTTAACAAGTTTCCCCCAAGTGATATGCAGAACATTTCCTGCTATTTAATACAAGAACAAACTACGGTGCATATGGATGGACAGTTGTGTTGCACATGACAGTACATGTTCATCTGAGGAGTAGGAGTCCTAGTGCCAAATAGAAAAACGCTGTATGAATCTTAAAAGAACCTTTTACAGAGTTCACTGTCTGTGGCTCACAACTACGTTCAGTTGCTAGAAAATAAATCCAGGGAAATTCAGTGTAAGCGTCATTACTCAAGTCTATTTCCAGTTTCTATTAAATGCATTTCCGTACAAAAAAAAAAAAAAAAAAAAAGGAAAGCAAATAAATAAACAACCTCAGTAACAACACTTAAACATGTCTGATGAGAGGTGAAATATTTCAATCTGGAACTCTAAACCTTCTCATTAGTTTCCTTTTTTTTTTTTTTTTAACCTTATTTCTGTTTATGAAACTGCAAAATAGTGTTTAATAAGGGATTTTTTCTTTTAGCAATCTACCTCTATTCGGCATGGCCCTTAAACACAGTGCTTGACCTTAGTGGACCTGAACAAGTATAACGCTAAATCTACCCCAGTGCCTTGCTGAATAGCAAAGGAGATAAACACATGCTTGCATAATTTGCTAAGTTGGGTGTCTAGCTATGTATATAAAACAGCTATTCAAATGAATAGCTATATTGTACATCCATTTATTTCAATGCAGTACAGGTCATTAAGCAGATATTATAAAATTCAGTGGTCCAAAGGAGTACTGAAAACTATCATCTGTGATTCAATACATTTCAGCCTGCTAAGGCCCAAGCTGCGTTACTGGATAAAGACCTAGAGGAATGACAGAAGCAAAACAAAATAAGAAATATGAACCAGCAATAGCTTTAGGAAAAACAATCAGATAAGGATTCAAAATCTTACTTGTAAATGAGTCAAGACATTGACAGAACAGAAGCGAATTCTCCTGTAAGCTGTGTGTTTGCTATGGGAGGTAGCTGGTCACACAAAGAACTTTGCGATGTTTGTCATCATGGGGCCAACCAGGAGGAAAAATTATTTAATCAGTTATCATGTCCATGGCAAAACAAAACAAAAATATTCTTTTAAGAGATAATACCACACAGAGTTAGGAGGAAAAACTACTGCTTACTGACAGACATTACAGGAAATACTGAGCACTACAAAGAAACCATATATTTTTGTATTTTGATGTTCTATTTGAGAAAGATAACCAGATCTCACAAGTAATGGGTGTGCAGAGACAGCTGCAGGCAAGTATTTCTACTGCATTTCCTTCCAGCCCATTCTGAAAGATTAAGCAGTGCCTATGGTATTAATTCCCTTTGACACAAATGGGTGATGATACTAGACTGCAATGTGTGCGGGTGATGCTTGCCATATGCTTTTTGACACAACTGAAGTAGCTATTTTTGAAACTGGATAAAACAGATTTTATACTATGACATGTGGGATAGAAATGAGCTATAGTTACAGCAGGTCTCTCTCTTCTTCTAAATGAACTCTTTACAAGATATTTTGAAAATATTAACTGGCTAATGAATCAAAGGAGCAAGTTGGTATGTGTTCTGCTGGAGTTCTACGTACTTTTCATCAAGGGAGAAGCAAATCAAAAGAATAGATTCTCTTTTGAACATTCCTACAATAATCTGCATCAGATTTTGCATCACCTGTCTACTTTTCCAGAATTTATAAAGGTATGTGATGACCACTTTTGCCATCAGATGCCTTTGAATAGTGGTGTTTTCCTAGGAGCAAAAGCACTGTATAAAGTGAGATAATGCAAACATCTCCTGGAAACCTAGTGGCCAGAGCCAGGAGCAAGCATGAGGAAATACAGAGTAGCAATTAATACACTGATTTGGGGAGAAATTGTTTCAAATCCTTGTTAGAGTTCACTTATATTTTGACAGAAACAGATTAAGATCTTTAAAATTTTCTTCTGCCTGAAAACTGCTGAGGGTTTTTTTTGGTCATTTGAATGACTAGCCCTTTCTTCCCCTATATGTAGGTCTATTACACCTGCATCAACAAGTTAATTATGCTGTGCATCATTACTTTTCAACTTGATTGTCCCATTCTATTAGAAAGGTAGACTGTAGCTCCCTGTTCTCTCTCTTCCATTGCCTTCCAGCATTTTGCATACATCTACTAAGCTCCTTTCTATCTGATCTCTCTAAAGAACCAGTCTTCAGTCTCTCATTTCTCCTCTTCTAAGTACTTTTATACTTCTAAAACTGGAAACCTTTGCCTATTGGGGTTTTTTTGTTTGGTTTTTTTTGTTTGTTTTTTCCACACAGACTAATCAATCAGAACTTCTGTATGATTTCAAATGGAGATGAGTCATTGACTGAATATTATTATAACAATTTAATGTGATTTTATCCCTTTTTTTAACTGCTGCTGCACTATGATTGGAGTTTTCATTAAACCATGTTAACATAACTTAGAATTTTTTTCTTTGATTCATTCAAAGTACCATGTACCTGCTATCTTTTCCAGTGAATTTTCATCAACATTAAAATTCCTTAGCACTCCCAGGGACCATCTATTCAGGTCACCCTGAAATTATCCTAGGAAAAAAGTTCAAAAATGGTTTTAAGGAAAAGAAGAAAAATATTTGGATTCTACCCTGTATAAAGACATGGGGCTACATTTTCTTTATAAAACTTTGGTGCAATGATTTTCAGAGGTTAGTGATAAACTCTTTGAAAGGATGAAGGTGAGCCACTATTCGAACATTTAAAGACTTCAAGAGCACATACAAAAATACCTCAAGAAAAAAGAATCCTTCACCACAATATTTAACATTGTTCAGGAATACCATGGATTATACAGCAACTTATCCTGCCAGCGCATCTTAAAAAGCTACACAGGGGACCTACAACTAGTATCCATAATGCATTCTGTAGTTCTAAGATAAATTCTAAGACTGAAAGCAAGGGAAAAACAAGTGCATTACTACAAACCTGTGTTTTCAGCTCCCACTACTTATAAGATCATAATGAATTTGACTGCCTTTGGTATTAGTAATTTCCCCAATGAAACCATGGGTGGAATGTTCAAAATATCCACCTACACTCACACAGAGTAGATTTGATTCAAGCTGTCATCTTTCCCTGTCTCAGTTTTCCAATTTGTAAAATGGTTCAAGTCAGAATACGCTCTTTTACCATTATTAAACTTCTCCCACCCTAGTTCCCTTGTGTTCCCACATTCACTTCCTTTTCTGAAGATGAAAGAAGAAAAAATCATTACTAAAACTACTTACGATCAAGCATACTATATTCCCTCCCAACGGCTGTGCTCTCAGATGTTATCACTCCAAAAACTGTACACACACTGAGACATAAGTGACCTGGATGTAGCCGTAGACATCTGTCTTCCTTGACCCATGATCTTATATCCTCTGATGCCTACCAAACATCATAGACATCACAACTACATACCATACATCCCCAAGTATCTGAATGTGACTGAATGTTAAATGAGTAAGAGAGGATGTTGGTGACGTACAACAGAAGCAGTGTAATCTTTCTTTCTTTCCCATAACCTTAACCTTCCTGAACATGTAAACATTTTAACTCACAAAACAACATAAAAAACATATAATAAGTGGATAAATAATATTTTATGCTGCTGGTATATGGAAGATGTTTAATTTGTCGTATCAGAGGAAAGTATAAAGACTTCCATTCGAATGTCTCCCTCCAGTCTGAACTGCTCAGTTTTAAGTGGTTATTTTACTCTCCTTTGTCAAATACTTTTATGGCACCTACCAGCAAGAGCCTGGAGCAAAAATCTGCTGAGATTTCTGATCATCTTAAACACCATCCTAGAATTAATCAGTATCTATCTTCCTGGCATAAATTTGGTAGTAGAAAGGAATGAAAAATTCTTTAATTGCATGCCTACTCACATTCTCACTGTTGTTAAAATTCGTGTTAGGATTTCTGTAGATGAGATCTCAAATCTAACTCAACATGACTTAACTTCTACAAGATCAGCATGCAAAACTTGGCAGGTTTAAGTTGCTGGCATGCTAAGCATAAGGAGTCCACTGATTCCACATGAATATAATACCAAGAAATTATGACTGAGATATGGCTGGGATCAAGTAATATGAGACAGTAACCATGAAAAACTTCTTCAGAAACACTCAAGCTAGTAGGTAGACTTTACAGGCAGATCATGAGAGTTTGGAACACGAGAGGTAGTGAAATCGTTTGAACAGCCACAATCAAAACCAAGGAAAATAATTCTAAATACACCTGTCAGCATCACTTGGACTACAGAGGCTGTGAATGCAAAATGTCATCCTGCTAATTTCTATACTTTCTATTAGTTCTGGATTATTGTTTACAAGTATAAACTTACTTAGATTTTACTAGGATTTTCTTCTGTTCCTTTTTTTGAGAAAACTTATAATCATACAGATATACAACAGTTGATCAATATTTAAATCATGTATTTGACTCATTTTTGATCTGACAAAATAAAAATCAAATCACTTTCAGCTGAGGGGGGCTGCTGCCTGGGATTGGAGGACACATTGTGGGTGCAGGGGAACAGCAGCATGGGGTCTCACAGGCTTTATTATGGGATGTTTGGGGAGGAACCAAAGAGGGGAAAGGAGGGTTGAGGTGATATGGGGAGGTGCAGGAGTAGGAAAACGAGGAACAAGGGGGAAGAAAGGGCCAGTGGCAGGTAGTTGGCTGGTGGGTATGCTTGTCAGCCATGCCCTGCAGCTGGCCAGCACAGCCTGTCCCAGCTGTTGCCAGAGTCTTTTCTCCCTCTGTCCTGGGTGACAGCTCTGTGTGTGTGCATGTGTTTGTGTGGGCGCGCACATGTCTGTCCTAGCAGCTGGCATGGGGGCTGAAGTCTCAGGGCCTGTATGTGCCAGTGCCAGCAACTGTGGAGACTTGACCCAAGTCTGGGCAGCTGTTGCCCAGGTCTGAGCTGGCACTCAGAAGGAAACACCTTGTTCACTTCTGGACCCCCACACTGCTCTGCCAGAAAGGTGAGCATATGGGACCCTCAGTGCTGCCTGTGTCTGTGTGAGTGAGCTGGGTGCCTGTAATTCATGTGTCCAGAGATGTGTATAGGTACGTACATGCTGTGTGTGCTCTGTGTGCTCTGCTTGATGAGAACGTGTCTCCAGCCTCGATACTGGTTGGATGGGGGATGTGGAGCCGAGCAGCCTTGTCACTCCCAGTCTCTTGGGTCTGGCAGGATGTATTTGCTCACATACTTTGTTTCCTATACTTTTTAAACTTCTGTCACTTCACCAACCAGTTGCTAAACACCAAGTACAAACAGTGTCTGTGTGCTGTAAGTACTAACAGTAATATTTCTTGGAAATATTAGGTGGTTTCCTGTAACAAAAACCCATGGAAAAAAATCTAAAATAATTATAATAAGGCAGAACAAAAAC
Organism: Rhynochetos jubatus; assembly: GCA_027574665.1. Classification (NCBI taxonomy): domain Eukaryota; kingdom Metazoa; phylum Chordata; class Aves; order Eurypygiformes; family Rhynochetidae; genus Rhynochetos; species Rhynochetos jubatus. Next base: position 47,272,401 of record CM050690.1, on the reverse strand, counting down.
TAAGAGTTTTCCAAACACTGAATGAAGTAGGCAAGGTAAAAAACCCAAAAAGATGACTGCAGCATAAATGATTGATAACTTCCACTCCATTTTGATAATAACGGTTTATAGAACATGAAAAAAAAAATCATGGACTGACTGTTCTAATACAAGGAGAATTAAAAGAAAAGGCATGAAAATTAATTAAGTATAATGTGGTTAGCTGGTCTGAGCTTCTGGAAATATAGACATCTTTCTTGCCTGTGGAGACTGGTGGGCTGCTGACCAACCCACTTCCTTAGACTTCCATCTATAGTGGATGTCTACTCCAAAGGTCATCCATTTCAGAAGCTAATGAATGGAATACAAAGATGTAAAAGTTGATCTTAAAGAAACGTGATTAAGTAATCGAACAAAAAATAATACTTTGAAAAGGAAAAATGTGAAATAACTTAGATACACTACTGAAGGGTGCAGTTCCTCATCCCTATATTCTGGCTATTTTGTGTCTATATATGGAAAATGACCTCCAGAAGTTCAATGTTTCAGATGACTTTTTGCATGTAGTTCTAGAGAGCAAAGAGATGAACTGAAGAAGGAATTGAACCCTACAAAATCTCTGGTTAGAGAGACTGTGAGCTCTGTCCTGAGCTAATTGTCTGCAATCTGCATGGCAGATTTGTAATGAAAATTAGTACTCTGTAGTCTGGACTTGACAGTTACTGAGCATTCACACTGTTCACTTTACATTTTAGTGGCACCTAACCTGCAGCTTCATCTAATACAGAATTCCTTTTATATTTTCAAGTTATTCTTGATGTAACTGCCAATAAGCACAGCAGTTTAAGTTAACAAACTTCATCTCCCCTTTGAATGATTTCTTCTTCCTAACAATGTACATACACACAACGATTTTCAAATTCTGGGAAAAAAAAAGAATGAGTCAGACATTAAGTGTGCTGGATGATACGAGATAATTGAAGTCCATAATTATAAGGTCTTCACATTATATATCTCTTTGTCACATGTAGACCTTGGCAATAGTTTGTAGAGCCTGCATGACTTCACTGGTCTTAGCTGAACAGATATGGGCACAGGATGAAAGGCTGTCTCCTGGATATTAAGGCAACCAGAACTTTAAAGATAAACTAGCACCCTAAAACTATATGTGGAAACTCACAAACTCGAGGCAGGGAGCAGGTGCTGAATGTCCTTCCTCCAGCTACCAAAAAAGCATAGAATCTTGCAAAAATTTCCATTTCTGGATGGACATGAGATATAACCTCCACCTCACTCCTAAGTACATACATTGTTAACAGAGTATTAAAAAATGAAATCCTTTGAAGAAGCCATCCAAGCATGTCAGTCTTCAAACCCAGAATGTTAGAAATACTCAAACATTATAAATAACTACAGTAATTACTGAGGTACTCTCATTACCACTGGGTGAATAAAACCAAGGGAGTGTTGTGTTAGGGCAGTGGAATATTCAAGACAAACACAGACACATCAAAAGCATGGTAAGAACAAGAAAGGTGCCTGAAACACATTGTTCTAACACCACATCTGGCAGCTAGCAAATGGGTTTGATTTCTGAGTGTCTTAATCATAGGATTTATCTGGGAGCCTTTCAGAAGTGTTGCTGCAATTACCCTTTTTTCTTGTAAGTTAGGATTAGTATAACGCAAATACAGATAAGTTGCCACATGACAATACAGTATTTGTTAAGACTTCAACCAGATTTCTGGGAACAGAAAGACAGTGTTACTCAAACAGTGATTTGGATGAAGGCTTGTAATAAAGGGCACAATAAACAGCACAAATATTAACTGTGCCTTTATTTGTTACGGAACAGGAAGGAAAAAAGAAGGAAGGAAATAATATAAAAGAAGAAACAGAGAAAAAGAAGGAAAGGAGAATCGGGCCATGTGCTGACTGGGAAAACGTGACTTGTGATCATGACGCAGAAACATTTTTAGATCCTAACAATGACTGTGTCAAGGTAGGTGGTAGACAAGAGGAGAAATAATCCTCATTATGGTTCAAGTTCAAGCTGGGCAAACACACACAGGACCTGTTCCAAAATTTTTGCACTGAAAACCAGCATTACAACAGTGACTACAGCTTGCCCTGCAGAAACAGAAAGTATGCAGAACCCTCAAATCAACCATACTTATGCTCAACGGAAAAAAAACCCAAGAAACAAACCAAACAAAACCAGAGGAAGATGGTCAAAGCCAAAGCTCAAGAGGAAACCAAAAGGAGTTAGGTTTTTACAGGTGCTGATTGCTTTAAAATATAATTTGTGAGAGACACAGGAAGTTTATACCATCGACCAAGAATGACGAGAAAGGTTGAGAGGAAGCTGGCACAAGTAAAGAGCAGGAATAAGGCAAGTTACTAGAAGAAAAAAGTAAACCTTTGAAAAATGTCAGTTATGTCCAAATATATTAAACCCAGTTCATAAGCATGAGATGACTGCCCAAATAGAATATGCCCAAATAGAAGAAAAAAAAAAAGAAGTAATTCCTTACATACATCTGGAATAGCAAGCCTGTCAAGAGTCTAAGCCAATGGATGATGAAGGTAGAAGAATAGCATTAAAGAGAAGATAAGGCCCTATGGGGCAGGCAAAGTGAGTTCTTGTCATCTGCCTGCACTGTGGAAGAGTCAGGAGATGTTCCTTTCCTGGAGTCCTTCTCTGCAAGGTATGAATAGGAGGGATCTGCCAGAACAGTAATAAGGCGACAGGTCCAAATGCCACTCAGCCCTAAGGTCTAGAGGAACACAAGGATGAGAACACTGAATTATTAACACTGATGCACAGCATCTAAACAACAGCTTTGTGCCTGAGAACATGAACTTTGGAAATGAGGTAACTATTTTTAATGAACTGAGGGGAGACCTGTGGATCTGCAGGCTCGCGTGGCACCTGTCATCAAACAATGTTAAACTGTAACAAAGTATAGAATCAGCAGACAGATGGGCAAATACGATTTTTGGAAGCTCATGGAAGAGAAAGTCTCTCAGGCTTGCTGAGACATGCCCCAGCTGCAAACTGTTGGAGGCTGGGAAAGTACCTGTAAGACCTGTGCTTGCCCAGTTCTTAGCCAGTCCCTCCTTGGTGGCCACTGTTGCAGGCTGGCCTATGCAAACTTTTCATCTGATCCAGAACAGCTGTTCTGTTCCAATCTTCCTATGTGAAGGATCATACGAATGTTAAACTCCGTCTGCCAATGTAGAAGGGTCTTACAGACCCTTACAGATCCTTCTGATGCCCTCCAGTGCCACAAGAATATGCCTGGTGACAATATGATAATGGTAAGCCCCTAAGTCAACTGCATATGATATTTTCTCTAGTAAGTGTACATATTATACACGTATAAAAAGAAATTAATCAAATATTTCCAAGTTTTTAAACTACCAAACCCAAATTTGGAATTTTCAGTAGTGTTTTTGCATCTTTGACAGGACACTGAAACCCTCCACAGCTCCTGCCTCCACGGTTTGTAAAGAAAAAAAAAAGTTAACATTCTGTGGTAAATATCTTAGCTAGAATTAGAGTAATTTATTGCTAACTTTGACTTAACATACCGTTTTTATTTTGTTCATCAGTGACATCATGACTCTACTGTGTTAATGTTTTAAGTAGTGGTACGTCAGAAGACATTTAATTAAGAGCTTAAAGTGAATAATTTCTTTTTTTTTTTTCCTTTAAAGTGTATTTTTTAGTATCAACGGCATTTTACTTGGCAGTTAATGGGAATATGTGTGTCTTTTATTCTCCTTTACTGCTACAGATTCTTTCACCCTTCTCACAGGCCATGTGAAGTCCCAGGACCTTTATGAAGACTTGGTCCATTTTCCTTTTACATTTGTTGGTTTCCCATTCAGTAGTATTTCTTAATCTCCTTGAAGCTGAGGCCTGCATTTTTCTAATCCATCTTCTTATTCTTGGGTCCTCTGTTTCCTTGTCTTTCATGGGGACTGTGGCAGCATTCTCAATTCTTTGCCTTCTTCAAAGACAGTATAATTTCATATTACATTAGACAGATGCACATCACTAAATTTGCTTCGAACGCTACATCTTGTCTTTTTCTTTCATTTCCAGCAGGTTCTCCCTCATATGGAATCATGTGCCTCTACTGTCTTTTTCACCAGGATGATGTATTCTTCTCTTTCTCAGGCTTTTCTGTGAACCATTTTCTTCCCGTTAGCATAGTCTTTCCATCCATTTCCCTCTTCCTTCTTTGCCTCTTTCTGAAGCCTGAAGTGCAAGGGCTCAATCTGCTACCTCTTTCACTCAGACCGGTGCTTCGGCTTTCCTCAGTATGAGCAAGGCCAACCTCATCACTGATTTTGGGGATGTAGAATTATGTGACAAATTACATTTTTGGGCACTGCACTACAGTCATATGAACAAAGACAAAAGAGGAACTGACATCAGGTAGGGTGTGGGCCTGTTTGATTTAAAATACCCAAACATCATAATACAATCCCATCATCACCAACTGTATCATGAATATGGGATTTCACAAACTGCTTTCCTCCTTTTTCCTGATATTACTTACTTATAAACTGACAGAAATAACCATTCCCAAATCTAAATTGCTTCCAAACACCTTACCATATGACATTCGCTGCAGGTGTTGATCATGCAGTGTTGATGTCTGCTCATGAAAAATGTACAGTGGAGGACTTTCTTTGCACATCATCCGCTGTCCTAGTGCTGTTTGATTTCAGTTCTGAACCAAAATCCTTTATTCTGACTTATTCTCCTTATCATCCACTGTTTTTCAAGTCTTTGCTCCCCAACAAAAGCAAAAATGTCACCACAGTTTAACCTTTTATTTTCCAGTTCAGTCATATATTTGTGTTTATTTTTTATACTCTGAAAATCTGTTCAATCCTGTCTTTTTCAATCTGTTACTCTTCGGAGTTTTGGAGTCCGTCAGGGATTTTCTCAAACACTTTTGAAGTATACAATTTTTGTCCTTATTCTAGAATAGTGTTTAAACAGAAATGTATCAGTGTACCCACCTTTTTGACCTACTGAAGTGCCCTCAGCTCTTTTACATATGTACACAGCCCTAAAATTGAAATATTTCTTTTTCTAAGTAACTGTTAAGAAAGATCAAACCTTGTTTTAGAACTCCTGTTCTTTTCTGTTGGATTATGTCATCAAGCTTGTTGTTAATTTAAATAAAACAGTAGAGCTGTGGTGAGCTAGAAAGCGATGTTGGCACTCAAGAGTTTGCTAAACAGAGGGGAAAGATACACAAAACTGCACATCATTAGGAAAAAAAGATTTGAAACCAAGAAGTACCAACCGAAATGTTTTTGAAATAGAGAGGTGACATTGCTTGAAAGGAATAACTTAAGTGAATGTTTGCTTAAGCAAATGATTTTCAGCAACTAAATAAAATTGTTTTGTCAACTGTTGCCCAACTCTCCTGCTATTCTGCAAGCTACTTCTTTCAAGTACAAAGACAATAAAAATATGTGATGAAAATTTGTTGGTGGATCCCTAATTTCTTACTGTGAAAGCAGAAGGATTTTACTTATGTCTAAGGTTTCTTTTTCACGGCCTCAGCGCTAACCTCCCATGCTTTACTGGATTATCCAGACACCTCCACAAAGAGAGAGGAGGCAGAACGATTGCATTTTTTAAATAAAAGAACTAACCACGTAAACTTTTGGAGAAAGAATACAATTTAAGAGAATAGGGGTGAAGAGTTGCAACACAAGACACAGAAGAAGACTTACTACTGACATTAGACCTATCATACGAGGACAAGATAATTTTTACAGTATACTCGGAAGGGATCTGGAGGCTGGAAGGTGAAAACAGCACTCCAACAACCACCTACTTTCGCTCTCATTTATTCCTCCTTCAGGGTACCCGTGAGCAAACATTCCTGCGTATCTTCGGCATTTACTGGTCCACGCTTAACACGCAGACACACATCTCATCTTCGCACGGACTCACCCGAACCGTACGTCCTCACCCTTTACACCCGGACAGAGGTGTAGGAGCAGCTAGGTGGCGTACGGTAAAGACCAACACAAGGCAGATCAAAGCGCGGCTGGAGGTTTTGCCGAATTGTGAGCAGTACAAGGGGCCGGTGGGCGTGGCAGAACCACTACCCGCAGTGGGGACCTCTGGGCAGCCCCAAGGCTGCCCGACTCTCCGAGCCCCACTGCCACCTAGCTTCCATCCCGCGGACCACCCCAAGCGCACGTAGCGCTTCGGATACGGACGGGGCAGGGGCAGGGGCAGGGGCAGAAGAGAAGGCAGCCCCCCGGCCCGGAATGTGCGGCGCACATTCTGCTGCGATGCCGCCAGCGCCCACAGGGAGGGAGGCGGGGTTGGGGGCTGCCGCGCAGGGCAGGGGGGCGCGTGAGCGTCCTCCTGCACAGCCCGCGCTCCTCTCGCGAGATGTGGCGGCGGCCGGCGCGGTAAGAGGCGCTGACAGTCGGCGAACGCCGGAGCGCCGCTGCTCTCCGCCCCGGGCTAGGCACTGCCCGTACATCCGTCCCCCCTCCCGGGGCCGCCGCGGGGCGGATGCGACGGCGGCCATAATTTGGGCCGCGAGGAACCACCACCGCCCTCCCCGCGAGCGCCGTCGGTGGGCTTTGGAGGTGCTCCCGCCGCCGCCTCAGCCGGCAGCGGGCGGACCCTAGGGAGCGGGTGGTGCCTGCGGCCCCCGCATTTCGGATCCACCGGGGCGGGGAAGCGAGCGGGCGCGGCGAGGGGGCGCTGGCCGGTTAGCTTCCACATTCTTGCCTCCGCCGAGTGGGGATCAGGTGTAGCGGCCGGAGGGCAGGGGCGGGGAGGCGGAAGGCAGCGGGGGCCGTTTCCTTCGCGGCTCCACCGCTGCACGCCGGCCGCGGGCCCCGCGCCGCTCCCTCCTGCCGAAGGCTCGGCGGGCTCGCGTGGCGCCGTCGCTTTTACCCGCGTGGCGCTGTCAGAGCGGCGGGCGGCGCCTCGTGTAACGGGAGCGCTGAGGGAGAAGGCGCCCCGGGGCGGAAAGGCGGCGCGGGGAAGGAGCAGCTGCTGCGGGGCCGGGTCCCACTTGAGGCGCGGAGGGGGGGGGGGGGGGGAGGGCGGCGAGAACGGGCAGCGGGGGGCCACACCAGCAGCATCATCACCTGGCTCTGCGGCGGAGGGCGGGGCTCGCGCTGCGTCTGGCGTTGTCTGCGGCGCGCTGCAGCCCCGGGCGCTGGTTGGAGGTTTAAAGCGGCTGAGGCGCTGCCGCGAGGGGCGTTTGGAGCAGCTGGGGCGGTCGCCGCGCGCAGCGCTCAGTCGGTGAGGAACAGGCATGGAGGGCAAGCAGCATTTGCCGCCGCCGTCTGGCCCCGTCGTGCCGGGGGCCGCGGGCGAGGAGGAGGGCAAGGATGTGGCCGGCGGCGGTGCGCTGGGCAGACCGCTGGGTCCCACACCGAGCCAGAGCCGCTTCCAGGTGGACCTGGTGGCTGAGGGCGCCAGCCGCCCGGCCGAGGAGCCACGCAAGGCTAGCGGGGATGGCGGCGCGGCGGGGAAGGGTAGCGAGGAAGCCAAGGGTAGATTTCGGGTGAACTTCGTGGACCCGTCGGCCGGCGAGGAGAGCCCTAGCGAGCCGGGGGGTGGCAGCTCCGAGGGCGGCAATGTCAGCTTCCAGAACGGCGGCGACACGGTGCTGAGCGAGGGCAGCCTTCATTCCGGCGGGCACCATCATTACTACTACGACACCCACACAAACACCTACTACCTGCGCACCTTCGGCCACAACACCATGGACGCCGTGCCCCGCATCGACCACTACCGCCACACGGCCGCCGACCTGGGTGAGAAGCTCATCCGGCCCAGCCTGGCCGAGCTGCACGATGAGCTGGACAAGGTGAGCGGCCGCCGCGAACCCTCCTCCTGTCTTACCCTGGGTAGAAGGCTGCCTCTGCTCCGGGCAGGGAGCGGCCAAGGGCTCCGCGTTGTGCCCCCGGCAGGGCCGTGCTCAGAGCGTGCGTGGCGACGGCGGTGGGAGGAAAAAGCGAAAGGCTCGCTGCGCCTTGGGGAGGCGCAAACTGTGCGAATGCATCGTGTTGCTTGAGTCTTTCTGTTTGTTTCATGACGCAGAGGGCTTCCCTCCCTGTGTTTTTGTGAGATTGCCCCCAGGTGAGGGGCAGTTATAGCTGGGTCAGCGAGGAAAACAGTTTCTCCCCATAACCCATACAGAATCTGTTGTAGACACGGTGCTTTTACACTTCTGGTCCATATAGCTTTCAGCAGATACGGAATTTGGGGTCTGCAAGAGGTATTAGTTTGGGAAGGGGAATAAAAATGATTGGAATAAATGCAAAAAAAAAAAAAAAAAGATGCACTCGCTTTAGTAGTAGAGCTTTGTCGCCTAACCAGCTGAAAACGCATGCCTCTCCCTGCGCAGGCAGCCCCGAGCCAAGCCGCCTTCTGGCGTGATGCTGAAGGCTGCACGGATACAGCCGAAGCTCTGTCTCCTTACGGAGCCTTTTTAGTGGTGCTGGGTAGCCCCGCCTGTGAGGGCGTCATGATCAAAAATTTTGAAGCTGTGCATGTCAAGTCTTTTCTGTTTTGGACTAGTTGTATGTTACTGGAGACGAATTGCAGTGAAAGCTTACTTGCATTGTAGGTTGCCTTTATTAAAAGGCAAGCTTTACCTGAACCTGAAATTAATGTCATGTATCTTTTAGATCATGATTAAACTATCCTGACTAAACTAAAGCTATTTCAATATTCCAACTATTTCAATACTGTTCTTGCAGTCTGAAAATTGCCTGTTGGTGTTTGGCAGTGCTCTAAGAAGTCCGTGTTCTAGTGGGTTTTTCTGCTAGGTTTAGGGAAATAGTGGGCCACATTCTAATGAAATGAATATTCTGTTTCCAGATTTTTTTCACCACCCCCCCCCTTTCCATATAGATGGAGTTCCATGAGAAAATAATGTTCTTTTGAGAGTCTCCTGAGTATTATTAAGACTCTCCTGATTATTAGGCAGTTCAATTCTGCACTGATCTATGGGGGAGGTTTTGGGGTTGTGATGATTCTTTAAGTGTCTGTGCGTTTTTTTTTTTTTGAAACTGACTTCATTTGTTCTCATAGAAATAATTTAGTGTGGTATAGCTACCTCCTTGCAGTGTCTAATGTTAGATATCGAAATAATTGCTAACCATAACAGCAAATTACTTTTACCTTTTAGATCCCCTCCTAATGGAGTTAAATCATGTTCTGTAGTCTGATTTTTAAGTTAGATTTACAGAGTGTTAGGGGTTGGAAGGGACCTCTAGAGATGATATTGTCCAATCCCCCTGCCAGAGCAGGATTACCTAGAGCAGGTCACACAGGAACAAGTCCAGGAGACTTTGGAAAGTCTCCAGGGAAGGAGACTTCACCATCTCTCTGGGCAGCCTGTTCCAGTGCTCTGTCACCCTCACAGGGTAGAAGTGTTTCCTCACCTTCAGGTTGAACCTTCTGTTCTCCTGTTTATGGCCATTGCCCCTAGTCCTGTCACTGTGCACCACTGAGAAGAGCCTGACCCCATCCTCCTGACACCCACCCTTTAGATATTGATAAGCATTGACAAGATCCCCCCTCAGCCTCCTCTTCTCCAAGGTAAACAGACCCAGCTCTCTCAGCCTTTCCTCTTGTGGAAGGTGCTCCAGGCCCCTGGTCATCTTAGTTCGTATGGAATGGAAATTGGCAATTACTGTCTTAAGCATGGAGCTAGATATGCTGTAAATAAATTACGTAATATATGTGAAAACACACAGATTTTAATTCTGCCAGTTGTCCCCTTCTCTCCCCCTGGAAGTTTCTAGCTCCTGGTTCATGATGGGATGACCAGGTCATCAGATACTGTTCTGTAAGCAGGACATTACTGGAATTTCTAAGATTGGCAGATAGTTTTTTGGTGCGTTTATATTGCAGCAGTCAAGAAAGTTCTTTGACGCCTTTAAACGTATCAGTGCAGGATCTAACTTACTCTGGAACTATAGTTTCTGAAAGTGTAATTTCTTTATAAAAAGCACGGCAACCAATTTTCTTGGTAGGTTGTGGCATAGAGAAGCTATAGACAACCTGATTACAGGATCATTATCAGAACAGTTTCATTGTAAGCATGAATTAAATGATTAATTTCTCAGATGTCATGAAGTTGTTCTCCAGTGTGGATAGGTGCCTACATGAAGATTTTTTTTTTTTAATGATGTCCTGTCTGCTGCTTGTCCATCCTGTTTCCACTCCCCTCACCCCTGCCAAAAAAAGGAGGGGGGGAACCCAAACCAAACTCCACCCTGCAACCCAAACCCAAAATTAATCACCAGAAACCCCCAAACCAAAACACGGAATATGCAAGTTCAGTTACATTTGATATTATACTTAAATATTAGTTTTTAAAAATGTAGTGGTATAAACATTGAAAGTTAAGTTTAAGTTCTGCATAGTTAAGTTGAAGTTCTGCATAGTGATTCAGTTGTTCTGTTGCAGGGTGTTTATTTCCAAAGCAATTAACATATTACTAAGCAGTTAGGCTTATATAATGATGGGAAGCAATTATTTTAATTTCTGACTTAGCAAAACGGTTTGCAAGATACAGTTGAGAATATGAAGGCTTTTAATAAAGGTGTGTCATGCATACTAATAGAATTGGATACCTACGTTTTTTCCAATCTCTGGAGTTTAAAATTGACCACTTCTGTGATTATGTACTTGATTTCTGGCCACAGTGCTAAGAAATTTTGAGACGATGTCACCATACATTTGTATGAAAGTTGTTCACAAAGCAGTTGTGCTTTTTTTCACTGTGTTTGACGGGACTTATTGTCTCCATTCCCAAAGTGACTTCAGTTCCTGCTGACTAACGTTAGTGGGCTTTAGTGCTGAATAATACTATCCATTAAAGAAGATACTTTACAGACTTAAGAACTTGAAGTATTAAACTCACTCTTTAGCTGTGGGTTTTGTACTAATGTAACTTGTACAGCCTGTATGCCCTGTAAAGACTTAGTAGAGCAGCTGGTATAAACATCCTAGTACCATTACATAAAACTTGCACTATTTAAAGACCTACTGTTATGTCCCTGCTTCCTGACCCAGTGCATCAAGGTTGGCAGGTACTTTGTGTTAAGACTGATACAAAAATGTGTTCACCAGCCATGTGATTCCCTGCTTTGAATGTAGAAGCTAAATCTTGCAGTTAAAGTTTGTACTTTTTTTTTCCTCTTTAGTTTTATTTACAAGTTTCATGTGTCTAAGTCTTTTCTACCAATTCTGTTCTCACAGAAAAGCACTGTTGGAGGAAGATGCGCATACACGTACGAAGGGGTACCTTTTGACAAGGGTTTGTCTTCCTGTCCTCATAGGATATGTATCTAGCCACCACACATTTTGTGTGGTTGTTCCAACAGTGGTTTTCCTAGTAGAAGAGAAAGGGATTGTTCCTGAAACTGGTTATGGAAACACAGCTGGGTAATACTGCAGCGCTCTGAAGTGGATGAATTGCATACTTCTGATCTTGGTCTGTCATGTTAAATTTCAAGTGAGGGATCTTGTCTGCGTATCTCATTGGCTGCAGATCACCAAGGTGGTCAGTCTGTTGCTTACACAATTGGTGTGCATTAATGTTACTCTTTAGAGAGATGATAGAGGGAATTTCATAGGTAATGTAATGCTTTGCAGAAGCATTAGTCTCCAGAGATGTAGACATGAGATGGTTATTAACAAGTAGGTGGGAAGGAAACAGCATACTGTCACGTAGCTTTTTACTGCAGTTGCCGCAATGTCCCCTGCCCTCTTGAGAGGGTCTGCCTTCAGTTATAGAAGATTATATCCTAGGTTTGTGGGTTTTTTTTTTTTCTGTCTTACTCCTAAACTGTATCAGTTTTGCCAAGATCTGTAAGTAAAAGCTACACACTGTAGAAAACATTTCATCTGTCTTTATGGCTTCCTAAATGTAAAAATTACCATGGCATAATGTCATAGGTCCTGGAAGGTGAATAATTTTAAGTATTCAGAATTGGACTGTGTTTTAGTAATTGACTACTGTGCATTCATTTATAGTTATTCTGTATGGTGTTACCTAAATTGTGGAGATTTTTTTTTTGAAGAATAAACTGCACAGTACGTCAGTGACTGTGATTTGATTTTTTCTGTGCAGCCATTTACAGCAGTCCTAAGTAGATGTTATATGAACCGAACCCTCTACTGGTAGCTTCGTTCTGTTGCTTGTGAAATACTGAGAGTACTAGTTGGTGCCCCCTGCTGGTAGCTTTGTGTTGCTTGTCAAATACTGGAAGTCCTAGTTGGTTCCCTGTCGTTGTTTAGTCTTATCTGGCAGTTAAGTACCACTCGGTCGCTCGATCACCTCCTCCCCCCTTCCATAGTGGAGAAGACTGGGAGGAAAGGACAAAGAAAGCTCATAAAGTTGAGAACTATTTAATAATATAAATGAAAATTACAGTTATACTAACAATACTACTAAGTAATAAAACCAAAAGAAAATAGAACATGTGATACGGTAGTTCACTATGCACAGACTGACATACTGCCAGGTCCCAAAACAGTCCCAGCCAGAAAGCCCGAGCCCCAGACCAGGGAGAAACACACACACACCCCCCAACCCACTAGCAAAAGAACTGTGTCTCTTGCTTACAGCCATGCCAAGGGCTAACTAAATGAGCTAATGACCCAGCTAAGAAGCTAGTCCAAAGCATTAACGATCCTCTGGCACCGGCCAACTTCTGCCTCCAAGCCTCCAAAACTGTGCATGTGCCCACTCAGACTGACTACTGTGTCTAAGGTACCATGGAATGAAATAAATCTCTCAGCTGCTCTGAGCCAGTCAGCTCTGTGTAAGAGAGGAGCTCCCTGCTGCCTAAACCCTGCACATTCTCCACCCCTTGTTTCATACTCTTTACATCATGCTCAAGTCCCACACTATTTCATAAATTCTTGTTAATCAACTCCCCCTTTCCCATCCCATCCCCCATAGATATCATTCCCTTATTCTATGGACCATCTTGGCAAAATATCCATTAAAATGTCCATTAGTTCATCACTTCAAGTTCCATCAAGCGTGGGGGTCACTCAGGACAGGAAAGGTGGAGTGTTGCATGGGATTATTGGGCGCCAAAGCCAGCTCAGGTCAGGTCACTGGCAAGCTCTATAGGTTCAGGTGATTTCTGCTGTAGTGATTCCTACAACACAAAACTCAGAACAGGGGTTAGTTACAGCAATTAATGTCCATCATGCAGTTTAATTCATGGGCTATTTTACCTCAGAATTAAATCCCCTTGGGGCACACACTGGACTTCTCTCATTACCCACCAACTGCACTCAGGTCCGTGAGTAACGGCAATCCCATGGATGGGTTTGCCTTTGTCTGAGGCAAGAGTAACCCAAAGTGTTTTTTCCACAACATGTTTTAACATGCACTACAGGGACTTTATCTCCTTCAACAGTATGTAGAAGTTTTGATTGGGCAGGGCCAGCATGATTGACAGATCCTTTAGTATTGACTGATCAGATGGCTTTTGCTAAATGTGTATCCCAATGTTTGAAAGTTCCACTCCCCCATTGCTCTTAATGGTTTTTAACGGTACATTGCATCCTTCACCTTCCCAGAGGCAGGTGCATGGTGGGGAATGTGATACACCCACTCAATGCCATGCTCTTTGGCCCAAGTGTCTGTGAGGCTGTTTTGGAAATGAGTCCCATTGATTTAATTATTTCTGGGGTGCCATCTCACCAAAGGACTTGCTTTTCAAGGCTCAGGATGGTATTTCGGGCAGTGGCATGGGGCATAGGATATGTTTCTAGCCACATGGTCGTTGCTTGCACTGTTGTGAGCACATGGCACTTGGCCTGGCAGGTTTGGGGCGTGAGGTATAGTCAACCTGCCAGGCCTGCCCATATTTATATTACAGCCATCACTCCCATAACAAAGAGGCTTTACCCTCTTGGCTTGTTTAATGGCAGAACATTTCACATTCATGAATAAACTGTGCAATAGCGTCCATGGTCAATTCCACCCCTCAGTCACAAGCCCATGTGTATGTTGCATCTCTCCCTTGATGGCCTGAGGTGTCATGAGCCCACCAAACTGTAAACAGTTCATTTTTATATTGCCAGTCCAGATCTACCTGGGCCACTGCAGTCTTAGCAGCTTGATCCACCTGCTGACTGTATCGATGTTCTTCAGTAGCTTGACTGGTCCAAGGTCTACTGCATCCACTATCTCCTGTTCAAAGGCTTGTCATTGTTCAGGGCCCCATTTGAAATAACTTTTCTTCCGGGTCACTTCATAGAGAGGGCTTACAGTCTGACTGTAATTTGGAATATGCACCTGCCACAAACCCACAACACCTAGGAAAGCTTGCATTTTCTTTTGTTGATCACATCCATTGGGATCTGATGACATCCATCTTGCCATTGTAATCCTACAAACTGGATATCCTGTGCAGGTCCCTTGAACTTACTTTGATTTATGGCAAAACTGGCTTTCAGGACTTGGATGATCTTCCCCTTCTCAAAAACGTGATCAGCTGTGTTGCCCCATACAATGATATCATCAGTGTATTGCAGATGTTCTGGAGCTGCACCCTGTTCCAGTGCGGTCTGAATCAGGCCATGGCAAATGGTAGGGCTGTGCTTCCACCCCTGGAGCAGACAATTCCAGGTGTAGTGGATGCCCCTGCAAGGGAAAGCAAACTGTGGCCTGCACTCTGCCACCCAAGGAATGGAGAGGAACACATTAGCAGTGTCAGTGGTGGCATACCACTTGACTGCCTTAGGCTCCAGTTCATACTGAAGTTCTAACATGTCCAGCAAGGCAGCACGCAGTGGCAGCGTGACTTCATTCAGGCATCAGACTTAAGCACTGGCCAGATGGGGCTGTTAAAGGGTGAATGAGTCTTGCTGATCACTCCTTGGCTCTCCAGCTAACAAATCAGCTTACAGGTGGGAAGCAAGGAATCTCAGTTGGTTCGATACTGTCACCTGTGCACTGTTGTGGTAGCAATTGACACCTGTTGGTTTGCAATCTTTAGCAATCCCACAACAGAAGGGTCCTGTGAGAGGCCAGGCAAGACAGACAGCTGCTCAATTTCCTCAGTCTCCAGAGCAGCTGTCCCAAAAGCCCACTGGTACCCTTTCAGATCCTTAAAATACCCTCTCTTGAGATAGTCAATACTAAGGATACATGGGGCATCTGAGCCAGTCCCAGTGAGGTGTTTTTGCCACTCCTTCCCAGTCAGGCTTATTTCAGGCTCCAACACAGGCAGTTTTTGAGATCTCCCAGCCTCACCAGAAATGCTAATGGGTTGTACCCCTTTACAGCTTGATGGCATGAGGGTACACTGTGCACCTGTGTCCTCTAGAACTTTATATTCCTGCAGTTCTGATGGGCTGGTCCATCAAATCCACACAGACCAGGAAACGTGGTTGTCCCCTTCCTCCCCCTGGCTGGAGGCGGGGCACTTCTAATACTGACATGCTTAATTCCTGTCTTAACCTGTCTTATTGGTCAGATCAGATCCTCCATCCCATTTGGATAGAAGAGCAGCAATTTTCCTGGAAGGATCCCCACTGGTGCATTTTTTCCCTTTCAATTCACGTACTCATTCCTCCTTAGGTGTTCCTTCCCTCCCCCTCATGTCCTCTCCATGGTCATGCAGGTAAAACTACAGGGTACCCCATGTTGGATAACTGCTGTATGGACTGATGGATAACTGAGCAGAGGAATGCTTACTGCTAATAGCAGAGATACTGGCTCATGTGGGTGGGAAGTGGAACATCTCTGAGTTGTTTAAACTCTGCGAGAGTCTACACCCTAGACATGGCTGGAGGCAGGGTCCCTTTAATACTGACATGCTTAATTCATGTCTTGGAGGAACAGATTATTGGTAAGGTGAGATCCTCCATCCTGTGCAGGTAAAACCACAGGGTATGATACCCAGTGATGCATACCTGCTATATTCCCTTCTTTGAGCAGAGGAACACTTACTCCTAATAACTGAGATACTGGCTTATGCAGGTAGGAAGTGGAACATCTCCTCTCTGAATTGCTTAAACTCTTGAGACAGTCTCTCTACAGCTGAGACACAAGCCTGTATGGGGGAAGAAAGAATTTCCTCATGTTGCTGGAATTGGTGAATCATCTCATCCAATGTTGGTGCCTCATCCTCTTTTCAAGTTATTATTGGAAGCACACTGGAATATGAGGATGGTGCACTCTGCATTAATCTCTACCACATGGGTTGTGTGAATTGAACTTCATCTGGATCTGTGGGTGGCTGTGCATTGTTTGGGTCACGATAAACTATCTCTAGCACAGCTCGTTCCCTCAGGTACTGGATACCTTTCTCCATGGTGGTCCATTTGCGTTGATAATGAGGGACACTTTCCTTAAAAGGATACCTTTCCTTCACGCTTGTCAGGAGTCATGTCCAGAGGCTTACGTCTTGTGTCCTTCTTCTGATTGCCTTGTCAATGACCCCCTTCTCCAGCAGGTGACCCCAGCTGCTTGGCTTCTCTGCCCTCTAACTCCATGCTAATTACAGCGCTAACTGCCCTGTAATCCCAGCAGTGGAGCAGCCAAGTTGTCATATGTTTGCCTGGACAATGGCTGAAGTTTCTATGGAATATCCTGTAGATCCGTCATGAATAAAGATCGAGTGGTTACTACTGCTTCATCCTCTGTCTCTGACTCTTGGGACAGCCCTGCTCCCGTCTCGTTGGTCTCTGTCTCTTGGGATGGCCCTGCTACCTCGTCATCCTCTACCAGATGGACTGATTTGCATGTCCATTTCTTTTTCTGTACTGGGGCCACTGACACTGGTGCTGGTTGACACTGACAGTGGCACTGGCACTTGGGGGTTTGTGGAACTGGAACCACAGTGAGAGGTGATCTGACTGTGATGGGAGGTGACATAGCCATGGTTGCAGCTACGTGGGCTTGGGCTGCTGCCACACCCAAGCCAAATAATCTCTTCTCTATAGGCTGAATTCCTGAGGAGAAGAAGGGCAAGGTGTAATTATTGAAAACCTCCAGGAGATAACTAGCAAAGTACCAGGGAGCTGACATTATTAAATACAGATATAAGATTCCTCCCAACATCAGCAATACAGTGACCAGTCTAACCAAACCCCTCAACCTGGCTCATGCATATAAGGCCAGGATAATAAGTAACATGTAAGGCAGCAGATCCCACCGTTCTGTTAGCAACTTAAAAAGCCTCAAACTCAGCGTTTGGATCAGCCACCGGCATATCACTATACTGAATACTTGATCACACACTATTCAGATCTGTTCTTATCTCAGTTGTCTCGAGCCCCATGTTGGGTGAGAAGAAAGAGCTGTCTTATCTGGCAATTAAGTACCACTCAGTTGCTTCATCACTTCCTCCCACAGTGGAGAAAGAGGAAAAGGCAAGGAAAAGCTTGTAAAGTTGAGATAAGAACTATTTAATAATTTAAAGGAAAATGGTAGTGATATGAAACTAACACTACTACTGTGAAGTAATTAAAACAATAGAAAGTAGAACATATGATACAGTAGCTCACCATGTGTCATCCAACACACAACCAGGTCCCAAAATATCAAAGCAGTCCCAGTCAAATAGCTGGAGCCTCAGACCAGAGAGAAATCAACCCCTTCTCCCTCTTCCGCACACCCCAACCCACTAACAAAACCATCTTCCTTGCTAACAGCTATGCCAAGAGCTAACAAAAGGAGCTAATGAGCCAGCTATCAAGCTAGCCCAAAGCCTTAAGGGTCCTCTGCCCCAGGGCAACTTCCTGCCTCGGAAACTGCTTGTGCCCACCCAGCCTGACCACTGAGCCTGAGATACCATGGAAAAAACCAAATCTCTCAGCTGCTCTGGGCCAGCCAGCTCTGTGTGGGAGAGGAGCTTGTTCCTGCTTGAAAGCAGCACATCCCCTTTACAGGTTAGAAGGTACTGGTCTCACGAAGATGTTTACGCCACCTCTAACCCAAATTAAAAAAAAAAAACCAAACAAAAAACGCCACAAACCAACAAAACCCAAAAAAACCTAAAGGCATTTAAAAACACAAGTGTGCTTTGCCTCCTCCCACACAGAAATCCATGTACACCTCTGAATTTGGAGACAGAAGTAAGAAAGAACACATTACTTATAGTCTTGATACAGAAATGAGGGGTTTTGTCTTAAGTTGGACGACTAATTTTTTTAACTACCTTTGAACACTGCAGTTATGTGATAACAAAATATTTAAACACCATGAAAATGCTGCCTAAGGCACTGCTTTTTAGCAAAGAAGGTATTCTCTTGAAAATGTTAAGCGACTCCTGCACCTCTAATATTTGTATTTTTTCAGTTCTTGGTTTGTTTCTGCTTAAAGAGCTCGGTTGAAGATGTATAAAAGGCTGAAAGATGATTCTAGATGAGTATGCCAATCTTGTTATGTAAGGTCTATCTTTAAAAACGGGTTCCTTTCCTTTCCCTCTCCTGAAAGACTGAGACCCTCTTGCAGATAGTTTTTATTGTACTACCTTGCTGAATCTTGCTTACAAGCAGTAGGTCACTTAGTTGTTGAGTCAGTGTGATTTAATTCTGATACTTCTTTTCATTCTTGCTCTCCTTTATGTTTGTAAGTAGAACTTGAATTTTCTTTCTTATAACTTCATTGTACTGACATAAAACAAGAGAAATTATTTTAGTCTTTGTCACTTTGCTGTAAGACATCCTAGAAGCCTTCAATTTGTAACTGTTCCTGTTCATCACTTTTGAAAAACAGTAAGCAGAATAGACCAGTGCTCAGATGAGTCTTTACTAGCATCATGGCAAGTGGTGTTTTTATGCTTTTTCAGTCTGTGTGAACAATCCTCACTTTGCTTATCCTGATACCCCTCTTAATTACCACTGTCTTCATAAAGGGAAAAAAAAATACTGGTCTGTTTGGAACAGTAAATCATATTAGTCTTTCAGGGTTTGTATTTTGTAATTTTACTTTGCTTGATGCTTGAATATCTCTTACCTGATCTTTGTGGTAAGTCTTTAGTCCAACAGAACAAGTGGGGGCTGCTGCTGAAAGGGGAAAAAATTTGTGGTTTGTCTAGTGGTGATGTTTGTATTTTTGAGTTGGATCTGGGAACTGATCTGGTTTACAGAAAGCAAACACCTCCTCAACTGCAAAATCTTTCACTGGATGTGGTGAGTCAGTTCCCTGATCACACCAGTGATCTCCACAATCTTTTGACTGCACACTTATATCAAAAAAAGTTTCAAGTATGCATTCCTTATGTAAGTATATTTATTTACTTTTAAATTATATACATGTACTAATATTGTGTATGGTACAAAAAAAAAAAAGAAGTATGAGATAAAGATGAAATAAATGCTTTCAGAAAATTTTTTTGGGTGTTTATTAACATTACAAAAAATATTTTCTTCCTATGCTCCTGTTGGACTGCCTTGTGCATCCCTTGGAGACTGCTGCAGTGGTCTATGAACCCCTTGAGTGCTCATGCCAGAAGAAAAGGCATTGTAATTTGCCAGAAGAGTACAACTATGGAAGGAAGGAGGGAGGACCTGTTTGGAGAAGCTGGTCTCCTTTTTTTCTTTTTTTTTTTTTTTTTTTTTAAATCTTAGCTGATATTGTCAGTATCAATGACTAGTTCAAGACCAGAACATGAAAGAATTGCAGTAACTTCTGTCTAGCTGTGCAGATTTTCTTTCAACATAAGCTATTTCAGAACTGATGAAGGAGGAAGATGCTGTGGAATTAGTCTTCATCTTCGCATCAACTTTGTCTCTTTTGGTACTGCATTTGATTAGACCTCAAACGATTTTTCATTCTTGAAGAACATTCTTGCAGAGAAGGAGGTTGGCAAGATCAGGGTCTTGGAGTAATTCAAACCAGTGTTCGTCTTCTGTTGCATCCTTCAGATTTTTCCCCAGAGCCCTGTATAAATATTCATACCTGAGCAACCACAAACCCATTATCCCTCCTTCTTCTTGATATAGGTAACAGTAATCACAATATGGTAATTTTTTCACTACTAAGAATTTTTTTTTTTTTTTGTCAAATAGACCCATAATTGTTTGCTTTTCAGTGTTTTGGAAGCTATCCAGTTCTTGCAGTTTGAGTGCATGGAACATATTTGATTTATTTTTACACTTCAGCATGATAATCAGGCCTAATAAAATTACTGAAATTTCTTTTTATGCATGAAACCTAACTAAGATGCACTATCTGTGCCTCATAAACAACTACTGATTAAGGATGTGATGATTACAAAAAAAAGTTAAAAAAAATTCCTAAAATTCCATTTTAACAATGAAGCTTCTTTCTTGTACTTTGTTTTTCTAGTTAACTTTCCTTCATATGAACTGCTTCTATTTCAGATTTTATTTTTTTTTTTAATTCAAAGAAAATAGCAACATCTATCTCAGCTCTAAAGAAACTGTGATGCTAGGTTAATGTTTCAATTTACTGTGAGGATTTACATGTTAGAGGACTCCTAAGACTATTCCAAGTAATACTGCCTTTGAGCTGAAAGCAGTTTGGCATCTTTGGCTTCAGTGTTGTGCTATGCCAATACAAGTAAGTGCTGTGCTGCTTTAATATACCATCTCTGCTTGGTGCTGGCTTAGGGGCTGTGCCTGTAGCTGTATCCACCACGTCATGGTATGGTGTTAAAAATTCAGGCAGTAATTAATTGATTTTTACTATTATTTCAATGGACTGTTTGGTCTATTGTAAGGCAGTCTGACAAATGTAATTTGTCATGAACTTAGTACACTTAGAACTAGACTTCTAATTAAAACAGAAGTTTTATTAAGGTTACTGCTGCATAGTATGCTACACTTGCTCCCCATCCTCCACCTCTTGACTGGAAAGTGCATAATTCTGTTTTGCAGAAGTGGATTAAAACTGAAGGGTGTTAAGAGGAAAGGTGCTTCAAATTAACCCTTTTTTGGAGTGGAGTATAGAAGACAATGACAATTTGCTGTGTTGAATGCAAGTTCTTGAGCAATACTGAAATGGGTTCACTTGTCCTTATTTACAGAACATTGTATTTCTTGGATTATATTTGTGTATGTAAAACTACTATGCAAGAGGCTTGCTAACAGGATTTAATTCAGCTCTTAAGCAATCAAATGCTGCATTTGCATCATGCTGGTGAACAACAAAATTACATAAAATGCTTGAAGTTCTCTAACCATTAGAGATGTATCAGGGTTATTTTCAGACAATCAAGTGAAAACTACCTGTGTTCAGAGCCTGGATCTGTTTCCCTGAGAAGTGTAATTTGTCTTTTCATGCCAGTTGGTGTCAAAAGGAATGAGATGGTCAGTGCACAGTAATGAATGGTTCTTCTAGAAATGATCAAATACATTGGTGCAGTAGGGAGACTAGTAGTTTGGTTCTGGAGAGAGCAGGAAAGTGGTGATCCAGCAAAACTAGAACTGAGTTGTATTCTTGAGGTGGGAAGCAGACTACATGTATTTCTTCCTCTTAAGCTGGATGGATTGGTTGCCCCTACACTTATGCCAGGAAGTCATGCCTCCATTTTTGTGATATTAATGGTGCAATTCCATGTTAACTAGAAGAGGAGAGACTTGCAAAGGAAGCTTGGATTTTAATGGTGACAAGACCATATTGACTGTTTACAGGAAGGCATGACTTGGCCTATGCTACTTGTAGGAGTGCAGAACGTGAGCTTTGTGGGTCTGCCATGGGGTAGCCTCACTGCATAGCTGCTGAACAAAGGTCTTTCCTCATTTGTCTCTAAATCATATCAACTTGCCCAGAGTATTCATATCATCCTGTGCTTACGGAGGGATGTAAAAATCAAGGTGTGAAGATATAGAGTTTTCTATATCTTGATGCTTTTGCAAAATGGTCGTGTTCTTTAAGTAATGTTTTAGGTATGGAATTAAAAAAAATATTTGTATTTCAGATAGGATAACACTCTTACCTGCAGATGCCAACAAACCTTTGCTGAGACGTTACCTGTAAAAACTACTTGAAAGGATTCCATCTGGTCACTGGCTGCAGGCTTTCAAATAGCCTTTGCATGGCTATCTAGAATTCAGTGCTTTCCTCTGGAACTTTTCTTCTGTAAATATGGCTAGTCCTTCACTGTTAGGTGTGCAAACATTTGAATCTGAACTTCCTATGCTGATGTCATGACAACTTGAGCAAATGGTGTTGTCAGTGTTTTCAGAACTGGTTAGTAATCTACCTTGAGAGTGACTTTATTTTGATGTGTTGCTTAGGAAAGCATTTAATTTTTTTATTTTCCTATAAAGAGCTGAAAACTCAAAATTCCTGGTGACAGAGAAAGCAAGTAGGGCAAGGGATGGGATCACCCTTGAAATATTATGCAGTGGATTACTTAAGTGACAAAAACAGTTGATGCCTGTGGAATACTCCTGTGACAGTCAAGGACCATATTCTATTTTCATCAATTAAAGGACTATGAAGGATGAGCAGTTTTGCTATTGCTTCATTTCTGAATTGATTCCAGACCTCTTTCTTCAAGCAAAAGTCTACCACATTGTAATTTGTATCATCCTCTGTTAGAAAGGGTGGATCATAATCACTTTAAAGAGAAAAGTCCATAGCCTTTGTATGGTTAGTAAGCTTAGAAATCAGTCAAAAATAATTGTAAGACATTAGGTGGTGATGAGTTTTATAAACAAGGCTCCTTTGTTGGTATATCACCTTGCAAGGACAGTTATTTACTGCTAAACTGAAGTCAATTGCCTGAGTAAATTTCTTGATTTATACACCTAATCCAGCTGTATTGGATGCCCCCCCAGGTGAAAGCAAACTGTGGCCTACACTCTGCTGCCAAAGGAATGGAAAAAAGGCATTAGCAATGTCAGTCGTGGCATACCACTTGGCTGCCTTTGACTCCAGCTTGTACTGAAGTTCCAGCATGTCTGGTATGGCAGCACTCAGTGGTGGTATGTCTTCGTTCAGGCCATGATAGTCCACTGTCATTCTTGCATTCTCCATCAGGCTTACGCACGGGCCAGATGGGGCTGGTAAAGGGTGAATGAGTCTTGCTGATCACTCCTTGGCTCTCCAGCTGACAAATCAGCTTACAGGTGGGAAGCAAGGAATCTCAGTATGGTACTGTTGCCGGTGTAATATTGTGGTGGCAATTGACACCTGTTGGCCTGCAGCCTTAAGCAATCTCACAACAGAAGGGTCCTGTGAGAGACCAGGCAAGACAGACAGCTGCTCAATTTCCTCAGTCTCCAGAGCAGCTGTCCCAAAAGCCCACTGGTACCCTTTCAGATCCTTAAAATACCCTCTCTTGAGATAGTCAGTACTAAGGATACATGGGGCATCTGAGCCAGTCCCAATGAGGTGTTTTTGCCACCCCTTCCCAGTCAGGCTTATTTCAGCCTCCAACATAGTCAGTTGTTGAGAGCCCCCAGTCACACCAGAAATGCTAATGGGTTGTACCCCTTTACAGCTTGATGGCATGAGGGTACACTGTGCACCTGTGTCTACTAGAGCTCTGTACTCCTGCAGCTCTGATGTGTCAGGCCATTGAATCCACACAGACCAGGAAACGTGGTTGTCCCCTTCCTCCACCTGGCTGGAAGCAGGGCCCCTCTGTTACGTGCCTCAGTTGGGTCCTGGAGGAAAGGATTATTGGCCATGTCACTTTGTTCATCCCATTTAGATATGGGAGCAGCAACTTTTGTGGCAGAGTCCCTACCAGAAGAAGATAATTTTCAGTTCACTTACTTGTTTCTCCAGGAGAGAGGTAGGTATTCCATCCCACCTCCTCATGTCCTCTCCGTGGTCTCTCAGGTAAAACCACCGGGTACCCTGTGAGGGATATCTGTTGTATTCCCATTTTGGCAGAGAGAAGTGCTTGCTCTTGATAGCCGAGACACTGGCCTGTGGAGGTGGGGATCGGAACACCTCCTCTCAGAGTTCCTTGAGCTCTTGAGACAGTCTCTCCACAGCAGAGACACATGCCTGTATGGGGGAGGAGAGACTTTCCTCATATTCTCTTAATCAGCGAATCATCTTGTCTACAGCTGGTGCCTCATCCTCTCTCCAAGTTATTCAGAGCACGCTAGGATATGAGGGTGGTGCACTCTGCATTAACTTTTGCCACATGGGCCAGGTGCAGTAGACTTCATTGGGGTCAGTAGATGCTCATGGGTTATTTGGGTCTTGGTAAACAATCTCCAGTACCACTAGTTCTTTTAGGTACTGGATGCCTTTCTCCATGCTGGTCCATCTGTGTAGCTGTTGTTGCACTCTTTCTCTAAAAGGGTACCTTTCCTTTACACTGGTCAGGATTTGTTGCCAGAGGCTGACATTTTGTGACTTACCTCCAATTGCTTTATCAGTTCCCCCTTCTCTGGCAAGTGACCCCAGCTGTTTAGCCTCTCCCCCCTCTAGCTCCATACTACTGGCCCCATTATCTCAGCAGTGGGGCAGCCAGGTCATGATATGTTCACCCGGGCAGTGACTGTAGTCTCTACAGATGTCCCGTAGCTCCCTCAGGGATAAAGACTGTGTGGTCGCAACTGCTTCATCCTCCGTCTCTGACTCTTGAGACGGCCCTGCTCCCATCTCCTTATTGATTGTTTCTGTCACCCTGGATGGCCGTGCTACCTCACCGTCCTTGACTATACAGACTGATTGACGTGTGTATTTCTTTCGCTGAACTGGGGCCACTGACAGTGGTCGACCCTGGTAATAGCACACAAAAGATTGAGGAAGTGAAGTCGCTGTAGGAGATGGACTGATTGCAGTGGAGGACAGGCTGTCTGCAGTGGGAGGTTGTGACAATGATGCAGTCATGGTGGACTGTGATGCAGGCATTGGAGGCAGTGATGCAGGCGTGGTGGATGGTGTTGCAGGCATTGGGGCTGACGTAGGCGTGGTTGAAGCTGTGGTTGCAGCTGAGCGGGCTCGGGTTACCAGCTTGCTCCCTGAGCTGGTCCGTGCTGCCCCTTGGGCATTAAAGCAGCTCGGGTGGCTGCAGAAATCCTGCTTCTGCCCCGGGCACTGGTAGTGGATGGGGCAGCATTCCCAAAAATTTCCTTAACTTTATCCAAAGCCACTAGAACATTTACTAGCAAGCCGATCCCTAGCCCCAGGTCGTCCCAACCCCATGAAAAATTTCCAAAATAGTTGTATGCCTTTGCTATTGGACTGAGAGGGAAAATGAAAAAAATTTTCCACATCCACCCCAGCACCAAATAACATCTCCTCTATCGGCTGTGTCGCCGAGGGAAAAAAGGGAGAGGTGTAATTGTGGAAAACCTCCAGGAGATAACTCACGATGTACCAGGGGGCTGACAATAATAAGTACAAATAGAGGTATAGTATCCCTGCCAGCATCAGCAGCACACTAAACAGCCTGGCTTGAATATAAGTAGCACATAAGGCAGATCCCACGGTTCGGTCAGCAGCCTGAAAAGCCCCGAACTCAGCGCCTGGATCGGCCACCACCACATTGTAATGCCGGGTTTATCACACACATTGCGATCTGTTGTTAACTCTCTCATGTCCCACGTTGGACGCAAAAAAGAACAGTTGTGGTTTAGCCCTGTGGAGTAATTAAGCACCACCAATTGCTCTACCCTCCCCCCCCCTTCAGTGAAGAAGGGTTGGAGGAGAAACAACAAGGCTCGTAAAAAGTTGAGATAAGAACTATTTAATTATATAAATGAAACTTACGGAGTTACTAACAATGCTATTGCTAAGAAGTAATTAAAATAACAGAAAAATAGAACAAATGATACAGGATTTCACCACCAGCGGACAGACACAGACAGGTTCCAGAATGGCAAGGCAAAAATAAATCCAAAGCCACGAGGAGAAAAACCCCCTCCCTAAGCCCGGGAGCCCAGAGCCGGCGGAAAAGAAAAGCTTGAATTGCCCCCTCCCCGAAGAAATCTGCTTGACAAAAGACGCTAAGTGTCTGCTAATCACCGACATGAGGTCCGGACAAAGAGCGCCTGCTGGGAGTGGAAAAAAAACGTGATGCCTGCAAAAGACCGCGCTGCCGGCCGGGACCTCTGGGGCGACCCACCCCCATCTGCCGGGTCCAGTCTCTGCAAGCTTCCCCCTAGCCCGCTCCCAGCGCAACCGATACGGGGCGGTGACAGTGACCACTCGGCTTGATGTATTATGGAATGAAACAAAAAAATCTTAGAGATTGCCCTAGGAGAGCAGCTCGTCGCTGCCTGGAACCAGGACAGGCTTCCATGTTGTGATACGTGAAAAGAAGCAAGAGCAGAAGAGCTAATGTGAATTTATTCTGCTACCATCTCATACAGCTCAACACAGCCTAAGTATGTTGCTTTTAAGATGAGGTCTGGACAAGTTCACCAGAAATAAATGAGCTGCATGACATAAACTGCTATTGAGAACTCACAGTAAAACTACATAATAAATAGAATAAACAAAAATAATAAAGGCTAAGAGCAAGTTCCTGCACATGGGTTGCAGCAAGCACAAGTACAGGCTGGGTGGAGAATGGCTTGAGAGCACTGAGGAGAAGAACTTGGGGGTACAGGTGGATGAAAAGTTGGACATGAGCTGGCAGTGTGTGCTGGCAGCCCAGAAAGCCAACCATATCCTGGGTTGTATCCATAGAAGCATGGCCAGCAGGTCAAGGGAGGTGATTTTCCCCATCTACTCAGATCTCATGAGACTCCACCTGGAGTACTGCATTCATTCAGTACTGGACTCATTCAGCCTGGAGAAGAGAAGGCTCTGGGGAGACCGTATAGCAGCCCCCAGTACCTGAAGGGGGCTACAAGAATGCTAGAGGGGGTCTTTACAAGGGCCTGTAGTGACAGGACAAGGGGTAATAGGTTTCAGTGCAAGGAGGGTAAATTTAGATAGGACATCAGGAAAACGTTCTTAACGAAGAGGGTGGTGAGGCATTGGAACAGGTTGCCCAGAGAAGTTGTGGATTCCCCTCCCTGGAAGTGTTCAAGGCCAGGCTGGGTGAGGCTTTGAGGCACCTGGTCTAGTGGAGGGTGTCCCTGCCCATGGCAGGGGGGTTGGAACTAGATGGTCTGTAGGGTCCCTTCCAACCTAAACCATTTTATAATTCTAAATAGCAATTTTTACTTTTGAGAAACTTTTCCATGTACCAGCGTATTTCCAGCTTTTTGTGAAAAATCTCTGATCCCTTCTGGCTAACAAGTATTTTCTCATTACTAATCCACTTCTAATAAATATGTGGGCTATTCACATTTATTAGAAGGCTCTTGGCACAAAAAACTTATTGTTATGATGGAGATGAAATAGTAAATTATCTGTATTCCTCAGTGCACTGTGATACAGTAATGGAAATTTCTGTGTAGGAACAGAATTTAATTGTTTCTTGGCTAAATTCCTATCAGTGTATTTGTCAACATATAAATTGTGAACATGTAGATATATTTTTCCTTTAACAGTACAAGTGAACACTGTAACTGGGTGTCTTAGATTGATTAGATAAAAGACACTGTTTTGGTTAAAAAGCTGTGTTAATAAGAGCATTTCAGATCTGAAATGCTAAAACTTTCTCTTTTCTTTCCCCTTCTGTTATGCCTCCTCCAAATGCATAGTATGTTAGTGTTTTTTACTGTTTATGAAGATCTTATCTTACATGTATTGCTATTCTAAAATAGTGCTAGTGCATTTTTTCCATTCAGTATGTGGTTTGAGTAGGAGCATTGTTTCCTCATAAGCACAAGCATGAAAAGTACGCCTGCTTTATTTACAGCTGAAACCACAGTGGTGCTTTCTTAATCTTGCATTAAAGCACAAAACTTGGAGCCTTGTGTAGTGAAATTGTTTTGTGCCCACACTCTAATATCTGTTCTCACTGGTGCTTTATCAGGCACCCACTAGCACTGATAACCTTTCAGTTAGTACATTTTGCATGTGTTTCAAAATATGTTTCTAAAAAATATTGCACAGTATGGAGAGACAAGACATACAGAACAAAACTTTCTTCTGTTCTTAGTGTGTATGGGCATATCTGGAAGGTGATCTGGTAACTGATAAAATATCAGTTGTGAGCCATTATCTCTTTCCAAGAGTACAACAGCTCTGAGCTCGTTTGAACACTATAGTAAAATGTGTAGCTATCACATGATGGTTGAGGTTCAAGTGACCTCTGGAGGTCAGCTTGTCAGTGTGTGCAGATTCTACCAATACATGGCCAGGCCTAGTCATATGCTGAAGTATATAATTGTCTCTTATACTAGATACTAGGATATTCTCCACCTTTTCTTAAGACCTAAAAGTGTAGTAAACAAACGCTTCTAGCTTGTTAAAAAAAAAAAAAAAAAAAAAAAAGATGTTGTGACTCAGTGTTACAGCATTAACATACAGTGTTTAAGTATTTTAGGACATGACGATACATATTTCCTCTAGCCCTTCTTTTATCCTCTCTGACCAGAGTTTTCTAAGAACAATTCTATTGTTTTGTATGGCTTGCCTTCTTGTAATACAAGAGTATGTTGTCAAATGTTGGCAGTTTTCTTGGCCAAAGCATGAAAACTGCGTGGATAATACAACTGTGACTCCTTTTATGTAAGCTTTAAAATTGTTTGTTGCGAGTATATAGTGATGCTATTCTATGAGAAATAAGAATGGTTCTTACCTGAAGACACAATAATATACAGTTACACTGTTGCATGCTTGATGGGAGATGTTGTTGTCATGATTGTGAACATATTTATTAATCTGTCCTTTGTTTTAATGTATCTTGTTTTCTTCCTCCCCGCTTCTGAAGGTGGGTGAGGGAGAAGTGGAGAGAAACTTCTGGTAGGTGCTGCTGGAAACACCAGAATCTGATGGAGACATTAATGCACTGAAAGAGTTGTGAGGTTTATTCCTGCATTTCTAGGACAGTCATCTGAAGGTTGAGTACTCAAGAGTGTTGGAGCAGGGCAGTATGTAGGCTCATTCTTTCTGTTGTGAGCTTCACATGTGTCTGAGCTGGGCAAGAAGCATTAATTAGTTCTGGTTTAGGCAGGTCAGCATAGGCTCAGCATGTGAGTGTCTTTGTAGCTGTAAGTTTTTAAGCTAAAACTAGTTAGTTATTATCATTCTTGACATAGAGATGCTAGAATTAATTCTATATAAAATCTTAAATGTAGCAGCATGGAAATTCTCTTTTGGTCCTCACTGTTCTTCTTACACCTCTGAATGGATCACACACCACTTCCTGCTTGATTTGGTTTAAGTTTGAATGCCTGAATACAAAGTCAGCAAGTCAATAGATTCATTGTGTCAAAGGCTGTTCAAATCTCCCAGGAAGTTACAGCTATTAGTTGTCTTCTGTCCAGAAGAGCTGCAGTTCAGCAAACTGGTAATTCCCAGTTATGTTTATTGTCATCTGTTACATACATTCTGTACATATATACACACACATATACAAAAAGAAAGTGTGTATAGCACATGTGTATCTTAATTTTTTTTTTTTTAATCCCTTCTGGAGACAAGGAAACCTACTATTTACAAAAGCTGTCTGTTAAAGGTAAGGGTCTGTAAACTGGTCATGATTCTTCCTACTGGTGGAAAGCTTATGCCATACAGAATCTCCAGGTATGTTGGAGGTACACCAGTTTTTATAAGAATTTTATAATGCAAAGTCAGGGAGAAAAACATTGTGTGCATCTGTACTAATGACCTCTGGATAAAGTTTACATAATCATATTTTTAAAAAATTTTTAATCTCTTTGTTTACTGCTGATTGTAAGGGAATGTGGATGTTGCCCTTCATAAGTGACACGTCTGCTAATATTTCCTCTGGACTCTGTGCTGGTGGTATATTTGGTATTAATGTATCAGGAGGAGGAGGAATTGAATAAAGTATATTACGTTAAACTTTCTTACTCTGTCCCTTCAGCACAGAACATACTACTTGAAAGCATAATTTGGGTCCAGACTATTTTGTGTTTTATTTAGTGAATGAGAGTTTTGCCCTTTTCCTCATTGGAATTGAACCTCTTATTTCTTAAATGTTCTGTAAGCCCTCTGGGATGCAGGCTGCTTCACAAATACTGCTTGAGCTGTTTTGTTGAATAGTATTCTCTGAATGGTATTCAGGGTCTTTCTAGTATATTCATTCTTTATGCTTGTTGCCTTGGATAACTAACATACTTTGCTTAGAGTGCTTCCTGCAGATTTCTTAACAGCAAGTGTAGGAAATGTTTGAGTGTAGATGTTTGCCTGGCTTGGCAAAACAAAATAGCCTTTTGAAAATCAAGCATGCAACACGTGTATATATCTTTTTAATATATGTATGTCAAACAGTTAAGATTCCTTCATTGTAAGGCTGGGAGTTGAATTGTAAAGAAAAGCCAAAAGTTGGTCTTTGTCCATGGTACTCATGCATCTGTTATCCTTCACTTTTAAATCAGGAAGACTACTTGGGAAGAGACTTCTCTTTCTTCCTTCTCCCTGAAATGTCATTCTTCCACCCCAATTTCTAGCAGCATCACTGTACAGTGAATAGCAAAATAGTTTGCAGGGGAGTAATTTGTTTCTTGAAAGATTGATCAAAAGACACCTAAGTCTGAACTACAGGAAATGCTGTAGCTGAGACCAGTAGCTTGTAGAACAGTATACACTTTGAAATTAAGAAAGAAAACTATCTGTGCTGTAGAAGTCAGGTGTTTGTTTCTTAAGGCTGTAGAACTGATTCATGAAAATATTTATTGCTCTGACTGAAGCAGAATATTTCATCTTTGTCATCTTTGTAAGTTTGTTTTATATTCCTTGAAATCTGAGATGTGCCTCATGCAAGGAACATAAAAGAAATGCTTAAGACTTTGTCTAATTTTTCTGTTTGTACAAGTAGACAGGTTTTTTAACAACATCAGTATCAAATGCCCTCTCTGTTAATCACATAAAAAATAAACTTCTTCCCCCTCCCAAGGAGCCTTTTGAAGATGGCTATGCAAATGGAGAGGAAAGCACACCAGCTGGGGAAGCAGCTGCCACTTATACACCTGATAGCAAAGGAGTGGTCAAGTTTGGCTGGATAAAAGGAGTATTGGTAAGTTTGATGTACTTCAGTTCCTTAGAGATACAATCTTTCTAGTAATCTTCTGTTTTGAGAGGGATTTTGGTAGTGCTGTATGAAGAAAACATTTTATATATGAGAAATGTGAAAAAAGCCATCATTTTAGAAAGGGATGCTCTTGTTTGTACTGAATTTTAAGGAATAAATACTTCAGGACTTCAAATTTTGAAGGGATCATGGTTTCATAGCACAGGTTTTACGTTTTCAAGTTGCATAATTACTAAGAAAGAAAAAGATTATATAAGTATCAGTCTTGAGTGACTAAGACAAATGCAAATGGATAGAATACACTTAATGTGTGTTCACTTTGGATGTGTAAAGTTTTGGACTGAAGTGTTAGAAAACTATTTTTATTTACTTACTTTTTGAGAAGCAGAAAGTATTGTGTTGAGGAGAGTATCTACCTGTGTATGGCAAAACTTGACCTGGATTAAGTATTTAGATTGTTGAACCTGTTACAAAAAGTCATCTCCTAAGCTGTGGAAGTCTTAATACTAAATACAATATAGTCATAGGTGAAAAATATGATTCTGTGCCCATTTGGTGTAGTGAAAAAATAAGGCCGACATGGGGAATTTTATCACAATTACATATTAATTTATTTTTAATATTTTGGCAAAGAGAAATAATGATTAATACGTACTCTCCAAATCTATATGAATTTATAGTGATGGCTACAAATGCAACAGTTAGTTAAAACGTGCTGTACTTGAGCATTCAGAATACCCAACTTTAGTTCAGCAAGCTTATACTGTGTATCAGCAGCTTCCTTACAAATTTTGAAGTAGCTGTATTCTCTGTGTTCGGAGTAGGAGAGTGCCTGTGGTAGCTGTGAAACAGGTGTTACGGACTTCTGTTGATGTACCACAACCAAGGGTAGAGTTTAATTTTAATTTTAAAGCATATATGTAGCTGACTTTGGATTTCTCCAAACCCATACGATAGTATTGGCTTATTTTTGTAAGCAACAATGCTAAGTATTTAATAGTTACAGGATAAATGTTGCTGACCATATTCTTCCAAAGTCTATTTAAAAGATTCAAGGAGGATTATATCCTCCTTTTCAATGGTTTGAAAGCTGCAGTTAGTATTTCCCAAGAGACAGAAGCTGCCTGGGTGAATATTTCCAGCTCAGGTGATTTACATTTTGCAGAAGTTATTTTAAATCTCTGAAAACTAGTTACTTTTGTTGTTTGGAGGGGGTTTTGTCTTCCTTCTAGTCCTAATGACTAGCTAAACCTTTTGTAGGATGGATATTTTACTCCTTAGTTAGGAGACCCAAGACTTGTTGATAGTCTTCTGTCTAAATTCTGTATGGTGCAAACTGTATTATTGAGGACTAAGAGATTAAAATATAAGGATGAAAAAAATACCTCCCCCCATCCTGTTAGTGTGCAGCTCTGTTGTAAGATACAAAAGTTCTAGGACTAGGAAGTTGTAAGGATTCTTTGTTTTCTTTTGTTTTAAAATGAATAAATTATTTAGTAGGGTATTCCTTTATTGCATTATTTGGGAGATACGTGGGAGGTCTGAACTGAAGTTGTAGACCTCAGAATCATTGTAGATGTCACAATCTTATTTTTGGTTGTGTATTCTGTGGTATGAATTTTGGATCCTAAAGATTGGGATCTAAATTATTTTTATTTTTTGGTCAAGATATGCTACACGTGTCAGATATTGAAGTGCTGTAACTATTTATGTTGATAGTAGTGACTTTTTAATCATATTTAGGTTCCCTTTTATTTTTTAACCAAACCTAAATTTAATAGTCTAATTAAAAAAATGTGGTCTTGTGAAATAATCTGAAAAGTAGTGAGGAAAGACTGCAAAATCATTTCAATAACATTAAAAACTGATGTGAAGAATTAGTGGAAATGACTGCAGATGTAAGACATAACCTATGTAAAATTTCTGGTTTATTTCAGGTACGATGCATGTTAAATATTTGGGGTGTGATGCTCTTCATCAGACTGTCATGGATTGTAGGACAAGCTGGGATAGGTATGTGTCCTAATGCTATAATTTTATTTCAGTGACTTTTAAATGTGATTCAAAAGAGGTGTTGATCCTGAGCTTACACTTTATACAGGTGTGGAAAATTATCTTAATATTGCCAGGTTTTAAGGTCATTTACCTTTATCAAAACTTGAAGCAAGGTGAAGGGTACTTAGACTTTTTCGCTTTGCTGTAAGGTATATAATTTAAAATTGAAATTTTCAAGTCTTTAGTGAACTATAAACTTTTGATGTAGTTATTAAATCTACATATAGACTGTGTAATATATAAACGATTTTTTTCAAATGCTTAACTTAGAATGCATTGTTAGTATGCATTATAACTTAAATGCAGAAAATTTGTCATCTGCAAAGGGCATGTGTTTCCTTGAAGCTCTAGGATACAGCTTTTACCCTGCTGATTAAAGACAACATTTATCCAGTTTTGTTTGTATCCTAGAAACTTCTCTGTACAAAACAGGAGTAAAGAATCCTTTTGCTGGAATGTGTGGGACCACACACAGTAAATTCATACTGTATCTGCAAGACTAATTCTTTAAACCAAGTTAAGTTGAAGATATGTAGGTTTTAATAGTGCTGGATTCAAACCTGTTTTTCTCCCTCTTTTTCCAAAAGGTCTGTCTGTCTTGGTTATTGGAATGGCCACTGTTGTGACAACTATTACAGGACTGTCTACTTCAGCAATAGCCACAAATGGGTTTGTAAGAGGAGGTAAACCCATTTTCATAAAGCTTTTGAAACTTTCATCTTTCTGAAGCATACAACTTAAGGATGGACCCTTTAAGTTATTTTCTGCCTTTATTTTTTTTTGTTACCATCAGGCAAAAACCATTCTGGATGCAGTGCAGGGAAGAGTTATTTTTTCTGAGGAGCAATCTTCTTTATGCTCTATAATTGACTAAGCAGTCATGTAATTAATAAAAAGTCTATAATTAGCCTCCTAATTTTATTTGAGTAGTGGCCTGCTCTTCCACTATGGAAGAAACATTATCTATTTTTGTTTTTTTGAATATAAACATTTTGAGACACATATTCAGGAGTGAATATGGTCTTAATATTCTTCTGCATCTGCACTGGTTGGTTAAGAGTGTGCATGTGTGCTTATGTGTGTTAGTGTCCTGAAGTAAAACGTACTAATGAAAAAATTAGATCCTGTAAAAAGGATAAGCTGTATGTAAATGAGAGCATTCCGAAAGGACATGGTCTTTTTCTAGCATTATTTATTAATACACAGAAGAAATTCCTCACAAACTCTTTTCTCCAGCTTTCCTGAGGGTGATGGTTTTCATTCTCTTTCATGGCTTATGTGCTGTTGTCAGCAATTCCTACAAAATAGTTTTGTAAGTGATTGGTGCCTTTGACATGCTCGAACTGCTTTATAATATTACAAGACTGCTACTAGCAGAAAATTAAGTTTATAAAATTCTCTTGATTAAGAATGAAGAGAAAAACTCACTACACAAAGTAAACAGAGCCAATGGGAAGGATCAGCTATGAATCTTAGCACTATGTCAAGCTTAGTTTCTAAATGCCCTTTCTTCTTTTAAATTGCATTATACATATTGGATCTTTTCATATGAGACCCTTTTTTTTTTTTTTTTTTTGAGTCAGTCTTGCAAAATAATGCAAAGAGCTGATTGGGAAGAACTGTAGAACAAAATCACACTTGTTCCTATGAAATAATACTCTTCTGTGAACATTCTCATTTGCAAAGCGTGTCAAAGCTGGGTACCTACATATGTTTTGTGCAGAAAGTGTAATACAGCAAAGTTAAGGATTTCCTGTTGAAAATTTTTTCATGTGCACTCAGTTACTTCACACTGGAGCTGGAACATTTTGTTGCTTCTAGAAAGCTTAGCCTTAAATTGGGGGAATGTGCTTCTGCTACATTCTTTTAAGTTTTGCTCTTCTCTAGCGGTGTTGATACTGTTTTCGATTTGTCACATATGAGGTTTGAGATGTTTCATTGGAAGGTAGAATATTCCCTTGGCAAAGATTTAATAAACAAGTCATGGAGGCTTGGAACTTGAGTGGATTTGTTACAGTCTACTTTGCCAGTTTCTTGAGGTATAGATAATGAAAGTATGTAATAGAACTATGCACAAATGTTTTGAGTAGTTTGAAATAAAAAGCACAGTAATATTTTGCTTGTGTTGTACAATTTGTTTTTAACAATAGAACTGGTTGCATGCCTGAATGATATGATGTGGTGCATAAGCCAGGTGATTATTTCCAACTCATGTCTTCTCTTAAAAACTTGAAATGTATTCCTGAAACTTCAGCATGCCAGTCCCTAAAATACTGAGCTTTGAGTCATTTTCTAATACATCAGGGAAAATGTAAGAATAAATAGCATCTCGTTCATGTAAACTTTAAATGGCTGTGACTGTCTAGTTTCAGGCTCCATGTAGCATTTTTTTGTCTTGTCTTTTTTTTTTTTCCAGGAGGTGCATATTACTTAATTTCCAGAAGCCTGGGGCCAGAGTTTGGTGGTGCCATAGGTCTGATTTTTGCATTTGCCAATGCTGTTGCTGTAGCAATGTATGTTGTTGGCTTTGCAGAAACAGTTGTGGAACTACTCAAGGTATATGGATGCTAGCGGTTATATTGATTATACTGTCCTTTATGCAAGTTTGAGCTGTCACCTAATTATAAAATCATAGAATGGTTTGGGGTTAAAGGACATTTAAAGGTCACCTAGTCCAACCCCTCTGCAATAAGCAGGGACGTCTTTAACTACATCAGGTTGCTGAAAGCCCCATCCAGCCTGGCCTTGAATGTTTACAGGAATGGGACATCTCTAACCTCTCTGCGCAATGTGTTTCAGTGTTTTATTACCCTCATCATTTAAAAAAAATAAAAATCCTTCCTTATATCTAGTCTGAATCTACCTCTTTTAATTTGAAACCATTACCCCTTGTCCTATCACTACAAGCCCTATTAAAGAGTCTATCTCCATCTTGCTTATAAGCCCCGTTAAGTACTGAAAAGCTTCAGCAAGGTCTCTGTGGAGCCTTCTCTTCTCTAGGCTGCACAAGCCCAATTCTCTCAGCCTGTCCCCACAGGAGAGGTGCTCCAGCCTTCTGATCATCTTTGTGACCCTCCTCTAAGCACACAGCAACATCCATATCTTTATGCTGGGGACTTCAGAACTGAACACAGTACTCCAGATAGGGTCTCACGAGAGCAGAGAAGAGACTGCTTGACCTGCTTGGTCACGTTTCTTTTAATGTAGCCCAATATATAATTGGCTTTCTGGGCTGCAAGTGCATGTTGCTGGGTCATATTGAGCTTCTCATCAATGTACACCTCCAAGTCCACCTCCTAAGGACTGCCCTCAATTCATTCTTCCCCCAGCCTCTATTGATACTGGGTGCTGCCCTGACCAGTTCAAAGACATGGAATGATGTATAAGGTTACTACTGGTATATCAGTAAAATACTACCGTAATTTGATAGTTTTTTTGTAAAAAAATTATCATTGGTGTCAAATGGAAGCTTCCCACACTTTCTATCTCCCTGAAAAATTAAAATGTATAATTTCTGAAAAAGTCCAAGCTGGCTGTTGAGAAGAGTGGCAGCACAGTTACATGAAGCAGAATCATAGGTTGTCAATGCTGTGTTTCTTATTAGTGGACTGCTTCTTGTAAGTGATAGTTGTTTATATTAAACTAATTTTCAAAGGAGTTCTGCTTATTAAAAAGAATTCTTTTAAGTTAAACGCAACCAAGTATTATTTGTCTGTTGGATTTTTTGATTAATTGTAACACTGAGAAGAACTCAACCATAGTTTTTGTAAATGGCAGGAAGTTTGGAATACATCAAAAAAATTAAGAGTAATAGTGAACATTAAATAAAATACATGTAGAAGTGCAAGATGGTAGCAGTTGCCTTGATGATTAATCTGATTCTCTGGCAGTTGAAGACAGGCTGTTCTCTCTGGGCATGGGCTATGAATAGGAATGATATTTCCATTTAGAAGATTAATTGATTTAAAATAAGGTAAAAACCAAATTCCTTTTGTCTGTACAGTGAATTTAAAATCCGTAAATTTGTGATATAGAAATTAACACAATAAATTGCAGTCTATAAAATGCTGTTTGGCAGTAGGGAAGATAAAGTATGTAACTATTTTTTTTGTTTGTTTTGTTAGGAAAGTGGCATGTTGATGGTTGATGAAATTAATGATATCAGAATCATAGGAGCTATCACAGTGGTAATATTGCTGGGTATTTCCGTTGCTGGAATGGAATGGGAAGCAAAAGTAAGGAACTAACACCTTTTCTTTTATTCCCTGTTTCATAATTTACCTCAACTCTTTATTTTTAATATATTTATTGCATTCAGTATTGCATGGATGGTATGTTAGAAGTCAGTCAGTGGACAGTTTTTATGAAATCGCTCTCTGTCTAGCACTAGTTTGTGCAAGGTCTGAACAGCATTTCAGACCTTGAAATGGTGTTACCCTCTTCTGGGCAACTTAGAGCACAACAAGAAAAGATAAGATCATTGGCATGGAAATTTTCCCTCACTGTGAACTTCATATGAGCTCTGTGGATGGAAAATACAAGGCTGGGGCTGAAGCTAATCTAAAGTTTCTGCTAACTCAAAACCAGTATTTTTACCTTCCCTTCCACTCTCTTTGTTTTCACTTGGAAACAGCCAGGCGGTGTGATGCAGTCACTAGGCCCAGCAATGAGGAGCATTGTGAGCATTGGCAGTGATGAATGTGTAGGAGGTGGAACCTACTTTCCTCATCATGTTGTGGCTACATGACCATAGGTCAACTCTGGCTGTGGGAACAAACACGTACAGATCCTAGGATACCTTAACATAAAGGTTCCCTTATTAGTTTTCTGCTCTGCATTACTAGGCAGTGTATCTTGCTTACTGTTTCATGCACCTGGTAGGCTTCTTGTGAATATCTGTCCTCAGTGTGTTCAAAAATAGAGAAGAGCCTCACTTTCCATTTGGTATTTGTTTCACAACAGTTCCTATTTTCTCACCGAGAGGCAACTGAAGGAGCTTCTTCCTGTAACTTGCAAGTTTCTTGTGCTCCTGCATCAAGATGATGATGATACTCTTAATCAAAATGAAAGAGGGTTTTTTTTCTCATTGTTGCTTCCAGCCCCAGAAATAGGGATCATAGAAAAAGGAAGTGAAGATCAAGTGCATTAGCTGGATCTACCACAGGGAGAAAACAATCTGCAGAAATTGACTTTGGCATGTACTTCTAAATCGAACAGCACACTTCTGTAAAAATTGTTTACCTTTCTCAGGTAGTCCTTCACTGTCTGTAACTTCAAGTTGTAATGGTATCTTTATGCACCTGACTTCAAACAATACTGTCCTCCCTAATCTCAAACGTTCAGTTTTTCCTGTGAGTGAATAGTTATTAACCCTCTGGCCACTGACTTAGTCACAAGAAATCCCTTGCTTTTGCTCTGTAGCATGAGCAGTTCTGTCACAATAGCTTTCATAGAAATTTGCCTGTTTAATGTTTCTAAGCAAACCTGAACTATGGTATCACTGCAGCGCCATCCTTATTAGGAAATAGGTAGCTTTCAAAAATTCTGTGCTGAATGCAAAAATCCAAGCTTGTTGGCTTGGTTGATGCATCATGGAAGCAGGTAGGTAGGAGTCATGGTAATGAACTAAACTTGTCAATCAAATGCTTTATGTGGGTTAACATACAGCTTTGCAGAGCAAAACACTAATACTTCCTACTTAATTAAAGTATCTGTGATGTTCTCCTATACCTTCCCCATGACTTAGAGAATGCCTTGGAAGATGGGTCAAGGGGAATCTGTAATAATGCCTTTGAAGTAGCTCTAAAAGCTAAGAAAGACTGGGTTTCCTGGGAAGCCTGCTTAAAAAAATGACTTTTCAGAGTTTGCGATCTCCTAATACACAACTCCTTGTGTTGAAGTCTTTGAAATCTGTTCTTTGTCTGAGATTTTTGAATGTAAGGAACATACTTAGGAAATGCTCTTAGCATTAGGGAACAGCCTGGGCTTGTTACTGGATAAATCCACTTGTGGCAATTGCTCTGTAGTAACTTCACGTTGAATTCTCTGGGCTTATTGAAGACTTCTGTAAGTACCCAGCTGCATCTTTATACCCCTCACCTATTTTCTATGTTCGGCAAAGAAGAGATCTAAATATGATGTGCAAACTGGTTTTCTCAGAGGGTCTTCTGACTCTGCTTTTAGCTGTCATGCTCTGTTTATCACTGTATTACCCTGTTCGTTTGTGAGGCTGTGTGAACTGAAACCTTCGTTTTACAAGTCAGTAATGCCACAGTGCTATTGCATGTTAAGTTCTGATCCTAGGCCTGAAAATGTCAAACTGCCAATAGCTTCCCCTGAGCCATTAGCTTAGGCCTTTATAAGGAAACAAATAGCACAAAAGATAACAGGACAGTGTGGTTGCTCATTTAAATGTAAAACCTGAACCATCTCTTCAATGACTAGATTTATCTTTACTCACATTTTTGAGGTGTTAGATGGTTTAAAGTACTACTTGTTCCTAGCATAGGGTTTATAATGGTTTTATTAAACAGTGACTAAAAATTTTGGTTGTAATGGAAAAAGTCTCAAGAAAACCAGAAATTAACAAGTAATTATGGAAGTCTGCAATGTAATTTATAAATAAGAGTTGGGAACATAATGTAAGAAAGTAATCTAGCCTGTAGCGTAAAATAGCAGAGAAAAAAGCTATTTGATTCTTGATGTAATAAAATTCTTAGTAAATATTGCACACTAAAGTATAAGGCAGAGTATTATGATCACAGTTAATAAGGCAATACTCCTAGCACTTGTGTGCATTTAGCTCTTTTCTTAGGGATTTCCACAATCTACTCAAATCCATTCTTTCTGGAAGGCTTATAGAGAAAATACTTCTCTTATATATTTTGTCTTCAGAAGTGTAACTTTGAGGGGTATAGTAATAACAAATTCTCTTTTGAATGGATATAAAACTTATAAATTATTCCTATTTCTGTGTAAAAGTCCTGGTACATATTCTCTCCAAGTTGCCGTATTTATTTGTGAAAAACAAACTGAGAAGAGTAAGCTGAATTTGAAATCAAGTAAATATTTACATTTTAGAACATAACATTGACCTTGAAACTGTAAAAAAAAAAAAAAAGAGCAAGTTCTTCTGTCTGACTGCAGTCATTATGTTTCAGGCACAGATAGTGTTACTGGTGATCCTTATACTTGCTATTGGAAACTTTGTCATAGGAACGTTTATTCCTTTGGATAGCAAGAAGCCCAAAGGTTTCTTTGGCTATAAAGGTATGTTGGAACAGTTTCTATTGTAAATACTGTCTTTGAAAAGAGAAGACATGCTGTGATAATTAAGTTAAACATCTGAGATAGCTTATAGTCCCATTTAACTATATAGACTTTTTTTCTGATTCTTTCCAACTTCTGCAGTTTTGTTTCTTAGTTATTTGGCCAAAACTTTATCCTGCCTCCTTCATATCGATTATATTGAATTTAAAAAAGCTGAATGATACTGTAAATACTTTTTCTGGTTTCAAAGTTTACTGTGTTGACTTTTATTTTGAGTTGAAGTGATGAATTAGGACTTAAATGTTCTATGCTTAATTTTACGAAGGTCATACTGCTGTGACTTTAAGCTTTTTCATGGAGCTAATA
Organism: Rhynochetos jubatus; assembly: GCA_027574665.1. Lineage (NCBI taxonomy): Eukaryota > Metazoa > Chordata > Aves > Eurypygiformes > Rhynochetidae > Rhynochetos > Rhynochetos jubatus. The sequence continues at coordinate 47,231,673 of CM050690.1, read as the reverse complement.
ATGACTGGAGTGGGCTAATACTGTAGCTTCTGTATGAATATTGATCTTAAATCTTTTTCTACAGCTGAAATATTTATGGAGAATTTTGGACCAGATTTCAGACACGATGAAACTTTCTTTTCTGTATTTGCTATTTTCTTCCCTGCTGCAACTGGCATACTTGCTGGTGCAAATATCTCAGGTGATCTTGCGGTGAGTAGTGATTTAGCAAATGTTTTCACAAACACTGAGTTTAAAAACATTTAGCTCTGTCATCACTGTCCACTGACATTTTTCTTTCAGGATCCTCAGTCAGCCATACCTAAAGGAACGCTGTTGGCCATCTTAATCACTACATTGGTTTACGTAGGAATTGCAGTGTCTGTAGGTAAATAGAGAATGTTTTTAACTTTATCCTTTCATGTTCATTCTGAGGGTGTGTTTTGATACAGTTTATGTAGTTCAGTCTGTGAAGTCATTACGTAATTGGCTTTCATGCATGGGAAAGTAATAACCAGAGGTTTCTAGTTTTTATTGTTCGTGGTTCAATTTTCAGCTGGTTTTATAATCTCCTTAAATGAGTGATATTTTTCAAAGACTAGTGACTGCTTCAGACTAAAGATGACAAAAAACTTCATATGAATTTTTCCCCATTTGTTGCTGTTATTTATGTTAAAAGATTTACAGTTTGGCAGTGGGATGATACCTGGATTACAAAAGTGCATTTTCAGAAAATGCTCATTAAACAAACACTTGTATTGGTTTGAAGATGGTGGTAGTCAACTACTTATCTGAAGTGAATTGTGGGATGATTAAATGGCTTTTTGGGGAGGATGAATGAGCTGTAATTCCCCAGTGTAGGGGGGAGAACAAGCAGTATGTTCATCTGGCCAGCACACTTCCATAAGTGTTCTCGTGTTCAGAAATTTTGTCTGTAGTTTTATTTTCATGTGAAAGAGAATGAACAATCATGGACTGGTAGGAATTTTGTATAACCTTTCTTCCCAATCTTCCTTACCCCACAGTGGTTTGAAATTCTTTGTAGAAGTTGCCTTAGGGTTTAATGGTCTCTATCACTTTTTCTCTAGAGCACCAGTGGTCAATCAGGTTTTTCCCACTCATTAAATAATTCTATTCCAGTAACCTGGAGAACATGAATTTGTAATTGTGTATCTCATATTTCTCACCTGTGATTGGAATTGTTTTTACTTGTGTCACAGAAATTAGTTTCTGGTAGCAGTAATCAGTTTTCTTATATGAGAGACCTTGTCTTATCTTAGCGTTGCTGCCTTTTGAATGAAATTCTCGTTTATAAGAGTACCATTGATCTTACCACTGATGATATTTCCTTTCCAAAGATACCAATCTTGCTTGTCTGCCTCTGTTGGCTAACATTGTACAGTAGCTCTGCCAAGTAGTTGGTCTGTAGTGATTGTACTTTATGCAGCATGATGACCTACACTTCTGTCCTTAGTATTTCCTGCTACCAGATTTAAATACTTTAGAGCTTGAACCCACATGAGAGCAAAATGCTCATTAATATTTATTTGCCAATGCAATACTTTGATCATCTTTAAAAGGTGAAAAACCTTATTTTTCATATTGTAAAGGGAACAGTTTGTAAACCCAACCAAACATGAAATTGTTTGCATAAGAAATGTCCTGCCTTAGTTACCTCCTGTAACTTACACTTAGAATTCTGCTAGTTAGAAAAGACCAGTGTTATTGCAGAAACTTCTCTCATGTCATAATGCAATATGCCTTTTTTGAGGCAATAGATCAGGAACTGAACAAATACAAATTCTTTTCCCCGCACACCATCTCCACTGTAAGTTTGTGGAGTAGTGATAAACAAGTCATTAAAACTTTGAAGGGGCTAGTAAATGTCACTGAGTGGTTGCGTCTGAAGGGGAAGATAGTGTTCTGAATTTATCTCAGTATTTGCATGCTCTGTAGTAAGAAGGAGGGTTAAGAAACTGAGCAGAGAAGGCTTAGAAGAGGAAAATTGCTAGTCCTACTACTAGAGCTAGGCAGCCTATTTGAAAACGGTAACACCTGTAAGATGAAAGCATGCAGTTTCATATTTTAGTAAGGGACTAATGCAGCTGTGCAGATGGCAGGATGAAGATTATATAAGCAATTTTTAATCACAGTTCTTGAAACAAATATTTTAAAGGACAACATTTATTGCTTTAAAAGCAATGGGAGTTCTAATACCTTCGGAGTAAGGTTAAGACATGCTTTCTGTACACAGAGAAGTAAAACTAATTGAGAGCCTAACTAGCTGCTTGTAGCACTGGAGAAGTTAAGCATTCTCAGCTGCAGTCTGAAGGACTCAGGGTAGTATCTGGAGTTCTTCCTGGCTGTATGTAGGTAGGAGATAATTTGATAAAGATAGCCTGTTAACATCAGGCTTATAGCGTGACAAAACTTTATATGGCTTAGGCAGGAATGTGATTATAAATGCCTACGAAAACATGAAATCCTGTTTTTACAGGAAAAAAGATGTAGATGCTCTTAGGGAAAATGTTGGCAGAATCTTACAAATGAATAAAACTTTTCAGAATGAGGGTTAAATAATATGTATGGACCTCACCCTAGATATTAACTATCTTCTGTTCTTCATTCATTCATACTAAGGCTCACATGAAGTTTGTTCATAGTGCCATTGAGCCTTTCTGTCTGTCGTGGTTTAACCCCAGCCAGCAACTAAGCATCACACAGCTGCTCACTCTCCTTGCCCTCTCCCTGTGGAATGGGAAATGAGAATTCAAGGAAAAAGCAAGAAAACTTGTGGGTTAAGATAACAAACTGTTTAATAATTGAAAATAAATTATATAAAATAACCATACTGATAATACTGTGTCATGAAAATACTACAACAGAATGAAAATAATGGAAAGAAACCCCAAATGGTGAAACTGGTCACCACCTGCCAATCAACACCCAGTCAGTCCTCGAGGAGCCAGAGAGATCCAAGAACCAGGCTCCCAGCCCAGTCTCTCTGACTTACGTACAGAACATGATGTTTTATGGAATGACATACACCTCTGTTCAGTTTGAGTCAGCTGTCCTGGCTATGTCTCCTCCCAGCTTCTTGTAGAGAAGAAGGTGGGAACACAAGTGTAGTATGGATAACTGAAAAAGTCCTTGACTTGATAAAAACATTACCTGGCAGTAACTGAAACACCACTGTCACCAACATTCTTCTCAGCACAAATCCAAAACATAGCCCAGTACTAGCTACTACAAAGAAAATGCACTCTCTCCCAAGAAAAAACAGTATGCTGTCATACTTTGTGTGTGGAATACCTGCCAGCCATTTGGATCTGAAATGTGAAAAAGGGAATGAGGAAGACCAGGGCTGTGATAGTGCACTGTAGCTATTTAATGTGTTGCTCAACTTAATGGCTTTGCCACTGCAATCTTTTACCAACAAGATGCTATCTAGAAATAGTTCAAGTAAGTTTATTATCACATCCATTGTATACTGCTTAAATTGCTAGGGCAGATAAGTGCATAGTGGAAGAAAAGAAACTTTTTCGCATGCAGAGCTTTTAAAACAGAACGAAAACAACAAGAAAAAACCCAGCCCCTGCACATACACACACGAAAACTGTAAGACAGGTGATCAGTATAAGAAACTCTTACTGAAATTCAACCAATTGTGCCTAGTAAGTAACTGAAAAAGAAATGTGAAAAGTGGAAGCCTTAAGTAATGTCCACCACAGAGAACCAGATGTAATTGTGGACTGCTAATCAAGTTCTAATGGCTGAGAAGCAATCTAAATGTGGTATAGGTATTTAGGAATTTGTTTTCCCAATGAAAGAGAAACACATTACATTGATAACAGGGATTTTTATTGGAGAAATTTAAGTGTGCAGCACATCTGGACCTTCTTATTTTGCAAGTGAGTCATTTAGGTCCTCAGGAGTCACATGGTTCTGTTACCAGGACCTCCTTGTCATTCAAAAGACCAAAGAAAGGTCTTTAAAGTAACAGTTTAACTACCTCAGCTATTAAACTATAGAATGTTAAATAATACTTAGTCTGCTCTAGTTTGTTTTGTCCTTTATGAGACAATAACTCTTGAAGTAGATGACTTTAAGGCTTTTTAGTACTTTTTTGTTTTTGTTAGTACTTAAGGGCTGAAATGCTGTGTCTTCAGCACTTTCTTGACCAATGACATTGCAAATAATCATAGATGAGGACAGCAGTTTAATTGATGATTATAAAAAGTGTGTTGGGAATGACACTTTGTGGCTTTGTTTTTTACCAAGAATCCAACTTAAAATACTACAGTCACGTAGCAGGTGGCTTGTTTAAGTGTTAGAAAATGGCTTGCATCAGGCTTTCATAACAAACTAAATATTTTTTGAATGTCTGAACCATACCGTCTGGAAAAGAAATAACTGCAACACTATGCACACCTGTCTACATACACTTGTACTTTCAGAACAAAAATGCATTCCTCCAGTAAAATTAACATAAAGAAAAACTTTAAAATCCATTGATGTAGTATAATACTAACTTCAGTTAAAGAGCTATGTGGAAACTCATGATTCAGAGAAATAATATGTTGAGTTCAACTTTTGCAGGTCTATTGACACTATTTTCCTTTGTGCTAAAACTTTCCTTATTAGTCTAATTTATTGAGAAACTGAAGATCATGTTATGGAAGACAGCAATTCGTTTGCTTGTGTATATTCTTCATAGTGAAGACGTAGTTAATGGTGAAATGTATTAAAAATGTAAATACGTATTTTAATGTCGCTCTGTGAGAATATGCTTACGTAAAAAGAGAATTGAGCTTGGCACAAGTTCTTAAGGTCAGGCTCAGTCTATTAATGCCTTTTTTTGTGATTATGTCAACTCTAGGTTCCTGTGTTGTTCGAGATGCCACAGGAAACATTAATAACACCATTGTCACCGAGCTGACAAATTGCACTACTGCAGCTTGCAAATTAAACTATGACTTCTCATCCTGTCAGACAGATTGTCAGTATGGGCTGATGAACAATTTCCAGGTATAAAACTTTCTTCTAAATTTGTTCATTGACTTTAGTGTTTGTTCTTTTTTTGAACTGGATGTTAAGAAAAATTGTAGTCCAAAAATGCTTAAGTGCTACACTATAGCTAGTATGTAAAACAATGTGTTAAAAACTTTCATGTGTTTATACACAGGTGGTATAAATATTTACTCTTCTGAGTAAATGGCTTAGGTTAGGTGGTGGGACTGCAACTTTCTCTCTTTGGGTATCTGAATGTCATCATTCAGTGATGTGTAAGTTAACTGACTGAGAAAAATACTTCACAAACATAAATTTGTCCCTAAAGTAAGCGAAGATTGTTGTGTTTGTCTTACAGCTTGTAAGCATGCAGATTTTGAGGTTGAAAGTGCCAGCTTACTCATGTGCACAGCCTGATGACTTTATCACTTTGGTACACTTTGTGCTGCATTCAGCCATTCTGGCAAAGAATTGATTTGAAGTTGGTGCTTAGGCAGCACCATGGCGTACTGTTTCTGCTAGAACTGGTTCCCCTTTTGTTCCCCTAGCTTAGCAGCTTCCTAATGTCTCTTACATTAGTAACCTAATGAGTAACTTACTAGCTTTTAAAATGGACGAACATTATCTGCATACATCTTACTCGGATGTCTCTCGAATTTATAAAACAGATGTAATATTAAAAAACAGATAGTGTAAATAAATAGAAGCAGTAAGAACTAAATTGCAAGAAGTTGATGCAAGTGTAGTAAAGTGAAGACCTCGAAATAACAATGTTTTAAATCAGATGAGAATAGAAGTGATGGAGACTTGTGCACAGATTCTTTCCATAAGAAGTCCTTCCAGGGAAGATTGATCAAGCCATCCTTGCAGGGATGAAAATTTTTATACTGCTTCCACAAAGATTATTCTATGCTTGTTTACTATTTTGCTATAACAAAGGTTTCTTTCTAAAATATTCTGTCAGTAAAGCATTTACATCCTTAACTTCTCTTCTAGAAATGTAGTGTAGGGTTATTACAAACTGGTGTTTACAACTAACTTTTTCTGTTGATTATAAAACTAACAAACCTGGGCGTAGGAGGTATAGTTTAATGTATATGTCATTAGTTTTATTCATCTATGAATGAAGGCCTGTCATTCATTCTTTTTTTGTCGTCAACTACAAGTATGCTTCAGGAAATCCTGTCCTTCATTTGTTATAGTACTATAACAGCTACTTCACTCACATCTTATGCACCTACTATTTAATTTCTCCTTTTAGGAAAGGCATGCCTTGAAGCGACCAGTGAAACCTGAGGTAGCATAGAGATTAAGTTGACTGTTTGAGAGACCCAGGGGTCTTTGCCAGTCTTATCTGGAAATCCACTTTATCATTAGTTGAACACTAGGAATATGAGTAAAACTTCATCAGTCACCTGTATATTGTTTTTGAGAGCATGTCCTACATAGTAAGATTGCTTTAGACAGTTAGATTTTACGACTTCAAGTGACAGTAACTTAAAAACTTGACACTTCTGCATGATCTTTCTAGTCTTCCTTCAGTCCCTTTTCTGATACTCCTAGTGAGTTTGCCAGAATGAAAGAGTCAGTCAGTGCAGATGATGCAGAACCTCATTCTGACACCTTCTGCTTGAAAAGGCATAGTGCTATGTTTGGTCTATTGACTGAAAACATAAGCTTTCTCAAAATGGTATCAAATTCTGAAACACTGGCTGTTCTCAACTTAGGCCTTTATGAAACAAAGAAAATTAAAAACAATCATTGTTCAATAAAGTAAAATACATAGTTCTATATCTTAATTCACTTGACACATGCAAAGCTGGATGCAGCTCTGGTACAGAAATAATCAGTGGAATGGTAGAAGATGGTCTATAGGCTATATGGCAATTAGACAGAAACTGCTGTTATTCTAATTTGAGAATTTTTTTTTCATGTCTTACCAGCACTGATCTTCTACACTTAGCTTACTGAACATTTATACTTTTGTTAGTTATCCAGTCTCCTAAGACTTGCATATTATATTTCCCTATCTGGGGCTACAAAGCTGTTGTAGGATGTGATCTTGGAGAGATCAGAAGCATGTTTCTCCTGTCCTTGTAGTTTTGAATGGGAAACAAGCCTAACTTAGTGATGTGTGTGTTGAGAAAGACAATCAGCTTTTCAAAGAAAGATATTCCCCAATTTCAGTTGTTTTATCACTTTTGTCACTTGGACGTTCTGAGACTATGTTATTAAGCGGCAGGCTAGTCAAAATATGTAAAAATGCCAGTGTATTTTTCTTCCATGAGTTATTTTTAATCCTTCTGTGAGCACTTGGACACTTTTGCCATTGACTGTTTTGGCCTGAGAATTACATGGTTGGACTATATATTGTGTGAGAAGACACCTTCTGTTGTTCTGAAATTAAGATCCATTTCTATTCACTGATTTGACCCTCTTTCATTCATTGATGTGAATGCATGATATTCAAACAGCTTTTAAATGGAGAGTATATAGTATTTTATTTTTCTATTTGCATAGTTTATGTTGCCATTTACATAGTATACTTTTCATAACTTTTAAAAATTATTTTGTTTTCAGGTAATGAGCATGGTATCGGGATTTGCACCACTGATTTCTGCGGGTATTTTTTCAGCCACCCTATCTTCTGCATTAGCATCTCTTGTGAGTGCACCCAAGATCTTCCAGGTAAGCGTGGAAGCAAAACCATACTCTTTTAAAGAATAATTTAAATTAAGTTTTGCATTAAAATTTTTTGGAAGGGTACTCTGACATACTGCCATCAGGATTCGTACCAGTTGATATCAGTAGGTTGACCTAATATTTATTTACCTGTCGCTTAGGAAGGGGAAACTGTGTGTTACTGTTACTAAATGTAGCTAGACTATAAGTTATTTCAGATCTCATGTGTTTCTGATTAGTTTAGAGATTAATTGTGGTGTTACTAACATTACAATAATCTACAAACTCCTTTAGGCTTTTTTTGTTGCAAGTAACAGTGGAGCACATACAAAGATAAGATTAGTTCATTTCTCAAAGTAATCGCATGAAGGAGAGCTTTTAGCTGTGGAATCTTAATTGTCAGAGAATACACTGATTTTTGTGGTGTTCCTGAATGCATTTTGCTTTACCATCTTTTTAACCATTTAATCTTATTCTTGGTCTTGTAAGTTCTCTTTAATTGGGTAAAACTTTAGTGTCCTCTAATTACCATCTTTTCCACAAGTTCAGTAGGGAGTCAAATGTAGAAGGGATTTTATTACAGAATAGAAGCACAAATATTGATGCAGAGAACTAGTTTATACATTGAGCAAACTTTCCACTTTTCTCAGAAAACAGTCTCTAAAAAAAGACCCTTCGTCGTTGTAAGACACTGGTAGAATAAAACAGTCAATAACTTACAGAAGAGTAAAGTTTGTTCTTACAGATAGAAATTACTGAACTATAGAATATCGAAAATACAAAACATCAAGATGCAAAGAAAATGTAATTAGTATGTGGTGGCTTCAGGGAGATAATACACAGTGGAAAACAGCTTTAGTAGGCATTAACGATGTGAATAAAATGCATACTGACTTGTGAATTTCATTTTTTCTTAGGCTTTGTGCAAGGACAACATTTATCCAGGATTTCAGATGTTTGCTAAAGGCTATGGGAAAAACAATGAACCACTGAGAGGATATCTTCTAACATTTTTAATTGCTCTTGGTTTCATATTAATTGGTTAGTTTGAAATTATAATGAATCTCAGTATCTTTTGTCCTTTACAGAGCTTTCTATCCCACATCAGGACTTGATGACAGTGTCCTAGAGATCTGATGCAAAGCTTAATTCTAAGCGAGCATTCTAAATCTGTTTATTTTGAGGGTTACTTATTCCTGTCTTCTAGATAGAGCTTTGTCTAAAACTGCAATACGTTTCAATTGAATTGTAGCAATACTGCACTTTTCTTAATAACCACAGGTATCTGTCTTTAGGTACTATCAATAAAAATGCATCTTTTGCTTGAGATAAATGTTATATCTTGTAAATCTGAAAGTTTATTTCAGAATTTTGGTAATTGCAGACAGCTTCAGTAAATGGCAAACTTGTATGAACAATACTTCTTAAAGTTGTGTTTTTCTGTTAAATTACAAACAGTAGAGATGAGTGCTGGTGTGGTTAAAGGTAAAGATAGCCTAGGTAGAATTACATGTGTTCTGTGTAGATGGCAGACTAATTGTGCTGTGTCCATTCATGAGTCTTGTACCAAGTGCTTTTAGACTTTTTTTCCTGGTTTATTATTTCATCCTTCCACCAAGTCTGCTTAAGGCATGGGTATACCCATGATGTCTTTTCTGCAGCATTCTGACTAGAGGCTTGCTTCCAGGAAGTAGAAACTTGCGGACTATCACAGCATATTCTGCATTTTGGTCCCTTTTTTGTGATAGTACACATATAAATGTTTTGTACCATGCTACCACAGTAAAGGGAGAGAATTATGTTCTTCCATCTCTTTCATGAAAGAGGGTGTACTCGTCATTGTTGTGATGATAATGGTCTGTGATAATGCACTATACTAGTACCATTGATGCAACTTTTCGTTGAAAATGCAGGCAGATGAACATGTTTGTCACATTGCTCACACTAATTTTGCCTGCTGTTGCCATTCACAATAGTTGATTGTCTCTTGAACTTACTAGTATATTGTTCTTTGCTGTTAGAGAATTGAGCTAGAGACATACTGGAGATGTGTTAATGCTGCATTTACTTTGACATTCCTCGGAACCCAGGGTACAGCGGGTTGATCAAGCCGTGGTGGGAAAGAAATTTTCTCAATTAATTATTTTGAGAAAGTATGTAGTGCTTCAAAAGTGGCAGTCCTGGAACACTTGGTAGTGTAGAAGAATGTTTATATTTTTAAAACTGAAAGTTACACTTCGTGATAATTAGAAGATAACCTAGTAAAGAGACTATTAAGATAACAGGTCAGTCTGTTGAACTGAAAGGACAAGCTGCTGCTTCTTAAAGTACATCAGACAATAAGATTGTGGCAGAATTTTTACTTTGGACTCTCTGAAGTAATGGGATGATACGTTTCATAAGATGTTTTGTTTTTTGTTTTACAGCTGAACTGAATGTCATTGCTCCAATTATATCTAACTTCTTCTTGGCCTCATATGCCTTGATTAACTTTTCTGTATTCCATGCTTCTCTTGCAAAATCTCCAGGTAGGAACTACATTTTGGGGTGGGAGTTCAGCCTACAGTTTCTCTACGCATAAATACAACTTAAAAGTTATGAATTAATGTTTAGTTTAATTTAGTTACTAAATATCTATGTGACTGTCTTGGCACATTTGAATTACAGGCATAATATGCTGTGTACTTGTGTATTCTGAAATTTTGAGGACTGAGTGATCCAGTAGAACTTGGGAAGGACTAATTTTGTCATCTTAACTGAGGGAACACAAGATAATTCAGTTTTTATTCAGAAAGTCTTGAAGAAAGTCTTGTTGCTAATTTAGGATCTGGCATTCAAGAACCACCCTTTTGTCATCTTTGGATTTCTCTGTTAATACGTTTCATCTTCCAAGCTAGAAGAAACTGGCAGGTGGTCTTTATTTTGTACGTTACTCAAACTGTCACACATTCACGTGCAACATGATACAGATCACTAGGGAAGTGAAAGAGGAATAGCGCCTTCCTTCTCTTGGGGTAGTGATTAAATTAATTTCCCCCCTCTTTTTATCCTCTGAATTATATTCTTACCAGGTTGGCGCCCTGCTTTCAAATACTACAATATGTGGATTTCTCTTGTTGGAGCTATTCTGTGCTGCATTGTGATGTTTGTCATCAATTGGTGGGCAGCACTTCTAACATATGTCATAGTCCTTGGACTGTACATTTATGTCACTTACAAGAAACCGGGTATGTATAGGGGCTGCTTTTGATTGCATTGGTGGGAAGAGGGATGTAGAAGAAGGGAAAAAATTATGGCCTTTAGGGGAAAATAAAAAAGAGAACTTACTTCCATTTGGCCAACTAGTTCAAACTTCTGTTTCAGGCTTTTTAGTTGTAATGAAATGTAATTATTTCTCTATAGTCACTGCTGTTATTCTCCCTACTCCCAGATTACCAAGATGCATGCCTTGCACTTAGACATAAATATTTGAATGAAAATTGGAGGAAAAGGTGCATATGGGAAGAGCTTGGGTCGAAGCAACAAAGGCACTAAGATAGGAAGTGAAGAGGATGCTCCCTTAACTTTCCAATTTGAAAACCGATTTGAGTAGTGGTGTTTTTTTCAGTAAACAATTCCTCTAGCTATGCACAACAGTTTATACACTTTCTTCCTTCTAACAGCACTGTGCAAGATGGAGCAGCACTAAATTAAAAAGTGTTCCAGAAGCTGAAAATAGGGAAAACCCTACATCTTGGGCTATGAACATTATGAAGTGCTTGGATGATAAATTCATTATAGCTATCAATAGATGTATATGGGAACAAATCGAGAGGATACTGGGATCTTTGCTTTCATTTCCTTATAGCGATATAAAAGGAACTGCTTAATCTAATAGTTTCTCACTGAAAGTATTTATTAGGCAATGTTTTGAGATTACCTTTTTCTTTGATATAAAATAAGTAATCATGGCGGTTTTTTTCTGGTGTTATTTTTTTGACTCTTAAGTTGTCAAAATCCTGGCTGTGTTGGGGAAAAAACTTATTTCTTTCTTCCTATAATTGTAAAATACCAAACTTGTTTGCTAGAACTTCTACAAAAATATTATTTTTAAATAGAATTGCCTGTTTAGTGGTAGGGTTTGTTGACTAGCATTTTGTAGAATGTACCAAGATGTAGCTTAAATCTTTGTTTTCAGTTAGTATTCAACAGTGTGATCATGTGGGTTTACAATGAAAAGCTTTAGATAAAATACTGGAACCTCCAATCTTTCAACAGATGTGAACTGGGGATCTTCAACACAAGCTTTGACTTACTTGAATGCACTACAGCATTCTATTCGTCTCTCAGGAGTGGAAGATCATGTGAAAAACTTTAGGTAACAGTTAATATTAAAGACATAAAAATTTAATTCTATGTATTCAGTAGGGTACTGTCACAGTGTTTGCTGTTGTGGTTTCCATTAAATGCCTGTTCATCTAGTCTGGTTTATAATAACTTTGAATTTCACTGCCATGGACATCCTCTGTAAATATTTACGTTAGCATTACATTTTAGAAACAAGTTCATAGATGACGGCTGCTTATTATTAAGAGGCCTCATGGTTTGCATTGTGAACTGAGATTTGCATAGCTCTTTGAAACAGAATTGGAAGATAATGCTCCAAACTCTTAATGAGCCTTCAGTCCACATACTTGGGATAGAACTGTTTTAACCTATAATCCCCCAATGTGTTCTCCCATTGCACTTCAGTAGTGGCAGATAAGCTTACATGAGTGTTATTTTACAAAAGTGAAGAAGAGAACTGATTTGTAGTCTGCCACCATGACTACTCAGGAAGGTCCTACTCAAGGAGGCAGTTGTCTGTAGTATTTATGCCACTTTTCTGGAAGAAGCTATTGTAGAAGAAAGGTGCTTCAAAAATTTTTTTAAAGAAAGTATTGACTTAAACTAATTCCTAAAAATAGTTAGAATCATATATTGAATGTGATTTTACCATGTGGTCTTGCCCAATCCCTGACTCAACTGACTCACCATAGATCCAGCTGCAAAGTCAGATCTAACTTTAATGTTACATCAGATTGCTCAGTGCCATATCCAGTCAAGCGTTGAGTATTTTCAAGGATGGTGTTCTGTTGACCTGTCTCTTTTCAAACAGAGCTGTTCCCTCCTACATGCTGCCTATGGCCAGCACAGGATTTATGGTGTTGACACTTAATCTAGCAAATCTCTGTCATCCCTTGCAGCTGTAAGAAGTGTATTATTGTGTTATGCTTGTTGTAGTAGCAAGAGAATCTAGCTAATGAAATCTTCTGTTGTCTTCTGTTGTGTACAAAGGGCGGCTTTGTGTACTTAATAAGGACTGAGTTTAGGGAGAGAATTTTGATATAGGTGCCATTCTCTGAAGTTAAGTTCGGCATGCAGAACATTGCAGCAACACAGTTTTTCTAAGGAAAGTTCTATGGTAGTTCCTGTGAGTTGGGAAAATACTACAATTCTGGCCCTTAGCCTTTCTTGGAAATGACTATGTTTTCTTGAAGAAGTACAGGATAGGTATGTAGAATGAGTATGTTGCATGTATACAGACAGTTGAAATTATATCTATCAAGAAATCATGCTAGGTACCAGCACAGACTCCATGAATACAACAGTAAAACTAAATTATGAATGTGTTAATATGAGAATTAATGGGCTTTCCACTTCCAAACTGAAAAAAAGTTGGCTGTTGCAGTAACTTCAAGTTTAATTATGAAACAGCTCTTCTTTCTGAAGTCCTAAATCCTAATGTCTCATTGAAATCCCTGGTTTGCTTACAAACATTGTATTACCCGTTACATCAAGCTGTATTGTTAACAGGAAAAAACAGTCTACATCCAGAAATTTCTTTAAACTTTCTTTAAAGCAATCTAAAGCCTGGCATTAAATAATTGGCAATACCTAACTGTAATTAGTGTTGCAACTTCACTTCTGTCTACTCTAAGTCTATTTTGGGTTGCAAACTTTGATGTAGAAACAAGGATTTTAGTTACCAAGTATAACTTTCTGCTTGTGCTGATACAGTAAATGAATGCTCTGCTGCTCAGTATGTATTTAGGATTGCACTGTGGAAGTACTTCAGCTCTTTTGTTTGGGAAGCTAGTATATAGCTTTCAGAGTTTTAAACTTCTTTTTTATCCTAAGTACATATAGATGCCAGTTTTAAGCACAGTGTCTTTAGAAGAACTGGTTTTGACCTGATACTGGTTTTGAAACTATGGCCAAAATTTTTTTGATTACTAGATACATTCTAAAACAGAGCAGTTAACTATCTATCTATCTATCTATCTATCTATCTATCTATCTATCTATCTATCTATCTATTTATATTATAAGTTTGCAGAGAATGCCAGGTTGGGAGTGTTGATTTGCTTGAGTGTGGAAGGCTTTAGATGGGAAATCTGGATGGGCTGGATCGCTGAGCTGAGACCAACTGTATAAGGTTCATCATGAGTCCTGCACTTGGACAGCAACAACCCCATGCAACGCTATGGGCTTTGGGACAAGTGCCTGGAAAGCTGAGTGGAGGAAAAGGACCTGGGAGTGTTGGTCAATGGCCAGCTGAATATGAGTCACCAGTGTACCCACATGGCCAAGAAGGCCAATGCCATCCTGGCCTGCATCAGGAACAATGTAGCCAGCAGTACTAGGGAAGTGATTGTCCCCTCGTACTTGGCACTGGTGCGGCTGCACCTTGAATACTGTGTTCAGTTTTGGGCCCCTCACTACAAGAAAGATATTGCAGTGCTGGAGCATGTCCAGAGAAGGACAACAAAGATGATGAACCATCTGGAGCACAAGTTCTGTGAGGAACGGCTGAGAGGACTGGGGTTGTTGAGCCTGGAGAAAAGGAGGCTCAGGGGACACTTAGTTGCTCTCTACAACTACCTGAAAGGAGGTTGCAGAGAGGTGGGGGTTGGTCTCTTCTCTCAAGTTACGAGTGATAGGACAAGAGGAAATGGCCTCAAGTTGTGCCAGGGAAGGTTTGGATTGGATATTAGGAAAAACTTCTTCACTGAAAGGGTTGTCAGGCATTGGAACGGGCCGCCTAGGGAGGTGGTTGAGTCACCATTCCTGGAGGTATTTGAGAGAATTGTAGATGTGGTGCTTAGGGACATGTTTTAGCAGTGTACTTGGCAGAGCTAGGTTAATAATTGGCCTCGATCTTTTATTTTTAGGTCTTTTCTGATCTACAAGATTGATTCTGTGATTCTTTTCTGTGAGTGTAGTATGGAAAATTAACTGGAGTTGCTATACAGATTGAGACAGATGACTTTAGGTGTTTCTTATGATACAAAAAATTAACTCCTGAAATGAATGCTAACCCTGGACAGTTCATATTTTAAAATTTATTAGAAAGTTGTCTAGAATAACTTACTTGCAGTTCTGTGGCTCTGCCTTCTGAATTATAGTAACTGGAAAAAAAAACCCAAACACAATTCCGGTTTTCCTGTTGGACAAATAAGAATCTAAGTTAGAAAATGCAAAGGGATGTGACTTATAAACGGGGGAAGACACTCATCCCTCTGACCTAGTGTTGTCCAAAATCTGTTCCTGGTATTTTTAAATGCCTAAATTTTCAGATTTACTGGGATCACTAAGTTTGGAAGCAATTAATCATAGGTCTGCTGATAGGTGTGGAAAAATTGATCTTTACTTAATTTAACATAGTCTTGTAGAAATAGAAGAAGTTACTACCTCTTCAGTGGCAATTATGTTCTTAAGGCCAATATTTGGGAAAAACTTTCTGCTGTTAATAAACAAACACCCCATAGCTCCTGATAAAATTAATTCCAACTTTTTTTTCCTTATCTATTCACAATTTTAGACCTCAGTGCTTAATTATGACAGGTGCTCCAAATGCACGTCCAGCTTTGCTTCACCTTGTCCATGCTTTCACCAAGAATGTGGGCTTGATGATCTGTGGCCATGTACACATGGTAAGTCTATTCTATCTTTAAAGTTACCTTGTTTTTTTTCAGGTTTTTTTTTGGTGTGGGTGGGTTTTTTCACCTGCTTGATTTTTGTTTGTGATTCCTGTGTGTGTGTTTTTTGTTTTGTTTTTGTTTGTTTGTTTAGTGAAAACATCATCATACATTAAGAAGTGCAAAAAGAGAAGAGATGTATGGGTCATTACTATTTCAGTTAGTTATACTACTAGGTATAGGGTAAACCTGGCGAAATTAGTAGCTTTGATCATTTGATGCCTAAATACTGAGGAAGCTTTGTAGGAATAAAGCAAATGTTGGATTACAGCTTGGGTCTCTTTCTGGCCTTGTGTCACACACTCTCATGTACTTTCTCATGCTTGGGATAGAGCATTTGGTCAAAATGATGTGCGGTATACAGCCAGATTTCCTCTCAGTGTTACTGTTTCAGGGAGATTGTTTCCTGTGTAAATTTCTTGCAAAGTACAGTTTAAAATAAACCTACTTGAGAAGTAAATTCAATATCCGTTTAGCCAATAGTTAAAAATTGCTCTTAATCTTTCAATCAGTTTTTAATTACTTCAGTTACCATATTTATTTCATTGGCAGGTGAAACAATAATGTGAGCAGATGTTTCATTTCCTGTTCCCTTTCTTCCCAGCCTGTAGTATTTCACTAACTTTCACTGGTTTTTGGTCAGAGTTCGAGCTGTGGGGTCTTTTGGGATAGGGTGTGTGTGAGAGCTCTTCTGCAAGTTCATAATTTCAATAGTTCTTACTGCTTTAAAAAAAGAAAAAAATAAAAGTATCTTCTGTGGCAGACCTATAGAGGTTTTATGTTGGGGTAGGAAGCAAACTTCAGGTAACTAACTGTTCTTCAAAGTCATGCTTGCCATGAGTTGTCTTAACTCAGAAGGTGGCTGTCATACTGTAATCTGTACCAAAACCTTAGTTAGCTACAGAGAGGCTGTTGCCTCTCTGATAAACATCAGTAAATATGTTTTAGCACATTAAGGTTGTGCAGTTTAGCTTCATATTTTAAGTTCAAACTTTTTTCTGTCACATCACTAAGAACTTTTAAGCAAGTGTAATTTTAAATACAAAGATTGATTACTCTTAAGTATGTTTAAATTTACCACGCTTACTAAGTATGACTGGCTTCTGATCTAATGAACAGGTAAGAGCAAATCAAGTTAATGCGATCCTCAGAATATACGTTTTGTTAAGCAAATATTGACCAGTCTTGGCTTGGAAACTATAATACTTTTAATCCATCTATACAAACTTAAAATTGAAGTGAGTGCAAAGGGCAGGATCTAAGTAATACAAGAGGGGTAAGATATCCCATATGGAATTGCTGCCACTCAAAAGTAGGTCTCTAGTGAAAAGAAAAAGATTGTGTCATCCTTGTAGGAAGGCAATTCTGATTAGAGATTTTCTGGGGGTGTATCCTATCTCTATTTAAAATTGCTTTCCCACAAGGGTGATGCTACCTTATTCTTCACAAACTGACTATTTGGTCAGAGTCTGTATCATTTTTCAAACTGTATAGTTTTGCAAAAACTGGGCTACTGTGTTTTTTATTATACCTCGTTCTGTATTCTGCATTTTTATGTCTAGGAGGAAAACAACTATTTGTCCTGATGGAAGTAATAAAAGTAAAGCATTTAATGGGCGGTGACTTTGACTGTAGCTTAAACTCACAGAAGCGAGACTACTGTGTCATAGGCTTTTTGTTCATGATTATGTACACAGAGGCACACTTGTACTGCTTGAAACGAATATTCCCATAAAGCCTAATATTGTCATCCTATATCTGTGTATGTTTCATTACAAAGCCCTTTCCTTTAAAAAAAAATTGCGTTGTGCCTTGGAGGACAAACTTGTGCCACCTGCTGGGGAAGCAGGTTGTGCTCTGCAGAAATAAGATTGCTAAAGCTTGAGCAGCCCTTTTCCTGAAAGTGAGAATCTACTCTGCTCTTAGGTGGTGATAATGCCTGCTATTTTATTGGTTTGAGATTTTTTGATAGTGTGGAAGCATGATTTGAGGTTCTTCAAGTTTGAATCAGATTCCAGCAGTGAAATTAAAAAAAGAAGTTGTGTGTGGAGACCTTTGTTACTACTCACATTCATAATTCTTGTTCCCTCTCCTCTTTTTATTCCCTTATTTTCAAAAGGGTCCTCGGAGGCAAGCCATGAAGGAACTATCAACTGATTTGGCTAAATATCAGCGATGGTTAATTAAAAACAAAATGAAGGCTTTCTATGCACCAGTGCATGCAGAGGATTTGAGGGATGGAGGACAATACTTAATGCAGGTACACCTCTCAAATATTTTTGGTTTAAGTACTGAAGATGAATCTAAAAATTCAAAGTGTTTTTATATTTCAAAGTATTTTCAGTTTACAAAGTTATCTTAAAACCTTGAAAACCACTTTGGTTTCTGCTTAAGAAAATAACAGAACCCTTAAATGTTTCAATCGTATATTTTTTAAAAAGTATTTTTGGTTCTCATTAGGCTGCTGGTCTGGGTAGAATGAGACCTAACACCCTTGTGATTGGATTTAAGAAAAACTGGAGACAAGGTGACATGAGAGATGTTGAAACCTATATAAATTTATTTCAGTAAGTACAAAATGCAGAGATGTAGCTCTTACGTTCCTGTTTAGTGCATTTGCTAATAAGTCAAGATGATCTTAGTTGTATGAATTCTCTTTCAGGTGACTCAGACTCCCCATATTGCTGTTCCAGGAGTTTTCAATACCCTGGCTTTTTTCTGATATGGAAATCATTAAGTCATTATAGTTTAAACAAGTTAGATTTCTATATAATAACTCTTTCTGCATACAGAAAGAGTTGTGACAGAGGTCTGGGGTTTAAGACTCACTGTATTTAGGGGTGGAACTAGTGTCTTATGTGCCAGTCTACTGGAAGTCTATTTAAAGCATAGTTTGTATTGAGAGCAGGGGTTTTCCTGTACTTGTGTACAGATTGTGTTGTAAGGAATGAATCGACTCTTATGCTGAAATCCCATCTTCCTTAAACTTTGCTCTTATATACAAGAAGTATTTTACTTCCAAGATACACAGCACTGACACCCAAATTAATGGGAAAGGAAGTCCCAATATTATTTGGCAGTACTGAAAGGCGAACCAGTTCTGCTTGAAAAATTTAGTAGAACAAGTTGTGCTGCAAACATTTAAGAAAACCAAAACTTGTTTCTGGGACTTACACAAAGGGGGTTTTATTTTCCTTATGTGCTACTTAACCCACTTCATTTGTGCTTTACATTTCTCATTTACTGTGCATTTAAAAGAAAGAGAGGATGGGATATTACAAACAGAGATGAGAAAAGGAGAAAAAGTCATACCTTCCCACCCTCCTAGCTCCTTAAAAGAAAAGCAGGAGCACCAAATGCAGTGAAAAATAAGGAAACGTTGGTTAGTTCTTGTTTTTTCTTCTTTCCTGTTTTATTTTGGAATGGCTTTTGCTGGAAGGTCTGTCAAGACCAACAAGTCGTGTGTTTCTCCACATCCCAAAAGAGAAACCTCAGGAGGTAATAACTTTAGGTCAAGTGTATTTCTGGAAAATCTCTGGAAAATTGAAAGTTTCTGAAGCATACAATAGAAACACATCTAATCTGTACAATTTTAACAAATTAAATAATTAATTTAAAATTTTCACTAATGGACAAATCATTTTCTTAAATTAACCTCAATTTTTCATTTATTATAGAGTATGTTGATACTTTGAACACTTCTAATCAAGTCTTACTACTTCTAAAGAGAAGGGTTTAGTGAGCAGAAAAAATCTTGAGAAATTTACATCTGTGGAAATGACATGGGAGGGAGTTTCCTGATTTATGGTTGTTTGTAAGGAGAAATTTATATTGAAAGGACTGATAATTAATGACTAATGCTAACTGTATGCTATGGTTACATGCATGTTTTTCCTTCTTATATCTTGGGGCATGTATTTGTCCTTCATTTTATTCCACTTCTACTCAGCCCTTTATTCAGGCTTTTTGCTTGTTTCTACAATAATGAAGTTTCCCCTCTTACTCTAGTTTTTAAAGAAGTGAGTTCCTTCTTCATTGAGTATAATGGAAGTAGGCTCATTCTAGCAAACTTACAGCCAATTTGATTCTAAATTATGACTTTGTGGGTGTTCTTAATACCCAAATGTTTTGGAATGACGTAGGAAATTTTCAGTTCTCAGATCAAGGAGGTCTACTCAAATTCCTTTATTGATGGGAGAGATAAAAATTGAGATTTCTCTGTGTATCTTGTCTTCATCTATGTAGAGCTTGATGGACCTGTTTATATTACTTTTATTTAACTGCTCTTTATTTAGGGGAAAGAGGGAGGAGAGGGAATGGATATCCTTTCTTTGTGTTACTTTTCTGGGCATGCTGTTCAGTCACTGATACACCTGAAAGTTTGGAATTGAAACTGGAATTGTAATACAAATTTATGATTTGGGAGTTTAAATGGCAGTGTTGAATTACTAGAATTTTTTCAAAGAGGGTCTGTAAAGTAGGTCCTTTGGGAAAGGAAAAAGTTGTAAAATAGGTTGAAGGAGGCGATTCTCCCCTCTCTGCTCTCACGAGATCCCACCTGGAATACTGCATCCAGCTCTGGGGCCTTCAACATAAGAAGGATATCGACCAGTTGGAGAGAGTCCAGGGGAGGGCTGTGAAGATGATCAGAGGGCTGGAGCACCTCTGCTATGAAGAAAGGCTGAAACCATTGGGCTTGAAGAGAAGGCTCTGGGGAAACCTTATAGCAGCCATCCACTACCTGAAGTGGCCTACAAGAAAGCTGGGAGGGGACTTTTTACAAGGGCCTGTAGTGACAGGACAAGGGTTAATGGGTTTAAATTGAAAGAGGGGAGATTTAAATAATGAGTTTAAATTGAAAGAGAGGAGATTTAGATTAGATGTCAGGGAGATATTTTTCACTGGGAGGGTGGTGAGGCACTGGAACAGGTTGCCCAGGGAGGTTGTGGATGCCCCATCCTTTGCTGTCTTCAGGCCAGGCTGGATGAGGCTTTGAGCAACCTGGTCTAGTGGAGGGTGTCCCTGCCCATGGCAGGGGGGTTGGAACTAGATGGTATTTAAGGTCCCTTCCAACCCAAAACATTCCATGATTCTATGATATTTTTGTTACTTTTGTTTAGTGATGCCTTTGATGTCCAGTATGGTGTAGTTGTCATCCGCCTAAAGGAGGGGCTGGATATTTCTCACCTTCAGGGCCAAGGTAAGATTTATATTGTTTCATCTGGTGAATAGCTGTTCTAATTCCCTTTTAATACTGCTTTCTGAAAAATAATAAATGAAGATAAGTTATTAAAAAAAAAAAAGCCACCACTCTTCTTGTAGAATAAAAGTCACAGAGATTACCAGGTCTGAAATACAAAATACGAATAACTCATGTTCACCAACAGAAATTTGATTTTTCTGTGTGTTTCAGCTTTTCTGTATTTGTAAGCTGTATGTAGTTGCTTTCCAAGGATTTACTATTTTACTAAAACAAATTATAGAGGCTGCCAGATTGTTATCAAGTATTTAGTACTCAAGCCTAGAAATCAAGAAAAAAACCAGATGTGGCATTATTCAAGTATGCTGTGGGTCTGGTGTGGGTTGCCAACCCCTACACACACTAGTTTGGAGACCTTAGGAGTAGCCTTTACTAAGTTTGGAAAGGTTTTCTATTTTCCGTGTAGAAGACTTGGTTATGCTTTGTAGGTAGTGGTCTTACACTACATGCTGCAATTTTGGTTAGATTTCAAGCAGAATAATGAGAGAGACCTGAGCATTGGTAACAACTGCCTACTGAATTGGTAATGTCCAGTTTGTAGCTTGATCCATACAATGTTGCTACTGTGAGAAAGAATACTTGTGACACAAGCTCTGTAGGGCTTTCAGAACAATCCTGAAAGAGGTTGTTCTTTCAATAAAACAATGTGAATATCTTAAGATTTGGAGAGAGACAGCCTGGCAGTGTGTGCAAGATGGCAGTTGATTGTGAGAAACAGCAAGGAGTGAACTTGCAGTGTGAAAACAACACTGCTAAGAAGACTGGGAAATACAACACAGAGGTGTCAGAAGAGAGTTGTAGTGTGCACTGGGGTCTGAGTTTCCTTTAGCTCTGACAGCTACCAACTCACTCCACTGAAGCAAAACCTGGAAAAAAACTTGACTGTGAGACATACGTAGTTGGTCTGGTCTAAGGCTCCTCTTCCTCTTGGAGTTAGAGTGGAAATGCAAAATGTTTCACCAAGTAATTTTTTTGTCCTGGTTTTACTTTCTCAGTATTAGCTTGCTCTGTCTGATGTTTAGCCAGTGGTAATGCAGTCAACACTCAAAATCTGAGAAGGAAGTAGCAGGAAATTACAGCTTTGCTCAAAGAACAAGCCTCTATGCTCAGAAGCAGTTCATAAAAGATTTTTCTGGTTCAGTTCCCCCCCCGCCCTTTGCTATAGCATAACAGTTGCAGTGCAGTTTAACCAACTGTGAACCATCTAAGTATAGTCACATAGCTCTGTTGTTACCATTTGGAACAATTAATTGGTTTATAATGTGTTTCTTTGCTTTCTCAAAGAAGAGTTACTGTCATCCCAAGAAAAATCTCCATGTGCCAAGGATGTCATTGTGAAAGTGGATTATAGCAAGAAAGCTGAAACAGACACTTGTGTAGCTTTTGCTCCATCATCTAGTGAAAGAACTCCCACTCTACATAAAGGTAATTAGCATTGATATCCGAGTTTTCACTTTCTCACTCTCTCTCTCATTCCCTCTTCAGTTCCTCTCTCCACTTACCAAGGAATTATTTAAAGGATTTTTGTGTCTGTGGAACAGAAATGTGTCATGCTTTTCTAGCCATTGAAATCTAATCAGGACTAATAAGTACTTTGCTTCAGAGCTTACCAGTGTGTAAAAAATATTTCATGTGTAGTCCCCTAAATAAAACAGGTGGTAAGCAATGACCTGCAATGGATTTTCTTTGTTAATGAGTTTGACAGGCATTAAAAACTGTTTGAGAATCATGCCACACGTCTGCGTATTAAGTGTGATCTGAATGCTGCTAGATTTTTGAAGGCTTTTTCACCTTAGACTAGATTATTATATGCATGTTAACAAACATAAATTATTCTGGATACTTTGACATGACAATGACCAACTTTTCTTTTTAAAGTAAAAGCTTGGAGTGACTTAATAGTTAAGTGAGCAACATGATTCATGTTTGTTTGTTGGGTTTTTTTTTAAAGTACAAGTATCAGTATCTGGTAGACTGCATTTGTGTACTTTTCTTTGTATGGAAATACATTTATTTCTACATCTTTATTTTCTAGTTTTTGGTTTTTTACTTACACTAGCAGTGCTTTCATTAACATCACACAGGATATTAACCTTTTTATTTTGTATCTTTAAAAATCTTCCAGAGGAGGACGAGGATGGAAAGACTCCAACACAACCACTGTTGAAAAAAGGCAGGCATTTTCCACCTTTTTGTGTTAAATCATTCTTTTACATTGTTAATTTCAGTTTTCCTTTTGTATTCCTTTCTACACATATATATGAGAGAGAAGAAAATATCAACCATGCAATGTTAATTTATTTCTTCATATCTTGTTGTAATGTGCTTCGTCTTTAGGGATTAGGCTATAGAAAAATGTAACTGTGGAAATTGCCAGATCAAATTGCTACTGAGAAAGGATTGTGCATGTGTCTAAGATATGAATGTTGGATATATATAATTTTTTTAACTTTTGTTCCTAAATAGCATTTGAAATGTATTCAGGAGCTTGCTTAGTACTTTGTGTCTCAGGTAACTGTCTGGGTCCTTACTTAATTTAGAAGTAAGGGAAATACTATCTAATGGTATAGTGGGAGTGCTTCATCAGTCTATTCAGTAGACCTTCTCCAACAGTTGTTGCTCTGTTACTTGGAATTACTCAATAACTTGCAAATAAAGGCATAATATAGCCACTCTGTGAGATTAACATCTAAACATCTGAAGTAATGCAAAGTAGACATTCAAATAAACAGCATTGAGCAGTTTTCAGTTGGTTTATGTCAGACTTTTTCAGTTACACAAATATATTTGCCTTAACTAAGATTCATCTAACTTCTTTGACATTTTCTTAGTAATTTCAGCAGCTAGAAGCTGTTGTGTTTTAATAACAGAATGTGAGAGTACATCTTAAAGCACAAGATGGCAGTTTGGAAGAAGTCCCAGTATGCAATAAAGTAGTATATTCATGTAAATCAGTCACAGATGTACTCTGAAAATGCCTAATAAAACAAGGACTGAAATGAATATAAAAATTCTGGCTCTTGTTCAAGCTAAGTTTTTAATTAAGGAAAAGGGGCTAGTTTTAAAATACTTACCTGTATTAATCTAATTGAAAAAGCCATTATTGTCTTGTTCTCAGCAAATGTAATAATGATCTTAGTCAAAATAATTTAAATTATGCTTCACAGACTTGCACATGCATAACAGTACTTGATGCAAAAGATACCCTTCCAGTACGCAGAAGTAGCTTGTATTTTCATCACCTGCTTAAAGAAAAAAGTATTTAAAGGAAAAAAAAGGTACCTAAGACATGGTATTTACTTGTAAATGAGTAGCTACCTGATTTTAGGGAAGTTTTATCATCTGAAAGGGGTAGTAACAGTGTATGACTAATGCTCTGAAGTATGTTTGCAAGGTTACTTGAAATTATCCAGGCAGATCCATTACAGATCCTTTATTTGGCAGCTGTCTGCTACATGACTTAGAGATTTAAATCTTTAACTGCTGCAGTTACTAGTTTGCACATGCCTTAGGGAGTCAGCTCAGTTTATATCCATTCACTCGAAATTTGGAGACAGGTTTGGGAGGGGAGGAAACAATTTATTTTTCTTTTAACTTAGAGATATCACAAAATATTAAGAAGTTGCATTTGATGAATTTCAGGGTGATTAAGGAAAGTACTTAAAAATGAAATTTCATCATACTTTCTTCCAGATTCAAAGAGCCCATCTTCTCCTTTAAACTTGGCTGACCAAAGACTTCTTGATGCTAGTACTCAATTTCAGAAGAAACAAGGCAAAAGCAACATTGATGTCTGGTGGCTTTTTGATGATGGAGGTAATGTGCTTTTTACTTCAAAAACAAATGGCAAAAAAAAATTACTGAAGTGATTTTTGAATTAATTATTAATAGATATCTTTCAGTCAGCTCATACAGAGATTACAAATTTGTACGATTAAATAACATGATGCTGTGTTTTCTGAATCATTCCCAAATTTTGTTCAAAATGCAGGTTTGACACTGTTGATTCCATATCTTCTTACAACCAAGAAGAAGTGGAAAGACTGTAAGATCAGAGTGTTTATTGGTGGAAAAATAAACAGGATTGATCATGACAGAAGAGCGTAAGTTTACCTTTAAAAATTTCATTTCAAATGCTTATAAAGCATGTTACATGGTAGATGACTTTCTCATCCTAGTAGCCTTCTCTCAGTTCTTTGGTTGAGGTATAATCATATTCTGTTCCCTTTCTCCAAAAGCAGTTCCGTTTCCCCCAGACTGTATTGTATGAGATAGCTCAGGTTAAACAAATTTTTCTGCAGCATTGTCTGACACTTAACACTTTCTTTTTCAAATGTTTCCTGAGACTGTCATTAAAGAAGAGCTCTTTTCTTAGTTGTGTGGTTTTAAAATGTTTTTATTTTCAAAACCATGTTGATTTATAGCCGAATGCCTAGTCAACTTGATTTTTTTTTTTTTTTTTTCCCCGTATCCTATTCTTAAACTAGTGTTATTATTACCAAACACCTATCTGTTTACTGTGGGAAATAATAAAAATCTGATCATGCATAAAGGGTTATTTTTCTGATACAGGATGGCTACTTTGCTCAGCAAATTTCGGATAGACTTCTCGGATATTATGGTTCTTGGGGATATTAATACTAAGCCGAAGAAGGAAAAGTAAGTCTTAAAAACCCTCAGATTTTTGTGATAGTTGAATTCTTGATGTCTTTCACTAATTTCTTACTTCATTCTTTCCCACATAACTGTTTTGACAGAGTAGTTCCTATGACATGCAGTGATTCACGAAAATGTGGAAATAAATTGAGCAATAACTCCTACATACAAGAACAGAGAAATTTTTATTTTTTTAAAACTGTCCCTTAGGCTGTAATACTAAAATTTAGAAAAACACAGCTTAAAAAATCAGATTTGTCTAGCGCAATCTTCTTTAAAAAGGGAAATGTTCACAAAAATTTAAATTGTCTTAACTGGAGTCTTAGTTTAATGTAACAAAGATTGGTTTTCAAATAGCCTGTTATTTTTTCTTTTTTTTTTTAATTAAGCTTTTAATTTCAGTGGGAATGATCATACATGTGACATTTCTGATTTTCAAATTAAAAAAGTATTTGTAGATGGCTTTCAGTATAAGTGAAAGGTCTTAAAATATTATCATCCTTTCCCTTTAAGTCTTCTTTAGTATATTGAAGTTGTAAACTTATCTTTTACATGGATATGCATGTATTTGAATAATTTGACTTGTCAAATTAGGAAATACTGTTTTACAACTAGTGTGAATGGTAAATGCTGATATGCATTCTTTTGTATACTTTTTTAATCACTTTTGTTTAAATGTGTAGAATATCAACCAACTAAAATGGTAGGGTACTTCTGCACTCATGCTTTTGGATGTCTTTGCTCTTGGGTGCCTGCTGGTGTAACCTGTAAACTTGGCATTATACGATAGCTGTAAACTAAGTGGAGGAAGATGATTTATTTTTAAACTTTGCTGTGCTGTATAATAGAATATAGTTAATACTTCTCCTTTTTGTTCAGCCAAAACCACAGTAGATCACATTTAATTTTGTCCCTTTTGGGAAGGTCTCTACTAACTTGAGTAAAGCCCCCAAAGGATAGAAAAGAAGATGTTTTTTAGTAGTGTGGAGGTTTTATGGAGGGACAGGAACACTTCAGTTTAGAAAATGGGTATGGGGACTGAATTTAACTATACGGAAGCTTACACATTGCACATACTGATATTACAGTATATCCTAAAAGGTATTCCTTACTGCTTGTTGAACTTTCCACACTGTAATTTGAAACTACAGAAGATTGACAATACCTTGTCATATTTATAAAAAAAATTCAAAGAACATCAAATGTAGTTATTCCATTGCATGTTAAGGCATACGGTTTAGTATGTTTGGCTAAAAATTTTATTTTCCTCACGTTTTACACGCTGGGGCTATTCAAAGTTGAGTTACTTTCATGGCTTGGGGCAGCCTTTGTTTGCTGTTCATGTATCCTAATGTGCATGGAGAAAGTAGGATAGTGTAAGTTGATCTTTCTAGTAGAAATGAATACCTCTTTGATCTTCAGGAGGTTTTCTTTTGAAGTTCTTGCTACAGTTCAAGTAAATGCAAAGTAACCCCTCATATTCTAACAAGTGCAACAGGTAGAGGAAACAAGATGGCTGTGGTTATTTGCATTTGAATGGGGCTCTGGACTGTATTGGAAAGATTTAAAAGAAGCAAAATAAAAATACCAGAGCCACAATACTAATGGCACTAGCATGAGACTTGATCGCTACTTTTTTAGTGTCACGTGCATACTCCTCTCAAATTTAATTATGAAGAAGCTACTGCTACTATACATTTTCTAAGGCAGTACTTCTCAACTTTCAAACAATTATAGTAAAACTCTATCAAATGTGGTTAGGTTTTTTAACTGGCTAAAACTTTAAATTTAGTTGCACGATGAACAGCAAAAGCTCCCACAGATGTCCCTAATTGTTCGTTGAATTATAATGTGTGTGTATATAAATAGCTGATTTGATGTTCTAGCTTTAGTCAGCAGTGAGAAAAGATCAGTTCACTTAGTTTTATTACCATGTATAAATATACTTTCTGATAGCATGAGTCATTGCTGCCATACAGACTCATATCTGTATTAATGTGATTGTTCACTTAATCATTTCAGTATTGCAGCTTTTGAAGAAATGATAGAGCCCTTCCGACTTCATGAAGATGATAAAGAACAGGAAGTTGCAGAGAAAATGAAGGAGGATGAACCATGGAGGATAACAGATAATGAAATTGAGCTTTATAAAACAAAGGTTCTTTATTCTTTAGAGTGTTATAAGTTACTAAAGTTTTTTCTCCTACTGCATTTGAATGTGGATGTGATATCAATAAGTTCATGCTTGTTGTTCTTTCTCTTCCATAGGTGTTTTTATGAATAGCTCATACAAAGCACCATCAGAAAGTTAGATTTTAGATGGTGCTAAAAAAAAATAATTTTCTGCATTCAGGGGAGGAGGGGAGACCTAAACTGCTCTTCTACAGTATTTCAGCACTTAATTTAGAGTAATGCGGTCTATACATAGCTGTTTGTTTGGCTTTTTACCAAACTATTTTTTTTGCTTTGTTATTTTTAAATAACTTCATTGTTTCAGCAGTCACTAATCTGCAGGCAAACTAGACTTCAACTCATCTGAGAACCACAGAACTATAAGAAGTAGTTAACTCATGTCAACCAACTTTCTAGCAAACATTAAGAGAACTGAAAATTACTGAGAAAACTACCTTAGACATTAAGACAGGGCAGGGTAGTAAAAAAGGGAAGCCCATTATGGGTGTAGGCTTACCAAATGAAGATGAGGCTTCACTTCTGTAAGACCTGCTCACTATGAGTTTGTAGGATATAGTTAAAATAACCTTGAAGAAGAGCATAAGGAGCTCTTACTTCCAGGACCTATGGAGGATGACATCATTGTTAGATGAACTGTCTTAAATTTAGCTTTCACAGTACTTATCTTGTTTGCACATTTTTAAGCTTACTGCTTCCTTCTCTTCCAGCCTTACAACAATAGGTTTTTTGGAAGAGCGGACAATTTACCAAACTGAAGTGGAAGTACATGCTTTCTATAAATGACTCATACCAATTGATCATAATTGGTTTTCATTTCTCTTGATTAAACAAACTTTTTGTAGTTTTTTATAAAAGAATCTTCCTAACAAGTTTCATTTTAATTACAGACTTATCGCCAGATTAGGCTAAATGAGTTGCTGAAAGAACATTCAAGTACAGCTAATGTCATTGTCATGTAAGTAAATTATTTTTACTGTTATCCTAATTGATACAGAACTGTGATTTTTAAATATAAATTTATGTAAATACAGGTTAGGAAAAGGCCTGTGCCTTGACACTGAAGTATAGAAATATTGAAAGGAGGTTTCAGTGCTGAAAGTATGTACTAGAAGTATGGAGCTACTATACTGATGAATGAAAAATGGCCTGTGTAGTTCTATGCTTCTGATACGCTGCTTTAGGTGATCACCTCCACATTAGTAGTGAAGCTCAGGATTCTCACATTCCTTTCACACCTGCATGCCAACTATTCCCCTCCCTTTCAGGTCCTTCTTTTCTGTTCTTTTCTAGGAAATCTCTCTAGATAAAGTTAGGTCATCATCCTGCTGATGGATTTCCATGGAGTTACTCTTGAAGTAAACAAGCAGAATGCAGATTGTAGGTTTCTTCACTGTGTTGTTCTTTAGAAGCCTACTTCAAAGCTCCATGAAATAGTACTGCAGGTGAAGTTTGAGTAGAGCAAATAGACTTACAGTAGGGGTTTTTTTTCCAAATAAATGAGTATAGCATGTTTTGAAAGGATTGTGAGAAGGAATATTAGACTTGCACCAATTTGACATTGTAAGAAAAGGCTGTATTTTAAAATTTGTTATAGTCTTTAAAGTGTATCCAACTGAGGACAATTCTCCATGAAGCTATCTGAATACAAAGTAGAGGTAAGAGGCCAAAAATGAGGGCCAAATAGATGTAAAGGCCTGTGGTGCTTAAGATATGAACTCTCAATTCATTCACTGAATTGGGAGGGGGTAAAAACCATAAACAAACAAAAAACCCCACCCCAAACCCAGAAAATATTAGGAAATTTTACTTAATATCTATGTCTCTGCAGAATCATACTTTCTTTTTTATATGACAGGACTTGTACTCCACCAGGTTTTTTAATTGTTGAATGCTTTTTGTCTTTGTGAATTGTAGGAGTTTGCCAGTTGCACGAAAAGGTGCGGTTTCTAGTGCACTATACATGGCCTGGTTAGAAGCTCTTTCTAAAGATCTGCCACCAATTCTCCTTGTTCGTGGGAATCATCAGAGTGTTCTTACCTTCTATTCCTAAGAGAACGGAACATGGACAGCTATGATGAAATGATACTTCAGTGCCCAGGGGAGAGTGACTGACATGATCTATAGTTTATTAACATCACAAAGGCAAAAAGTGACTCTTCTTTCACTATTTCACTAACTTGAAAGCACACAAGGAAAGTCACTGTATTTCTAAAGTTGTGACATCTTCAATTTTATTCTGTATTTTCTGTAATTTAACCTTGCTTAATGGGAAAGGATTCCTTGTTAGACTGAAGAACAAGACAAGCTTTTTGTTTGCTATTTGAATAGCAGCAATAAAACGTTTTATTTTTGATCAAAGAAAGGATTATAGATTTATAAAAGCCTTTTAGCCTTGAGGTGCCTTCTGAAATCAACCAAATCTCATCCATACATCGTATTTTGTAAATTTATATAGAATGTCAAAATCTGCCTTCAACTAAGAGTTTAGATCAGACTTCCTTTAGTTTTTAGTTTCTTCCATATTACAATAAAAATGAATGCTGCTTTTCGGTCTTCCATTGAACTATTAGTTCTTAGTACTGTATGTTTTCTATTGTCAGAAAGTTTTTGGTTTTTTTACTATTACATCTGTTAGATTTAAAGGTGAGAATCGGGGCAGGTCAGCTGAAGTAAAACAAATTCCTGATGTTATTGTCAACACTTCATGCTACTAAATTTTGTAACAGTTAGAGTAAAAGCAGTTCTAGTAGCAGAGAGGATCCGTTTCTCAAATTTGACAGTGTGTACTACTTCAGTACTAGTCTGAGATACACCGCTAACATTAGCTACCTTGGCAAAGGATACTAGTCAATCTTTGCTCTGTAGCTCTAATATGAAACCAAATTTTATCTTACTGGCTGAGGCTTTTTATCTTACTACAAATCAGAAGAAAAGAGAAAGACCTGTCCTAGTTCTTGACCTATTATGTTTTGGTGTCACTTTCAACTTACTTTGAAAAAAAAAGGCTTGAATGGGGATAAGATAAGCAATGTGATGCTATCTAACAGAAAACAGTAAACACTATGTGGAATCTTGCTATCCAATATGAAATGTAAAAGCTAAAGTTCTCTCACATTTTTCAACAAATGGTTAAAAGGACCACTAATTACTAGCGGAGATGTTTTTAGGTCAATTCATTCAGTTGTCAGAAAATACTCAGGTTTGATCATCTAGTAATTTAGATCTATTCCATATTCATACTTCACACATTTTCTATGTTCAATAAAGAAACTGCCAGACTTGTGTGCTCTTTCATTGTATATTTTGAAAACTTCACAATTTAGTCTACTATGAACACCTGCACAAGAAATTTCACTTGAGCCTTTGTATAAGGGTTAGTAATGTGAACTGTTTTTTAAATTCCTAATATATTTTGAACAGAAAGGATTGCCTAAAAACATTTCACAAGCTTTTGGTATTAACATTGGACATGCTACTGAGTCAGGTTAACAGTGACTGAATGACTTTCATTTAAGGGTGCACAGAAAAGGTGTATTTTAATGCTAAACACAAGATCAAATTGAAATTTAACTATTCTGTTTGAAGGATGGAGCATAATCATTGTGTGGCAAGGTAGAGCTTCAAGTTGTGATTAAAGATAAAAATATTCTACACAGTGCAGTATGCACTGTTGTCAAGTTCTTAGTAAACTGCAAAAAATCTTGCTGTTTCTGTCAATTGGATTTGAGACTATCGAATAATTTCCCTTACCCCCAACCTCCCCTCCCACCCCTCAAAAAAACCAACCAAAAAAAAAACCAAGCAAAAAGAAAAACAAACATGCATGTTTTGCTGCTAAGTGTGAGATAACTAATGCCAGCATGAGCCCAGCTTGTTATGATAAACATTATTAAGACAAGACAGTTTGCAGTAAAAGAGCTATTTCCTTCCAGGTAGGGGGGGTGAGGATCAAACACCAACGTATCTATTACATATTTTACAGCGTCTTTTAGAGGATAAGGATGTCACATTGTGAATATGGAATCATTGCCATGATTTTTCTTGGTTTTGTGGATTACATTTTTTTGAACAGGTGGACAGTAAGGCATGGACTTAGTGCTGCTATCTTAAAAAAAAAAAAAAGTGCACAGGTACACGTATTTAAAAAGGTTTTTTGCCCATTCAGGAAACCATTGCTTGTGATCTGTAACACAGAAACCAAATGAAGTGTGTGTATACATGCATATATGTGTATAAAATTATATAAAATATATCTAAACATGCATATGGGGATAGTTAAGGTAGTGTCTGTGAAATAACATAGGATGCTTTTTACATGCACTCTCAGAAGTCCACTAACACTAGGCACGAGGTCAGGTTTCAAGACTCTGCTACATTAAAATCTCAACACTTAATGGTCATTGTTTGCAACAGATACCAGTTGGTGGCAGTCACTCCAACTTACGCTTTGATTTTGACACCAAATTTAGTTAAGTTCCAATCATTGATTTTTCAAGTAATTAAGACTTAAGCATGGAAATTCATACCTTCTATAGACTAGGTTTCTTTGTATGGGTTCAGAAAGACAGTAGTAGCTGGAGAAAATCAACTATTTATTTGTTCACTTATTTGTATTTAGGTTTCCTTTTACATACATTCTTTTTATATGCTTTTTCTGACATTATATATTTTAAAATAACTGAAAATAATTTAAAAATTTGAGTGTTAGTGGGTAACGGCCCACTTGGTTTGAAGATGTAAGATTTGATACCGTACTGTAACAGTCACACACAAATGCTTTTCTAATGTTTTAACGTAATTATTGCAGTTAATACTTTGTACCAGGGGGATGTCACTGCAATAAAAGGAATTGAATTCAGTACAACTGCCTTGTCCACAAAGCTTTCTTTTATTGGTGGGGGATAGGAAATAATGTTCCTAGTTTAACAGATTAATGCTAAAAATAGTTCCTGGTATGTGAATATGGTTATTGCATGCATCTGATACTTGCCTTTATTGCGGAATTCTTGCAGGACCATGAGCAGAACTTACAGCCATTCAGGTGTTTGGTATAAGGAGACAAATGTTTTGTTCTTGGGAGGGCAGGGGGGATGTTTGCTGCTGCTGGGTTAGGAACAGCAGTGGTTGCATATGAAAAATAATCCTTGTTCTCCAGAATTTGTCATGACTTGCCTACACAATGCAGACCAATCCACAATGCATGATATGTTTAAGCTGAAGCATTAGTGTCTGAAAACTTGTTTGTGTTACATATTCAGTTGTTTTGCCTCTGAATACAGTGAAGGACTGCCTAGCTCTTTTGGCCTCAGAATGGTAGTCTGCAGGGATATGAGCAAATATGTTGGGAAAATGTTTTGAAAGGCTGAGAGAATTGGTCTTATTCAGCCTGGAGAAGAGAAGGCTCCACAGAGACCTTACAGCAGCCTTCCAGTACCTGAAGTGGCCTACAAGAAAGCTGGAAGGGGACTTTTTACAGGGGCCTGTAGTGATACAGGACAAGAGGTAACGGGTTTAAATTGAAAGCAGAGAGATTTAGATTACTTATCAGGAAGAAATTCTTCACGGAGGGTGTGGTGCGGCACTGAAACAGGTTGTCCAAAGAAGTTGTGGATGCCTCATCCCTGACTGTCTTCAAGGCCAGGCTGGATGAAACTTTGAGCAACCTGGTCTGGTGGAAGGTGTCCCTGCCCATGGCAGGGGGGGTGGAACTAGACACATTTGGCCTTAGCTCCACTAATGTACATTCAACTAGAAACTAGTTGGAAAAAAAATAAGTAAAATCTAAGTTTTAGGGCATAATAAGAAATGGCAAGGATTTTTTTCATATCAAATGATACTTAGAACCACTGTAGAATTTAAGCTCATCAATTTTGGTGTTTCCCCATGTAGGTGGGTGACTGAGAATTTTTATTTGAAAATTAACCTTTAATAAATTCGACTTCTACGATATATCCTGAATTTACTGAATATTTGTTAGGCTTCTGCTTCTCCATGCATTAAATCCAGGCCTTGAGAGTAAGGTTTGGAGGCCAGTGGAAAGGGAATACATGTAAAAGTACACTGCCAACTTCTATGGCATTAGCTCTAACCTGTTTTGGTATATAAAGAGGTAGAGGAGAAGCTATGTAGCAGTTTTTCTAGATCCTCCTGTTTGCTGGAGGAGTGGTTGATCTAAATAATGACACTAGTACCATTAGCTGTATTTACAGGTAAAGTGACTTCACGTATGCTTTTAAAACTAAAAAATAAAAATTGCATCAAGGTTGATCTCACCACTTGGCTACAAAATCAAACAATGAAGGTTCATACTGCATAGTAACCTTCTAGTTTTGTTTTGCAACAGGAAAGCAGGACTCCATTCACCTTGGTGAATGTTCATTAGTCTAGTTACACATCTTGTATAACCTCTGTGTGATCCTGTAAATCTTGCCTCTTCACCCAGAACCTGGTTTATGTTCAGCCAGAGTGGGAGCTAGGCTTCAGTTCTGTGAGACGACAGCGGCATTGAACGGTGTTCTGCTTCAGTACCACTGCCTTGCTTCCTTTTGGGTACTTGTGCATACTTACCAGTGCATCATCAAAATCTTCCTTGCCGCTCTGTCTCTCGACAGCATGGTGTGCAACAGGTTTTCATAGTTAAAGGACCATGGATTAGGCTAATGGAGGATGATGCCTGCATTTAGGAGAGTGGGAAGCAAGCTGGTGAAAATCATCACTCTGTTAATTTCTGAATTTTGGAAGAGTAAACGCTGAAGCAGTAGCATACATCTTCTCCAAACAGGAGCAAGGAAGACTTTTTTTCTTGAAATGCATGCCCATCTCACAACAACAAAGAAACTATCCTTTGGGCTGTATACATCAAACTTGCTGTCAAGGTGCACAGCCAGAAGTTACCTGTGTGATCAGGGGTAAGTCGTGGCCATTAAACCATGGGCTGTCTGTGGGCAAGGGAGAGTGGAGGTGGGTCGCAGTGTGGGGGTGCGAGATCTTGGTGGGCCCTGACTGTGCGGGCTGGTGTCCAGCCTGTGGGTGCAGCTGCCCTTACTGGCTTGCTGTAATGTTGCCCTTTTGTAAAATATTCCTGATGTTTACTTACACATGGTGCTGTATGTTGGAAATGAATTTTTATTATGCTTCAGTGAAATCTTAGAAAATACGCTGTTAACAGGAATCTAATAGTAGCCTCGACATCAGAGAGAAGAAAAGCCTCACACCACCGCTCCTACCTTGTGAGGATCTGGGGAAAACTGAGCCAGATGAGGTTGTAGCCAAAACAAATTATAGCATCAGGTTCTGGGTCTATATACCTCACCTTCATGGCCACTCTGTTCTTATCCACAGTAATAATTATGAAATCCTGCAAATAAAACATGGTTTTTAGTGAAAGAAATAGGACATACTTTCCCTGTAGTTTCCTAGAAATTGCAGTAACAGCAGATGGCACTATTGTCCTCCAACATTTCAGTTATGCCTGAAACTGCACTGTCAAATGCACTCTTCCTTTGGTTTCATGGCCTAATTGAATTGGTGCCTTGAATAAACAACAGGTACCAGCATAATTGTGTTCTTTGGCATTAAGGTTTTCACAATTTTGAATGTACTGGAGAATTATCTGCACACATACACACCTTTGTGGGAAAATACTCTGGTTTTGTTCCAACGGATGCAGGAATCTCCAGATTCTGCCTGATGAGTTCAGATAGCCTTTTTACCACCAGCTAACCACTGTGTCAAGCACTGGGTGGTGCTTGCTTTTCTCAGTGACTATTTCCAGCTGTGTTAACCTCAGAGAGCAGAAGGATAAATGCTGCAGGCAGAAAGAGATGTTAGAAAACAGACATGTCCTATCTAGTTTCAGAGTGATGCATAACATTTCAACAAGGTATTTTTGCTTCATAAATTAGAAGCAACACAAATGTCTACCATTTTCTACCAGTACAGAGGTAGGAGCAAGATCATAAAAGCTTTCCATCATCCCAAAATATTCAGGTACTGGCTGTTTAAAGTATAGGAGGAAACTGAGTAGTGTAGCCCTAGGCATTTCCAAGTTTATTAAGACTGAGAAAAACGTTATCACTTGAAGTGTTGTACAACTAATAATGATCTTGGAAAATCTCTCTGCAATTGAATTTGGCTCTGCAAAACAAATGGTGAAATAGGGTCACAAGCGAAGGATTTCCACAGGCTCTGGCTGAAGATTAGAGCTGGAATTAGTTTTGAAACATCCTCACTCCCAGCCCTCTGTGGTCATTCATTCTTTCAGACCAAGTTGCCTGGCTGGATCGTTTAACTACAGTGTTGCAAATTACAGGGACTTATAGTATACTTTATACTACTGTTACTGATTACATAGTTTAACAACAGTATTAAAAATATATATATATATACATGAAGCAGGGGATGGGATATATGAACAAAAGATTATGCCAGTTAAACCAGTATTAGTCTACGTGTTTTATAAATAGTTTTGGTCAGTTCAAAGCAGCTCATCTCTGATGAGCAATGGGGATAAAGAAGAAAAACGACAGATGTAAAGTGGAAAAATACATGCACAAGAGTTAAGTACTGTTATGGCCATAAATTGGAAAAATGGCCATAAACTGGAAAACAGAAGGGTCAACCTGAACGTGAGGAAAGACTTCTTCACTGTGAGGGTGACAGAGCACTGGAACAGGCTGCCCAGGGAGGTGGTGGAGTCTCCTTCCCTGGAGACTTTCCAAAGCCACCTGGACTTGTTCCTGTGTGATCTGCTCTAGGTGATCCTGCTCTGGCAGGGGGCTTGGAAAACATGATCTCTAGAGGTCCCTTCCAACCCCTACCATTCTGTGTGAATCACTGTTGCTTATAGTAAAACATAGAAGTTTAAGCACCAGTAACCTAGAAATATTAGCAGGTCAAAGCACAGTGCCTGCCAAGAGGAGCTTGAACCTCAGAGGAAATAACATTTTATGGAGTCAACCAACAAGAGCTGTTCACAGTAACAACATATGCATGTTATTAGTGGACACCTTCCACTAGACCTGGTGGCTCAAAGCCTCATCCAGCCTGCCCTTGAACACTTCTTCCAGAGATGGGGCATCCACAACTTCCCTGGGCAACCTGTTCCAGTGCTTCACCACCCTCTCCATGAAGAATTTTTTCCTGATATCCAATCTAAATCTACCCTCTTTCACTTTAAACCCATTACCCCTTGTCCTATCACTACAGGCCCTTGCATGAAATCCCCCCCTCACCCCAGCTTTCTTGTAGTCACCTTCAGGTACTGGAAGGCTGCAGTACGGTCTCCACAAAGCCTTTTCTGCAGGGTGAACATGCCCAGTTGTCTCAGCCTTTCTTCATAGGAGAGGTGCTCCAGCCCTCTGATCATCTTCGTGGCCCTTTTCTGGACTCACTCCAGCCGGTCCATATCCTTCTTATGCTGAGGCCTCCACAACTGGATGCAGTGCTGCAGGTGGAGTCTCACGAGAGCAGAGTAGAGAGGGAGAATTCCCTCCATCCACCTGCTGGCCACATTTCTCTGGATACAGCCCAGGATACGGTTGGCTTTCTGGTCTTCCAGCACACACTGCTGGCTCATGTCCAGCTTTTCATTCACCATTATCCTCAAGTCATTCTCCTCAGGGCTGCTGTCAATCCATTCTCTGCCCATCCTGTACTTGCGATTGCCCCGATCCAGGTGCAGGACCTTGCACTTGGCCTTGTTGAACTTCATGACGTTGGCACAGGCCCACCTCTGCAGCCTGTCAAGGTCCCTTCGGATGCCATCCCTTACCTCCAGCAGCATGTTGACCGCACCACACAGCTTGGTGTTGTCAGCAAACTTGCTGAGGGTGCACTTATTCCCACTGTCCATGTCACTGACAAAGTTGTTAAACAGCACTGGTCCCAGTACTGATCCCTGAGGAATGCTGCGCATCACTGGTCACCAGTCAGACATTGAGTCATTGACCACAACTCTCTGAGTGTGGCCATCCAGCCATATTTTTATCCACCAAGAGGTCCATCTGTCAAATCCATGCCTTTCCAAACTAGAGACAAGGATGTCATGCGGGACGGTGTCCAACGTGTTGCAGAAGTCCCCATAGATGACATAAGTTGCCTGACTTCTGTCCACCATGGTCATGACTCCATCATAGAAGGCCATCAAATTTGTCATGCACAATGTGCTCTTGGTGAAGCCATGTTGGCTGTCGCCAGTCACCTCGTTTTCCACGTGCCTTAGCATGGTTTCCAGGAAGATCTGCTCCATGATCTTGCCAGGCACAGAGGTGAGACTGACTGGCCTGTAGTTCCACAGATTCTCCTTTTTTCCCTTTTTAAAGATGAGGGTTATATTTCCCCTTTTCCAGTCAGTGGGAACTTCACCAGACCACCACGACTTCTCAGATATGATGGATAGGGATTTTGCAACCTCACCTGCTAGTTCTTTCAGGACCTGCAGATGTATTTCATCAGGTCCCATGGACTTGTGCACCTTCAGGTTCCTCAAGTGTTCCTGAACCTGATCCTCCCTAACCATGGGTGGCTCTCCATTCTCCCAGTCCCTGCCCTTGTCTCCGTGACTCTGGGTGTATGGCTTGTGTCCTTGCCAGTGAAGACCGGGGCGAAAAAGTCATTAAACTTCTTGGCCTTCTCCATATCCTGGGAAACCAGCTCTCCTGTTTCCTTCCGCAGAGGGCCCACATTTTCCCTAATCTTCCTTTTATCCCCTATGTACCTACAGAAGCCCTTCTTGTTGCCTTTGATGTCCCTGGCCGGGTTTAATTCAGTCAGGACTTTGATTTTCCTAACCTGATCCCTGACTTCTCGGGAAACTTCCCTGTAATCCTCCCAGGCTCTCTGTCCCTGCTTCCACCCTCTGTGGGCTTCCTTTTTGCGCTTTAATTTGTCCAGGAGCTGCTTGTTCATCCACGCTGGCCTCCTGGTGTTTTTACCTGACTTCCTCTTCATTGGGATGCACAGCTCCTGAGCTTGGAGGAGAAGATCCTTGAATACTCATCAGCTTTCTTGGGCCCTTGCTACCTCCAGGGTTTCATCCCATGGAGCTTTGCCAATCAGTTCCCTGAAGAGGCTAAAGTCTCTTGACTCTCCTGAAGTCCAGGGTAGCGAGCTTGCAGTGCAGCCTCCTCGCTTCTGTAAGGATCTCAAACTCCACCATTTTCTGGTTGCTGCAGCCAAGGCTGCCCTCGAGCTTCCCATTCTCCACCAGCCCCTCCCTGTTGGCGCAAACAAGGCCCAGCCTGGCACCCCTCCTCTATCACTTGGAGAAAATAATTGTCATCAACGCATTCCAAGAATCTCCTGGCTTTCTTGTGTTCAGACTTTGTATGATTTATTGGGAAAACTCAACCTTTGGCAAATCCAGGCCAAACCTTACTAAGCACCCTTTATCCATGATATTTTCATTTTAGTTGTATTGCAGGGTTTGGGAGTTGCTGCTTTCTTGTTCTTGCCATGTTGTTAAGCCCCTATAAAATGAGGCTTGATTCTCAGCAGGGACCTGGGAGTCACTATGATGCAAATTCCAATGGGTAAAAAAGAGAAGAAGTTATGATTACTTGTCCACTGTGAGAACTGAGCATCCTTTTCAGACAGAAAACAGATCTGACTTTTCCATCCTGTACAACTGGCTGACCCTGAAACACTTAGATCATTTTAGAAAACTTATTCTGTCCCAGACACAAAACATTTCTGTATTAATTGATTACTTGGAGTCTGTCTTCACAAATGTGTCTGTGCAGCATCACTCCTCACATCAGAATCAAGAAATTTTCACTTTCCCAGGATTAGGCAAGTTTAGTAATAAAACCCAACTTCTCTTACTGTAGCTTTGACTATAGGTACTCAGCCTATAAATAAAGGGGAATTGGTTCTGAGTTTGTAGTCCTGTCCTTACTCTGACAGTAATTAACCATATTCTGTGGCAGCTTTTATGCCAGGAAGTGATTTAGTGGCAGGTTTAGAATTCTGATCAAATCCTGATTTCTAAGTTTTGCTGTGAATATTAGGAATATTCTCTATTCCCTGAAACTGGAAGCACTTTTACATTAATTCTTTGTAATTACTTCTGACTTCAAAGCATTCTTGTGTCGTGGGATAATTAATTGTTACTGATAAAGAAAAATAAAAACATAACATGGCTTGTTTCTTCGTCCATTAATATAAGGTAAGATCCAAGCTATCTACTTCCCGTATCTAAGCAATAGTAGAAGAGGTGATTTCACTGGCTTCACTACAATATATGTTTGGATCTTTGAAATTAGTCTGTGGTCTATGGAGTTTGAAGGAATGACAAGGTTCTTCCTAAGACTTAAGTTTTTCATGGTGGCAGTAGCAATAGTAGGGCTGATCAGGTTGTGCTGTTTGGCAGAGTTTTGAAGTTTGTATTGTGCCTTCTCCAGGAGAGCCACTAGTAAGCAGTTATTTATGGATAGGGTACAATCTCATTTTCTTAACTTTAAAAAGCATAAGACAAATTCTTTTACTCTGCCATCCACCACCTTGGCCCTGCTTTAGTAAGAAAACTGTGATCTTAGGAAATGGTATTTGAACTGTTTGTTCATGCTGCTTTTTTAGAAACTATTTATAAAACAAATTTCCCAGTTCTTTTCCAGGAGTAAGTAACACATAGCAGGTTTTAAGATATCTGGCTCTATTTCTGGGGAGTTTTCATACTTGTAAAATAAATTGTTTTGAGAGAGACCTCTGAAGGTCATCTAGCCCAACCCCCTTCTCAAAGCACCTTCAGGTATATTAGATTGCTCAGAGCCTTGTCAGGTTGAGTTTTCAGTATCTCCAAGCCTCTCTGGGCATCTGTTCTAGTGTTCAAATTACAAGTTTTCACCATAAGGATGAGCAAACCAGACTTTCCTATGTTGCAACTTATCTATTGCCTCTCATCCTATTCTGCACCAGGAAGAATGCATTTCCATTAGGTTATTAAAGACATTAAAACTGCCTCCCTACTGCCTTCTTTTTTAAAGCTGAAAAAATTCAGTTTTCTAAATATCCTCTTATGTATTGTGTCTCCAGCCCAGTCACTAGTCATCTGCGTGACTATGCTGAACTTGCTTACTTCCTGAGGGTCTTGCTACAAGTGAACTGAAGCCTCATTTTATTGTTCTTCACATCTCTCACTAGTTGCAATTCCAACTGGACTTGTGTGCAGGTTTTAGTCAGGAAAGAGTTAACTTCCTTCAAAGTGGCTGGTATGAAGCTGTGTTTCTGGATTTACCCTGAGAATAGTACTGATAAGACATCTTTTTAGTTGGTGCTGGGGAATGCCTGCACCAAATTCAGTCTTTCTCAGCTTCTGATACAGCAGCTGCATTCCCAGCCTTCTCACTACAAGCAGTGTGTATGTGTGTGGGGGCACAGTTCAGACAGCTAACACAAATTAACTGAAGGAGTATTTCATTCCATAGTATGTCATGCTCAGTACAAAAGTGGGGAGTGGGCTGGGGGGACTATAAATATTTTGCTAACTCTTCTGTTAGCTCCTTAACTTCTTCACTAACTCCTCTGTTAGCTGATTTGCTAATTCCTTTGCTTGCTTATTTGTTTGTGAGTTGGTGGGTCAGTTAGCTTTCCCAGTCATGCTGTCACTGACAGGTCTCACTTAGACTCTGCTGCGATCATTCTCAGGCTCTGGCTCTTGGGTTCTCTGGCTCTGACCCTCACTACTCAGGATCTGGCTTTGTATCCATCGGTGGGTGCTGAGCAATTGTATAATTTGTTTTATTTCCTATTTTTTTAATTATTTATTACTACTAGTAATATTTTATGTATTCATTTATATATATATAATATTAATTCATATTCAATTATTAAATAGCTCTTATCTCAATTTTACAACCTTCCTTGTCTTTTCCTCCAATTCTTCTCCTCCACTGGAAGAGGGCGGGAGAGGTGTGGGAGTGGATATGTGGTAATTTATTGCTAGCTGAGGTTAAATCATGACAAGAACATATTGGAGTAGACAGGATGTTAAACACAAACACAAATATACACGAGCCAGTTTAGTCCATTTACAAAGGAAAGGATAGAGAGGATGGACACTGAAGTGCCTTACAGTATGTTGGATTCACATCAATAATGTGAATCAGAAATTATATTATAGTTTATTCAGTGTTGCATGAAGAAAATATTGCTCCTCTTCTAAAGAGTGAAGGTGAGACTGAAGAAGTGGTGGACGTAACTCACTCCATTCGGAAGAAAACAAGTCTCAGCTCTGGTTAGCTCCATATTCCAGAAACTCTTATTTTGAAATGGGCACATTCATAATATTTGCATCTATGTACTCTGCAGCTGAAAAATTACTTATAACTATCAAATTTCCTTTTGAGCAGTTGTCTCCTACTTTCATCTTGGCTTTAAAATTGGATTCCAGAACAGCTACTCTTTAGCCAAAACCCAGCTGTGTTGAGACTATTCTGTGGGGTACTTAGAAACAGTGTTTCTTTACATTATATGTTAGGCAGGCAAAGGAATTTCATTCAGGAGCAGCTATTTAAGATCATCTCTGAGTGCTTGTAACAACAGTACACACTGTAAGGATTTCACTGATTTTCATGCATACTGAAATCAAAGGCTTTAAATACAGGGCATTATGTGTCCAAGAATTCAGTGGCTGATTCAGAAAAGTGCTTTTCTACAAAGTTCAGAGGCCTTTTGAGAAACACATCGCACGTTCCAAAGATGGGGCTACTGTTCACTAAACTGTCTGGTGATGTTAGTCTTACCGATCAGAAGCAAGAAGCACAGAGCTGAGGTATCTCAGTAGTGAGTTTGGCCTTAAAAATATGGTATTTTGTGGTTTTTTGTTTTTAATTTGTCTTTTCTAAGCTCTGTGCATGAATTGATAAATTCAGTGACAGGCATGTCAAGCTGAATCTTGATTCTTAACTATCAGTTTTCAGTCTCGGCTAACAAACTCAGATCTTCTCAGGTTTTTATATTTCATTTTTGGTTTATGACTTAAAACTCCTAGAAGAGAAAAAACTCTTCTATCTAATTGAAGTCAATTCCTTTAGATAGATCTCTTATAAGTATCATACGTCATTAATTTTGTACATCGCTGGAAGATAATTTGGAAAAATGTTCATTGATCCAGAAATAGATAACTTGTAGCCATTTAAAAATACTTTTTCTAAAACCTGTTTTTAAAATAAGTTGGATCAACTGCATTACCCAGTTTGATTTCTTTTAAACTGATCTGTGTCTAAGTGCATTACCAATAATTAGTTTACTTTTTTTCATAAACAATAGACATTTGATGAGATAATATGCCTTGGGAGTAACAAAGAGAAGAAACACGTACACTTCCACGTCAGCCTTACACACTTGCTTTGGAGCATTATTACAGCTGTGTAACAAGACTGTGTATAGAATTTTACTTGGGAAATGCTGTCAGGGGCTTCAATGCTTGTGATAGCAATGGCACCATTATGAGCTGTTTTCATCAACTACTTATGTTTATGTTTAAAGGTATGAAGGCAATAAAAGTTAATGCCAGTAGTGATGCATAGGACCTGGTAAATTCTAAAGTAATACCTTTTTTAACCCTCTCCTCCAAAATGGGAACGACAGCATGAGTTTATATGTAAGCACAGTTGATATAAAGCCTAAGTACTATTTTCATTGTAAAGAAAACAGTAAGAGACATGCATGGAAATACAGAGGGACCCAATGCAAAACAGATGCCAGAAAGAGTGATTAATACAGAATAAATAAATGTTGAGCAATTCAGCACACAAGACTGATGATGTTAATGTACCTAAGTATATAGTAGAAACAATTAGCAGAAACATCTGTTATGGTGGGAGATGTGACTACTTAAATCAAGTTCTGAGGGAATGTTCTGGGTTTTTTTATTCATAACTTCCCCTTTCCTTTTTTCCACCTCTTGCTGGGACCTTCATAAAATATTTTTAGACTAGATAGGAAATGTGGGACATATGGTAGATTGTTTTGTTCAGTTAATGTTGCAAAATGGGCAAAAATATTACTGTGTAAGATGTTCAAATCATAGTGTTTAGTTACTGACTAGATTTTAGGTTCACCTTTACTTGAGCTGATACAAATTACTCCTTTGAGTTGAAGATGCTAAGCCCAACACTGAAACAGGACATGAGGTTCTTGTCATATTGCAGGTTCTATGAAAGCTGAGACTTTGCTTCACCTGAATGTTTTCTGAAGAAATGGCGACTTTGTGGCTGTTGTAGGCTTATTGAAAAATGACAAAACATTAACTGAAAGAAACTGAAAAGTTAATTGAGTATCATATGAGCACACTTTTTTTCATAAAAATGTCAAGATTATGTTATTAGTAGAGCTGGAATTTGCCTGCAGATTTACTAGTTGATTTGGTATCATGGTTTGCCTATCTAGGTGAACAAATTTTAATTTAGAAGTCTTCCTTGAAAGAAGTAATCTTAGTGTGTGCAGTGACCTAA
Organism: Rhynochetos jubatus; assembly: GCA_027574665.1. Lineage (NCBI taxonomy): Eukaryota > Metazoa > Chordata > Aves > Eurypygiformes > Rhynochetidae > Rhynochetos > Rhynochetos jubatus. The sequence continues at coordinate 47,187,439 of CM050690.1, read as the reverse complement.
TCTCTTAAAGGCCTTATCTGAAACATAGAAAGGCATTTGAGAAGATATGCTAAGAGAAAATAAAACCTGCAGCAAACTTGTTCATGAATATATTAGGTTCTTTAGCTGTATATTTGAATCAGTGTAATGAAAATAAAGCATACAACAACACTGTCAAATTTACAGTCATTTTACAGTACAATGGCCTTCAAAAACGTGACACAGAAGTTGTTGTTAGTGTTTACATAATTTATGGGTAATTTAGATGGAAAAAGAAAGGAACTCTGTGACTGCCAGATGGTGTGGGACTGCAGACTTTACTCCAATACTGAAGCTGAAGATTATGGTTGCCCATAAAACGGATTGGGAAACAAGTGTGGCTTGAATGTTGAGGTTGCAGTAGTAGGCTAGGGCTATGCATTAGGCGGTGCTGAGTTTGTAGGGTTGAGAGGGAGACTGGTGCTGGCAATTTAACCTTAGTTTTGAGAGCTTAAACATATAATATGAAGATTATACACTATTAAAAGCCAGTTTGGAAGAGGTAGGAATTGTTGGATTTTGCTACAGTTCATCTCAAAATGCCCAAGTCTGATTACTTAATCTGAGGTTAATTGTGTGTAGGCCCAGGTAAAAGTACCTGCACAAAATGTTGATGGAAGCTTCTGTTGTTATAGCATACAAGGTGTGTTACATTTGTACTTTTACTCATTACTGTTACATTTCAATGTTTATGGGTTACTCAGGCCATAGCTCACTTGTGCCTGTCAGTGTTGTGTGAGAGGTGTACCATCTCAGATGCTCCTGATTGCCTTTATTTCTGATTTTTAAGAATTTATGGCTTTCAGAAATGTTATATGAGTGGGGAAGAACAGTGCAATTACCTTTTAAGCTTGAGAGTGAACTACCTTGCAGGCTTTCTATTGAACTGGTAATTTTTTAGTCAGTTATTTCTTGCCTACTTTCAGCTTTCTGATACATGACTTTTCTGGAACAGACAAAACACCAATGAAACATGTGCCATTTGGTGAAATGGTTGATCTCTGTGTTGGTTTTTATCTTAAAACTAATGTTTGTTTTTCCTGTTTTTTTAAAATTTAATGTGTACTTGAAGGTTTTGGTCTGGTGGTTAGTTGATCTTCCCCTCTGACTCTCAACTTTTTTCTTTCTCAGTGATGCATACATGTCTAAAAGCCTAGGGTGAAGAAAACAATGAATTTACATAATCTACCTCCATATGAAGAACAGTAAGACCTACACATATGTATAGGCAATTAATTTACAGAATTCAAAGATCTGTGTTCAGGTCCCTGTATTTTCATCACTTACATATATCAGGCATCATTTTTGCTAAATAAATATACCGGGGTTGGGGTCCTGTCTTCTTGAATGCATGTGTGTTCTTCGGCTTCAAACCACAAGCCAGGCCTGGAGAACACATCTGGTATTCAGCTGGGAGTTTGGTGATCTGGCCTAAAATTCAAAATCTTTCCAAAATTCTGGTATAGCAGAGACAGTTAATTCATGAGTTTTCTGCATTGCAGTGAAGGAGTGTCTGTGAAGTTATGTGCAGATGTATGTTCTTTGTTTTGTTTCAGAATTTTAGGTGGGTTTTTGACAGCTTCTTAGTAGTCTTGCCCCAGGACAAATCTCAGTGTCAACTGGCAGGATTTTGCTGATTCTACACTGGACAAGAAATGCTGTAGGATGAAGTACAGAAATATGAGGTACACCTGTAAATATATAAGCCATATAGAAATACCAGAATTGGATAAAACTGCAATAATGTAATAATACCATCAGTAACAAGATAAAGGACTGTTAATGGAAACTTAATAAAAATATTTCAGATTTACTTTATGTAAGAGCATCTTTAGACATAGGATTATAAAATGTACTGTGCACCAAAAAAACCCTACAGTCTTCCCTTCCCTTCCCTTCCCTTCCCTTCCCTTCCCTTCCCTTCCCTTCCCTTCCCTTCCCTTCCCTTCCCTTCCCTTCCCTTCCCTTCCCTTCCCTTCCCTTCCCTTCCCTTCCCTTCCCTTCCCTTCCCTTCCCTTCCCTTCCCTTCCCTTCCCTTCCCTTCCCTTCCCTTCCCCTTTGTTCGGATGCGGTAGGAACCTGGTGCTCTAATCCAGCAACTTTCTTGTCTGGACTGACAGTCTTAGCTACCCCTGTGCTCTAATACTTCTGTTGGTACAACCATGAGAATAGTTATACTTTTAAGTACATGGGCATTGCATCCTTAAATTACTATAGATCTATGTATGCTTACCAGTTCTATAGCCTCAGCATATTCAATTGCTATTCATATGACTGACTGGAGTTCAGACACTTGAGGAAGAGACCTGTGTTTCTCATTACAGGTTATATTCACTGCCACTTTGTTATAATTTCTTCATGGTGTCATTTTTAGCAGTGGTTTCTAAGGTTAGCTAGATTTGAGCTAGCTCTGGGTACTTCGGTAGTAAAATGTAGATACACTTCAATGCATAGAAGTGATACTGAGCTCCTTCTTTGGCCTTAGAGTTCAGAATTTTAAACCATAACCAGTAACAAGTACTTTTTGAGACATAACAGTCATGGTACACCACCAGCTGTTTCTGCTGTTGTTCCTTGTGTCTCAAGATCTGGTTTTGGCCATGGGTAGAAACATCCTGACACACCCAACCAGTGAGGAGACCTTGCTCGTACTAAAATCGTGTCCAGATACACAGGTTAAACATCCCTGTGTCAACCCGTGGTGATACACTGTTGGCATTCTTGGAACAAGCTTCCCAAGTCACCTAAGAAACCATCTATATCTCCTTCATCAGTTCTGTAAGGCAATGGAAACAAAGCACTTGTTTCCTATTTCTACTGTAGCAATTTGGTGTTGCATAAGCAGTTGCAGTAGGAACTGCAACTTTAGATTGCTTTTACTTTAGATGTAAAATGTTGTACTTCTGCCCTCTCATGGTTTCCTTCTCTCCCGCTTTAAGAAGTGTCAGTGTAGACCTGTGCATCTTCAGAGTAAGGTTCCTAAATCCATCCCTTTCCTTGGATTTAAGACCTGTCTGTTTGCAGCACTGGTTAGTATAGGTGCTTAGGCTTCATTTCTAACACATGGAAGAATTAACACACTTAGGGCAGTGAGATTTTTGCTGTGCTTAGTTTTCCAGTGTATCGCCACCCCTGAATTCTTCTGTGGGTTTAGCGCAAAGGCAGATTCTTCAACTGTTGTTCTGTGCTGACTACCACATCCATTACAACAAAGTTTAACTGGTGGTTCCAAGTCAGCCTAATAAATAGACTATAGAAAAATTGCCCTTTCTAGAATGCCAGCTGAAGAGCCTGGCTTATGAAAAACTGTTACAGGCCCAACCTGTCAGAGAACAAACAAGAAATAGCTGGGTGTTTGAATTGCTGTAGCATTACTGCTGGTTAGATTAAGAGGTGTGGCTATGAAGAAAGGACATGATAGGCTCAGAAAAATTACTGCTTGCTTAGACTCAGTAATATGCACAGCAATGCTCCCTTGTCCTTTGAAATGGAATGATGCTTGTGGAAGAAGGAGGAGCCAAAAACGTCAGCACACTTCTTAGACACTTCAACATATATATAGAGGTCAAACACTCTGCAACATTTGAGGATAGAAATGGAGGCAGTCTTTGATGGGCCTGGAAACACGGGGTTATTAGTAAACAATGCTGAACTTTCATGTTGGCATGCTAGGAAAGCAAATGTTTACATTCAGAGCTGAGGGGCTGAGTCCTTGCAGTAAAGATAAAAAGAACCAAAATACTTTCCTCAGAAAGAAATTTTACATTATTGATTATTTATACATATATATTTTAAAATTATTAAAATGAAAAAGTATCATAGACTTGCTAGTATAGCTAGAGTGTACTGGTGAAATCCCTACTGCCTGCACTTAGCTTTAAGTTGCCAAGAGGTTAATACTGCAGCCTCTCTTAAACAGAAAGACAATTTTCATTTTGCTCTTAGAAACATGCTTTGGGGTTTTGTTGATTTCTGGAACCCTAGTCTTTCTGCAGATGTGTAGTCAGCTCTTCTCATGAAATGTTTACAAATTAAAAGGCTAGAGGCTATTAAAGGGTAGCGTTTGTCAAAATGGGTATACAAATATCTACTATGAAAGGTTGAATGCAAAGGAAGTGATTCCTTTCTGGTTTTGTGCATAACTGTGTTGTGCCTTTTAAGATCTTTCAGGATAATGCTGTCCTTCAAGTAAAGGGATAAGGTATTTTTTGGTACTTATTACTTAATGTATAGTTAGTTAATCCAGGTATTATCTGATGATAGTTTTTTGCTTAGAGAGAAGGCTTTAAATCTGCAAAGCATGCATAGCACATGCAAATAATCTGTCTACTGATAAAATCCTCCAGAACTTGTAGCCTCAGAGGAGTCTTTACTAAGGTTTACTAAGGTTTACTAAGGTTTGCTAAGAGTGTTGCTATTATTTTCTCTCCCTTTTTTTTTTTTTTTTGGAGTTGGCAACAAAGGGTAATGTTCTACTGGGCTCAGTCTGTTGGCTTTTCTTGAAATAAGTGTTTCCTAAAATGCTCCCATTTTGGAGACTAGCCTTCTTGGAAACTACATGTTAGAGTCGTTAAGTCAGTGTCATACTGCATAAATTTATCAGATCTCTAGAAGTCATTTTATTTCTTTAGATGGCAGTCATTTTACTTAGAAGCAGCTTTGAGTCATAATAAAACTTGCATGACCATATCTGAAGGTAATGCCAAGTAAGTCTGGTTCCAGGCAATTTCATAATGTCTTGTTTAAACTGATGCATATTAAATGTCAGGTAACTATGAATACATATGTAGGTTTCAAGGAATACCCAAGGCAAGTAACTCCCACCAAATAAAGCAGTAATTATGAAACCAGCTACAATGACATAATTCCTGATTATTTCTTGAGTGGAAATTTTAGTGTATGATTCCTTTAAAAACTTGCATTTCTTTTATTGCTTTCTGCACATATAAGAAAGAGGAGAGGACAGCAGTGTGGCAGGAGAAGCATGTTAGCCTGGATCTTTGAAAGCACAGGAAAGAGGAATTTTATGCTGAAAACATTCTCAAACACTAGGGAAACTCATTGTTACTGCAACCAGTAGTTAGAATCTTAGACCTGCAGCTTGGCTTTTAATGCAATTAACTTGTGAAGTGCCGCTCCTCCAGAAGAACAGCAATAGAATATGTAGGACTAATTCTGCTGGTGCAGACTGTCTAGTCTTGTATTATGTTCAGAAAATAAAGAGTACCTCTAAAACAAGCATTTTGCTTCTTAATCCAGTCCTTAACCCAATGTGTCCCATTTCCCTTTCTGTGGCTGTTATCACTGTGACAGAAACATACAGTCACTAATGACTATTACTTCAAAACAATCACCAGTTTAACTCTGAATGCAATAAAAAGAGAGTGTAGTTCATGTAATGAGATAATTGTAGAAATCTTGCATACTTCAAGAAAAAACATTTTTGCACTCTTCTTTGACTGTATACTTAATGAAGACATTCAGGGAAGGGACAGACAGCAAGCAAAAGTACCTTCATTGATGGTCTTACCAGATTCTTGCTTTTCAGGTGGGATGGAGGATTTACACTCCTACTCATAAATGTGTGGGTATGTAATTTTAGGGTTGCATTTTCCAACTTCAGTTATGATCGTCCTTCAGCCCTCATTACTCTGATAAGCCTTCTGCAAGGCCAGACCACTTGAACCTAATATATGACAAATTTTGAGACAGTTGGGGCAGAGTTTTAACTTTGTAAGAGCAGTTTAATTCCTATGTTTCAGGTCTGTCAAGATAGAGAAACTAAGCCAGCAAATGCTGTATAAGCTTTAATGTGATTGAATAAGAGTTTGCAATATACCAGCTTCTTTTTCAGCTCTGAAATCCTTCAGCTTTACAATTAGATGCTTATTTTGTATAAAGAACACACACATTTCAAAGCAAAAACTACCCCAAAATAAACTTTATTGCCAAAACAGTGTTGTCTTACTGATACAGACCTTCAAACAAAGCTTTTTTTCTTACAAACATTTGATTAAAAATGTACAAAGTATCTTTTTCTCTTCAGAATCCCCAAAGTCAAAAAAAAGAAGAGAAAAATCATTGAGTATAACTTGGTATAGCCTTGGTCAGCGCTGATGTGTGACTGAGACAATCCTGGAGTCAGCCATGTGCTTTGGCTATTTTCACATACGAGATTTGGTTACTTGGCCAGTTACCGGCACCAGCTGGCAAAAAAAAGCACCATTGAGATGCACACTTAACAGTTAATGGTATGATATTAAAAAAATCACTAAAGTGAACTAATTGTCAACTCATTGTACAAGCATCTTTCTTACAAAATAAGCTATGATCAAGTGAGGCATATGGTGTATAACTACAGTATTAATGAAACTTCTAACAATTCAATTTCAAAAACACATCTTCCTTGTCTGTGCTGCAGAATAAGTTTGCATATATGGCAGATCTGATACAGCTCTCAGTTTTTAGTAAATGCACCATTAATTCAAGCAAGGACCAGTGTGAAATGTCATGTGTTCCCTTCAGAGAAACATTTTTTTTTGACTGCCTGCAGTCATGCATGTTTGTAGAGCACCCTTTCTGAGAATGAGGTGTGGTTGCATGTATGGATCCTTGAGGTTATTGGAGGGAAGTACAGTACAGTTTGGTCCTGCAATTCTAATGGTATTAAAAGCAGTCAAGGTATTTTGCTACAGTTGTTGTGCCTCTTCTTCCATTATTTGATGTCACTGATTCAGAATACAGTCCTATTGAGCTGCTGTGAAACATAATTTCACATTTTCAAATATTTTTTTAAATAAAAAAAATATCTTTTATTTTTTATTAAAAAGTACCTCTAAAATGTTATAGCTCAAATTTATACATGTAAAAACCAGCAAGTTTCACTTTTGGTTTACATAATTTGTTATTTTCTCCATATATGACTGCTAAAGATTAATTAACTTTTTTTTTTTTTTTTTTTTTAATTTAGGAACTATGTCAAAATACCCGCAGTATTACTGACTGCTCACAGGAAAAAAAATAGCTCACATTTTTGTAACATTTAGTGCCATATGATTACTTCTTGAACTTCAGCTTTTTAATATACTTTAAATTAAGATTATATAAAAGATACAGTAACCATGACTGCCATTGTAATCAAAATTTTGGTGGCAGAGTTTAAGTTACCCACTTGCAAGGATGGGTCTTCCTGAGGTCTAGGCAGGATGGAAAGAGGCCTTCTCCAGCCCGCCTCCCCCGCCTCCCCCTCCCCCCCCCCCCGCCTTCCTCCCCAAAAGTACGTGACTGTTTAAAAGCCTTTGAAAACAAGATATGCTCAGGTGAGGAGACAGATGAACAGAAGTGTCTGGACAACTGGACTCTCTGGACGATGGCTGGTAGAGGTCTATCCACAGCCTCATTTTGAGAGCTTCCTCAAGCTCTCCTATGAGGTAGTTGTCCTCATTACTGTCTTCCAGCTTCTTTAGCTCCTTTTTTGTATGTAGAGGAATGCTAGCAATTTCCAGTGTGTGAGTTCCAGGCACTGACTTTATCGTAACTGTGTGCAAATAATTCAGTCCATCCCTCTGACAGATTTGAAAGATGCCATCATGATTGCCAGGTGAGATGACGTAGCACACGTGATTGGTTAGGGGCTCAATGGCTGGCAAGAGTTCTAGGATGTGCTCCTTGTTGTCAAGCCTGGAAATGTTAACTCCCATCTTCAGAGGACTATCTACGCCTAGACTTTCCAAGCTAACCTGCTCGACCAAAGGAAAGGAGGAAAGGTTGTTTAGAGAAGTAGGGAAACAGATACTCACTTGCATTGAGAGAATGTGATTATTAGAGTATGTGATTATTAACACTTTCTGCATTTGTCAAAATCTAGCTATAAAAGAAACAATTGTAAATCCTTTCCACCTGGGAGAACTGTTTGATTCTATGTAACACACCCTGTTAATCTTAAAGTCTTCTCACAGATACTTCAACCGGTCTACAGAGAGGGATCAGTTTCTGGATTCTTTTCAGAATCTGTTTGATTTCATGCTTGCAGAAAGTTCATATAAGGAAGAGACCTGTGTTCACTACTGCAGTAAATACTGTACGTGAGGCACAGTCTTGTTCTTATGATCAGCTTGGGTAAGGAACGTTACAGAAATGCATACCACCACACTTCAGGGGAATTCCCTGAAACTTCTAGTAAAATAGTTTTAATGAATCCTGGCTTCTAAAAACAAGCAGCTCTGCATTTGGTGATGGGGAAGTATGGTGATTATAAAGGAAATTGAAGTAAGGAAAGAACTGCTGTATTGAAAGCAGTACATCCCATTTAGACCACTGAAAGGAGTGTGGAAAAAAGTCCCAGGATTGTTTTTCTGACAAATAAGTCATGTTGTTTTTTAATTTGAGCATCAGTATAATTATGCTGCAGGTGTGAATCTGTCTAGAGGTATAAGCTGTCAATATACTTGAGGGTGAGAATGAGTGCATTCCTAGGAAAGCTGTCTAACAAGCAGCAGCTCTTGAAAGTGCTCCTACAAAAATATACAGGCTGTAGACTTCTTTAGGAAAGCCAATACTAGGTGAGTATCTAGCCAAGATTCTTTCACACTTATAAAGATAGCAAAGGATTTCTCTCTCTGAGGGAATTCCAATCACATGTGAGTACATATGTGTACTTATAATATGTAATGTAATTAAGAACACATGGTAAAAACAAGGAAAATCTGTGGACAGGAGCAAGTACTATAGTGTTTTACATACCACACCCCACAGATGTCATTAGTGATGGGATTATTTCTTTTTTCACATAGTTTTATGGATGTGAAACTTTTCACTTTTACTGCTTAAGTAGTTCAAGTACTAGAAACTGAAAATATTAATGTTATTAAAACCACCATAATAACAACATATAACAATTATTAACTAGATATGAAATTGACTGTGCAATAGAAAAAATGTGTTCCAAGACATCCATATATTTCTCTGGTGGGTTGACCACAGAATTCAGACTGGAACAGGTCCAGTGTGAGTGGCAGTGGGGAGGGAAAAGGGACATTTGTGAGAAGTGTGGACAAAGGCAGAGAAATCAAACATTCCAATTTTAAGTTCCAACACTATGTCCTTTAGAGCAGAAATTACAGGATTACTAGTGACTTTAGAAACTTTGCCAACAGAAGAACTGGTTTTGATGGCATCATGCAAAGTAGTGTGTAATAAGGCTGGAACTTCTGGATTGGTTTACATATTTACCCTTTTTAGAAGGGAGACTTGTTTCCCCATTCTTTCAATATAACTTGTGTGGCTTACAATTTTAGGTGAGGGTTTGCATTTTGCCTGTTTGCTTTACCTAGCTCTTGTACTACTGAAGGAATATCTGTGTGGGTCCTGACCTCTAAATTGAGTCAGCTTCCCATTACTGCAGATTTCAATACCAGAGCTAATGCTACAAGACAACATCCTATCATACAGATAATGGAGGTAACAGATATACAGGTATACTCTTCTAACTTTTGGGAAAAAAGCACCTGAAAGGTGTAAATAGTACGGCTGTCTTTTCTTGAACAACCTGTAACTTATTTTTATAAGCCCATAAAATGTAGTAAGAAAAAAATTAAGTCTGAAGTGTAATTATCCAATACCTTCAGCAATTCCACAAATACTGGACTGAAGTGTATCAGCTAGGTCATGGACTGTAGTCCCCCACAGTTGTGAGGAACCATGGAATACACACTTAGACTAAAATGATCTGCAGGATCTATTTAGGTGTCCCAGAGCACAAAATGCTGTCCAATTTCCTCCTCAGAGCAAAATGACTGCAGACATGACTAGTTTCCTAGCTGTCTGTAATTACAGGAAAATTATTCCCCTGAATACATTTTGAGGAACTAGACCACATTGCACTACAAAGGATTCTTTACAAACTATAAACTTCAACCATTCATAGCTGTTGATGTCTGTCTGACTGCCACATCATTCCTACCAATAGGAGCCAAGTGCGAAAATCACTGAGACAGGGAAAAAAAATTCCCTATTGAATGGGGTTTGTTAAAAAATTCACTCCATTTACTGATACTGTTGAGTATGACATCTCTGAAAATGTCTCAAAGTTCATTATAGTGCTTATTTATCCTGGTACATACAGTGTCATTAGCAGTTTTCTTCCTGTTGTCTTTTATAGAATAGCCATTGATTTTTCACACGTAACACGCTTCAGAGGACAAAGCATTCTCTTCATCAGCTTCTCGATCCAGTGTCAGGTATGGGCCTTTATTAAATCCCATCCCTGACACAGTGACTGTTGAATAAAAATATCTATTTTAGCAACTTTTTGCAATGTTATGAACTGTCCTGTTAAATGGAGAGTGAGCATATGTAATCTGTACCACAGTGTCTCTAGCCCCTTCCTTTCCCTTCCCCCAGCAGGATGTTTGTGCATTAATTTTCTTCATACTAGTGTGGCATACTGAATTAAATAGAACCATTGGCTACAGGCTTGTAGGCTTTACTAATTTTAATTTACAAGTTTTACAAAGAAACAGAACAAAATCAGCCTGCCCTGAGCTTTGGAACTGAAGAATTTAGCCATTGTCATGTATCAGAACAATGTTAATTTGTGTTTAATGTTCCGAGTTGATCAGTGTGGCTTAAAACCCTTAATTATCTCAGTACAGATGGTACCTATCCTTATGCAGTAAGTGTCCTCACTAAGCACATTTGTGAAGGGGCTTGTGCTGATACTGGAGAAGGAAGCAAGAATAATTATTTAGTGTTACTTATATACTAGATTTAAAATGAGTGTCATGCTGCATGTATAGACATTGTCAATTTTTGTAGTTTATGGATATTGTGTGAAAAGGGAGTAAAAAGAATGATTCAGTAGACTGTACTTCATTTGCACCTGTGCTCTTCAGTCTGAGTAGGGTCCAGCCTTTAACAGCCGTCTAAATGTGTCTTTGATGAATGACTGTGGGGAGATGATACTCACCCTTGACCAACGCTGTAATAGCCAGGTGGACAGCCACCACAAAGATAACCACCTTCAGTGTTGGAACAACCATAGCTGCAGGGGTTCATGGTAGAAGAACACTCATTCACATCATGGCATGAAGTGGAGAACATGTCATAAGAAAATCTAGATGGGCAGGCACACTTATGACTTCCAAGTGTGTTGTAGCAAGAAGCAGGGCCACACACATTAGGACTGCAGCATTCATCTTCATCTAGTAAGCAAACAAAAGTATATTAGTATCTTCTAATCTGACAGATATCAGGCAAGCGTGATGTAGCTAACAAACCAGAGTATCTGCAAGTCCTAGGGCTCTGCTACATCCTTGATCTCATTACCCCGTAGAGACTTGATTCTGAAGAAAATGTACATGGCAAAGGTCCCAAACACATACAGCTGGGTTGTAAAGGTATTTTAGGATACTGTTCTGTTAACCTTACATTGACTTAATATGAGAGATGGAAAACAAATTTGTGTCTACATATCCTTTTGTCCTGCCCATTCTTATCCTTGCCTGCCAGTTGTCACTATAAACACTATGACAACTTTGCTGTTTTGATATATTCTGTGCTGTTTTTCACCTTACCAACACATTGATTCCACTGGTAATGCTGTATATAGCCTTGTGGGCATCCACATCTGTATCCACCAAGGATATTTTGACAGCCATGCTGGCACCTATGGTTTCCATCACATTCATCTACATCTTGCAATCTGGAGAGAAGTACAGCATGAAAGAACACATGATTATACACATTGCCAAATATGTTACTGACTGATAATCACTGAGACACCCGTATTTATGACAGAGGAGTACTGCTATAAGACGGAAGCACCATTCAGGTTGGTATTTTGGAAAACCTGAAAGTCAGTTATGTAGTGTTTTTTCTATCAATATCCGGATTGCAGCTTTTTTGAGCACTTTACTCATATTTGAAGAAGAAACATTGTTCCTGTTAATTCCACATGATGTTGCTTTGAGGTAATGTTTAGAATCTGAATGGGGTTTTTAATATCAGTTTTCAAACCAACTACATACGATTAAGCTTTCAGTTTCCTGGAACATATTGAACTGTTTGAATATGAGGAATACATACCAAATTTGGATGTAAATACTTAGAATTGCAATTAAAAAGAAAAAGCCACCTAAAAGCCTCTGAGGAATTTGTAAATAAAGGAGAAAGCCACAAAGAAAAAAAAATGTAAAATCTCAGTCATCTGAATACTTACTGCTATAAGAAATAAGGGGATTGTAAGTAGCCTAAAGTGTAACATACTGTATGCAGTTCTAGTAGAAAATGAAAAAATCATGCATGGTATCAACAGATTCTAAGTTATACTCTAGTCGTCCACAGCTTGAAACAAATTCAATGGAATTGTGATGTCCTAAAGCCTGAGGTGCAGAAAACCATTGTGCCAGGAAAGGAAAGCTGTCTTTTTTTATCAGTAATGATATATAGAGCAGTTCTGATGTGCTAGTTGAGTATGTATTTTGTGAATGCTTTGATATGTATAATATGTATAATTTAGTGTTTAGTTTTGTAGGTGCTAAGTAAAGTACACAGTAAGGATCTACATACTTTATGAGAACAAAGTAATCTGGCAGAAGATAATGCTTTCTAAAGCTTCTGGCTACATATATTCTGCACTGTTACTCTAGAAATACGGTCTAAATAATAACCCCTGTTTTAAATGCTGTATTAAGGTAAGTCACATTTTGAGATGTCATAAATTTGTGTGCGTATATCTCTGCATTTCTAATTCACAGCAGCCAGATGGCCTACTACTGTTTTTTAATTTCGTCTTTGCTCAATATCTGAGACCCATTGAAGAGTCTGGAGCTCTCAAATAGTTTTGCTGACTGGGACTCCCTTTTGGATGAACAGAGGTGAAGTTCAACAATATAATTTATATTTATCTGTTCTGAATTACCCTTCTAAATGTGTATCTCTATGGTAGAAGACTTAAAGTACAGAATTTAGACTCCAATCTTAGATATCCTCAGGTGGATGATTACAATTATCTGAAACAAAAATTGTAAAGAGATTTTGCTTGAACTGTATGAAAATGAAAATAAGAACAACTAGACTCTTAGATATATAAACTTACATGAAGTTGAAATGGTAGCCTGAAGCAGTTGTTCAAAATTTCAGCTAGAAAGTTGGGTTTTATTCTAATTTGTATGAAAATTACTCACACAGTATGTTCTTACATACATCTATGCTTAAAATTACCCAAATAAATACCTATTTTTTCTTGGTATTTACTCTTACTATGTCTGGTGCTCTTGGCTTATCTATCTTCGACATCACAGGATTCACTAGACACAGAAGTAAGGATTTTCACCATAAAAAATTTTGACATTCACTAGTTACCTTCACAGTTTAATCCAGTAGAGTCCAGAGAAAATCCTCTTTGATACTCACAGGTAAAATTTCCAGGAGTGTTTTGGCAAGTTCCTTTTGATCCACAAGGCCATGGCTGACAACCACATTCATTCTTATCTTAAAAATGCAGGGGAGAGAGAAGGCTGGTATACCTTGTGGCATGATTTTAGACATGTTCATTTAACATTTCTTAAGAAATTGAAATCCATGGAGGTAAAATTGTTAATTCTGAAAATGTAGCTTTTCACATTTAAAGGTGAGATGACCTGAGAACCCATGCAGAACTATGAGTAATTAATAAATTTGAAGTGCAAGTTGTAATTCAGTTATGAGTATGAGAGACACAGGTATGTAACTGCTGACAGTGGAAAAATGCTGCACTACTGCACTGAAATAGCTTCAGTTGGCAAGATTCATATGTATGTTTAAGATCTAAAGACAGCTGTCTCTATGATTTTAATACTTTAAACTTATGTCCCCATGTCGTTATACCTAGAATGTAACAACTTGTATTAACTATGTACAACTGTTTACTAAGCAAGAAAATAGAAGTGTTGGATAGTCTGGTTTTTCTTTATCCATAACTGTTCCTTTTCAACATCTGTTTTCTGAACTGCTGACACTGTTCTGTATTATTACTGTTTATACAGAGCATAAGAAATGTATGAGAATTGAGAATGTTGAGAAAAACCTATGCAAGAAAACTAATGTGTTTCTTACCAATACAAGCTGTGTGATTCACAGATTCACAGATTTAGAGAGTGTTAGGGGTTGGAAGGAACCTCTAGAGATCATTTAGTCCAACCCCCCTGCCAGAGCAGGATCACCTAGAGCAGATCACACATGAACAAGTCCAGGTGGCTTTGGAAAGTCTCCAGAGAAGGAGACTCTACCATCTCTCTGGGCAGCCTGTTCCAGTGCTCTGTCACCCTCACAGTGAAGAAGTCTTTCCTCATGTTCAGACTGAACCTTCTGTTCTCCTGTTTATGGCCATTGCCCCTAGTCCTGTCACTGTGCACCACTGAGAAGAGCCTGGCCCCATCCTCCTGGCACCCACCCTTTAGATATTTATAAGCACCGACAAGATCCCCCCTCAGTCTCTTCTTCAAGCTAAACAGACCCAGCTCTCTCAGCCTTTCCTCGTATGGAAGGTGCTCCAGGCCCTTCAACATCTTAGTGGCCCTGCGCTGGACCCTCTCCAGTAGCTCCTTGTCCTTCTTGAACTGAGGAGCCCAGAACTGGACACAGTACTCCAAGTGAGGCCTCACTGGTGCAGAATAGAGGGGGAGGATAACTTCCCTCTACCTGTTGACCATGCTCTTGTTAATGCATCCGAGGATTCCATTTGCCTTCTTGGCCGTGAGGACACACTGTTGGCTCATGGTCATCCTGTTGTCCACTAGAACTCCAAGGTCCTTTTCCCCAGAGCTGCCCTCCAACAGATCAGCCCCCAACCTGTACTGGAACATGGGGTTGTTCTTCCCCAGATGCAGCACTTTACACTTGTCCTTACTGAATTGCATTAGATTTCTCCACGCCCAGCTCTCCAGCCTGTCCAGGTCACAGTGGATGGAAGCACAGCCTTCGGCGTGGCAGCCACTCCTCCCAGTTTGGTATCCTCAGCAAACTTGATGAGTGTACATTCTATCCCTTCGTCCAGGTCACTGATGAATATATTGAATAGGGCTGGACCAAGCACTGACCCCCTGGGGACACCACTAGCCACAGGCCTCCAACTAGACTCTGCCCCATTGACCACAACTCTCTGAGCTCTTTCCTCCAGCCAGTTCCCAATCCACCTCACCACCCAATGGTCCAGTCCATACTTCCTAAGCTTGTCTATGAGGATGCCATGGGAGACTGTGTCAAAAGCTTTGCTGAAGTCAAGGTAGACCATATCCACTGCCTTCCCTTCATCTATCCATCTAGTGATGCCATCATAAAAAGGTATCAGATTGGTCAAGTGTGAATTCCCCTTGTTGAATCATTGCAGACTACTTGTGATAAGCTTCCTTTCCTCAACATGCTTTGAGATGGCACCAAGGACAAGTTTTTCCATCATCTTTCCAGGGATGGAGGTGAGGCTGACTGGCCTGTAGTTACCCAGGTCCTCCTTCTCACTTTTTTTGAAGATTGGAGTAACATTGGCTTTCCTCCAGTCCTCAGGCACCTCTCCTGTTTTCCAGGATGTTTCAAAGATTATGGAGAGTGACCTAGCAATGACTTCCGCCAGCTTCCTCAGCACTCGTGGGTGCACCCCCTCAGGGCCCATGGATCTGTGGATGTTCGGTTTGCTTAATTGATCTCTAACCCAATCCTCTTCAACTGAGGCAAACCCTTCCTTTCTCATGACTTCCTCTGTGGTTTTCAAACGCTGAGACCCCTGAGGGCTAGTCTTAGCAGTAAAGACCAAGGCAAAGGTGGCATTCATTAGCTCCACCTTGTCCATATCCTTGGTCACCAGGGCACCCACTTCATTCAGCAGTGGGCTCACATTTCCTCTGGTCTTCTTTTTTCCTCCAGTGTACTTGAAAAAGCCTACCTTGTTGTCCTTGACCTCTCTTGCCAGGTTTTGTTCTAAGGAGGGCTTAGCTTTCCTTCTTGCATGCCTACATCATCTGACAACATTTTTGTATTCCTCCCAAGTGGTCGGCCCCTTCTTCCATGTTCTATATCCTTCCTTGTTCCGCTTAAGTTTATTCATTAGCTTCATGCTCATGCATGCAGGTTTCCTAGTTCTCTTACTTGATTTCTTACTCTTTGGGATGCTCTGGTCTTGAGCTTGGAGGAAATGGTGCTTGAATATTAACCAGCTTTCTTGGGCCCCTCTACTATCTAGACCCCTATCCCACAGGATTTTTCCAAGCAGGTCCTTGAAGATGCCAAAATTAGCCCTTCTGAAGTCTAAGGTAGTGATCCTGCTTGTGGCTCTGTGTCTGCTTCATATGATCCTGAACTCCACCATCTCATGGTCACTACATCCAAGGTTGCCCCCTACCTTCACATCCTCAACAAGTCCCTCCTTGTTCATCAGTACAAGGTCCAGCACTATCCCTCTCCTTGTCGACTCCTCCACTATCTGCATCCTGAAGTTATTATCAATGCACTGGAGGAACCTCCTGGACTGCGCTTGCCTGGCTGTGTAGCTTTTCCAGCAAATGTCAGGATAATTGAAGTCCCCCATGACAATTAAAGCCTGTGATTGTGTGGCTACTTCCAGCTGCCTGTAGAAGGCATCATCAGCTTCTTCATCCTGATCAGGTGGCCTGTAGTAAACACCCACAACAGTTTCTTCCATATTAGTCTTCTCCTTGATCCTTACCCACAAGCATTCAACTCACTCTTCATCCACCCCCAGAGAAAGCTTTATACATTCCAGTTGCTCTGTCACATGATTTAAGTATGTTACCAAATTACATTATACTCAGTATTCAGTTACAAACAAATAGATGTTTTGTAGCAATTGTTGAAGTTGTCTTGAATTTTCCTTAGCTTTGCCTACAATACAGAATTCAATTACTGCAAGTGCCATGCAGGTTTCCACAGAACCCCTATCATGCAGACTTGCATCAGTAATAAAATTTGCTTCATGAAGCCCACTGTTATTGCAGATGTTCTGATCCCTTATGTCAGATCCCATTGTGAGTTAGCAATGCGAATTCAGTAAATCCCAACAGTTGTTCTATTAATCGGAACTCTATTTCGGGGCTGGCATTCCATTTGTTCTGGTGCGTTTTAATGTTTATCCTTTGTCCTGGAATATCTGTCACTTGGCTGGGGAATTCTACAGCCAGGAGTTCTAAAACAAAAAAATAACCAGGAAATAGGCTATTAGTTTATTTCTATAAGAGAGGTTTATTTATGTATGTATGCAGATGAATGTGTGAGCAGGTTTTTTAAAGTATTCATAAAGCAGTTACTAAGTATCACAAAATGTAGCATTGTAGCATTTATTGTACAAGTCTGTAAAATAATGTAAAATAATATTTTTCCTATCTTTGATGCAATAGGAATAAATTCTTAACCGTCTTTGGAATTTTTTTTTTTTCGAAGACTTACTGCTTACCAATACAGATGAACTAGTTAGTGAGATGAAGACAGCCTGGGCTGCAGTCATTATGCCCTGTTGGAACTCATGATCTTAAAGCATATGGGCCACATGAAGAGTAAAGCCAGGACCCTGAATATTAGGTAAGTGAACTTTCAGTTGTTTAAGGAATTAGTGGATGGGAATCCCTTGGACACTGCCCTTAGGGATAAAGGAGCAGAACACAGCTGGCAGCTCTCTTAGGACATTTTTTTTAGATTGCAAGAGCTCTCAATTCCCATGTGTAAGAAATCACAGAATCACAGAATGGTCAGGGTTGGAAGGGACCTCTGGAAATCATCTATTCCAACCCCCCTTCCAAGGGGTGTTCAACTAGAACAGATTGCACAGGAACGCGTCCAGGGGGATTTTGAGTATCTCCAGACAAGGAAACTCCACAACCTCTCTGGGCAGCCTGTTCCAGTGCTCTGCCACCCTCAGAGTAAAGAATTTTTGCCTCAAGCACAGGTGGAACTTCCTGCACTCCAGTTTGTGCCCATTGTCCCTTGTCCTGTTGCTGGGCAATGCTGAAAAGAGTCTGGCCTCATCCTCTTGACACCTGCCCTTTAGATATTTATAAGCACTGGTGAGATCCCCTTGCAGTCTTCTCCAGGCTAAACAGACCCAGCTCTCTCAGCCTTTCCTCATAAGGGAGATATTCCAGTCCTCTAATCATCTTTGTAGCCCTCCTCTGGACTCTCTCCAATAGTTCCCTGTCTTTCTTGAACAGGGGAGCCCAGAACTGGACACTGTACTCCAAACATGGCCTCATCAGGGCACAGTAGAGAGGGAGGATGACCGCCCTCTCTGGCCACATTCTTCTTGATAGACCCGAGGATACCATTGGCCTTCCTGGCCGTAAGTGCACATTGCTGGCTCATGGTTAACTTGCTGTCCACCAGCACTCCCAAGTCCTTCTCTGCAGAGCTGCGTTCTGGCAGGTCAACCTCCAGGTTGTATTGGTACATGGGGTTATTCCTCCCCAGGTGCAGGACTCTACACTTGCCTTTGTGAAACTTCTTTAGGTTCCTGTCTGCCCGACTCTCCAGCCTTTCCAGATCTCGCTGAATGGCAGCACAACCTTCTGGTGTATCAGCTACTCCTCCCGGTTTGGTATCATCAGCAAGCTTGCTGAGGGTACACGCTGTCCTTTTGTCCAGGCCATTGATGAAGATGTCAAACAGGACTGGACCCAGTACCGATCCCTGAGGAACCCCACTAGCCACAGGCTTCCAGCTATACTCCGCACCACAGATCACAACCCTCTGAGTTCTGCTATTCAGCCAGTTCTCAATCCAACAGTGTCAAAAGCCTTGCTGAAGTCAAGGTAGACAACATCCACTGCTCTCCCCTCATCCACCCAGCTAGTCATGCCATCACAGAAGGGTATCAGATTGGTCAAGCAAGATTTCTCCTTGCTGAATCTATGCTCACTACTCCTGATAACGTTCTTTTCCTCCAGATGCTTGGAGATGACATCCAGAATGAACTGTGAAATCAGGCAAGGAAGGCAGGAGACCAGCATGGCTGGGTAAGGACCTCCTGGCCACACTAAAGTGCAAGAAGGAAAGACCTAGGCATGGGAACCAGGGATATTTATCCTGGGAAGAATACTGGTATGCTGCCCAAATGTGTAGGCATGCGATCAGGAAAACTAGGACAGAACTGGAGATGAGTTTAGCAAGAATACAAGAGACTTCTACATGAACATTAGTCAGAAAAGAAAGATTACAAGAAAATGTACACAGGCACACAGAAACACAATAAATAAGACAGGAGAACTAGTGACAACTGACATAAAAAAGGCTGAGGTACTCAACAGATTTTTTTGCCTGAGTTTCACTGATAATCACTCTTACTATATCTCTCAGGTCTCTGTGCATCAAGGCAGGGACTGGGGGATCTGCCTGGTTTCCCTTGTTTCCTTGTTACAGGAGATGAGGAAACCAACAACAGGTGGTGTCCCTCAAGGGTCCATATTGGGACCAATACCGTTTAATCTACATTAAACAAATACATCTTTGTTGATGACATAGTGGGATTGAGTGCACCCTCAGCAAGTTTGCAGATGACACCAAGCTGAGTGGTGCAGTTGGTTCACTAGAGGCTAGAAATACCATCCAGAAGGTCCTTAACAGGGTTGAGGAGTGGGCCTACGTGAACCTCATGAAGTGGCCCAAAAATAAACACAATATTCCAGGTTTCACCTCACTAGTATCAAATAGAGGGGAATAATCACTTCTTTTGGCCTTCAGGCTGCACCGTTGTTATATCCTTGCTCTGAACGACAGCCCCCACATCCAGTGAGTCAGATGCTGTCCACACCTATCACAGGATCAGGTTTTTCATATATTTCAGTATCTGTTTATCTTCTATGTTAATACAGATATTAATGAGTGTGCTTTGGATCCTGATATTTGCTCCAATGGCATTTGTGAAAATTTATGTGGAACCTATCATTTTAACTGGAACGGTGGCTATGAGCCTGATTCTTCTGGAAGGCGTTGTGTGGGTAAGTTGCTCAGTTTTTTATCATTGTTGAATAATTCATCATGATATTAACTCTAATTTGAAATGGCAGAATTTAGGTTGCAAGACATCAACTTCTTAAAGCTACGATGAAAAGCAAAAATTGTCTAATGAAACTGCTTTTCTTAGTCACTGCATAGCTATTATTCTTACTGGTTTATTTTTCTGTTATTTGATGGGGTGTTATTACTGTTTGGGAAGAATAAGCAGAGGATACCGTTGCAGGTTAGAAATTAATTTTCTTAAAATCATGGATCAGTTTGTGTTCTATTTTAATGTATGACATTTGTCAAGACCACCTAAAATGTGTCACTTTCAAGCTCGGATGATCATTTGTCAAGCACTGAACATCATGATTTTGCATAATAAAATGTAACAGAAGGCTATCATTATCATAATGATAACTGGTGGCCTGTGTACACAGCATCTCCAGATGCAATAATTCATGATGTCCCCAAGCTGCACAAGTACAGCAGAATGCATTGCTTAGTCCTTCTGTACTTAGTTCCCTACATTTCTGAATGCTTCAGCTCATGAAGCTCATGAATTTTAAGGATTTCACAAATCATGTCTGAGCAGTGGGCTCAAGTGTAACTGCTATACTTCTGAATAAAAGAATATAGTGTTCACCAGTATACAGGGATGATTTACTTCAGAAACCTTTAATTGTCAATTGGAGTTTAGTTTAGTTTTATACCAGACTGTTACAGCAGTATCTAGATACATTTTTGAGAAATGTTTAGGAACACCCACCAGAAGATATCTACGTTACACATTTCACTCTCTTACTAATTTCATTATTCATGGTCATACATTAAATTGAGGTGGTGGTTTTTTTCTTCTTTGGGATTCTTACATTTAAAAATATGTATTATACATTTTTCAAGAATATCACTTTTAGCTCTATAATAGCCCTGTAATTTTAATCAGAAAACCAAAGTTTGTTTGTATTAAAATCTAATGAAAATCAATCTGAAACCATTAGAAAGTCTTAAGTATCATCCTACCATGTGATGTGTTTATTTTGGGGAATTATCACTCTCTACACTTGAAGGTTTATTAACCTATCGCTGGTATTTGTGGTCAACAAAACACCACCATTTTTGGGAGGGAAAACCTGAACTATCTAACTGTGATATTATGCTAATACCAAACATTCCTACCTAGTGATGCAAAGCAAACAAAATGTAATAAAAGTATTTCTTTTCAGCTGCTTGACTCTGGGCATTTTACAGCTACTTACTTTCTAAAGGTCCTAAATATGACCTTTTTTCATGAAAGGCACTGCTGCAGAAAACTTAGTTTTTTTAAGAACACTTCACTTCATAGTCCTTTTCCAAATGGATTTTATGTCAAAGGGACTTTACTTATCCAGCTATGCTTGGGGTTGTGTAAGTGCTAATATAGGTATATGTCTGTTTAATTCTTAAAAAAAAAACCAACAAACAAACCAGTATCAAACAGATAAAATATAGGAGACACCCTGAAGCAGGATAAAGTGCCATGTTTATTATGGCTTATCCCGTCGATATTCTATAAGCTTAAGTATTTGTCAAATGTGATCAATATTAAAGGAATGTAGCTTAAAATCATATTTTTTTCTTTTTAAAAATAAAAAATAGTGCAACAAGGAAGATTGATTGCTTTTTATTAGCATTATTTGCAGTTAATATAAAAGTAGTTCAGGGAGCGATGTTAATTTATGAGGTATTCCTACTCAGTGTGTTTGATATCCTGGTGTTAATCATAGAAGGGTTTTTTTTAATTCAATATACCTCTGGTTGGGGGGGGGTATATATGTATACTCTTGAGGTGTCTGCCATACATGAGCTGTACAATTTAGATTTTAGCGCACATATTCACTTCATGGATAACGAAATCAATTTTTGCCCAGACAAAAGGGTTAAACCAGTAACTTAACACATTGTTATTTGTATGTTTACCCCCCCCCCAAAAAAAAAAAAAAGTTAAAATAATGGTTTCAGAGCAAATAGACCTTTGTGAAGTTGTCATGGTGATACAGTCATACAGTTGAGAAATATCTCAGTCATTCCACAAAAACATTAAGACTAACCATGAACTATTTTTAGAGCCTGCTAATGAAAAACTTTAAAGCAGAACAGTATTTTTGTTCATAAGTAACTGAAAATGAATTACACTTTTGAAATTAAGAAACATCGTTTTTCCTTGCTCAGTCTGTTGTAGAAAACCACATATCAAGCAACCTTATTGTTGCTGTAGAAAGCAACAGGGGCTACTTGTTGAGCTGAACGCATGTCATCACTCATAGGTATGTCTAACTCATCTTTTTGCAGACATCAATGAATGTTCAGTGAATGGGCTGCTGTGTGATCCCACGCTTTGTTGAAACTTCCTTGTAAGTTACAGCTGCACTTGTCCAAAGGGTTATGTGTTCAGCACTGAGACAGACGCATGTGAAGGTGAAAAATCTGCAAGTTGTGTTAATTGTATTTCTTATTATATAACACTAAGTACAGATGATTACAAAAGATTCAGAGTCGTGATGAATATTAGAGGAAAAAACAGAAGTAAGATAAGGAAAAGACAGAACTAAGATACTCTTAAGTCATTGCATAATAATAATATAAGTTTTATATGGTAAATAGTCTTGCGTTTATGGGGAAGCTAAAATTCTTTGTTATGGAATACCTATTATGTGAACCAATGTCATTATCCAGATTTGTCTGAAGCAGTGGAAGACGTTGTCCTCAGCTGCTTGCTATTACTGAATATTTATTACTGTAAACTATTATTGCTGTGTAAGGTCAGGTTAACTTAAAACATTTCTTTAGGAGCATATGCTGAATGGGCTAACTTTGCAATGAAGCAGGTGAGGAGCACTCGTGCTCTTTGACAGTTTCAGCCTGGTAATGGAAGCAAGCAACATGATGGGACACTGGTGTTTTGAGTGTCTCCAACTGTTTGGAAATTGAACGTGTTTACATTCAAATGTGTCATTAAATTATTTAAATTCTGGCAGTATCAAATCAGTCGCAACTTTGCCCCTTCCGCTGAAAAGAAATTATGTTCCTTTGTATCTTAGTACATGTGTGTTTCAGAGACCAATTTTAAAAGATAAAATTTCTTCTCTCCCCATAAGTTACAAATTAGTAGCACTTGTTCAGATTACAGCTTTTCTTATATCATACTCCCATGGATTTATAGTGCTCTCTCTGCTAAGTTGTCTCAATGCCTATTCTCTAACCACACTGCTCAAGTGAATTTTTTTTGGGGGGGGTGGGGGGGGTGTCAATCTGTATTTTCAATTTCTGTGCACTGAGAGATTTCTAGCTGTGAAAATAGCTTACTGTGTGCCCTTGAAGTACATGTGTCCTAAAGAATCTTCTAGACAGAAAAACTGAAATAGTATGGTGTCATGGTTTAAACTCGACCTGCAACTAGGTATCACACAGCTCACCTCCCCCCCTTCTCCAGTGGAGGAGGAGAATTGGAGCAAAAGACTAGGAAGCTTCTGAATTGAGATAAGAACAATTTAATAATTGAATATAAATGAATAAAATAGTGATAATAATATTAACAATACTAATAACACTAACAGTACTACTAATAATATGTCATTAAAATAATGGAGAATAAAACAAATTATACAAATGCTCAGCACCCACTGACCAATATATAGCCAGGTCCCAAGTAGCGAGAGCCAGAGCCATAGAGCCTGAGAGCCAGAACAGGAGATTGAGCACATAAAGACCAAAGACCATAACACTGACCAAAAGGTAGATGAATGAGAAGTGAGAAAACAAACAACCTAACCAAAAATATTGAAATAAAACGTATCTAGATTTTCAAATATAAAATATGACTTTGTTTTTAAATGGTAATAGCAATCATATTCATATAAATATAAAGGCTCAAAAGAAGGATTTGACAAGAAAAAAAGGTGTTTTCTCGGTTGCATTCAGACACCACAGCCCCAGGAAAAATGTGGTCTCTTCGGTCTTCTGAACATCCTTATTATCATTGCAGGGTATTTTCTCTTGTGCTAGAAGATTTGGGATCATGATATTGTGAACAAGATCTGGACATCCCTAACCTTAGATGTTTTGTGAGCAGGGTATAAGTGGAGAATAGTATGAGGGAGACTTACTCTAGAGTGGTAACGAATTTACTACCTTATTTAATAGTTCATTGAGGAGAAAATGACTTCTTTAGATAACATTGCCAGCTGATACTGACTACAAAACCATAGTACTAAAAAAACCGTTACAGTTAAAATAAAACAGAATTTACAGAGAAGTATATGAAGAGAAGATACTAACAGAAATCCAAATGGCATACCTGTGCCCTCTTATTGGCACCTTAGCACATATTCATAGAATGATAGAATGGTTTGGTTTGGAAGGGACCTTAAAGATCATCTAGTTCCAATCCTGCTGCCATAGGCAGGGACACCTTCTGCTAGATCAGGTTGCTCAAAGCCTTACATAGTGTGAAGACAGCCAGGGATGGAGCGTCCACAACTTCTCTGGGCAGCCTGTTTCAGTGCCTCACCACACCCTCTGTGAAGAATTTCTTCCTGATGTCCTGTCTATATCTATGTTCTTTTCATTTAAACCTGTTACCTCTTGTCCTGTCACTACAGTCCCTTGTAAAAAGTCCCCTGCACTATTCTTTTAAGCCCCCTTCAGGTACTGGAAGGCTGCAATAAGGTCTTCCCAGAGCCTTCTCTACTCCAGGCCAAACAAGCCCAATTCTCTCAGCCTTTCTTCATAGGAGATGTGCTCCTGCCCTCTGATCATCTTTGTGGTCTACTCTGGACTTGCTCCAACCAGTCAATGTCCTTCTTACATCGGGGGTCCCAGAGCAGTATTCCAGGTGGGGTGTCACAAGAGCAGAGTAGAGAGGAAGCAACTCCCTCAACCACGCTTGTCTGCACACAGCCGAGATACAGTTGGCTTTCTGGGCTGCTAGCGCACACTTCCAGCTCATGTCCAGCTTTTCATCCACCATTATCCCAAGTCCTTCTCCTCAGAGCTGTTCTCAATCCATTCTCCACCCAGTCTGATTGCCCCGACCCACGTGCAGGACTTTGCACTTGACCTTGTTGAATTTCATGTGATTGGCACAGACCCAACTCTCCAGATGGTCATTGTCCCTCTGGATGACATTCCTTCCCTCCAGCATGTCGACTCCACCAGAAACCTTGGTGTCATTGGCAAACTGGCTGAGGATGCATGCAATGAGGCCAAAGCCTTCTTTGGCCTCAAAAAAGTGAGCTTGCTGTGCACCCTCCTCGCCACCCAAAGGATCTCAATCTCCACCATATCATGGTTGCTGCAGCCAAGGCTGCCCTTGAGAATGACATTCCCCACCAACCCCTCCATGTTGGTGAGAACAAGGTCCAGCATGACACTGCTCATTGTTGGCTCCTTTATCACTTATAAAAGGAAGTTGTTCGCATTCTGCGATCCTCATGGATTGCTTTTTTCCTAAGGAATGTGACCACTTTTAGGTTTGTCTTAATGTAATTCCCCAAACTATCAGTTTATTAATTAATTCTAAAAACATTAATAGAGAACCAGTTTGATTTATTCAAGCTCACACATTGCAGTGCCTCTGACAGTCATCTAATAATAAAGCAACACATATAGTTCACAACTTGAGCCAACCTGAGAATGAGGTAGAAAATGCAGGTTGTTATGTAAATTAAAATTTATTCTGCTGTGAAAGAATAACTAGTGAGATGATCATTCAAGCTCATTAAGTAAAGCTTCTTGTATTTAATCTTGGTGGGTTTGGTGAGATTTTAATTAATCTCATTTTCTATCTTTAAATTTTTTTTAGATATTTATAAAAGAACATGCATCTGTACATACTTTCAATATTTGCACTATGGCTCCTGCAAAGACTAATGAAATAATATAATTTGATATTCCAAAAGATTCTAAAATAGGATACATCTGTCCCTCTCTACCCTCCCCTTCATGGTGGTTATCAGGTTTAACTTGTTACTGAAGAGGAGTCTGCATTTTCATAGAATAACACTGGTTGTGCTTCCCTTGTCTGTGTTTCATAATCCTGTATGTCTGCTGAACTCTGTGCAATGAGCTTGTGATTAGGCATGAATGTTTCAGTATATTTAAAATAATGAAAGTTTTTGTTAATGGGGGAAAAAATTCTGAAAAAAGATTTCTCATTTGTGGGAAAAAAAATCCCAACAACTGATAGATAATTAAATAAAACTTTGCATTTGTAAGAGTATTTCCTTGCTGAACATAGTTTAGTGTAATCACACTAAAATACTTCTCAAATGTTATTATCTGTACAGGAGAATCTAAAAGATTTTTAGTTTCTTTTGATATTGTTACCTACTTTAACTGATATACATAGGTCAGGAAAGATTTTGCTCAATCATACGTTCAGTTTGAGTCTTTTTCTCTCACTGTCTTTGGGCAGAGAAAGATGAACATGGCACATGAGATCAAGAGAGCTGCTTTACTTATTTTGGTTGTAGTTTCGGGGACACTGACTTCGAGGTGTGGCCTTCAACTAATTTTTCTTAGGTTTGGGTTTCTTGTTAACTCTGAAAAACCAAAATACAAGATGTGTTTTCCTAGAAGAAAATTGATTGTAAACCTAACTTGCTGAATATCAGGAAGCATTAAAGATAGGCATGATAACCTGATATAACACCTATAAATGTGAAATATTTTAAGTTTCATGCCTTGTTTTAATATTCTGAATATGACTGAAGTGATGTTTTGGATAGTGGCAAATAGCTGCTTACTACAGTGTTTTGTCTTGCATACTGGTTTTGTATGTGCAGACCTGTGTGTGGTTGGGCTGCCAGCTGCCACTTTACATGAAAATCAGCTGTTTTCAGCTATATCTTCAGCAGACTTCAAACGCTTGTCCTGTAATTTTCTTCACTGGGTGTTTGAGTCAGACTGTGTTTTAATTTTGTCTTCAAAAAATTCAGACAAAACTTTTTGTTCATTTCCAATAAAATGTTGATGTGTATTTAGAAACATGTAAATGTTGTGACCTTTTCTTTAAAAAGCTGTTGCTCCTCTATATAGTTGCACATTGAAAATTCTTAGGTAGCTTTTTGTGGCAGGATGGTGCCTCTTTACTCTGAAAACGTGCTCTGTTGTGACCAAGTTGCCAAGTCTCATTTTGCATGTGCTCAGTGGAGACTATTTTTAGTTTCCAAAACCCCCAAAGATTATGTCTGGTCCCTCACAGAAACTTCTCTGTAATTGCATCTTAGCTAAAAGCAAGGAAAAGCACTTGCAACTCACTGGACAGAGAATCATATCTGCAAAAAATCAAAGACATAAATGCAGAGATTGGTCAAGGATCCCTCTGGCCCACAACATACAACATTACTTTCCACAAATACTCTGAATTTCCAACAGTTGTGGTTTGGGAACTTCTGACACCAGAAGTAGGATCTTTACATTATACAGACCTTGGTGAATTCCATGATTCAGACTACTATTGATTAATGCAAGCTTTCAGTATCATAGAGCAAAGATTTCCAGTTTCTCTACCTGTTGTGTAAAGAACCATTTCTTTAATTGTTTTGCTACCAGCCAGCTTCATTGGATGTCTCTTTGTTCCTAGACATTAAGAGACAGTGAACATTTGGTGCCTTTGACAAGGAGAAACTACATGTAGCTTAAATTTAGCCAATTTAGGCTATTGTGCTGTCTTTTCTATTTTTCTTATGTTTTTTTAAAGCTAGCCAAACTACTGAAAGCAAGATGTCAGATGGAAAGGAAGAAAAAGTGTATCTTTCTCTAAGAGAATTTCTATATGGAAAATTATTTGACATATAGTGTATATTTAAGATTACTTCTTTTGTCTCAGTGTGATCTGTTTCTAATGGTGGGAACCAGATTTTTGGGTTTTCTGCAAAAGCAGCAGAGACTAAACTCCACTAGCAGGTATTGGTGGCTGGAGAGAGCAGGAGGCAAGGGAGGCAGGCAGCATACCTTGGATAATAGAACTTCGGGTAATCAAGTGTGAAATGTATTTAGAGGGAGGCAAAGTTATGCAGAGCAGATAAATGATAGCGAGCCCTCCAGATTGCCAGCTTGCTCTATCAAAACTAACTGGCTTTCTAGATCTACTTCATTATCTCTGTACTGCTCTTCCCAGCTGTGCTGGTTTTGGATTGGGTAGAGTTAACTTTCTTCATAATAACCTAGTATGGAGCTATGTTGTGCATTCATGCTGGAAACACTGTTGATGACACAGGAATGTTTTTGTTATTGCTGAGCAGTGCTTATACAGAGTCAAGGCTTTTTCTGCTTCTCACATTACCCCACCAGCAAGTAGCCTGGGGTGCACAAGAAGTTGGGAGGGGACACAGCCAGGACAGCTGACCCCAACTGACCAAAAGGATGTTCCATACCATATGATATCATGCTCAGCATATAAAACTGGGGGAAGAAGAAATGGGGGAAGTACAGGATTTGTCTTCCCAAGTAACCATCACATGAGATGCAGCCCTGCTTTCCTGGAGATGGCTGAACACCTGCCTGCCTGAATTAGTGAATTAATTCCTTGTTTTGCTTCACTTAGCTTTTGTGTATGGCTTTTGCTTTACCTATTCAACTGTTCTATTTATGAAAGGAACCGTCTGGTTGGATTAAACTATATGGCTTGATTTAGGAATGAATAATAAAAAAAATTCTATGGGTGGAGTTCACAAAGAAATGGTTGATATTCATCTGCAACTGTTATTTGAAAGAATTTGTTAATATTATTTTAAGCTTCAAACTCATTTCACTTCACAAAAACCAGCAAATACTGTCTGCAAGGGTCCTATTCTTCTATGTGAATGGGATTACAAAACTCACAGGGTAATAAATAGAAAGAATTAGGGGCTAGAGGGAAGTAACAATTACAGTATTCCAGTTTCAACTCCTGTTTCTTGAACGCTTTGCAGAACTACAGAATTGCAGCAAGCATTGTAATACTTTGCTTCTGACAGGGTTTCTTAATTATTCCAAAGCCTCATGGAGCCATAAATGACAGAAACTGTAAGTCCTTTGTTTGTGCACTGCATGTTGTGGCTGAGAATGCACTGAATTCTATGAAAAAAGAGTTTTATTTTCTCACTGGAGGGTTACAATTGATGCTGGAAAACTATGGTCCAAGTTGTTAGAAATTACTATCATTTTAGAAAAGAGACATTTAATTAACACTTTCAAAATACCTATTCCTACACATATGCACATACATGCTACCTGTCGTATCTTTTGAATGCCATACTGAGTGGTGGGGGGCAAAATCATGGCCCACAGCAGCATTTATTCTGTATAATATTTTCCAGAAGCACATCGTCATTCTAACAGTGTCTTTTGTTTCTGGGTTACAAATACAAATGAATGTGAAAGCAAGTCGTGTCAATAGTGCCTCCAGGAACAATCTTGGATCTTCCAATTGTGAATGTTCAACTGGCAGCAAATTGGACTCTACAGGACTGATATGTATTGGTGGTTATTTCCTCCTGTTCTTCCTTTTTCTTACTAACTTGAAAAACATTAATCATAATGATTGATTAAGTTAGAAAATAATGTGTTTGGGTAATTTCCCATGATAGCAGACAATATGTCTAGCTCTGTAGGTAAGACAAAACAAACACATGCTAATATGATTGTTTCCATGACAGCAGGAACAAACAGAGAAACATAATTCATGAGCATATCCAAACAATGGTGCAAGTGGTGAAATGCAGGTATCAATTTGGGGCGAAAGAGTAGGCTTGTCTTTCTATTAATAGGAATTATCTTGTCTTTTGGGAGAATGAGACTATGAATAAAGCTATAAGTAATTAGTCTGATAGTTGAGAAACTGTAAAACAGAAATGTTCACTCAGTTCTTTGGCCACTTTTAAATCTGAGACAAGAAAGCAAGTAAAACTGGGGGAATAGCTACTCAAATAGTGATATGAAAGCACATGGTTTCTACGGTTCAGGACATTCTTCATAAGCTGTGAAGACTGACTTTCTGCTATAAGGCAGTGTTAATGGCTTTTACATTATAGCACAGTCTCATATTTTACTTCCTTTGTAGGAAGCTGGTAAAGGTGAGTAGGACAGATCTGAGTTTGCCAGGATCCCTGCCCCTGGTGCAGACACATGAGTATTTTCTTGGGTTCATATACAACCGCACCACCCCCCCCCCCCCCCCCCGCCCCGCAAAAGTATATGTAAATAAAGTTATCATCCTTTGAGAATTCTGTTGCATTGAAAAAAAGCAGAGCACTGCAGACATTTTATTGTAGCTAACAGCAAGAGTTGTCTGCAAGATGTCATTGGCATTATCTTTGGAAACCATTAATTAATGGGGTTTTTTTCTGGCCTTTTCAAGAAAACTCAAAGGATTGGAGACATCTATACTTCTCAGGTAATCACAACCTGCTATTTAATCTTATTTGTGTAACATAATTGAAGTCACTGTAGATTATGTGGCATAAATTGGAGTGTTATTAATAACTGGATGATGCTAATTTTAAATGTTCCTTTTATTCTAAGATGGATTTTACTTGATGTACTTAGTTCAACTTTCTTGCCTTGCCAATTTTTTTTAAGATAGGAAATTGAATGCAAAGGCTTGAGTTTCCATTTAATAATTGAGTCTGTTTATACCTTAATATGTTTTTCAGGTGAATGTTACTTTTGTGCCTAAGCCTCCTCTTAGATTTCCATTCAGCATCACCAGCCAGTAAAGTTTAGTATTGTTCTTTTTCACACTGTGCTAATTTCTTAATATAATCACGCTAACCCATGCTATTTTGTACTGCTTATTTTTAATCTTGTGTTCTTAAATCCAAAGGTGATAAGTTCACTGTGGGACTAATTACAACAATGTTCTGGATTTACTTTGCATGTGGTTTCCATTGGAATGTTTACAGTGTGAGGTCCCATTTGGCCTCAATATTAGTGTTAAGTAACATAAAACAAACAAAACAACTACAAAAAACCAAACAAACAAGCCTGGATAGTCAGATATAAAGTGAAGAATAGGAGCCACCTATATACTCTGAGCCTAATAATTAATTTTTCTCATTGACCAAATTCATCCCAGTAAGACTTTTCTGGTTTAGAGGTGAGAATATGTTAGAACAGAAGTGTCAGAAGTATAGCTAATGCGAGATACACAGATTTAAACAGTTAGAGCCCAACTGTATGTTTTTCCCATTGGAATTGGTAGTGATGAGAGAAGGACAACTGGATTATTGAAAAGTGAGTAAAGGGTTGGAAGTTAAGGGTAATTTACTGAGTGAAAAACTTGCAAATGCTCTTGTTGAATGTATGGCATTTTAAATCACTACAGTAGAACAAGTTGTTTTTTCCTGTTACCACTGCAATGACAGACTTGTATACAGAATGTATTTTCCCTAATTGTTTTAGGTGATTGCTCCTGTAAAGCATTCCTGTAGCATCAGATACGAAAAGCATATGCCAAATCATAAATGTATGGCTAAAATATTGTTGTGGTTTGGGAATGTGTTTTATTCTTCATAAGAATGATCAAAGTATGATTACTAATGTTACATTCTGACCTCCCTCCAATTTTTCTTTAAATTCAAATTTGCTCTTACGTCAGAATCAGTCCTACGTTATGAGTTGTTTTTCTTTCTTTCATGATTATGATTACAAAATTATTGAACTTAAAAATGGCACAAAATTTCTAAAAGCACATGACAACAATATTAGAATAAGAACATATTAACATAACATTACTGTTAATTATATTTTTACAATTTATTGTTCCAATGTGTTTGTTGCTATTTGATCTTATTGCTGATTTTCACTGTTTTGTGGACTCAGGACATGTACAGCACATTTGATTGATCTTACAATGAAGAAGCTGTATGGCTCATGCATGTTCTTTACTCAGATTGCAGACAGAAGACTTCAGTTTGTCCGTCCCTCTGGTTCCTTTGCTCAGTCTGCTTAGCCTTGAGGCTGAAGAAGCAGGTGGCTTGAGACATTTGCATCCATATTATCTGTAGAAATTGAGCTTAGATGCAAACCTTTTGTCTCTGTGAGCTTTCCTATATAGAGAAAAAATTACTTTAACTATAGTCAGTATTCAAATCTCAATTTTAAACTCAAATTTAATCTGAAACCTCCAGCAAATGAGGTTGTTAGTTCAGCAGTTACAATAAAAGCATTCAACAAAAATGTTGACATACTTCGCATTTATTTTGCTTGCATGCTAACTGTGTTTACAATATTGAGACTGCACTCAGAGGAAAAAACTGGGATTGTTTTTGAAATTGTTTTATTGGTGGTACAAGTATTACATTAATATTTTGGGAATTGCTCATACAGTAGGGATACTGCTGTTTGTGCTTTTTTGAAATATGCACTTAACATATGCTTTTTATGCATGTTTAGTCAAGATTTGTGGAATTCATACAATGCACAATAAGTAGGTTGCCATCTGCCTGTACTATGCATATATTCTTCTTCAAGTCAGAGTCAATAGATGCAAGCAACAGAAAGAATGCTTTGACACTGAATAATATGTTTTTCACCAAAGAAAAAATCACCGTGACTACACATTTTAGATTTTTATCTGGACAAGAGCAATTATGTAAAATAAAGGAAATGAACTCACAGCCTGAAAAAGGTAAGATAAGCGGACTTTGGCAGGATAATGTAGATGCAGCTGGTGTGTCACCTACTAATTTGTGTGTATTAGTAAATTTTTGAGATACTAGTTTGATTTTTCCATCCTGTAAATCTGGCTACTAAAAATAAATAATATTTAGCTCAAGAAAATTCTAGTGAATAAAGTAATGGAAGCATTTACATTTTGATGACATAAAGCAGAGACATCAACATATGGAAAGCAAGCTGGATGTTGCACAAAAGAGCAGCTAAAGTACCTATATTCTCCCCCCCTCCATGCTGTTCCCTGAATTTGGGACAAATGACCAGGGACATGCCCATCCATGACTGGCTAAGAGCCGACCCAGGTAACGACTGTCCAGGTTTTGTCTTTGGTCATGTTATGTTAACCCAAGTCTTGACTGTTAGCTAAAGGCTGAGCAAAGTATGGAAAAGATGCCTTTTCCACTGTTGTATAGCCCTTGTTGTTTTGTGCACTTGTTTGAGTGTAGTGTTCTCTCCCACATGTTTGAGAACAGCATTAACCTGAATAATAAAACTGTTTAACACTTAACCATTAATGAAATATGTTGCCCAGCTTCTAGGGTTGATTCCAGTTACATTCTTGGGCCAACATTTTTCCTGTTACTTTAGCCAAAGAAGGGTTGTGCTTTCTGTGGTCTACATAATTTTACAACATCACAATTCTGTAGAAAAGTTGAAACTATGTGGGGGGAAAAAAAAAAAAAAAAAATCTGGAATGATTCTATCTTAAGCACATTGTTCCTAAGCATGACGTATTAGTAATATCTATGAACAGCACCTAGTAGATGGTCTGACTTTTTGTGCATATAAGTAAATCTTAAAACTAAATCCTATTCCACTTTCATTAGTCGTCTCATTAAATTCATCTGGGCCACTTGCTTAGCTTTGAACTCTGAGTATACACATGCATTTAATTAAGGTCTGCACAGGCTGACCTGCCAATCTGGGTTAGATGTTTATGGACTCCTCTTGCTATCTGATCACAAAGGTTGTTGTCTACTTCAAGAGATTTTGTACCATTTGACTGTAACATTGTAAAGGTACGGAGCAAGGGTGCCATAGGTACAACTTTTAAAGTACGTAATTGATTTAAGATCTAAATTGGCTTGGGCACTGAAAGCGTAGTTTTTAAGGCTTGAAAATTTGAGTACCTGAAAGAGAATTTCAGAGGATTTCAGGCAGCAGAGACAACACTTGTGGCTGCATATCTCCCCTCTGCTCAGTGACTATGTAACCTGGCTAGCAGTTAAGAGGTGCTGCCTGATGTGGCTGGGAACTTACTGGAATGGTTTTGCCCTGAGCTGGTCTGGGTTCCCAGCCTGGCAATCCAATTTGTAATTCAGGAGCTGGGTGTGCGTGGGCTGATCCCTCATGAGCAGAGTAGGGTATAACCTAACAAACAGGCATGTTCAAAGTGTATCTGCACCAGCAGATCCAGACACCTAAAAGAATTTAGCATATGTCTATCCCCCATATTTTAATGTTTTTTTTTTCCTTCCTAACAAACTTGAGGTTTCATCAAATGAGAGTGACACAAGAGTACCTGGATTTCATAACCCAGTGGTTCAGGAAGTCAGGTGGAAGGGGGAGTCCAAGGTTGTCTCTGCTTTTGTTGTAACGTGTATTTCAGACTGGTCAGGAGATTAAATAAATAAATAAATAAATCTGCTGTAGTATCTGGAGGACCTCCACTAGCTGTGGGACCTGGACCATAAAATGCCTCAAGCACTGTGCTCTATTGCTTTTAGTGATAGTGCTATTCCTTTCCACCTCTTCTAAATTAAAATGTGTACAAAATTACACTGATCAAAGGTTTTATTTTGAAAGAGAGCCTGCTCTCCCTTGGTACTGTGTCTACTGGTGGTATGAACATGGCATACCAGTTCCTTTTTCTGTGACAATTCCATATGGTTTTCTATTCCACTGCAGATAGCCTAAAGGGGACTTGCTGGCTTAACATTCAAGACAATCACCGTGAGGTCAACATCAATGGTGTTACACTGAACTCTGAATGCTGTGCCACCTTAGGAGCAGCTTGGGGCGGCCCATGTGAGCAGTGTGAATTAGGTATGTTCTCATATCAGTCATCTTTTGGGAAGAGAGAGGAAGTACCACTAGATAGTTTGTCATCATTTTATGCATAGAAAAGAAACAAACAGACAACACAATAAACCTATGAAATGACGATGTCTTATTTAGCATCACTTGTAATTTCCAACATCGGACATCTTTCTAATACTTTGAAATTACCAGGAAATAACATATGTGTAAATCTTTTCATTACATGTTTCGTCTTCACCAGGACTGTGCATTGGGGTAGGGAAGTAAGGATTATAATAATAAAATTAAATATCTGGTAAAATCTTGGAAGGCTTTTTATGTTGATGGCTGTTACACTTTTACCATCTGTTTTCAAACTCAAAGCTAATGTACAATTATTGATTGCAGACTAGTACTACTATTAGATTACAGGGATAGGTCTAAAAGTTGGAAACAGGGATGCTAACTGGGGTCTAGTTTGTGGAAAAAATACTGTGCTGCATTCACCCCATAAGGTTTGTGTAATGCCACTTGCAGGTGAACCAGTGTCAGGACATTTTAGCTTTTCATTTTGAACTGGAACAATAACTGTGGGCACTTGTGTCCCACCTAACAAGCACGATGCAAACAACATCAAACAGAGCTCTTAACTGTGCTGGGCAGCATGAAACAAAGATACTACTTTGTACTCCAGGAACCAGCATGGTCAGGTTAGATTAGTAAAACTAATCAAAAAATAATCAATAGAGAGAGCTAATTAGCACATACTGGGTACGTTTGGCCATTTAATTTCCTAATCTATAGCTAGTTAAATTTCACAAGCTTCTATATCACTACATCATGCTACATTTTACATTCATATCCTAAAATAATTGATAGGAACACCGGTTTTGTGTCTTTACAAAAGAAGCCTGTGCACACCCAGGCTCAAGACAAGGAACAAAAGAAACCTGTGTGAACTCAGGCTTAAGATAAGAAAGACTATCGAAACTACATGACCCCTTGAATATGGCAAATCACCTGAATATCTGTAATATCTAAATGACATGACTATCTTGATTGTGTCAAATGAAGTTGTCTTGAATATCTTAGGCGGATCGGGAAGTCTGTACACTCAGAGTACCTCAGCCAATGGGGAAATGAGGAGGGTCTCTTGCGGCCAGGAAAGTAGGATAAAAGGGGGCTGCATCCCCGTGTAGATCGAGAGACCCCACAGGAATATGTTCCGTGGACTCTCCCTTTATTCGAATAAAGTTTCATTATTATTTTTTTACAGCACTCCTCTGTCTCCTTTGTGAACACTGACTCCTGGTAGCCCAATTTTCTGTACATAATGTTATTTTTTTTCCAATCCTTTATTAAGCTGCAGTGGAAAAAAGTCTTTAGCGGTAACTGGCATTACTACAGCTTTAAGTATTAGGGTAACTTTACAGAAAATTTCTCTCTTAGCTACATCTGAGTGCAGAGATTGATATATTTAGATGCTGAGCATTCTGGCCTTCATTAGGGAAAGCACATGAGAAAGTAAATGTGTAAGATTTAATTTCCTCAACTATTCACTTGTTTTAAGTCACATGTATGAGTCTACTTTTTTTGACAGAGACAAGAGCACTCTCCAGCTTATATACAGTCAAATTATTAGAGAATTCTGAACGTACATTTATTTTTAAATTATGTATTCCTATATTTCTGTCATTCTGAAGCATTGATATAACTTTCTGGCTTGATTCCAGACACAGCTTGCTGAAGAGGATTTGCCAGAGTGAAGGTTGTTACCTGTGAAGGTGAATTTTTTGCTCCTTATTCAAGATGTCACTTTTTTTTTTTTTCCTTTGAAAATGAGATAAAAGGTGATTTATTATGTTGTTGGTTTTGTCAGGCATAATCATATTGACCTTAAACGAATGCCTTCACAAACAGTTACTGACTGTTGGGAAGTGTTATGTTACAGTTTGATTGAGAAATGATACAAAGAGAATGAAACAGGTCCTTCAAAATACTTTAAATCCCTTTAGTTTTTCCTTTCTTTCTGCCATATCCATCATCTTGTCTTAGAGAAGAGAATGTGGTATTTTAGTGCATTATGACTTGAGACTGAGACAGATGCGTCTTTGCTTTCTTTCATGTATCTTAAATTCTCAATAAGGCTGTAGCTTTGAGTTAGCATATATTGGAACTCTTTATTTCCTCAACAAATGTAAATGGGTGTGATGTTTTCCCAGGAGTTTGTCCCAATGGGCAGTGCATTAACAGCAGAGGCTTATTTCACTGTGAGTGCCCTGAAGGACTGACACTGGATGGAAAATGGTGTGTTTAGGTAAGAGTACACTCAACTCTGACAGCTTTTTAGCTGTGTCCAAGTTGTCCAAAGTTATTCTCAAAGAGGTGTGAAAGGATGTTTAATTTGTTTCTGTTTATGAAGCATATGTTTTAGTTTATCCCTGCTAAGACACCGAATGCCTGTGGCAGTTATGGGAAGATCTCTTAATCCCTTGGGTGAATATGAAAGTTTATGTTAAGACTTGTTTTACCTGCAATGCAATCAATAGTTTTGCTACAGTGCTGCCCTTTCTTTGACTCCCAGACACAAAAAAACCTGTCTGACTGGACAGACTGGGACTAGATGATAAGCAGTCAGCTAGTCAGCCAGCAGTTTGTAATGCAGTGTGAAAAGTGCTACTCTGTTGCTATCTAGTCATTTTATGAAACTCAGGTCCTACCTTGTGGTATGAATATGCTGGTGCAAATAGTTCTGTCTGAGGGTAATCAGAAAGAGTGTGGATAAAAATAGGGTTTCGTCTTGTTGTACAGTTAATATCTTCTACTGACAAAACATTATGTCTGTGAAGATACACATTTCTCTAAGACTTCAGGTATGAAAAATAGTGAACCCTTGTTTAAGTTCAAGAAAACTGTTTCCTGTAGTAAATGTAATTAGTATTATTCATCTGCATCTTTAGAAATCAATGGTCTGATATGAAAAAGGATAAAGTCAGGGTATTGGATGTTTAGAATAGATTCTGGAATCTGTATTAATTTTCCTTACCAATTGTAAGGACTATAAAAGTATTATTATTGTCAGCTCTGATTTCTTTTAAGAAAACAGTGCATCAGAACAAAACCAAAAAAAGTCAGACCTTGCTTCATGTCAAGGATTTTCTACTCTGACCTTTATTTTTTTATTTCAACTGTGTTCTTTTTCCTCAAGCGGATTCAAATTTAATTAGACAATTTTGCTGTAATTGCACTGTACCTTAACAATAGCTGATATAGTTGCCACATTGTAGATTTTCTTAATACGAATGTAATTCTAGAGATATTTTTAAAACAAGCAGAATTTTGAAATGAAGCAGATGTGTACAATTGGTATAAATGTCTCATAAAAAAAAAGAAACAGCTTGCAGCCAAGTCTGCCTGGATGCATATATCTGTTATATTTATGCGTATCTGGCATCTGTGGCCATCGAGCCTGTATTATTTTTCAATGAGAAATTTGACAAGGACAGGTGTGAATTTAATTGTGGTTGATAGCTACAATGAAAACTAGGAATTAAGGAACCATTTTCATATATGTCACAGGATTTCTTTACCCTCAAAGCCACATTTCTTTTCTTATTCCAATGAAAAAGTGACCATTTATATTACAAGATATGTGCCTTCTCCTATACTACACAAGCACTGAGCACTATTTCATGTATTTCTCATATGTGTTTATTTCCTGCAGGATCCACTACAGTGATTTTAGTGCAAACAAACATTTATCAGCAGTAAGTCTGCTGAATTTCTGGAGATGAAAATGAATATGTGGAATAGTTTACAGGCAACTCTTAGTAGTCTTTGAACCATTTCTTATACTTGCTTCTAAATTTTTTAACTTCAGATGTGTATGGGGTAAATTAATGTTATAAATATGCATAAAAAATTATGTTACAAATATTCAAATATTTTGAAGGGCTTGTGTGGAAAACAGTTCAGTGGATCATTTGTGTTATTTTTAGATCTTGCATCTTCTCCAAAGCTTATGGCACTAAGCATTTAAAAGTTCTGTTAGGTTTGGTAAAGCCTAACTTTCAGACCAGTATATCATATGAAACAATGCATATATTTATCCTGAAAATACAGAATGACCTCCATTCCATTTCAGTCATGTCAGGAGGCTCTAGAAGTTATTTTATCTGATGTAATCTTCCTTACACACTGAAAATAACATTCTCCTGGAGAGTATTAAGCTATCAATAAATTTTTGCATAGTTATCACAGATATAATCGCTATCGCTACTGTAATTGATACTGTCCATTTCATATTATTGGCATTATTTGCCAATTTTTGGAATTTGGGCATAGAAATTCTGTGTTGTAGAAATTAGCATTTAGAGACTTAATAACACATTTTTATACCAATTTTATATTTTAACAGTAAATTTTTTTCTAAAAATTTTGAACCATTTTCTTTACTACAATGCAAACAGGTGAAAAGTATGGAATGTACTAATGCATTCAAATGCGTTATTATCATTATTCTTATAGTCTGTGTGAGATATAGTCAAGCTGATTTTTAATGTGTACAGACTAGCATGTGGTTCTTTTCCTGACAGTTGGGTATGCAAGTACAGATTTTGCCTGCATGCTTGTTTGATCTCTCTTTTGGTTGTCCTGTTTTTCTGAAAGGGGACCCCTGAGTATAGCCATAATTAATTTTTCTGGAAATTATATTGTTTCTTCCTGCTAATTGGTGTTAAAGTAAGTCTAAAAACAGTCAGCAGTGGGGTTTTTTTCTGTATTCCTTGTATTGTTAAATTAATTTAATAATATAAACATAGGTAGGATTATGTTTTTTACCATAAATGCTGGTCAATTTGTAAATGAGAATACCTGGTAAAGAAATACATGTCTTTGTCCTATGAAATACACATAGAAACCTAAAAAGCACCGTCATGTCAGAGTAATGGCATGTCTTGATATTGAGAGACAACAGAATAAATGCTTATAGTTTTATGTGGTACAACAGAGATCCAGAAACTCGGCTATAGTGCACTACTAGCAACTTCAAATGATTGAACTTTGTTGTGGTGGTTTACACCGGCTAGCAAAATATCATGAAACCGCCCTCATAAATCCCCCTCCCAGAGGAGAAAGAAATAAGGAAGCTAGTAAAACTGAGGTAAGAACTATTTACTAATTGAATTTAAATGAATATATACAAATACTACTACTACTACTAAATAATTAAAATAATAGACAATAAAACATATAATACAATATGATACAATTATGATACAGTTGCTTACCACCCACTAACCAGTGCACAACCAGGTGCTGAGTAGTGAGAGTCAGAGCCTGAGGGTGATGGCAGCTTGACTACCAGAGCCTGAGAGCAATTGCAGCAGATTCTGAGCGAACCTTAACAGCAACAGCATGACTGGGAAAACTAAACAAACCCACCAACTCTGTCATGAATGAGCCATCACAAGCAACGTCAACAAAGCAGCTAACACAAGAGTCAGGGAGAGTGTTAGCAAGTGTACGGAAGTCAGAGAGAGAGAGAGAGTAATAGAGAGTAATGGCTCCCAGACCCCCTCCTTGCCTATGCCCCAAGCATGACATACTATGGAATTAAATACTTCTTGGTCAGTTTGGGTCCGTTGTCTGAACAGTGTGTCCCCTACACTGCCTGTAGCAAGACAGCAAGAGCTGGGAACGCAGCTGCAGTATCAGAAGTGGAGAAAGACCTTGAATTCAGTGCAGGTATTCCCCAGCACCAGCTAAGACCTTATCAGTACTTGTCTCAGCATCCAGGAACACAGCTTCATAGCAGCCGTGGTAAAAAGAGGTAACTCTTTCCTGACTGAACCCAGCACAGGTATAAAGGGTTCAGTGTAACATCTAAAATTTGTAATTAACTATACCATATTTTTATGATAGGATTTTCATATTGTATTTTCAGTGTTTGGGGTTCTCAGATAAGAGGTTCTGAATAAGAATGATGTGCACAGAATATTATTTCATAGTCCAAAACATTAATAAAATAGCCTTGTTTATGACTAAATAGCATATAAACAATCTGGAGAATTTGGTTTGTAGCCCACAGTGGACTAACTGACCAAGAAATGCTGCTGGGTAGACCATATATAACAGTGGCATATTGTAGTCCACTAACACTATGAAAACAAGGAGTTCTCCACAATTAACAATTAGGTTTGCAACCATTTCATTGCTCTACTCATTCTCTAGAAACTGTCATGAAACCAACTCAATGTGTGAAACTTCGGGTTCTATTGTAGTCCTAAGTCTTGTGTACAAATCATCTTATGGCTTGAATACTTTTAAATACCTGGAATTTTAACAATGTCTTTCAGAACATCCAACCTGTGAACATTATACACCTAGGATGTCCCTCCTGACACTAAAATTGCTTAAGACTGTATGTTCTCAAAAACATCATTCTCTCCTCTCCTGCTTACAGAATTTACTCCTTGCTTCTGCAGGATAACAATACAGAACAGATAAGTCAAAATAAATCAGAGCTATTATTAAGTTCAGTGGAAAACATGACTTCACTGAACGTAGTACTTGCATCAAATGATATTTTCCATATTTTTCTTCCATGATGACATAACCAATTGTCCTGCTTTCAGCTGGAATAGAGTTAATTTCCACCCTAGTAGCTGGTATAGTGCTGTGTCTTGGATTTAGCATGATAATAACGTGATAAGATCCTGATATTTTGGTTATTGCTAAGTGGTGCATATACTAAGGCAAGGAATTTTCAGCTTCCCATGTTCTGCCAGTGAAGAGGGGCATTATCATACAACCACAGAATTGTTTATGTTGGACAAGACTTTTAAGATTATGCCAAGTTCACCACTAAATTCTGTTCCTACGAACATCTCTCAAATGCCTACAGGGATGGTGACTCAACCACCTCCCTGGGAAGCCTGTTCCAATGCTTGATAACCCTTTTGGTGATGAAATTTTTCCTAATTTCCAATCTAAACTGCCCCTGGCACAACTTGAGGTCATTTCCTCTGTCCTAGAGCTTGTTGTGAAAAGAGACCAACACCCACTTCACTACAACCTCCTCTAGGGTGTTGTAGAGAGTGATAAGGTCTCCCCTGAGCCTTCTCTTCTCCAGGCTAAACCACTCAAGTTGCCTGAGCCAATCCTCACGGGACTTGGCTCTAGACACTTCACCAGCTTCATTGCCCTCCTCTGGACATGCTCCAGCACCTCAATGTCTTTCTTGCAGTGAGGGCCCCAAAACTGAGCACAATATTCAAGGTGCATCGTCACCAGTGCCCACCACAAAGGGACAATAACATCCCTAGTCCTGCTGGCCACACTGTTTCTGATACAAGCCAGGATCCTATTGGCTTTCTTGGCCACCTGGCCACACTGCTAGCTCATATTCAGCTGGCTGTTGACCAACACTCCCAGGCAAGCTTTACAGTCACCATCCCCAAACCCAGAGCATTGCATGGCATTGTGGTGACCCAAATGCAGGTCCTGGCACTAAGCCCTGTTGAACGTCATACAGTTGTCCTCATCCCATCGATCCAGCCTGCCCAAATCCCTCTGAAAAGCCCTCCTTTCCTTAAGTAGATCACCACTCCCACCCAAACTGATGTCACCTGCAAACTGTGACACCCCACCCACTCTGCATTTTAAACCTAACATTTTTGTGTGACTTTGTGGCACTGACACTTTTGAATTATGAACAGCTCTTTTATGCAAAAGTGTTTCTTTTTTTGGGGCATTTAGGACATTCTTCCATGTAAGCATACATTATGCTTTTCTGGTTTTATGGAGCCCTAGCAGTCTCTTAATACGTTGTTTAAGACTTTAATAGAAAACAAATCCTAGAAGTCTTGGGAAAAGGAGACTTTTGAAGAATGAAGAAGTATGAAGAAGTGGAGAAGCTAGGAAACCCTACACAACCTATAGCTCCTTCATCAGTAACATTTTTTGTTGTTGTTTAAAGAGTTCGTTAAGAAAGACAGCTGGTTGTTTAAAAATTAAAATGATCATCTCTCATTTCACTCTTTCAACTCACAAGAAACAATAGTCTTAAAGTTGATTCAAAGAACCTTAGAAAACAAGTATTTAGGGACCATCATTCTCAATAATGTAGAAGGCAACATTTTTAATCCTGACTGACAGATGTCTAAAAAGCTGTATAAGAGCTTTCCTGGATGCTATTGCATGCCATATAAATTACTGTATGGTGCAGAAGCAAGGCTAGTATCAACAAGACATGGAGCCCAGGCAGGGCAGCTGAACAGATTATATGATAAGAGAACACCAGAAAATGTTTGATTTTAAGGAATTTGATAAATTAATAAACATTGCAATTTCTCCTTTTGATTAAATTGCAGTAGCCTATTATGCTGCTCAGCAGGACCCCTCTCTGTCAAAAGAGCAAGGACAT
The DNA here is from genome assembly GCA_027574665.1 of Rhynochetos jubatus. Taxonomy (NCBI): domain Eukaryota; kingdom Metazoa; phylum Chordata; class Aves; order Eurypygiformes; family Rhynochetidae; genus Rhynochetos; species Rhynochetos jubatus. The sequence continues at coordinate 47,144,304 of CM050690.1, read as the reverse complement.
AGCTTGGATCCTTTTCAGGATGATGCAGTAAAGTTGTTTCAGAAGAGTTCTTTCAAAGGAAAAGAACTCCAACAAAAAACTACATCATGGAAGTGGGATTATTCCTTTGCTTCCTCTTCTATATAATGATCTACTATATTAGCTCTGCCAATTTAGATATCAAACCCAGAAGACAGACAATCCTAAATTGTACTAGAAAAGGCAATTTTGAAAATTTCCATTTTCCCAGAGTTCCATTCCATTGGCCTATTTATGCTATTACAATAATGCCAATTCCCTCCCAGTTTTGAAGAACATATCCTTAGCAAGGTAAGGAGGGAACACAGCATTAAAAAGCAAGAGGGGAAAGGACCAGTTGCTTGAGCCATGCTTATGAAGAAAATGGGGAGATCCTTGCCCTCATTAATTTATTGTGGCAACCAGGGTCTTTCAAATACTTCAGTATATAAACTGTATAGTTTCTGCTTCATTACTTTTCCTATCTGAATTCTTGTCTACATGGATCAGAAGTAGAGGATAGTGACAACACACTGTAAGCAGGCACCATGCAGTATTGCATAAACCTTACTGCAGCCTTCCAGTACCTGAAGGGAGTCTACAAGAAAGCTGGGCGGGGTGTGTGTGTGGGGGTGGGTGGGACGACATTTTGCAAGGGCCTGTAGTGATAGGAGAAGAGGTAACAAGCTTGAATTGAAATCAGGGAGATTTAGATTGAATATCAGGAAGAAGTTCTTCCCAGGGAGGGTATTGAAGCACTGAAACAGGTTGCTCAAAGAAGCTGTGGATTCCCCATCCCTGGCTGTCTTCAAGGCCAGGCTGGATGAGGCTTTGAGCAACCTGGTCTAGTGGAGGGTGTCCCTGCCCATGGCAGGGGGGTTGGAACTAATTGATCTTTAAGGTCCCTTCCGGCCCAAACCATTCTGTGATTCTATAATATACTACCAGAGAGAGAACTCAATGCTATTTGCTGCACAAAGCCTGCCAGCATTCAGAGTTACAGCTCAGCCATATGCTCATTCCTCTCTGAAAATCTGGCATAAGTCTTCATCATATCACTGTATCAAAGCTTTCCTAAATACAGTAATTCTTCATCTGAAAGGTATTTTGAGCAGATGCAATTTCTAAATTTGATTGGAACAGTTTTTTTTACTTCTAATATTAGCTCTGCCTTATAAGATTCTGCCTTATACGAGAATATAATATTTAAGGAAACATTTCACTTGTTGCTGCTGGTTCTTTTAAGTGTTTTTTTTTCTTCTATCCTATTTCTTAAAACAATCCCTAAACAGATCCACCACTTCCTTTAAATATATTTAAAGATATCGATCAGGATGAACCAGAGAGGCAAATGAAGAACACCTTGTAGCAAACAATGTTTGATTTAACCTTTTTGCGTAAAAAAGAACTCCAAGGTACAATTTCTTGGTGTCGAACATGGTTTCTTTGGCTTAATATCACTGCAGAACTATGCATTGAGTCAGAACTTTGACAGGGTTTATTTTGCAAGAGCTGGGAATATGCTGCCAAACTCAGAGAAATAAAGTTGCAGCTGCTTTTCCCCTACCTTTGGGGAACAAAAAAGGACAACACTTCTGAGAATATGATTTCTGTCTTTTACTCCATCTGGAATATCCTTTAAATCAAAATAACAAGAAAACGACAACTCTGTTTTATCTAACTGATTACAGAATACTAATTACTAATTGAATTAGAGTTCCGTACAGGACCAAAATCCAGCCAATCTTTATTTGCTGCCTTGACTCCTTTTTCATTGCCCAGAGCCATAAAGATGAGATGTTGCTGATATCTTTCCAACAGTGGCTTCTGGTTCTTTGACGAACTGTTTCACTAACTGTTCTGATTGACTGACAGCTCTAGCACTGCTAATGAATACTGTGTAGATTGGCTGGAGTACGTATGGGTCATCCCTTTTAATCCTTCTTCTCATTCACATTAATGCTATGGTTATGCCTTGTTGCTACAGGTTCTATTGAAAGTCAACAAAATAATAGATGGTAACAGTGATATGGACTATGGCATACGTTGTATGAATTATATCATTAACACACAGAACCATACCAATTATTTAGAAAGGGTCACTTGTCAGGATCCAGGAGAGGTAAAAATTGCTCACTGGAGAAAAGTAATCTTTCCTGTCCTAAAAGACATTTTTGGTCCCTTTAGAAATCTAATCCTGTCTATTTCTTATTTGTTTCACCGTTTGAATGTGTTCAGTTCTCCTTCACATAGCACTGAAGTGAGAAATTGAAAATAAAATTATTCCAATTCATGGTCATGAATCTAGTGAGGTGTCTCAGGTTGTGTGACTGTATATTCCAATCCTTCCCAGGAATTACAAAAAGTATTGAAAAGTATGAGTTCTGGTATTATTCAAGCAAAGCCCTCATATCTCAGTATAATTAAGGCAACCATGTTTTCTGTATTCCCCACATGTGACATCTATCGCTAACCGTACCTGATGAAGCATTAGAAAAAAACAGTTCTGTGAAGAATAGTAGCCTGAATCTGTTACATTGTATTTCATGGGGTGGTTTACAAATATTTCACCACACATACTGCCAGAAGTCTTGCACTTAATGAATGACCTAAATATTTTCCCCTTGCATCCTGTAGTACTATCTCTGAATGAATATTATAAATCCCTAATATCTGAACAAAATCAAAGCTAATAAAGACTATGACATCATTCCAAACTACCTTTAAAATAGTTTTGGAAAATGGAAATTTTTATTTAGTAAGAGGCCAAACATTATATTACTGTACCCACTCTATCTGTCAAATTGGTAGAATGGTAATAATCTATTCTTCTGTAATACATATGAATAGGGAAATAATTTAATAATTTATATCCTGTGCATTTACAGTTTAAAAAGTAATAACAGACTCTTTCTTTCCTTCATTTGAAATTTGCCCAGTTACCAATGTATTCACAAATAGAAAATGATGCTATACTCTCTGACATTGCCTCAGCTGAAGAAGTGTATTCCATAATTTAAAAAAAAGAAAAAAAAATAAAGGAAAGAAAAACATGTCATCTAGATGTTATAACATCTTACAAAAGTAAATAATTCAGAAAGGAAAGTGGAGGAATCAAATTCCTTCATTTGATACTTAACAAAAAGTATAAATATTCATTATTACTTTGGGTCATTAGTATTTTGCAAAGATTTAACAGAATTTGAAATCTAGATTTTTAATATACTTAAATACTTTTAAATATATTTAAAGTTCTATTAGTGCAAATGAAAGTTAATGTGATACTTCACCAGATTTAAAGGTAGACTTTTTTGTTTATGAGCTGAGGTTTCAGGAAGCAGTTATACTTACTGTTCTAAAAGGAAATATTTCTTTCAGAAATAAGATGTCTGAAAGCACACATATTTTTAAGAGAAAGAGGAAAAGCATAGTGTTTTCACCTTTGTTAAAGGTAGGGGAAAGCAAAAGTCCTGGTTTTAGTCAGGACAGAGTTGATTTTTTTCACAGTAGCTGATACGAGGTTGTGTTTTGGATTTGCCCTGAGAAGAGTGCTGAAAACTCTAGTGTTTTTCAGTTGGTCCTAAATGGGTTTTCCATCCCCCCTCCTCATGTCCTCTCCCTGGGCACCCAGGTAAAGCCACAGGGTACTCTGTGATGGATACCTGCTTTATTCCTTTCTCTGAGCAGAGGAATGCTTACTCCTAATAGCAGAGATACTGGCTTGCGCACGTGGGAGCAGGACGTCTTAGCTGCTTAAACTGCAGCGACAGTTTCTCGGCTAGGATATCTGGCAGTTTCTCTACAACTGAGAGACAGGCCTGTATGTGGGAAGAGAGACTTTCCTCATACTCCCAGAGCTGGTGCACCACCTCATCCACTGTCATTGCCTCATCCTCTTTCCAAGTCATTATTGCCAATACATTGGCATAGAAGAATGGTGCACTCTGTAGTAGTTTCCATCACATGCACCATGTGCGTCGAGCTTCATCTGGATCAGTGGGTAACTGTGTATTGGTAGGGCCATAATAAACCAGCTCTAGCACAGTTAATTCCCTCAGGCACCAGATATCTTTCTCAGTGGTGGTTCACTTCTGACTGCCCTGCTTCCTCCTCCTTTACCAGACATGCTGATTTGCATATCCATTTTTTTTTCTCTACTGGGGCTACTGACACTGACACTGTTTGACACTGACACTGGCACACAGGGATTTCCATCACCAAACTGCCTGTTGCAGGGTATGGAGTAACTGCCGAGGGTGGGGGTGGGCCAGTGTGGCTGCAATGCCTGTCCCAGGGGTTGGAGTCAATGCAGGGGGTGGAGTAGTCATGGGGGTTTGTGTGGCCACCACATGGATTTGGGTTGCTGCCTGGACCCTTGCAGGGGTTTGGGTGGTTCTATTTTCTGTCGCAGAAACACCCATTCACACTGAACACCAGTAGCAGGTGGGGCAGCATTTCCAAATAGTTCTTTAACTTTGTACAAGATCAGGAGAACATTCAGAAATATCCTCCAATAGGGCACTCCAAGAGCATGAAAAATTTCCAACATATTCATACACTTCTGCCATAGGCCTGGGAGAAGAGGGAAAAAAAAATGGAATCATTTTTCCTCCATAGGCTGGTTCCAGGAGAAGAAAAGGTGGGAAGTGTAATTAGTGAAATCAGTGAAAGTCTCCAGGGGATGGCACCTGAGGTACTGGGGTGATGACAGTACTGGTTACAAATACTGGATTGTGGCCACCACCAGTGTTACACTGCCCAGCCAAGCAATATTCTTCAACCAGGCTGAAACAGTAACAATCTGCACAGCAAGGAACATGCAGTGCAGTAGATCCCATAATTCTAATGACCGCCCTGAGAGCAATGGAGTCAACATTCTGACCAGCCACCACCAAATCACTATAACAAATACTTAGCCCAATTTCATTTTAACACACAATAATCACAGCTGTGATTATCTCAACACTTTGATCCCCATATTAGGTGCCAAAAAGGACTGTCATGGTTTAACCCCAGCTAGCAATTAAGTACCACACAGCTGCTTGCTCACCTCCTTCCCTCCTCCAGTGGAGGAGGAGAATTGGAGCAGAAGACAAGAAAGCTTATGGATTGAAATATGAACAATTTAATTATTGAATATAAATGAATATTATAGTGATATTAGTAATATAAATAATACTAACAATATGTAATGAAAGTAATGGAAAATAAACTATACAATTGTTCACCAGTAACAATACTGATAATAACATGTAATGAAAATACAACAAATGATACAATTGCTTACCACTTGTCGACCAATACACAAATAGGACCTGAGTAGCAAGAGTCAGAGCCAGAGGGCGCAAGAGCCAGAGGGCCCAAGAGCCAAAGCCTGAGAGCAATCACAGCAGAGTCTGAGCTAGCCACACAAGTGACAGCCTGACTGAGAAAGCCAACTGACCTGCCAACTGTCAAATGCATGAAAAATGAGCTATAGCCCCCTCAGCCCACTCCCTGCTTATGTACTGAGCATGATGAGCTATGGAATGAAATAGACCTTTGGCTAGTTCGGGTTAGCTGTCTGAACTCTGTGTATCTTCCCCACCTATCACCTTTGTCCCCCTCTATCTTTCCCTCATCAGCTGCTTGCAATGAGAAAGTTTGGAACACAGGTGCAGTATCAGAAGCTGAAAAAGTCCCTGAATTGGTGCAAGCTACTCCTTAGCACCAACTAAAAAACACAAAGTGTTACCAGTAGTCTTCTCAGGGCAAATCCAAAACACAACCTCATACCAGTTACTGTGAAGAAAATTAACTCTTTCCTGACTAAAACCAGGACATTTTCTTTCCCCTGCCTTTAACAAAGGTGAAAATACTACGCTTTTCCTCTTTCTTTTAAAATAGTATTATTTCTTTATTTCTGTGTTATTTACACCCATTTTATATTCATTATATGGATATATAGTAAATATAAATTATAGTTAATATAAGTAATTTGAATGCTGTTTTTCAATATGCAGGTCATTTGAAAATCACTCTCTGCTATTCTGTTCCCACTCTTAAAATATTCTCTCATTTTTTGATTTTTTTTGTACGGAAAACACAACTTATGATAGCCATTATCATACAAGAAAAATATTTTATGTTGCTGTAGTATATTTTTTGTAAGTACCACACTTCAGAATATTTCAATTTATCTTTCTATCCATCTTACAAGAGTTTTAAAGGAAAACTAATTGGACAGTTACATAGCTCTGACACTAACCTACAAGTGGTAACCAGCTTCTGGTTTTTCCTCGTGGGTCAGTAATTTGCAACCATCTTTCACAACTTGCTTAAAATACTCTGTTTCCCCGTTGGCCTGAGGAAAGTAAATAGAAGTATGTCCATATTTAATATTTCTTCCATTCAAAAATTCTCCAGGTTCCACAAATGTGAGGTGATGTCTATTGTCAGGGACTAATTCTCTCAGGTTTTACTACTGAAGGGAAATACTGCTTGCCTCATCTTTTTGTTAATAGCAGTGATATCTGTGAAGAATGTATTACAATGGGTTAAATCCTTGGAAGTATTAAATTTTCCTAGATGAATAGAGTGCTTTTTTTCTGATAATAAAAGAATATTTAATTTGGTTCTATAACTCTGTTGACACAAAGTTACATTTTCAACCCATATTGGTGGAGCTGTAGATAACTATAGCAAGTGCACACTGAGATTTGTCTGTTTTTCTGACTGAAAGACAGAGTAGGAGATCCAGAGACTGCATTCTTAACAAAACACTTTGTAATGTTTCAGAACAAAAGAGAATTCTGTGTTCACAAATACTCAAGCTTATTGAAGCAATAAGACAGCTAAAAGTAGGATTCCTGTAAACACCAAATTCATCCCCAAGAAATGGTCAAATTTTATGGTCTGCTTTTCTGAGTGTCTGGTAGTATTTCTCTGAGATTACATGGACCCTATAATTTTTATGTTTTTTTAATTTTGAACTGACATCAGGACTTCTACCAATCACTAACGGCAGTGATTACTCCTTGTATGTCCCTTACAGATGACAGAAAGTCAATCTAATCCTCATTGGATGTAATACAATCATCCTATAGCTGAATTTTAAGGTTGCCAACATTCTATTTCTGAAAATATCCAAACTCATTTTTCCATTTTTCAGTAGAGGATAGATGGCATCATTGTTGCTTCATAGCAAGTATCCATAAATCTCATACACTTGATAAAATCAACTGGAGTGGATATTTCTTACATGTGCAACACACTCATTCAAGATTATGAAATTGTACCTCTAAGCCATTATGCCTTTATGATCCTGGATATTTCAGTAGCTAAGTTAGTTTTCAACACTTTGGTAATGTGATGGATCATGAACCTTGCAAAAGCCTCCTTAAACTGATCAATGGATATTATAGCTTCTTGGAATTTTTACAGTGCTACATAATTGTGCAGCTTCCGATCCTGGCCAACCTAAACAAAAGACTGTAATTTGGATTAGTCCATGATGGTTTCCCGGTTCATCTGGTACAGCCACTTCTGTAGGGGGACCTCAGCAGATGGTGTTGAATATCATCAGTTACTCTGTCATTTGATCTTTTGGATACATCCTCAATGTCTGACAGCTGACTAGGTTTTAGACTCACAGCTTTATGGCTTCCAACCTGAGGATCATATGTCTGTTCCTAAGTGTTGAGCAGGACTGAGTAAAGAGAAAGTATACAAATACTAAGTCAGAATTTTCCCTGGACAATATCAGATGGACACTGCCAGCATATGGTCAGTGTTGGAGACAGGATACCAGTCTCAGCCCAAACTCTGGAATCTTCTTTAGTGTGGAGAAGTGCAATCATTCCTATATTTTTAAGAGCTTGCCACCTAATGGAATAATCTTTAATCCATATACAGGTGAAAAATTTAATGGAAGTCAAATCCCTTTTAATGGCACAAGACAGGCACTTGAATGCTGTTTAAATGTTGCAGGTTGTCAGGTATGTATTTTCATCCGAACTAATTTCTATGTAAATTACTTGGGATAACTGAGAAATTAGATATATAATGTCGTATAATAACAGGTTAGAACAGTTTCAGAAGAATTGAAAATATAATTTCTGGATGTAAATAAAAAGTAATGTTCTTCTGCTACACTATGCAAAACATGTGCACCCTTACTTTGACTTCTCAGGAAAATCTTCCATTTTCTAGAATTAAAAAATGGAATATGGCAGAGTGTTCCCTACTGCCTGTGCTGTGGCTCACACAGCTCTCCTATTGCCAATCTATTTCTCTGCTATGAAAGCCAGTACATGTGTGGCCCCTCCTAGAGTGTGCTTGGCAAACATTGGAGCACAGAGGCCAAGCTCCAGAATGCATTTTTTCCAGCACTGATATGGGACTGCAGCTGTCTTCTTAGTTGGATTCTTTGTGCTGCTGGCTGGCTCCACTTACGGCTGCCAAAACCATTGTTGCCAAGTGTACTGGTGAGAGGATTTGTCCGGTTTAGCTACCTTAACCTTCAGTATGCCATGACCTTTCAATTTCCCTTTCACGAAGGAAAAAAACAAACAAACCCTCATCTTTTTTATGTTTAAGAGTCTAGAAGCATATATGTTTTAAAGGTCCTGTTTCAAGTGACTTTTGTGGCGAAGGAAAAGGAAGTGCCATATCTGAACTGTTAGAACGCACATAGCAAACAAATCCCTGTACAAACTCCACCCATAGTTTTTGAGCAGGCCACAAATCAAGTTCCTTCCTTGAGTTGGTCATAGCTCAATGGGAGAACCATATCTGCTTTTCTTCAAGACTGGGTATCTGGAATATTTTTAAGTTGGCAACAAGCAAAACAACTTACTTAGGTCTCTAAAAGCAGCATGTAATAACAAGTTACTTTGTTCAGTTTATGACTAAAGCAAGAACACTGAGAAGAATACAACAGAATACCGAGACAAGGACATCTTGAACAAACTAACGATCCAAAATTCTTGCTGAATATTTTATATGCATCAGGTATTGGTGACAGGGAAAGAATATCAAGATCTGCCTGAGCTCTTTAATATCTTTAACAGTGATCTAGACAAGGGGATTGAATGCACCCTCAGTAAGTTTCCAGATGACACAAAGTTAGGCAGGAGTATTGATCTGCCTGAGGGAAAGGAGGCTCTACAAATGGATCTGGACAGGCTGGATCGACGGTCTGAGGCCAACTGTATGAGGTTCAATAAGGCCAAGTGCCTACACCTGGGTCACAACAACCCCATGCAACACTAGAGGCTTGGGAAGAGTGGATGAAAAGCTGCCCAGCAGAAAAGGACCTAAGGGTGCTGGTTGACAGCCATCTGAACATGAATCAACAGTGTGCATAGGTGGCCAAGGTGGCCAACAACACCCTAACCTGTGTCAGAAATAGTATGGCTAGCAGACCTAGGGAAGTGATAGTGCCCCTGTACTTGGCACTGGTGAGGTTGCACTTTGAATACTCTGTTCAGTTCTGGGCCCCTCACTACAAGAAGGACATAGAGATGCTGGAGCATGTCCAGAGAAGGGCAACAAAGCTGTTGAAAGGTCTGGAAACAAGTCTTGAGGAACAGGTGAGGGAACTGGGATTGTTTAGTCTGGAGAAAAGGAGGCTTATCGCTCTTTACAACTACTTGGAGGGAGGTTGTAGCAGAATGGGTATTGGTCTCTTTTCCCGAGTGACAAGTGATAGGATGAGAGGAAATGGCCTCAAGTTGGATATTAGAAGAAAATTCTTCATGGAAAGTGTTGTCAAGCATTGGAACAGGCTGCCCAAGGAAGCGGTGGAGTCACCCTCCCTGGAGATATTTAAGAGATGAGTAGACATAATACTTAGGGACATGATTTAGAGTAGGCTTGGCAGTGCTTGGTTGACAATTGGACTCAATGATCTTAAAGGCCTTTTCCAACCAGAACAATTCTATAATTCTATGATTCTATGATTCTACAGAACAGAATCTGCCAGGTAAATACCACAACTGCAAAGCAGGTTGAAGTTATTGAGAGATACTAAAACAACACCTCTTTCTTTGCATCTTGGCTGTATGGCAGGTGTGTCCATTATGTGCATCCTGAAAATGGGCTGGTAGACAGCACTTCCCCACTGCATTTTGGAGATGTGAGAGGCACTGTAGCTTATTGAGGCAAAACTATTATAATGTTCCTTTGGGGATGATGCAGTTCTGTACTGCCTGAATTCAGGACTATGCTTACAAGCCACAAGAGAACCCCTCATATATTCACTCCAGTATCTCTAGTCTCCAGATAAAAAGTATCTTTGGTACTAGTTTCCCTAAGAACATACATTGCTAAGCTTAGGCATGGGCTGCAGAGGTGATGACCCTTGGCTCTGTGTTTGTGCTTTGAAAAGTTCTCACACATTTGGTGGCTTCAGTCCTTCTTGGAGCACTGCCTGGAGTGGTGTTGCTCCATTCCCAGTGTGAAACAGACTGTAATTTTCACAGACTGTTCCTCAATCTTTCTCAAAATAATAAAAGTTGGTAAATGTTTCCATCAGTGAAGTGCCTGGAAAAAGAAGGTGAAAAAGATGAAAAAGCCCGAATGTTCAAAAAACAAGGAACAGGAAAAAAGATGAAGGAAATACAGAAAAGGAAGTAGAAGAAATTGGTCCATAGAGGCCTATATTTAGAGACACAAGGTTTAAACCTTGTGATCTAATGAGCAGAGCACACCACAGGAGCATTTCAAAACTGGGGACCTGTACTTTGGGCCCCATAGACTTCAAGACGGCTCTGGAATGATGTACTACTTGACTAGCGTTAGAAGGAAATGTAAATAGCTAGTGTTTTTACAGAGGCAATGACAAGGAAAGAATAGTGAAAAGTATACTAAAAACCCATCCTACAATTAACTTAAGACTATATCAATCTTCATCTATTTGTTATGAAGATAAAATATTGTTTATAGGAGAAAGAAAGAGTTAAGGGGGATAAACACCTTAGAAAGATCTTTTTATTCTTCTGTTTTCTTTTTCTCATCTGGAGAGGATGGAAAAAATAACTGAACCTTTTATTGATTGAAAGGGTTTAAAATAAGAAACTGAACTGAAACAATGGTGCTGGAGGATCTTTGGGATGGGAGAGGGATACAGTAATAGATTAAAAGAATGCAAGAAACTTTAAAGAGTTGTGAGGACAGAGGTGACATTTTATTTTATAGGGTATTCATTGTCATGTCTGTGGCTGGAGCCATGAAAAGTGGGTACTTTTGGGTAAACAATAAAAGTCTGGGAAGTTCTACTGAATTGTTCCAAAAGTTGCTTATACAAACCAGTCTTGTTTGGAGGGGATAGCTCTTCTTGCAGTTCATTTCTGTTTCTTGTTGTGGTCAAAAACATGAAGCAGAGAGGCAAAAACTAAAAAAGAAGAAAAGATTATCAAATGTTTTAACAGCCTATGAAATTTTGTTTTGATTTGACTATTGAGGTAAAGGTTCAACCCATTTTTTTCTCCAAGTTAGTCTGTTAACCAAGACATGAACATACTGAGTATGCTAACTAGTGATGGGGTGTCTACCTGGCTTAAGTATTGCAATACTTATTTTTGGTCTAGAATGTTGGTAATTCAGGCAATGCAATTGAATCAATGGGACTCATTTCCAAAATAGCCTCACAGACATTTGGGCCAAAGAACATGGCACTGAATGGGTGTGTCACATCCCCTACCATGCACCTGCCTCAGGGAAGGTTGAACACTGCAATGGACTCTGAAGACCACCCTGAGAACAATGGGGGGTGGAACACTCGAGAATTGGTATACCAGATTAGCAAAACCCACTTGATAAATTAACACCCGAGGATCTGTCAATTGTGCTGGCCCCGCACACTCAAAACTTCTATGTACTGTAAAAGGAGATAAATTCCCTGTAGTGCATGCTAAAACTATGTTGGGAAAAACAGTTTGCCATGGGCAAAGGCAAACCTGCCATGGGGTTGCTTTTGCTCATAGACCTGGGTGCACTTAGTGCGTAATGAGAGAAGTCCACTGTGTGCCTCAGAGTGATTTGATTCTAGGAGAAAATAGCCCATGAATTACAGTGCATGAGGGACATAAATTTCTGCCACCAACCCCTGTTCTGCGTTTTGTGTTGCAGGCAATCACTGTGACAGAAACCACCCGAACCTACAGAGGACTTACCAGTAGCACAGCAAGACCTGGACTGAGCTGGTTTCGATGCCCAATGAGCCCACACAACCTTTCCACCTTTCCTGTCCTGAGTGAACTCCACACCTGATGGAACCTGAAGTCATGGATGAATGGACATTTTGCCAAGATGGTCCATACACTAAAGGAATGATATCTGTGTGGGATGGGATGGGAAAGGGGGAACAGTCTGATGAGAATTTATGGAATAGCATGGGACATGAGCATGATGTAAATGGTATGAAACAAGGGGTTGATAATGTGCTGGCTTCAGGCCAGAACAAGCTGCTGTCCTACAGAGAGCTGTCTGGCCCCACTGGATTTTTTTCATTCCATGATACATGGAATCAGTGATCAGTCTGGGTGCATGTGCAGTTGGCAATGTGTGAAAGTGGCCCAGAGGGAGTGTGGCTTAGGGTGGTTTTGGGGCTAGCAGATAGTTTTGCTGATAGCTCCCTTTATTTACTTCTTGGCAAGTAGGGTTTTTTCCTCTCCGTTTGGATTTTGTTAGCTGTTTTGGCTGTGACGGTCCACAGGTGGTGAGATACTGTACCAGATGTTCTATTTTTTGTTATTTTAATTACTTAGTAGTAGTAGTACTGTTAATATCACTGTAAGTTTCATTTATATTATTGTTTTTATCTGACCTTTAACGAGCTTCCCTTGTCTGTTCTTTTTCCCCTCTGACCCTTATCCACTGGGGTGGAGGGAGGGTGGTAGAGCATCTGGTGGTACTTAATTGCCAGATAAGGCTAAAACATGACAGCAAGGTGAAGACTCTTCCCCCGAGCATGTGTTATAGTGGAAAGAATGTCAGCAATATTATAATTGTATAATCAATCATTGTAAAGGGGATGGATTGGAAAATTAGTGAACCTAAAAGTTTTGTGTATAAATACAGCACAAACAACTCTGTTCAGTGTGCATGTTAGGTGGAGATATCCCCTAGTGCCACAATACACCAATGTCAGCTTTCTATACTATAATTTGGTTTAGAGTTTTCTTTGTCATTTTTTGGTAACAGATTTTGGCAACCCAGATGGGACCAGCTCTCCAGACTCTCAACAGACCAGAGGAATCATGAGAACTTCAGCGCGCATGGGAGTATTTTCAGGGAAGCCCTCCGATTCCCTGATCAGGTGAGTTTCTGTGATAGCTGTCTGGGAGAGTAACAACATTGGTAAGAATTATTGGTTGTATTGGTTGCTTACAAGTAAGATGTATCTAAATTAAGTAAGCATTGTAGAAGTATTGGTATTGGTAGTGCACTGTTGTGGAATGCGTACACTACACAGGGACACCTGGAGTCCAGATTTTGGGTATTTGTGGTAATTTTGGTAACTTTGGAACTTTGTAAAATGGGAACTGGATGATCCACTGACAGAGGAATTCTTAAGTGGTCTCCCTTGTGTTGTATATTGAAATATTGGAGCAAGTTTGGGGGCAATCCTCTCACTTGAAAAATTGATTGAATATTGTAATCAATGATGGTTCATGCACAGTGCCCTGTGCAGCAGTTGGAGTAGCCATGGGGGTTTGTGTGGCTTATGTATCCTTATTTTTTTACATACTTTTTTCTTTCTATTAAGTGGACATCTATGCTGCCAGGTAAATGCTAAGAATATATATGCATTTTATATGAATTACAACATGAAGAATCCTTATCCAAAATGCTCTGTACCTTTACTTCAGGATGTAAAGAAAAAGAAAGCTAAAGCTTTGGATTGATTTACTTATCTCAATAAGACAATTAGGAAAATAATAAAATAATAATGAGGAAAAATATCAATATCAATAAGCCAGGAGTCTCAGCCACCTTTTCAAAAAATGAGAAATATATGGTGTTAACAAGGATACAGTAAAAATGAACAGAGATAATCTTAACACAAATATCATTTCCATTGTAAAAAACCCTAAACATTCTATCATACGTCTTAAGGCTTTTTTTCATACACACACACATATAAAGAAGAGCCACAGTAATTTGACAAAAGTATTAAGGATTTTCAGAGACACATACTTATGCAGCCTTACCGTGGAGTTTGTGAGTGAGCTGAAAGGGATGACTGTATGTGTGATATTCTGCTTCTGGATGTTAGAGACAGTAAATGAACATTTGGAGTCTGCCTATTAAGAGAAGGAATGGAAAAAGATATTGTGTAGCAATAGGTCTTTATATTAATTATCCTTTTCCAGCCTTTTCTACACATATAGCAGTATTTAGGAATTTCAACTGACAATAATTTTAAAAAATTGCTATGTTCTGTGTTGAAAAAGTTAAAAAGTAACAGAATTCCTGATTGTGGAACCCTTAAAAGAGAACACTATTAAATGGTCATTCTTTCCCTAGATTATAATTAGCAATATCTCTCATCTAATTTTTCTGATCTGTTTTTGAAACTTCAAGATGATTCTTGAATTTTTACTAAAAATCAACCACGGCAACCTTTCTCAAAATACTTCACTGATTTCAGCAATTTCTGAATATGGCATTTGCAAAACATGTAGATTAAGTAATTTTGTTATTAAATCAATACAAATAATTACCACATCATGAGTACACTCAATACTCCTTCAGAAAAGGATTTTTAGCAACTTCCAGATGGAACCATTACCATTTTATAAGAGCCCCAAATAAGGAATAAGGCCCTAAAGTCCTTCAGAAAATTCTGATACCAACAAAAAATTGTATTTCTGAGACATGCAGGCACAGCAAAGACTTACGAACTTTACATTCAGAAAAAACAAATATCAGTACTGAAAGTCAGAATAACTAACAGATCTCATGGCACAGAACTGTGGTATGTTCTCTCCTTACCACCAGTGCACTTCCTTGACCTCTGACACTGCAAAGAGCATATACCCAACCTTTGGAAGGCAATGTAGTGCTGAGGGACAGGGAACAGGAAGAAGAGCCTGTTCCCTGTAGGAAGGATGTATCCTTACTACTGCTCCTTCCCCTCATCTGTCTTCATCCTTTCTTGCCCTGACTGTCAGAATTCTAAGCGAAAAGAAAAAAAAAACACAAAAAAAACCCCACAAAAAACCAAACAAAAACACACCCCACAACCAAAAAAACTAAGCTAACCAACCAACAAAACCCCCAAACCGAACAACCACCAGCTCTTGGTGTTTTACTGGAGAGAGTGATCTTCACTGAGACACTTTCTTTGCATGAGAGAAGTGACTTATTGCCATGCCTGTGCTGTGTAGGCAGACTGCTGCAGTCACTTCCATCACAAACGTGATGCTATCCTGCAGTCTATGTTGTTTCTTCCCCCATCTCTGCTTTGCTTATTCCACAAGCTAATCAGGCACAAACTTTCTGTAACAATTGCAAAAGCCACTCATTTCCCAAACTCATTTCCTCAAGCTGTTATTTTTCCGCTATCATGGTTTACAGACTGAAGGAAATGTAGGAAGACATGGTAATCACAATTGTTACTGAAAAGTAAAGAAGAAAACTCTCTAAACCACATGATAGATTAAAAAGCCAACATTGGTTTATTGAGGTGCTGAGTGCCTGGGGGATATCTCCACCTAGGATACACACCAGAGTTCTTTGCGCCATATTTATACACAAAACTTTTAGGATCATTAGTTTTCCAGACCACCTCCTTTACAATGATTGGTTATACAATTATAATGCTGCTGGCACATTGTTTCCACTCTTATACATGCTCAGGGGAAGGGTCTTCACCTGTACAGGGGTGTTCTTGACCTATGGATGTGATTTTTAGTATTATAATAAGCCTGTAATGAGCAAAGTACACAAAAATAATAGAATTCTTTAAACATCCACTAATCTATAACAAAACTTCTTAGCTTACACTACCGAGACACTAATGAGCATGTACCCTCCTGCTTTGTATGAACAGGGGGACCATTTCCTGTTATCAAACCTTTCTCAGCAATGTGCATTGAGAAAATACACCGAAGACCAGGGTATTGTCAAAATAGCAAGAGATAGAGTATCATCAAAGCAGCTTAACACCTAAACCATCATTAAAATTAGTGCCCTGTCCAAAATAGCTTAACATCATGAAAAACGATGAAGTCAAAATAACTAATCCTTATCAAAACAGAACAGTGCAAATCTAACAAAATATAGTCAGATGTAACAGAGAGCAAACCAGAACATAGCAAAAAACAGAATAAAGGCAAGACAGCTAATTGTAACAAAATATCATTAAAATAGAACATGGTACAAAACAGAATATTATCAAAAACAGCACACAGTGAAAAACAGCGTGTTGTCTAAACAACTTAACACAGAAAGACATTTCAACTGCTATATTATTCTTAGAATTAACCTCTAACACAGCCTAACACAGAGCAAGAACATCTTAGTTACTATACTATGTTGAGGGTTAACCTTTGACACTTCGGCTTGTCAGCCTAACATAAAGAATAAGAACACAGGGCCTGTAATACAATTACTCCAGTTAGACCATGTTGGATGATGATCTTTGTACATTTTTGCATGGTCAGCTGACCTTCTGTAAGCTTCCATAATTCCTTTCACAGTTGTAAGTGTAGCTGCCTACCTTATATTAAAGCAATTTTCAGTGTTGTTGACACAGTGGCACCTGAGTGGACAGTGTGGTAGCCAAGAAAATATAAAATGTGACTACCTCAGCATGTATTAGTACTTCACTGACCGCTAACACCCATGCTGTAAGAGGATTGTTAACACTGTTCAGGTAGGACTATGAAGCTGTGGTTAGCCAATAAGCCACTTATTAAGTGGTTAATGAACCAGTGTACAATACAGGTTACTAATGTTCGTTACAGTAAGTCCAATAAAAAAAAAACCAAAATGGCCAGTGCACACAGACATATCCTTGAAAATTACTTTTTCAACACTCTGGCATGAAAGTTATATTTTGAAACAAGATCATTCATAGAGATATAAAAAAAGTTATTAAATTGCATCCATATGAAGTTTTTGACAAGAAATACTTTTCAGAAACAAAAGCATAGTTGTTTGCTCACATAATGCTGATTTTTTGTAAGTGTCCATACTTGCCTTGTTGATACCACTTTCTTTTTTCTTTTGTTATTAGGCTACCGTTTAAAGATACCTACATATTTACCTCCTCAGTTTTAAGATAACTACTTAATAACATAGACACACCCCAGACAGCCAGACACTAAGAAAATTACCGATTTGTCTGAAATGTTCATGTCTTGCAGCTTAAAAACACCATAAAATGACCATATATAAAAAAAATATTTTCTGTGGAATGTAGTCCTGACTATATGAAAAAAATGCGAAGTTAATGACATTAATCTATCTGATCGAGTCACCTTATTTGTTCCTTATTCATTTAATGAGGTCTAACAATCAAGCTGGTTGAATATGATAGATCTCATCTACATTTCATATGACAATGTACCTGAATGTACATACAGGACTTCCTTTTTTTCAGAAACACTTTTCAGAAAATTGTTAAAGACACAAGGCTGCAGCTAGAGCCAAAGAGCACTGCAGCTTTGTAGAACCTGTGAGAATCAAGTCCCAGGAGGTGCCACAGTGGGCAAGTATCACTAATTGGCCTTTAATGGCCCTAACAGTCTGCTGGGATCTCCTCCCCTCCACTCAAAGGCCCCAAAAACTCAGGCCTGGGCAGACACTCCTACTTGAACTATGTTGCCCTGTCTGTGGATAGACCTTGCTGTATCCTTGTCTCTAGTACTACCTCTGGCCTCATTTCCTGTCTGAATTCACTGGGTAGACCCTGGACCTGATTCATCACCGTGCCTTGCCTGAAACTGGTGACAGCTCTTGCACGGAAGTACCACAGATCCTGGTGTGTTTAGTTGCAGAAGGACTGCCCTCTGATCAAGGAGGGTACTATTGCCTGTGTTGTGGGCATCCTCAGCACCTATTTTGTCCCCCAGCTTGTTGAGTATCCATGCTGTTGCTGCACAGTGACACTTGTGACACAGTAATATGAAGTGGAAGTTTTCAGTCATCTCTCAGAGTAAGCTGCCTTGAGAAGGAGAAAGGAGAACACTAGGAAAAAAGGGGAGCACAAAGAGCATGTCAAACATTATAAGCCTGAAATTCATGTGTGCCAGAAACTGTCATTAGCTGCAAAAACCACATCAACTCAATAAAGGAGGCTTAATACAAGATCAATTTGATTCACAATTTCATTTACCAGGAACTAGGTAGAAGATGCCTGAGGAATGAGTCCATTGCACTACCAAATCACTGTGGTTTTAGCATTCTGAAGAAATGGCCCAAGCATGTGCAGAGAAGTACAAATACCTGTAACTCTTAAGCACCTAAATTTCTTTTCTCCTTTGTCTGCTGAAAGTTGTTTCCGGGCTTTCAGGAGAGTTGTTTCCCCTGTTCATTTCCATATAACAGAAAAGGAGCATGTGAGGAGAAAACTAAGAAAATGAGCAAAAGTTTTTTGCTACGGAATTTAAAGAAACCAGTATCGTATAGACCGGTTATACCAGATGACAAAGTATTTCTGAAAGTGGTGTACCATATAGAATACAATTTTTTAAAACACAGGGACAGATTCAGAAATGGGAATACAAGTACAGGGAAGTAGTGCTAACAAGAAGAGGCCACACTAAAAAATTGCTAACAGCTAACATTGATATTAGTATCTTCAAAAGTCATCAGGTAAAATTTCTAATGCAGTCAAAGTACAAAACACTGAATGCACAAATAAGGGATAGATTGCCCTCTGGCATACTGTTTAACTCTGTGATCAAAACATGCAAGTTCAGAAAACAGAGGCAAGTTGAAAACTATCTTAGGCATGCCTGAAGGCACAGAAGGCAAACACCCTGTTCTAATCCTTTGAAGGATGATTCTGGCAGCCCTTTCATCTAGAAATTCCACAGGATAATAAAAAGACTGAATACTTCCAACTGGTAGCTATTCAAAACACCCTGATTAAAAACACTTTTTTCTTTTTTCCTTTTTTTTTTTTTTAATTTTCTTTTAAATTAACTTTGATCTCCCTAGAACATACACACAAAGCAAAAGCAGACAGGATGGAAATGCTAGGCATCTAGCTCACAGATTATTTCTTAAGAGACCTTTTGTTGTATTTAGTCATTGTTGCAGTTTTGCTCAAAATATTCATGTCTCAGATATACTTCATGCAGTTTTGACACAGACTAACATGCTAGAAACATCCCTTGGTGATCACCAGAAGACCTTCTGCTAAGACTCCTAAGTTATCCTATTCCAAGCCAAGATAAGATTATATAGAAGTATGGTTTTATTATTTGACAACTCTTAAAAAAACGAATCGGGATACTATGTTGGTTTCAGGCAGTAACAAGCTCCTCTCCTACACAGAGATGGCTGGCCCAGAGTGGCGGAGAGATTGCTGGACCTTGTTCTCACCAACAGGGAGGGGCTGTTGGGGAATGTGAAGCTTAAGGGCACCTTGACTGCAGCAACCATGAAATGGTGACGTTTGAGAACCTTCAGGTGGTGAGGAGGATGTGCAGCAAGCTCCCTACCCTGAACTTCAGGAGAGGAAACTTCAGCCTCTTCAGAGAACTGATTGGCAGAGTTCCCTGGAATGAAGCCCTGGGGGGAAGAGGGGCCCAAGAAAACTGGCAAGTAATCAAGGATCTGCTCCTCCAGGCTCAGGAGCTGTGCATCCCAATGAAGAAAAAGTCAGGTAAAAACACCAGGAGGCCTGCGTGGATGAACAAACAGCTCCTGGACAAAATGATGTGCAAAAAGGAAGCTTACAGTTGGTGGAAGCAGGGACATGTAGCCTGGAAGGATTACAGGAAGGTAGGGATCAGCTTAGGGAACCTAAAGCCTTGACAGAATTAAACCTGGCCAGGGGCATCAAGGGCAACAAGAAAGGCTTCGTAGGTACATAGGGGATAAAAGGAAGATCAGGGAAGATGTGGGCCCTCTGTGGAAGGAAACGGGAGAGCTGGTTTCCCAGGATATGGAGAAGGCTGAGGTGTTCAATGATTTTTTGCCTTGGTCTTCACTGGCAACGATGCAAGCAATACCCCTGGAGTCATGGAAGGCAAGGGCAGGGACTGGGAGAATGGAGAGTTGCTCATGGTTAGGGAGGATCAGGTCTGAGAGCACCTGAGGAACCACATGGTGCACAAGTCCATGGGACCTGTTGAAATACATTTGCGGGTCCTGAAAGAACTAGCAGACAAGGTTGCAAAACCTCTATCCATCATATTTGACAAGTTGTGGTGGTCTGCTGAAGTTCCCACTGATTGGAAAAGGAGAAACATAACTGCCATCTTTAAAAAGGCAAAAAAGGAGGATCTGGGGAACTACAGGCCAGTCAGTTTCACCTCTGTGCCTGGCAAGATCATTGAGCAGATCCTCCTGGAAACCATGCTAAGGCACATGGAAAATGAGGAGATGACTGGTGACAGTCAACATGACTTCACCAAGGGCAGATCGTGCCTGACGAGTCTGGTGGCTGCCTATGATGGGGTCACGACCTTGATGGATAGAGGATGGGCAACTGATGTCATCTACCTAGATGTGTGCAAAGCCTTTGATACCATCCTGCATGACATCCTTGTTTCTAAACTGGAGAGATGGATTTGACAGATGGATCACTTGGAGGATAAAGAACTGTCTGGATGGTCACACTCAGAGAGTGGTGGTCAACAGCTCAATGTGTGAGTGGAGACCAGTGACGAGTGGCGTTCCTCAGGGATCAGTACTGGGACCAGTGCTGTTTAACATCTTTGTCAGCGACATGGATGGTGGGATTGAGTGCACCCTTGGCAAGTTTGCCCATAACACCAAGCTGTGTGGTACAGTTGACAGTCTGGAGGTAAGGGACAGCATCCAGAGAGTCCTTGACAGGCTGGAGAGGTGGGCCACTGCCAACCTTATTGAGTTCAACAAGGCCAAGTGCAAGGTGCTGCACATGGGTTGGGGCAATCCCAAGCACAAGTACAGGCTGGGTGGAGAATGGAATGAGAGCAGCCCTGAGGAGAAGGACTTGTGGGTACTGGTAGATGAAAAGCTGAACATGAGCCAGTGTGCGCTGGCAGCCTCGAAAGTCAATCGTATCCTGGTCTGTATCTGGAGAAGTGTGGCAAGCAGATCAAGGGAAGGTGATTCTCCCTCTTTACTCTGCTCCTGTGAGACCCCACTTGGAGTACTGTGTCCAGCTCGGGCCCTCAACATATGAAGGTTATTGACTGGTTAGAGCGAGTCCAGAGGAGGCCACAAAGATGATCAGAGGGCTGGAGAATCTCTCCTGTGCGGGCAGGCTGTGAGGATTGAATTTGTTTGCCTGGAAAAGAGAAGGCTCCGGGGAGACCTTATAGCAGCCTTCCAGTACCTGAAGGGATCTACAAGAAAGATGCAGGGGAACTTTTTACAAAGGCCTGTAGTGATAGGACAAGTGGTAATGGGTTTAAATTGAAAGTGGGGAGACTTAGATTTGATATCAGGAAAAACTGCTTCACAGAGAGGGTGGTGGAGCACTGGTTGTCCAGAGACATTGTGGATGCCTCACCCTTGGCTATCTTCAAGGCCAGGCTGGATGAGGCTTTGAGCAACCTGGTCTAGTGGAGGGTGTCCCTGCCCATGGCAGAGGGGTTGGAACTAGATGATCTTTAAGGTTCCTTCCAACCCAAAATATTCTATGATTCTATGATTTGTTGCATTCTGTGGTATGTGAGGCTCAGTGGTCAGGCTGAGTGGGAACATGGTCATTTCCTGAGGTGGGAAGTTGACCTGGGGCAGATGATCATTAAAGCTTTTGCTTTGCTTGATAGCTGGGTCCTTAGCTCCATTTTTTTAGCTCTTGGTGTGGTTGTTAGCAAGGGAGCAGTTCTTTCGTTAGTGGTTTGGGGTGTTGGGAGGGTTTTCTCCCTGCTCTGGGGTTCTCAGGCTTGGGGACTGTTTGTGGCTTTGAGACCTGGCTGTGTGTTGGTCGGTGCATGGTGAGTTACTGCAACATATGTTCTATTTTGTATTGGCTTAATTACTTATTAGTAGTAGTATTCTTAGTATTGGTACCACTATAATTTTCATTTAAATTATTAAATATTTCTTATCTCAACTTTTATGAGCTTCCCTTGTTTTTTTCCTCTGACCCATCTCCACTGTGGGAGGGGAAAGGGAGGTGATTGAGCGACTGAGCGGTACTTCATTGCCAGATAAGGCTAAACCATGAGAGATACTATGCTCTGCATTAGTAGTCTAGAGTAACAATCATAAGAATAACCAAAAATTAAGGTATGGAATGTCATTAGGTACTGTCAAATCACTCGCAATTCACCACAAGTCAAGTTAAACTAGCAGTCAGTAAAATACCTATTTAAAGATGTGAAAACATAGGGCACTGTATGTTAAGAAGTAGTCTGTTTCCCTATACATTCAGTTCACATCCTGCCTGGGTTTGCCCCTTGCTTTAAAGACTTAATCTTGTTCATACCTTACCCTTGAGACTCCACCAGAATATCCTTTCTAAAGGAGTTATATTCAGATGCAAATCTGCATCTCTCCTATTTACGAGGTGCTTTTGATCTTTCTCTAGAAATGGTTAGTTACCCTCAAGAGTCAAGTAAGGTAAGCATCCCTTTGAGAGGTCAGTGCCATTTTCTATATTTGATTAGCACAACATGAACTGTGTAAGGAGGAAAATAAAAAACATTGTCTGAAATCTATCAGAGTAAAATGTGAAATTCTTCCATATCATTATTATATTTCATTTCAAGTACATAAACTGGCAACAAAGTAAATTAAAAAAAAAAAAGTGATATTTGCAGATTGCTGTCTGTTCTTAATTCAGATCACTTCTTGGATGACAGTGAGACTGAACCCCAACTCTCTTGCAGGATCCAAAAAACTCACTGTTGTGAGTTTACTGCATCAGCAGTCATCGAAGTTGTTCACATGGTGAGAAATCACCATGCTATTTCAAATCCTAAGCTATTCACTATACAGAAAATTAACAAACGTGCATACATCTCCATTGGATTAAAATCTGAAACTGTAGAGAGCAAAAATACTGAAATTGAATTTAGCACTCCTACTTTTAGCTAGACCAGCTACCTAAACTGAGTTGTGTAAGTGTCATCAGGTGTGGGAGACCAAGTGGAAAGATAAACTCACCAGCACAATGGCCCTGCCACTCTTATCAACCTGTAATCCCCAAAACAAAGAACTATGTGTTGAGAGGGGTACTTGTGCTGATAAGATGCTACCTCTTGTGCACCCCTGGGGGGCCTGGAGACTTGCCTGGCTATCACAGGATGCAGATAAGGAGGGGGCCCTGTGGACAACCCTGCTTTTTTGTCAGAAAAGATGCTATCTCGTGCACCCCAGAGGAGTGGAGATTTTCTGGGCCCTACTGAAAGGTGTCTGAAACAGTCAAAATCCCTGAAAAGAAACTTCCCTGAAAGGGGTCAACTGCACTAAATGACAAACTTGAAAGGGGAGCACAAGTGCCATGTAGTTGAAATTTCTGGATGAGCTCTCCTATGGATCAGAGACCCCTTGTTGGCTGGACCAACACTGAAACCCAGACAGTGTTCTCTTCTTCTCTTTCCAGTTCTTCTTTCTTTCCTTTTGTCTGTTCAGGTTTTCTAGTAAGTAACACAAGGCATAAACCCTCCATATGCGTGGTGAGCAATAAGCATTTATGCTACCTTATTGTTTGCCAATGAAGCTAACTATGGAATACAAGTTTTTGTTTACCTACAGACCTCGGGTGTTGTATATACCCTATTCCAACCAAGGGAATCGGTGAATCTGAGTCACTTCTCCCACCTGGGATGCATGAAACTGGAGCTATGACTCAAAAGCTCAGAATCTTCTGCAAAGGAACCTTAACATCAGGCATTTATTGCCAAGGAACCTAGAATAACACTAGATCTGTAATCATGGGCAGCTGATCAAGCCCAATGTATAGACAATGCCTCCATATAAGCCGCATTCTTATACTGCTGTTACAGTTGAACTGGGACCTTGTCAGGATAGTCAAGCAAGCAATTCAACTCATCCCAGATTAGACACTGGCATTTGGTGAGACAAGTGACTTTAAATTCCCTCAGTCACACTCAGTCCCCTTTGATGCAGGCTCCCATTATGACCAATGCTTACATGTAGACACCCATCTATGTTACAGATACTGATGAGCTGAAAAACAGAAAAATTAGTCAAATGTATCTGATAATTTTAATTTTTCACCATAGCATACAAAGCATGACTTCCCATGCCTTAATCTATAGTCATTTGAGTAACCATCAAATCAAGACTTTAAGAGGGTCTTAAAGTCTAAGGTTAGGCACAGAGCTTGGCTAAATCGTCTACTTTGGGGAGGATGTCAGTGATTACTCCAGTGTCACACAGGAATTCTGGCATAGGCGATTCCAGTATCGATTCACCTGAATTCTGTGACTCTTCCATTGGCTACTGAAACTAAAAGTAAATTCATGTTGACACTACAAAGAAACCTTGATAATGAGTACAGAGGATTGGCATAATTTCTGTGCATAGTTGAAAGGAACAGGGACAATTCAGAGATCACAGACAAACAATTTTCCTTTGAAACTAAGTATTTCAGACTATCAGAGTCTTTATGTTAGGACCTTGCTCATGATTTCTGTTCTTTGGGATTAGCAGCACTGGTAACATCTAAAGTACAAAATACTTCCCCTCTATTCTCATGACTAATGTCTTTGGTGATGTGCTAGTTATTAATCACTTTAGGAAATGCAATCTTCTACTCAGCACAGTACAGTTAAAATACATCTCACCCCCACACAGGCCATTTTGTATTTATTTTCCTTTTGTTCTCTATCAATTACCTGTCACCTATTGCTTTTCCTTTCACTCTCAACAGTATGCCCAGAGCTTTTCATAAATCTGATTCTTCTAGTATTTTTATTCTAATTTCTTGTCACATAAACCATCTGTCGTGATTTAACTCCGGCTAGCAAAATACCACGAAGCTGCTCTCACAAATCCCCCTCCCCTCCTCCAGTGGAAGGGAAGAATCGGAGGAAAAAGAAATAAGGAAGCTCGTAAAATTGAGATAAGAACTATTTACTAATTAAATCTAAATCAATATATACAGGTACTACTAATACTAAATAATTAAAATAGTAGAAAATGAAACATACAGTACAATATATACAATATGATACAATATGATACAATTCCCCACCATCCACTGACCAATGCACACCCAGATGTTGAGGGATGAAAATCAGACCCAGAGAGCCCGAGAACCACAGCCCGAGAGCGATCGCAGCCCGAGAGCCGCGGCCTGAAGGCCGGAGCCCGGGAGCCTACGCAGCAGATTCCGAGCAAACCTTATCACTGATAACACGGCCAGAAAACTCAAAACAATCCACCAGCTCCCACACAAATGAGCCAGCACAGGAGTTAGCAAAGCAGCTAACACAGGAGGGTTAAGAAGTGCTTGGAGAGACGAGCAAGAGAGTAAGGGAGAGAGAGAGAAGGGAAGAGTAATGGCTACCGGACCCTCTTCCCCACCCAAAGAGACCGGAACATGACGTACTATGGGATGAAATACTGCCTTGGTTAGTCTGGGTCTGCTACAGTATCCGAAGTGGACAAAAGACCTTGAGTTCAGTACAAGCCATCCCCAGCACCAGCTGAGGCCTTATCAATGTTTTCACTTACTGTCCAGCAACAGAGTTCCCTGGCAACCAGAGTAAAGGGAGTTAGCCCTTTCCTGACTGAACCCAGCACATTCTCCACCCCTTATTTCATACCATTTACGTCATGCTTATTTCCATATCATCCATAAATTCACATGAACCAGCTTCTCCTTTCCCATCCCATCCCACACAGATATCATTCCCTCGGTCCATGAACCATATTGGCAAAACGTCCATTAGTCCATGACTTTGGGTACTATCAGATGGTCACTCAGGACAGAAAAGGTGAAGTGTTGCGTGGGATCGTTGGGCGCCGATGCCAGCTCAGGTCAGGTCACTACTGCCCTTCTGGCAAGGCTGGACCTCTGTAGGTTCAGGTGATCTCTGCCAGAGTGATTACTACAACATAGAGCTCAGAACAAGGGTTATTTGCAGCAGTTAACGTCCATCATACAATTTAGTTCATGGGCCAGTTTCACCCAGAATCAAATCTCCTTGAGGCACACATTGAACTTGTCCATCTTCTCTCATTACCCACCAAGTACCTCCAGGTCCTTGAGCAAAAGCAACCCCACGGATGGGTTTGCCTTTGCCCGAGGCAGGAATAACCCAGACTGTTTTTCCCAGCATGTTCTTAACATGCACTACAGGGACCTTATCTCCTTCCACAGTGTGCAGAAGTTTTGATTGAGCTGGGCCAGCACGGTTGGCAGATCCTCTGGTGTTGACTAACCAGGTGGCCTTTGCCAAATGTGTATCCCAATTTTTGAAAGTCCCACCCCCCATTGCCTTCAGGGTGGTCTTCAACAGCCCATTGCACCGTTCAACCTTCCCAGAGGCAGGTGCATGGTAGGGGATGTGATACACCCACTCAATGCCGTGCTCTTTGGCCCAAGTGTCTACGAGACTATTTCGGAAATGAGTCCCATTGTCTGATTCAATCCTCTCTGGGGTGCCATGTCGCCACAGGACTTGCTTTTCAAGGCCCAGGATAGTATTCCGGGCAGTGGCATGAGGCACAGGATATGTTTCCAGCCACCCAGTGGTTGCTTCCACCATTGTGAGCACATGGCACTTGCCTTGGCGGGTCTTAGGCAGTGTGATGTAGTCAACCTGCCAGGCCTCCCCATATTTATATTTCAGCCATCGCCCCCCATACCAAACAGGCTTCACCCTCTTGGCCTGTTTGATGGCAGCACATGTCTCACATTCATGAATGACCTGCGCAATAGCATCCATGGTCAAGTCCACCCCTCGGTCACGAGCCCACCTGTACGTGGCATCTCTCCCTTGGTGGCCCGAGGTATCATGGGCCCACCTAGCCATGAACAGCTCACCTTTATGTTGCCAGTCCAGATCCACCTGAGCCACTGCAATCTTAGCAGCTTGATCCACCTGCTGGTTGTATCGATGTTCTTCAGTAGCTCGACTTCTGGGTACGTGGGCATCGACGTGACGCACTTTGACGACCAGGTTGTCTAGACGAGAAGCAATGTCTTGCCATAATGCTGCAGCCCAGATGGGTTTGCCTTGGCGCTGCCAGTTGCTCTGTTTCCATTGCTGCAGCCACCCCCACAGAGCATTTGCCACCATCCAGGAGTCAGTGTAGAGATAAAGCACTGGCC
The DNA here is from genome assembly GCA_027574665.1 of Rhynochetos jubatus. NCBI lineage: Eukaryota > Metazoa > Chordata > Aves > Eurypygiformes > Rhynochetidae > Rhynochetos > Rhynochetos jubatus. The sequence continues at coordinate 47,116,898 of CM050690.1, read as the reverse complement.
ATTTCTCTCGTTTAGCAACGTCCAAAGCCAGCTGGATGGCTTTTACCTCTGCAAATTGGCTGGATTCACCTTGTCCTTCTGCAGTCTCTGCAACTTGTCGTGTAGGACTCCACACAGCAGCCTTCCACCTACAATGTTTCCCTACAATGTGGCAGGACCCATCAGTAAACAGGGCATATTGCTTCTCATTGTCTGGCAATTGGTTGTACAAAGGGGCTTCTTCAGCTCGTGTCACCTTCTCCTCTGGTGACATTCCAAAGTCTTTGCCTTCCGGCCAGTCCATGATCACTTCTAGGATTCCTGGGTGACTGGGATTTCCTATGCGAGCTCGTTGTGTGATCAGGGCAGCCCACTTACTCCACGTAGCATCAGTGGCATGATGAGTAGAAGAGACTCTGCCTTTGAACATCCAGCCCAGCACTGGCAGTCGAGGTGCCAGGAGGAGCTGTGTTTCAGTTCCAACCACTTCTGAGGCAGATCGGATTCCCTCATAAACTGACAGTATCTCTTTTTTGGTTGGAGTGTAGCGGGCCTCGGATCCTCTGTATCCCCGGCTCCAAAATCCAAGGGGTCGACCTCGGGTCTCCCCTGGTTCTTTCTGCCAGAGACTCCAGGTAGGCCCATTCTCCCCGGCTGCGGTGTAGAGCACATTCTTTACCTCTGGCCCTGTCCGGACTGGTCCAAGGGCTACTGCATGCACGATCTCCTGCTTGATCTGTTCGAAGGCTTGGCGCTGCTCAGGGCCCCATTGGAAATCGTTTTTCTTCCGGGTCACTGTATAGAGAGGGCTTACAATTTGACTGTAATTTGGAATATGCATCCGCCAGAAACCCACAACACCTAGGAAAGCCTGAGTTTCCTTTTTGCTCGTTGGTGGGGACATAGCTGTGATTTTATTGATCACGTCCATCGGGATCTGGCGACGCCCATCTTGCCACTTTATTCCTAAGAACTGGATCTCTCGTGCAGGTCCCTTGACCTTACTTTGCTTTATGGCAAAACCAGCTTTCAGGAGGATTTGGATGATCTTCTTCCCTTTCTCAAAAACTTTGTCTGCTGTGTCACCCCACACAATGATGTCATCAATGTATTGCAGATGCTCTGGCGCTGCACCCTGTTCCAGTGCAGTCTGGATCAGTCCATGGCAGATGGTAGGGCTGTGCTTCCACCCCTGGGGCAGCCGATTCCAGGTGTATTGGGTGCCCCTCCAAGTGAAAGCAAACTGTGGCCTGCACTCTGCTGCCAAAGGAATGGAGAAAAAGGCATTAGCAATGTCAATCGTCGCATACCACTTGGCTGCCTTTGACTCCAGCTCGTATTGGAGTTCCAGCATGTCCAGCACAGCAGCACTCAGTGGTGGCGTGACTTCATTCAGGCCACGATAGTCCACTGTCAGTCTCCATTCCCCATCAGACTTATGCACTGGCCAGATGGGGCTGTTAAAGGGTGAGTGGGTTTTGCTGATCACCCCTTGGCTCTCCAGCTGACGAATCAGCTTCTGGATGGGAAGCAAAGAGTCTCTGTTAGTACGGTACTGCCGCCGATGCACTGTTGTAGTGGCAATTGGCACCTGTTGATCTGCAACCTTTAGCAGTCCCACAGCAGAAGGGTCCTCTGAAAGACCAGGCAAGGCAGACAGCTGCTCAGTTTCATCAGTCTCTATAGCAGCTATCCCAAAAGCCCATCGGTACCCTTTTGGGTCCTTAAAGTACCCTCTCTTAAGATAGTCAATGCCAAGGATGCACGGAGCATCTGAACCAGTCACAATAGGGTGCTTTTGCCACTCCTTCCCAGTCAGGCTTATTTCAGCCTCCAACACAGTCAATTGTTTGGAACCCCCAGTCACACCAGAAATGCTGATGGGTCGTACCCCCTTATAGCTTGATGGCATGAGGGTACACTGTGCACCCGTGTCCACTAGAGCCTTATACTGCTGTGGCTCTGATGTGCCAGGCCATCGAATCCACACAGTCCAATAAACACGGTTGTCCCTTTCCTCCACCTGGCTGGAGGCAGGGCCCCTCTTAAAGTTACCTGATTCACAGTCACTCATGTCTTGGAGGGATGGATTATTGCTCCGCTGCTGTTTGGCTACGGGAGCAACAGTTTTCTTGGAAGAGTCCTTACTGGTGTGCTTTTTCCCTTTCAGTTCACATACTCGTTTCTCTAAGTGCGAGGTAGGTTTTCCATCCCACTTCCTCATGTCCTCTCCGTGGTCACGTAGGTAAAACCACAGGGTACGGCGTGATGGATACCTTTTATATTCCTGTCTTTGAGGAAAGGAACGCTTCCTCCTAATGGCTGAGACACTGGCTTGTGCAGGTGGGGATTGGAACATCTCCTTTCTGAATTGTTTAAACTCTTTGGACAGCTCCTCTATAGCTGAGACACAGGCCCGCATGGGGGAAGAAACAATGTCCTCATATCCCCGGAACTTTTGAACTATCTCCTCCACTATTGGGTCCTCATCCCTTTCCCAAGTGAATACTGCAAATGCGGCAGTTATCGAGGGTGGTCCATTCTGCATTAACTTCCGCCACATGGGTCGTGTGCACCTGATTCTGTCTGGATCTATCCTCCCATCATGACGATAAACTAACTCTAGCACAGCTAGTTCCCTCACATACTGGATAGCTTTCTCCATGGTGGTCCACCTGTGTACGTGATATGGCATGTCTTCCTTAAAGGGATACCTTTCCCTCACACCATCCAGAAGCCTCCTCCAGAGGCTTACATTCTGTGTCTCCCTCCCAATTCCTCTGTCAATGCCACTCTCTCTAGCAAGTGACCCCAGCTGCTTGGCTTCTCTGCCCTCTAAGTCAATGCTACTGGCCCCGTTATCCCAGCAGCGGAGCAGCCAGGTAATAACATGTTCACCTTGATGACGGCCAAAGTCTCTCCGGATATCCCGGAGCTCCTTCAAGGCTAAAGATCGCATGGTTATATCTGCATCACTCTCATCCTCTGTCCCTGTCACTGCCCCTTGGGATGGCCCTGCTCTCTCCCCATCGACCTGTACCAGACGCCCTGATTTACGCTTCCATTTCTTTTTCTGTACTGGGTCAACTAACACTGGTGCTGATTGATGCTGGCAGTACCACACAGGGGTCTGCACGGCTGCATTGCACCCTGCAGTGTGTAGGGCTGTTGTGGGAGGTGGAGCTGCAGCAGGAGGCGGAGCTGCTGTGGGAGGTGGAGCCGCTGTGGGAGGCAGAACCACACTGGGAGGCAGAGCTGCAGCAGGAGGTGGAACCGCAGTGGCAGGTGGAACCGTTGTGGGTGGTGGAACCGTTGTGGGTGGTGGAGACACACTGGGAACTGGAACTGCAGTGGAGGGCGGAGCTGCTGCAGGAGGTGGAACCATTGTGGAAGGTGGAGTCACACTGGGAGCTGGAACTGCAGCAGAAAGTGGAGCTGCTGTGGGAGGTGGAACCACAGTGGGAGGTGGAGCTGGCGCAGAGGGTGCAGTGGCTGCCGTATCTGTTGAGGGGAGTTGCCATCGCCGCGGAGGTATAGGTGGCGCAGGAGGTGCAGTGGCTGCAGTGCCCATCGAGAAGAGTTGATGTTGCTGCAGGGGTGGAGGTGGCGCAGGCGGTGCAGTGGCTGTAGTGTCTGTCAAGAGGCGTTTACGTCGCCGTGGGGGTGGAGTCGGTGCAGAGGATGGGCTACTTGTGAGCGGTGACGTAGCCATGGGGGATGTAGCCGGCACACAGGGCCTGCCTCTTCCCCAAACACCAGTAGCAGATGGGGCAGTATTCCAAAACATTTCTTTAACTTTACACAGGAGCACAATAACATTCAGAAACAAGCTGATCCCTAGCAATAGGTCACCCCGGGACCATGAAAAATTTCCCAAATACTCATACACTTGCGCCATTGACCATAGAGAAGAGGTAGAAAATTGGAATAATTTCCACACATCCACCCAACTGAATAATTCCTTCACATGCAACCCACTAAATGATTTCTCCTCTACAGGCTGTGTCCCAGAAGAGAAAAGGGAAAAGGTATAATTAGTGAAAGTCCCTATGAGATTAGATGAGAAACATGCAAACGCTGCCAGTACTGCATACAGATACATGATTATTCCCCAAATCAGTAGTATACAGACCAGCCAAATCAGACTCTTCAATCTGGTCAGAGCATACATCACCAGTATCATAAGGAGCACCCAAGGCAGTAAATCCCACCTTTCTATCATCCACTTAAAGATCCAAGAACTTAACGTGCTGACCAACCACCACAACATCTCTATAACCAATGCTTATCACACAATCTGCTTTAACACACAGTAATCAGATCTGTTCTTATCTCAACCCTTCGAGCCCCACGTTGGGCGCCAAAAAGGACTATCGTGGTTTAACTACGGCTAGCAAAATACCACGAAGCCGCTCTCACAAATCCCCCTCCCCTCCTCCAGTGGAAGGGAAGAATCGGGGGAAAAAGAAATAAGGAAGCTCGTAAAATTGAGATAAGAACTATTTACTAATTAAATCTAAATCAATGTATACAGGTACTACTAATACTAAATAATTAAAATAGTAGAAAATAAAACATACAGTACAATATATACAATATGATACAATATGATACAATTCCCCACCATCCACTGACCAATGCACACCCAGATGTTGAGGGATGAAAATCAGACCCAGAGAGCCCGAGAACCACAGCCCGAGAGCGATCGCAGCCCGAGAGCCGCGGCCTGAAGGCCGGAGCCCGGGAGCCTACGCAGCAGATTCCGAGCAAACCTTATCACTGATAACACAGCCAGAAAACTCAAAACAATCCACCAGCTCCCACACAAATGAGCCAGCACAGGAGTTAGCAAAGCAGCTAACACAGGAGGGTTAAGAAGTGCTTGGAGAGACGAGCAGGGGAGTAAGGGAGAGAGAGAGAAGGGAAGAGTAATGGCTACCGGACCCTCTTCCCCACCCAAAGAGACTGGAACATGACGTACTATGGGATGAAATACTTCCTTGGTTAGTCTGGGTCTGCTACAGTATCCGAAGCGGACAAAAGACCTTGAGTTCAGTACAAGCCATCCCCAGCACCAGCTGAGGCCTTATCAATGTTTTCACTTACTGTCCAGCAACAGAGTTCCCTGGCAACCAGAGTAAAGGGAGTTAGCCCTTTCCTGACTGAAACCAGCACAAGTACACAGCAGAATGGCTCCCCTTCTGTTTTCTTTCTTCCTTGCAAACAAGAGTATCTTTCAACCTCCCTTTATCTTCTTTCAGATCAACATGTAGGTATACATCTTCTTTAAAGCTCACAGGCGTTCCCTTTTTTCATTATTTATGAACGTTTATATAGTAGTTAACAATGTCAAACTCTAGTCAACCAAATAACTGTACACTGGTGGTTTTTATATTACTTTAAGCATAGGTTACTGTTGCATTTAATTTACTTATTAATTTATGTAAAAAAAAAATTAAAACACTGGTCTGTTAAGTTACCTTCACTTAAGAAAAGCAAGCTAAAATTCTCTCTCCTCACAAAACATCTTTCTGGAAGAAGTTATGGTCAGCAGCTGAAAAACTAAATACTTCTGTCTTCCTGTAAATGTAGGTATATAGGATACAAGATATACAGATACCTCCATTGCACCTTGCAAGTAAGTAACACTACTGTATCAATAAAAAACTATCTCCCTACTGCCACTATTGCTTTTAAAGAGCCATGATATCTATTTGTAATCTAGTTTTGCGCCATTTAATTTGCTTGAATTTGTTTCCAAAGGATGTCCAGACAGAACTCATATAACGAAGCTGTATCTGTATATTCTTAACCTAATCAGGCCTCAGTCTTAATGGTAAAACAGAACAGTACCAAAGCCAGCTGAGAACACAACTCAACTCTTCAAGCATCTGTTCTCCTCCATTCCTTTAAGACAAAGCCAGATGAGTTAACCTAGATTAAAAACTTTATGATAAAAATTAGGCAACACTGTAGAGTTTCAAGCTAAACTGATTGTCTCTGCAGTTGGAGCTGACAAAGACCACTCATGATTTAAAGTAGTTTGACCATGCAATGACCTAAAGGAGAGATGTCCCAGTAGTAAGGAATGTTCTTAGTATTAACAAACAGTGTAATAAGCTGTTGCTTGCCATTTCTCAAAGTGTCGTTGCTGCCTCAGCTCACCTGTTTCCTTGATCCTCTTTAATTCCCAGTGCATTTTTCAGGACCACAAGAAAGACAGTTCATATGATTACTTGGGTTTTAACGCAAGAGCTAAAAAGTTTTTCAAATTATATGAACAAATGAGCATGATGCCGGGCTTGAGTTTGAGTCCAATGACCAGAATTAAATTCCTATTATTCCTTATGTTCCTTTGTTTCAAGGACAGAAAAAACCAGAATAAACAAAACTTTTCCTGTGGGGGCTTGGTACAAAAATCTACTTTCAAAAGCTCTGGTTGATTCAAGTCTTTTTCTCTGCAGTGAAGTACCAATTCTCCAACTCCATGACGTGTAACATATGCCAAAAAGCCTGAGAAACCAATCTATTGTTTCCATTATTATCCTTGTGTAGTCATTTTTTCAAACAGAGGAAGGCAGTGCGCACTGTAACTTAGAATGATGTATAACTTTTTGAGTGGGTAGAACAAAAATCTCTATCACATATGGAGGGAAAAGCCTTGTAATAAGAAGACGGCAATTTGAGGAATCTATAGCAGAACAGGATACAGGACCAATGGGCTAGATGCAGGCTGGATAAATGAAATGTCAGATTAGTGTTTTAGAGAAGCAAATTCTGCCAGGGCTGTAATGCTTTCAGTGTGGAAGCATGACCAGTGGCCATAAGACCTGCAGAGCAGAAATTGTGCAATATTGTCTAGATGTAGTAAGGAAGGATTCTAGAAAGCACTTAGTGATGACTTGCCTTTACTGTTCAGGGACTCCACTAACTCTTGTGCTAGACAGTATCAAGAAGGTGGTTAGCATAGCCTTTAACACACAGGGTCCCATCCATGTTATTCATATATTCAAGATGAGACTGAAAGGAGTATCATCTGGTGTATAAATTTCTTCTTTATCCAGAAAAGGAAGACATCCCTCACTGACTCAAAAGTGTACAAATGACACAGCAGGCTGGCTTGGTATCTTCAGAGGACAATGGAAACAAGGGCTACACTGTTAGCTTTCAGATCTCACAATAAAGAAGTACCACTTGGGGGAGGAAAAATATTTGAATATCAAGTACCAATTGGATGAATGAGAAGTACATTCCTGCAGGTATTGCAGTAACACGCTGGAGCACTAGGCCAGTACTTGAGGCAAACAATAAGATGGGGTGTGGAACATGACAAGAGGCTAGATTATTTTGGTGTGAGGTGTTGATACTGTAAGAAAACAGTACTTATGGTCTATGGTCTTACAACTTTAGAAAATTCATACTGATTGAAAACCATATTCATATCCAGTAACAAAAACGCATTTATGGCTACAGTTTTAAAATAAGTAAGTACAGTCTGATTTTTTGTCATGATGCACTAGAGTAATTAGTTTGAATTTTTTGTGGTCAATATAAGGGCAAAAAATGTATCACTTGTAAAATTACCACAGCTTCTCATCTTCCACGTAACTCCAGACTCAGCTGCCTTAAAACACATGAACACCAAGTTAAGTGTCCCACTGAGGGCAATGGCAGTGGATAACTTTGGATGTCAAGGAGTGACAGATCTCAGCAGCAGCAAGCTCAGCACTGTGCTCAGGTGTGACTGCTGCTTGCCAGCAGCATTCCTTCAGCATGAAGATGTTTGGTTTGCATGATACAGTGACCCATGCCCCCCCACAATTTCCAGCTCTGCCACCCCAATTTCCAGGTGGACTGAACTGGTCCTGAAGGCATTTTCCAGATGTCAGCTTGTAACACTGGTCTCCCTGGTCTAAAGCTGCTCCTGAGGCCCATGTGCTATGTGGGCGTGGGTGGCGAGCTGGCCTGGGTCTCTGTGGTGACACGGCCAGGACACCGAGCCCTGCTCCCCTCAACGCAGAGACGAGACCCAGAGACCAGCTATGAAAACTGGCTTCCCAGGCCCGAACCGCTACAAGTAACGAGAAAAGCTCGGCGGTGGGCAGCTGCCCGCTCCGGCGCGTCCCGCCATCCTCGCAGGGACAGAGACCCCAGCCCTCGCTCTGCTGCCGCGGCGAGAGCCGTCCCGGGACGAGGCTTCCTGCATCGGCCGCCGCCTTATCCAGGAGCCAACCTCCTGTGCTCCTGCAGTCGGGGGTGTGGTGAGGCAGGAGATCGCGGTTTATGCAACCGGGTCAGGGAGTAGCCGCCCCGCCATCAGCTTCGTGCTGTCCGTGAATACCGGAGCGGCGAGGGGGCTGGTGGTGGCGGTGGTGCTGTTTCTGGTGGCTCAGGCTTCAGCTGTCCGTGGTGAGGTCAGGAGCTCCCGCCCTGCCTGCCCTTGCCTCTTCAGGCGGGGCGTGCCGTCCCACAGGTGCGGAGCCCACCGCAGAGCGGGAAGGCTGAAGGTGGGCGGGCGGATGTTGGCCGTGCCGGGGCTGAGCGGGGCGGCAGTGCCGAGGCGTGCGGCTGGCGGTCGGGGTCGGCTGCTCAGCTCCCCCCGCCCTGTTTTGCCTGACCGGGAGTTGGCGCGGCGGCTCACCTCTCTGGAGGCAGACTGGGGGGGAAAAGCCTCAGCCCTTACCGGCTTTCTCCTCAGACTCCACACACTGGTTGTGCCCCGCGTCCCGGCTCCGTGTGTCAAGCCGCCTGGCTGTAGGGTAATGGGTGGCTGCGACGATCTTCATCCGCTCCCAATGCTGCCCTCCTGGGTACTGGGCGCTGCCGCCGGGATTATCTCCTTGCACCTCATCCAGAAACTCCTCTTCCCCTACTTCTGGGCTGATCTGAGATACCTGCTGAAAGTGTTGATGTATGGTCTGAGAGTGGAGCTGTACCAGCTGCAAGGGAGGGTTGTTGCCGTCCTGGACAAGTTTGTGAAGCTGGCTGAGAAGCAGCCCCACAAGCCATTCCTCATCTACAAAGGGAAGGTGCACAGCTACCGGGATGTGGACAGGAGGAGTAACAGGGTAGCGCAGGACTTCCTACAGGATGGAGCCCTGAAGAAGGGTGACACAGTAGCCTTGCTGATGGGCAATGAGCCCGACTTCATTCATGTGTGGTTTGGACTGGCCAAGCTGGGCTGTGTAGTGGCTTTCCTCAACTTCAATGTCCGCTCCAGATCTCTCCTGCATTGTGTCAGTAGTTGTGAGCCCAAGATACTGGTTGTGGGAGCAGGTAAAGTATACGCCTGATTTGTACAGCCAAAGCTCTTAATGTCACATCTCCCCTGTGTGTGTCTCTCCACTCCTTTAATGAAAATCTGGTTTTCAGATGTTTGCAGAATGAAAAACATCTTGGGCTAGAAGGAGCCTCAAGAAATCATAAAATTTAAGCCTCTCAGGCAGGATCAAGAGCTCTGGGGACATCCATTTATCTTTACTTTAAAAATGTACATTGCAGGAAAGTTAGCAACATCTCACTACAGCCTGTTTCCAGCATTTAATCGCTTCAGTGGTTGCTTAATATATATCTGAAAGGGTTAGAATGATCTATTTAGAAAAATTTCCCATTCCTTTTCAAAAGGTCAATTATAATCTGTTCACATAATTTCTTCTGTACTACGTCCCTACCATTCTACTGATAAAAGCCACTGCAACCTAGAAGAACTAAGCTCAGACTATACAACCTTTGCTGTACAACTGTTCACTGAGGTATGATAGTCTTCCGGGGACTAAAATGGAGAGGTTTTTTTACAGGTTGTAAAAACTACCTACCACACGGGAGGTTGATTTATCATAACCAACTTACTGTCGGTGTTGGACTGTAAAAGAAACTGCTGTGTTTCAATAGGAGATAATTGTGTTGTGTAAGTTTCCAAAGTATTACATTCTAAAGTGCTTAAAAAGAATTTAAAAATTTGGAGTGTGTATATATATAATAGGGCCTGTAGCAACAGGACAAGGGGTAATGGTTTTAAGCTAAAAGAGGGGAGATTTAGACCAGATATTCGGAAGAATTTTTTTACAATGAGTGTGGTGAAACACTGTAATAGGTTACCCAGAGAGGTGGTAGAAGGCCCATCCTTGGAAACATTCAAGGTCAGGCTGGATAGGACTCTGAGCAACCTAATGTAGTTGAAGGTGTCGCTGCTCACTGCACGGGGGTTGAACTAGATGACCTTTAAAGGTCCCTTCCAACTCAAGCCATTCTATGATTCTATGAGTCGTCATACTGTGCACTGTATATTCAAATAAGGCTTCAGTTATGGAGATATATAAACTGAAGACAGATCCAAACCCTAAGCTTGCCTTAGCATTTATAATCAAATGCAAGTGAACTTGCAATGCTAAAAGACCACACAGAACCTTGGCAGCTGGGTGGAGGAGGTTATTTCAAAATATTAAATATTAATGTTGTTCTACCTCTCCAAAATCAGTATTTCAAGTCTACTCTTCCTTATTTATATTTCACAACTTCTTGCCTTATTCCTATTACACAGGTGCTGGAGTTTTGTATCCATGACACCGAAATGGTGGCATTTCCTTCCAGCTGTTCTCTGCTGCTGCATATTTGTGCTTTCAAGAATGTATTTAAGATCTCTCCCTTAAACGCTTTTAAATTATGAATTCTGTCATTATATATGGTATACTGGTTTAAGAAAGCTTGGTAATTAAAACAAGCTAGTGAAACAAAAGCCAACTTAAATATAATCCCAAAACACATGGTATCTATGCTTCTGAACTGACAGTTTTTAATTATGTCATTTTACTAACTTAATAAAAGAAAAAAAATCTCATTTAACACCCACTCATGAATATGTGCTTTTGAATATATGGATTGAGGAATGGAATTAATATTCAGGAAATTCTTGCTCATTGACTGATGGAGAACTTTCGATCAAATCTTGTATCTAAGAGTTGTCCTTATTGAAATGAGAGGTTAACCAATGAAAGAAAAAAGCATTTGCAAACCAAGTCTGGGGTCCGTGTTTCTCCACTCCTCATTTGCTACCAGCATCTGATAGTAAGAAGGACTGTGTTGTACTAACTTGTTCTAGGAGTCTGTTCTGCTCACAGAAGAGTTATGTGCAGGCAGAATACAACAGAGACACCAAAAAATTAGTCTCTGAGCTGGTCTTTTATGTGTTGGACTTCTTACTTTATTCATGAGTTTTAGTCTCTGTATCAAGTTTGTCAGTCCCTTATGCCTGCACTGCCCCACAGTATTCTTCCTCATGACCTGGAGGCTCTTTTCAGAGGTCCTTTAGAGGTACTTTATTGTTTATGTCATATGGAAAAGGAGCCTCTCAAAGGAGTCCAGGTTTCACAACTGAAGGTTCATATACTATTCAGTGACTGTGAGGACACTCTTATAACACTCTTGAAACAAAAACGTATTATACATAATTATTGTATATAATAATTTCCCCCTAATGTTTATAAAAATTGCAGGGCATTATTTAACACTGAGGTTACACAGATAATTTTCAGAGGTCTGTTAAACATCTTTCCGTCCAGTGTTTGTGTTCCAAGGGATTCTTCCTTATCAGTATGCATGACTTGAACTTGAGTGTATTGCTTTTGTGACACCACTTTCCACAGGCTTGTGCACAGCTTGAACATAGGGGGTTTTTTATTATTTTTAATATGTACACTAAAAACAATCAATCTGTGGTCCATGTCTATAATTGTCAGAGTCAAGCATGTCATGGTTTAACCTCAGCTAGCAGTAAGGTACCATACAGCTGCTCACATACTTTCCCCCTCTTGCCCAGCGGAGGAGGAGAGTCAGAGAAAAAACCATGGAAGCTCATAAAATTGAGATAAGAACTATTTAATAATTGAATATAAATTAATCTTATAGTGATACTAACAATATTAACAATACTACTACTATTAAGTAATTAAAATAATATAAAATAAAATATATACTACAATTGCTCACCACCAACCAACTGATACACAGCCAGGTCTCAAGCAGTAAGAGTCAGAGCCAGAGAGGCTGAGAGCACTTGCAGCAGAGTCTGAGTGAGCCTTACAAGCAACAGCATGACCAGGAAATCCACCAACCCACCAACTCACAAACAAGCACCAAAGGATTTAGTGAAAGAGTGTGAGTTAATGAGTTACGGCAAAGAAGCAAAAAGAAATATGGCACCCTGGCCCACTCCCCGCTTATGTACTGAGGATGACGTGCTATGGAATGAAATATTCCTTCAGTTAGTTTGGGCTGGCTGTCTGAACTGTGTCCCCCACACACCGCTTGTAGTGAGAAAGTTGGGAACACAGCAAGTATCAGAAGCTGGGAAACACCGAATTTGGTGCAACCACTCCCCAGCACCAACTAAAAAGATGCCTTGTCAGTACTATTCTCAGGGCAAATCCAGAAACATAGCTTCATACGAGCCACTGTGAATAAAATTAACTCTTTCCTAGCTAAGAACAGCACAAGGCATCATGTTTGGCAACTAAATTTGTTTTTTTAAATCAGATTAGCCTGCAATGGTATTATTTCTGGATGGCGGAAATTCTAATTTTCAAAAGTAAGTAGGTGTCTCACAAACAAATGCAGGCTTGACTTAGCAATAGTATTTCTTGTAACAGTTACAAAACTATCTTTTAAATATTTTGGATTACTTTCAATCTTGTTCATATGCTGCAACATAGCGGAAATCATCTCCTTAACAACTAGACCATTAACTGTGTATGCTCAGCAAGACCAAATTTGCTTTTGAAATTCTTGTACGTCATAGCACATTAAATCAAGAACCTGTATTCAAATCCACTTAAGGTTTCATTTGTGCTGAAGGGAACCTTACACCTTCTGCTGATATCTGAAAGAGTTCCCACAGATAATTCTTTATTGCTAAATTTTCTCCACTCAGAATGGTGGTATAGCCTTCCTCTGTGTAAGACTATTGCATCTTGCAGCTTCTTTTTGTAGATCTTGGAATTTTTCCAAAATGCTTTTATTTTTTAGCAAATGTGATACCTCTGTCCAAACAGTCTGAGTACTATTTATGTTTGCATTTTCTTCCACGACTTGTTCAGTCTTTCATGCTGCATCTTGCAAGATCACACTCATTCGTGGAATTTGTACTCTTTTGTTTTGTGCCTGCATATTTTTCAGAGGTTGTGGTTTGGTAACTCAGTCCAATTAGTATCTTCTTGTCTTTGTCTTTCTGTTAGCACTTGAAGTTAGACTTCCATCTGGTCTGATAATTCTCTGTTATTTTGATTGCTTTTTCTAACATTAGACAGGAGTCTTTCAATAGTACTTAAGGTTTGGAGGGTTGGTTTTGATTTATGTGTTTTACAAACTGTGTGCAATTGAACGTTTTAGTTTTAAGCCTCAGATATGTTGTAAAAACACCCAAATTTCTCCCTCTTGTCAGTTTCTTACATGAAATGGATATGTCTAAAAGGTGTATCTAAAATTGCTGTTTATGACAGCAATTAATTTAGCACAATCTAGTAACTTGTTGATTTCCTTCTCATCCAACAGCAGGCTGTAAAGTAAATAGAGATTCTCTGATTTGCTGATATTTAGACTTTGTGTTCCTTTCCAATATTTCCACTTGCCTTTGTGGCAGAGAGAGAGTTTTTGCTTTGGCTACTATCATTTGTCTGTTGTGTTCCCAGAGCATTTACCTCTTGCCTTGATTTGTTATGTAACATTCTCACACTTCCATTCCCAGAAACATTATCTACCACCACTCCCATTCTGGGGAATGTTTGTTGAAAGTGATTCAAAAGTTGGGGTTTAAAACTGCAATTTTAATAAGACAACATTTAACTAACGTGTATGTAAATTAGGTATTTGTAATGGAGAAAAAAATGTGTATGCCTTTCTCTCTATAAGACTGCCAACATTAGCTTACTCTAACAACAGTCTGACCCCTTTAAAAGGTATTTGTCCTTATTACATTTGTTACCAGATTATGCCACCCTTATTAATTTAAAAACTATGATTAAACAGAGGAGTTAGATGCTGTTTAAAATGAAGGCACCTTTTAAGGTACTGTGTCCTTTCTAGGGAATATTTCTATTCACTGGACTCTTGCTTGAAGAAGGGATTACACTTTTCCTTTAGGACAGTGCCTGTGTAATGCTATTAAACCATACTTAACGATCTAGTCACCCATCAGGAAGGTACAAATGGAATTTGTCAGTGCATTTATAGTGTGCTTACTAGGACATCCCAGATTGCCATCATGACTTCTGATGCAAGGATTCAACTGTGAGAGGATTCATTACTAAACTCTATGAGACTGGTTTACATCAACCCTGATAGAAAAAGCTATTTAGGGAGTATACATGCCACATGGACACGTGGATAGGCTGCTCTACGAGAGCCTGCTTGAGCAGGGGTGTGGACCAAGATGACTTCCAGATGTCCCTTCCAACCATAGCCATTCTGTGATTCTGCAATTCTGTACAGAATTACACCTCCCAGCTGTGCAAGTATAGCATTTTCCTGGCCAGAATTCTTTAATCTTGAGGCACCAGCAATGCTTACTGCTGCTGGTGAGTGTATTATGAACTTCTCACCATCTGAACTCAGAAACAGTGTTTATGCTGGCGGGAGTAAAGTTCAGATGGAAGTGTGTCTACATCCTGAAGAAAGAGGGCAAACAAAGTCTTTTTGGTATTTGTGAATTAAAGTCATGTGGTATTATATACTAGTAGCAGTATCATCTCTCGTATGTTAGTTACTGTGTGAAAAAAATAATGGATTTTGTCAAAACCATTTTTTCTTAACTGTTTGGAATAAAAAGCTATTTAGATCTAAACATTTAGGTTGGAAACCATAGAGGACCTGCAGAATACACTCTATCTGCTCTGTTGAACATGACATCTCTTTGATCACATGCTTTTACCTAGTCTGCATCTCTTCCGCAGGTAGCCTTTGAGTGGAAAACTGCCACCTGTGGTTCCTAAGCCATTTTCTATTTTATTGCCCTTACTACCTTCAGTGGTGTTTCAAGATACCAACACTGATCCTGAATCACAACTGACTTGTAATTTCTGTCATTATTATTTAGTGAGAATAAGTGCTGAGTGTAAGGATTCATGTGGGGGACCAAGTACAAGTAACAATTACTTTGTGAGGCCAGTATGGGGAAGAGTTTGGATTTGCCATAGCTTACTGAGCATATCCACCAAGGTACACATCAAAGTTATGTAAGAACCATTTCATACAGTTTTCCTTCTGAGTACCTTTTAGTTCAGTAGAAGCTGATCTCATAATCTGATGTGTTCCTTTCATCAGTGTGGGACTGTGTCCTTGCCAACAGGCTGCATTGTTTCTTTGCTAGAAAACAACACAAAAAAGCTTTTGTGCAACTAGAAGCTAGGACAGTAGTTCAAAACCAAAACACATTTTCCCTGCTTTCTCAAAAGATGTAGCTGAGTTATGTATTCATGTGATTTTAATGTAACAGTTTCACAAAGTTTTTGTTGAATAATAAAATGCTTTAAAAGCAAGAGGGAAAAAAAAGCAAAAAAATTGGAGAAGAATATTCATCATGTCCAATTACAGATTGTTTTTCCTTAGTAGAAGACAAATAGTTAGTAAATAGTGAATTTTCATACACAAACTACCTAAACAATGCACACAGAATGCTGACTACATTTCCAAACTTCAGCAGTCATTTCTTCCAAAAAAAAAACCCTGAATATACTTTCATAGTGTAAAAAGCTAACAAGTACTTTAGAAAAACCACAAGCTTCAATAGTTAAATTGCTTTACTATAATTGCTTTCCTATATGGTAATGTACACATTCCAGCTACCTCTAGAAATAATCAAACAATAGTTCCTCCAAGAGGGTTATTTTTTCCCTACACATAGACAATATGATATGTAAAGACCTATGAGCCCTACACACCATCTGGCACAGTTGTTCTTTATTCATGGAACAAAACATTCATTGACTATCATCAGAATTACTCTTTGGAAATATGTTGGTAAAACTGAGAATTATATTCAAACACCTCGTGCTCCTGTGTGTTCCAGAAGAAGTTTCCAGTTTCAGGCATTCTGAATTCAGCTGTTTTAAATTAACCTTTCTTATTCAGGAAATAACTTATTATTTCCACTGTTCTCTGCTATCTAACTAGAAATTTATTTCAAGATAACAGATAATTGCAAGCTGTTCATATATTGTTCTAAGTACTGGATTTCTGAGCACAGAAGAAAAAAAAATCTATTGTACAATGGATTCATAGTTCACTAGTAGTTAAAAAGCCAATTTAGCCTTTGTGCAACAACAAAACCAATAGGTTTTATGAGTGAATGTTTAGAGAAACAATAAACCGTATGTATGAATTTGAAGATTGGTTTAATTATTTAGTGTAAATATGTTTCAATCTACTAAAAGGAAGCTATGCTCTCCTGTCATTCTTGAATCTTAAATTAGTTTGTCTGTAGAGTTGAAATTAATAGTTACAATCTTTCTTCCTTTGAAGGAAGGAAAGAAAAGAGGAAAAGAGAAAAAGAAGAGGTAAGTCCTCTCTTTGGCAGACTTGCACTTCATGCTGCTCAAACATACAAAGAACTTGGTGCCCATCTAGAACTATCTAGAAATCCTGAATACTAAAAATTTAGAAATATTTCTGAATTTCTTCATGTTATACAATCCTAAACAAAAATGTTTCTGTAGACAAGTTAACGGTAGATAATACAGCTTTATCTTCCTCACTTTCAAAAATGTAAAAAACAAAACAATTTAATGGGAGGAATGAGTTTATCTATGGGACATAAAGAAATGCCACTATGAGCCCTTTGGTATCTGCAATACTTAAAATGTCATTGGGGTTGTTTGGTTGGTTTTTTTTTTTTTTGGTTGGGTTTTGGGTTTTTATGGTTGGGTTTTGGTTTTTTGTTTGTTTGTTTGTTTGTTTGTTTGTTTGTTTGTTTGTTTGTTTTTTGCAAGGCCTTTTGCAAGAGGATGATTTTCAGTTAAACAATAGGTGAAATTTCATTTACAATTACATTTTAGTAACATGAGATAATTTTGCATGGTAACTTTTATTGGTCAGTTTTTCTAAATATTTGTACATCACATTTGTTAACTGCTAAGGACACTACACAGCATGGACAAATGAGTCTGGTTTGAATGATTACTGAAAGCTGGAGGAGCCAAGAAACTATTAACAATCCTTAAAAATTACCAGTCCTCAACATTTTTGCTGCCACTGTAGCTGTAGCCAGTGCACCACTAAGGAACAACAGAGAATGATGTATTCTTTTACTGTTTATGAAAACAGAAATGGAGCTCCAGCCACATCTAATGTTTTTTTCTTTTACTAGGTTCTCAGTCTCACTTGTACCTACACAAACTATCATTAGTATATTTCGGAGACATATATGTATATAAATGCATAATAGGAACACAAAAATCAGTATTAGAAGGTAATAAGTACATAGTTATTCTGTTACACTTGGTTTATTAATACCTGTTGTATTTTCATGTTTATTGAAAAATATATCCTAATTTTGTAATCAAACTATAAAATAGAATGAATATGACAATGAACCTTGACTTGAAGTGTAACAGGTTTCCTGCAATTAACCCTATTGTCCTTAATACTTTTTAGTCACATTTTTTCACTCTATTGCTATGTATAGTGAAAGAGAATAGTACTTCAAAGAACAAACAGGAGGCTATCTAATTTTAGATTTTCATACTTATTTGTGTGATTCCTTCCTGAAATCATTTCTGAAGTGCAAGGAAGTTAGAACACAAAAATTTTAATGTCACACTTCATCAGATCCATTTTCTAAACATTCATAAAATATACAGAACTTTGACTATGTAGGTTTTAGGTTTGTAAGGCATATGTTTTGTTGGCAACAGTAGACTCTGTTACAGTAACAGAGATTAGTATGTCATTTGTAAAAATATATATAGCAGTCTATCATTAGGAAAGTAGTATTCTGAGAGATTAAGTCTTCTGTTATTTTAATATAAAATTTATGTAAGGGTGTTCTGTTAGTGGTATCCATATTTAATATTTGCAAAATAAGCTTGGAGTTTACATCAGGATTGCAAATGCTGGCTCTGGCAATGCCTCATTATGAGGTTCTGGGTGAGTCATGTCGATATTGCTTATTCATCTATAAAGCCAGAGATAATAATATAAATTTACACCCACGGAGATATTTGCAAGATTAATTACATAGGCGGAGATCCATCACAACACTTAAATGTAAATGAGTCTTTAAGTATATGAATTGTTCTACTGAAAGAAATATTATTCTTATTCTGGAGAATTTTCCTGGACTTTGGTGCCTGTAACTTTTGTGCTTTTAAAAAAAATACTGCTTGATGAGAAATTGCTGTTGAGGACATCCAGGAAAACCTGCACCATAATTACCAGCCATGTATATTGCATCTTCAACAGATTTCTTCATGACTTATCTGAAGCTGAAACTTAACTACACTGCATTCTGGGCTTAGCAATGACCAAGGGTTATCCAAAATGAGGATTTAAATCCTGAAAAGCAGGTGCTAGCAATCAAGGCTCATTTTTTGCCTTGAGGGCTAGTTGATTGTTAGACCTCGTGGAGTCAGAAGTATTTTTACCGTATTAGTTCATCATTATTTTATTGAATTTATTTATGTTCATGGAGGTGACATTCATTCCTCTTTCTATTACAAAAAGTTAAACTTTTCAGAGGAAAATTACTGTATTTGCTGGCTTTGAGAAGATATAATGTAAGTAACATTATTTTATGTTAATTTTTAAGATTTGCTTGGGACACTGGAAGAAATTCTTCCTAACCTCCAAAAAGACATTCGTATTTGGATAATGACCAAAGACTCCAATTTTCCAAATGTGCATACCCTTTTAGACAAAATAGAGGATGCATCTGAAGACCCTGTTCCAGCTAATCAATGCTCTACCAACAACCTCAAGTCACCTGTTTTATATATATTTACTTCAGGAACAACAGGTACAGATCTGCTAAAAAGTCTATATTTTCCTTCAGCTTTCATCTGGAAACTTGATTTTCCAAAACTCTAATCTTTTGGTTCATCTTTTCATAGTAGAATACCGTATTTCTCATCTAGAAGCATTATGGTAGAACATAAGTATATTTCTTGTCAGGGACTGCTTATATTCAGTGATTTATGGGCTTATTTTTTTTTATTCTTGCCACATTGTGCAAATACTATGAGAAGCTTTACATTTTATCACTTAACAGCTAAGTTGACTATAAAACATTTTGTTTTTTCGGTTGTTTTTCAATGATAATAAATATTATTTTGTGATCACATACCACTGCCTAGCTAATAGAGCTAACATTGTATCCAGAACTTTAAAAAACAATCTTCAAACAAACAAATAGACATTTGGGTTTTCATCATTAAGTCATGTCCTATGCAGGTCACTGTGGAGACAGAAAATAGGATGAAGTTACTAGCCTTTTAGTTTAGAAACAGATGGCTGAATTTATTACCAGTGCTCCAGCAGCTAAGAAGTTTAGACTTAAAAAAAAAATTATCACTGACATGAAAAGCATCATGGTGTCATTAAGATAAGCAGATTGGCGTTCTCATTCAGCTCAATACAACAGTTTTAGTCACAAGAAGATTTAAAATGAAAATATGTTTTGTGGCTTTGTTCCTTCATAGAAATAATTAATCTATTTGCTTTGGGTTCTAGGGCAAAATAGGAAATAAAAAGGTCAGTCTAGAATAAAAAAAATAGGAATGTATAAATATTGTCAAGAGGCCAGGTATATTTGTAATACTACTAATATAAATATGATTGAGCTTACTGATTAAAAGTTAGAAGTTTTAGCTGAAAAATGTTATCAAATTCTCCACGTAGGAGGATTTTGTTCTTATGACTCCATTCAGAATATCAGTGTGAAGTCTCAAATTTTAGTTATGTAGAATTTCAAATATTTTTGAATGCTAGTATGTATTCTGTTAATTTACAATGGATTTCTTTTATATACCATGTACCTAAAAGAGTAGGGTTTATTTAGTCTGAAGAGTGTGGAATAATTAATTCTATTCTCAAGTAACTGAACATTTTCACTATTTCTGCATTTTGAAGCAAGAGTTAAGGGTTGCTTCTAAAATCAATGACTGGTAAACTTAGTTAAAAGAAAGAAGTATCTTGCATGGTCTATAGTCAGCTGTCCGTAAAGGCAGAACAAAAAACCTCCAGACTCTGTCAGGCTCTTCTTACTGTAAGTGGCCTGGCAACACAGGTTTACTGCCTTTTGTCTTTAGTGTGATGGGTTTTGGAATAGCTTTGAAGTGGTAGCTAGAATCTGTATAGATTACACTTTCAGTTAACAGCTCTGGTTAAGTCTCAAAATGAAAGGTAGCTTGGTTAGAAAGGTGAGAAAACTTTCTGAGCCCTTTTTTTGCAATTTTTAACCATCCTCACTGTTCACCATCAGGACTCAGCCTGAAATGTGTGTGTGTGTGTATGTGGGAACATACATGAAGCAAGAACACATCCCCTATTCAAAATAATGGGTACCAGAGTAGTAACTCAAGAAGCTCTTGTATGTGAGTCTGCATGTTGCTGAAGAGAAAGTCTGTGCTGAACATGAAGAAACTCACTGAGAAGAACCTAACTGGAGTGGACTTTCTGCTGGATCATTCTTTTTTTTATTATTATTCTTTTTTTTTTTTTAATTAATTCTACATAGTCTTCATAACGTTCTAAAACAAATATGTAGACTTAGACATACACTTCTTTAATAAGCACCCACTGCATGATCTACTTCATGTAGAATCCATACCTTTCTTAACTACATTACAGTCTCTATGACTCTTGCCTGAAAAGATCTAGTGTGATGCCTCTTTATGTTAGAGGAAGTCCATATGTACCATAAATGCTTTTGGCCTTTTGTTGGCTTTGTATGATTTGATAGCATGCTAACCATGGAGTTTCTTCCATGTTTCCACCTATTTGAATTGACTTGATATCAGATTAAATAACTAAGAGATAAGGTTACAAACTGGCTTATGTATCTTTATGTGTACAAATATGCAATACTATATTAAAAGCCAGTTGTCTCTCAATGGCCACCTAAACAGATGTCAGAAAATTTGGTTATGGAAGAAAGAATTGATTCTTATATGATTTTAGAGACCTTACATGGGAGAAAAAATAAATTGGAGTTCTCTTTAAGAGGAGTTTTATGCATGGTTTTGTGTTTTCATTACAGGTCTTCCAAAGGCTGCAGTCGTCAGTCACATGCAGGTTCTTAAAGGAGCTGCTGGACTGTGGGCTTTTGGTGCTACTGCAGAAGACATCATTTATATTACTCTGCCTCTTTATCACAGTGCAGCATCTCTTCTTGGCATTGGTGGATGCATTGAACTGGGTAGGGCTCATTTAATTTAACTGTCTTGTTAATAAAGAATTAATTATTATAAAAATGTATAAAACACCATGGGGTTCACTGCCATTAGGGAAACTAATGTTTTGCTGACATCAATTAATGGCCTTTTTGGAATAACTTTATGTTTCTGTATTGTGGGAATAGGGGGGTGAGGGCTGGGGGGCGTGTTGTAGTACCAAACAATCTCTTACAATCTATCTTTGTGGTACTGGAGACAAATTAGTTATAGCCATTTATGTCACAAATGTTACTACTTTCTTTTATATTTAGGTAAAAAGGAATGTAAGGACATGCAGTATTTTGGCAGTGTGTATGTACAGACTAAACTTTGTAGGGTGGAATAGAAATAAAATTAATTTTGATTAACTGAAAAAGATGGAAAAATACATTTATAGTAAACATTCAGCTTTGTCATATATCATTAGATGATGTGTAACATTTTTCCATTTAATTTGTGGACATTTTTGGGATGCACAATAAAATATATATATTTTACTAAGACAATGTAGATGTCCTCAATGACTCTTCTATGAAAGATTTATGTTAAACTTGATGACAAACATTTCCTGTTTCCTGAAGCATCAAGGGGAAGTCAGAGCAAGGGAAAATCATTGGATTATGGTTTAATTTTGTTTGAATTTTAATCGATGAATACTTTCTTTGTTGAAACATGAAGTTTCAGTGATACCCAAATGATTTGCTAATTCAGCCTGACTTTGCTGGATATTTTCAGTTAAATTCTTTTGAACAATGTTACAACACCAACACAGTGAAGCTATCTTCTTGCTTTTAACCTCTTATTTGTCAGTTTACTGTCTTGCCAGGGAGGAAACCGGGTTAATTTCTCTTCTTTGTCTACCAGGTTTGAACACACACCTTCTAATAAGACAGCTTAAATACCATATAGTTCTCTGAACAAGGCTGCTCTGAGTTCCTTTTTATGTTCTGTTTTGCAGAAATAGTGAACATACCTGCCATATAGAGATGATATTTCATTTCATTTCATTTCATTTTCTATTGTTTCTACAAAGGTGCAACCTTTGTGTTAAAACAGAAGTTCTCAGCTAGTCAGTTTTGGGGTGACTGCAAAACGTACAACGTAACTGTCATCCAGTACATTGGAGAACTTTGTCGTTACCTTTGCAGCCAGCCAGTGGTAAGTAGAACCAAAATAAATGCTGTTTGTCTGTAAGTGCTATGTATATTTATGGGATTTAATGTGGTTATGTTAAAAGGGAAATAAAGCCATACTGAACTTGTCCCTCTACCTTTCTTTCTATGTGAAGTTCTTCAAATATTTGGTCATCTGTAGACTGTAAAAAAAATCAGATGGCTTGTATCAGGAAAATGTTAAAGCATTAATAGAAAAGATTTTGAGATGAAAAACTGATTCAGTATTATTTGGTGAAAAAATATTATTTCACAGTTTCACAACATAATTTCAGAATACCAAGATTACTGTTCAATGTCTTTTCAGTATTTTCAAAACTTTGTTTCCTGGCACAAAATTATATCAGAGGTCTCAAGTTTTGCAGATTATGTTTTAGCACTGTTTTGGCTAAAGTATATGTATATGTTAACTATATTTTAAAATCTGGAAGGGGTTTGCAGGTTAGCAGCTCAAAGGATACTTTTTGTTCCAGTTAGAAGGCTATTCTAGAAAACAAAGATAGTTTTGTTAAAGTGACATTCGTCTCTGAAACTGTGTTAGCCCTTACTTGAAAATACTTCTTTCCCTTTGCAGTCAGTGGTGTGAAGGTCCACCTACATTATATCATGTACAAAGTATGCTGAACCTGTTCTAATTACCAAGTGTAACTGACTGTGGTTAATTGAATTAACTCTTGATCTGGCTATTTTCTGATATGTTTCTGTATCTACCGATTAATGGTAGAGAGAGCCGAAGATGTTCAGGCTAAGCTAAATGCCTAAAATTCATTGGAATTAGTTCAAGATGTATAGAATAATATAGATGGAATGATATAACCTGTTGCATTGGAAATCTAGATGACTTTCAGTCCTCAAATGATTGTGTTAAATGTGTCAAAATTAATATGAAGCAAACATTCATATTTCAGTATAAATTAAAATTCATCTTGCTAATGCTGGAAACTTCCATCCATTTATGAGCTGTGCATTGTCCTACTGTGTTTCAATAATAAATACTAAATGTTACTTGTTAAGCATTTTAATACACAACTTTACACAGTTACTTATGCTCATAAACAGCTTTTCTTTTTAATCTTAAATAAAAGTAAGTAACAGCTTCCTAGAACCTGTATAACATTAAGTAAAAATAACTATCCTCTTTTAATTTAAAAAAATGTTTAGCAGAACAAAAAGAGATTTGTGAACATGTATGAAATTTGGATGTAATGCAACCTTCAAATATTTTCCATTGGCCTCTATCATAATTTCATTTTGTGATTACAAAGAAATTTTTAGTCATTTATTTCCTTTTCAGTGAATTTTATTGAAATACCTAATCTCTTAGGAAAAAGTGACAGTAATTCAAATTAATTAATCTTAAAGTTCTTTTGTAATCCAAGTCCTCATTTTGATTCTCTAAAATAACCTCTTCCTTAAGCAGTGTTCTAGTAATTCCAGGAGGATGCAAATCAATCTTGTTTCCCAGCAAAATAACAATTTGCATTAATATCTCAATTTGCTGATTAAAGAATGGAAATCATCAGTGTTCATAAGACATTGGATTTTTTTCTTTCTCCTGAAAATTTTCAGAAGTATGTTTAAGTAATGTAGCAGTAGGTCATAGATCCTAAAGCACTATCCATGCATGCCTCAGCACAGAGAATGTTCTTGAATTAAAGAAGGCATGGCTGATATTTCAGTGACTACTGGACGTGATGTGAAACCAGAATGGTGATACCATTCTCTCTCTGTTCCACTTTTTCTGCTGTGTTTTTTTTTGTTGTTGTTGGTGGTGGTGGTGGTGGTGGTGGTGATATTCTGTTCTATTCTATTCTATTCTATTCTATTCTATTCTATTCTATTCTATTCTATTCTATTCTATTCATCTAATTATTTTTATTTGGTGGGTTTTTAACTTTATAATAAAATTTTAAAAAAGCTAAAGGATAATGAAAAATCAAGTTAAAGACCATAAGGAAAATCAAAACATATAAAGGGTTTACCTTTTAGAAATTGTGATTTTTCATCATTGTAGGCTAACACGATTTCCTCAAAGTCACTTCCTTCTCTCCAACACTTCCCAACTTCTGCTGTGTTTGCAGCTTCAGATATTAATTGTTCCCCTTTTTTGTCCTTTAACTCTACAGTTAAGAGCATGGCATTTTATTATATCCATTTTATCCTGTTCAGTATCTTAAAGCAAGAATAATAGATTAATATACTTCATTTTCTAAAACAAAGTCTTTCATCCTTAAATCCTTCAAAGCCATCATAAAGTTAAAGAAGTTTTAAATTTTGCAAATAAATTTATTTATACCATCATTAACTATTTGGATAGTATATACTATATTTATAGCATCATTATCTGTTCATTAACTATATAACTACTCTTTCATTAATTTATGTACATTCTTTCTAGGAATGGTGAAAGTAGGCAATGAACTCGTTTTCTTGTATTCTTTTAAAGAAACTGCTAAGTATATTGCTATATAGCTGCAGACATGAATCCTTCCCATACCAATTAATACAGTGTTGATGGCACTTTAAAAGGTATTTCTTTTATCAACAACTTAATCATGTAGATAGTCCATATAGTGGACTTATCTTATTAGTTCTTATTCTTATTAGTGCTTAAAAAAGTCATTGAAAAATATGTTTTACATTTACTGTTAGAAATAAGTGGATATAGGCTGAATCCCTACTATATTTCAGAATCAATCTGTAAGAAAATAAAATCACAGTACAGGCAAATAAATTGATGATTTTAAAAACGTCAGAAAGAGATTATAACATTTTGTCGCTCTAGTATCTGTCTTCCGGATTATCTGTAGAGAACTATTAATCACACTCAGAAATACAAAGTATGTGCAGATTGTCACAGGACACACATAATTTGAACTTGTTCATGATAGTTGACCATGGCAAGGCACTGCGTCCTTCATAAATGAGATACTGTGATGAAGTACAGCTTTTAGTGAAGGAAGTATTAGCTTGGTACTATCCTGTTGCAGCAGGCTAAGTACACATGCAGGCAATTGCTGCCTACCAACTGTTGCACAGTAACTGGCTGGTGTGCCACAGCTTGTTCAGGCGTCAAGAATGGCATGGAGATCACAGACCTGATCTCCCATAAGAGATGTAAACTAGGTGACTCCTTGGAATTCCTTCTACTCCTATGATTCTACCTGCTATACCAAAGGGAAGGTAGTTGATGAAGTGCATTCTGAATATGACAGAAGATCCAGCATGACTGTTGAGTGCCATGGTCTGTTTAAAGCATGAGTTCCTGCACATTTAATTTATTTTGATTTTTATATATTAGCACATCCTAGGTGTGCATTATTCAGACATGTTACTAGATTTAAGATCCCTTCCCTTATTTATTGCATTTACGGCAGACAGTTTTGACCACAGTGCCCATGGATACCAACATGCCCGCCCTAGTGTTGGACTCTGGAAGTGATCTGGGTGGTAATACACATGATGAATATCTAGACTGAGTAATGAAAAAGATGTTAAATTTTACTTTACTCAGTTTTATTAGGATATAAAAATGTTTATGTAAAAATATGTGAAAAATAGCTATATGACTTCACTCACAAGTAAAACTAATTAGAGTTATCACTCTTTAAAGTTTCCTTCATTATAATGATTCACTTCATACTTATTAAACCTGCTGGAAGATTAAACTACAAATAGTTTCTATTCTTACAGTTGAAAGACTGCTAAATGCATGGCAATTTTAATGCCTTTTCTCCAGAAGGCCTTGCAGTACCCTTCAGGGAGTCTTGTATCAACAGATAGGTACAATTGTGATGGAGGAGACTAAATCACAAATACAGCAGTTGCAGTAATGCAGTCTAACAGAAAATTTACCTTAGCTGTGAACATGTGAATTACTGCCCTCTCTTTTAAGAAAATCTACTTTCTGCAATCAGTTCCTGAGGACATTATACTACTTTGTATTTTTACAAAAGGGCTGAATGTCTTAAGAAAATACTTCCTAAAGTGA
The DNA here is from genome assembly GCA_027574665.1 of Rhynochetos jubatus. Classification (NCBI taxonomy): domain Eukaryota; kingdom Metazoa; phylum Chordata; class Aves; order Eurypygiformes; family Rhynochetidae; genus Rhynochetos; species Rhynochetos jubatus. The sequence continues at coordinate 47,090,340 of CM050690.1, read as the reverse complement.
GATAGTCATACATTGTAATGTTGATTGGTGTTAACATTGCAAATGCAGTAGAATACTGATCTGTCATGTTTACTATGCATCTTTTTTGACACTAGAGAAACAACTTTGTGCTATAGTAATACTAAACAGCCAAAATAACACAAGGAATTGAAGGCATTGAAGTAACCGCACTTATTAATGATGTCCTTTTGGAAAAAAAGCCCAACATAATCCATGTAGGCCATTATTTTGTAGTTTATCCTAGTTTATTCCTTTTCAGCCAACAGCCACCGATGCTTTTATTTTTCTCAAAGTATAAATAATAGTAGCAAACCCACCTGCTTAATAACTTTGTCTCCAGAGATTTTGCATGTTCCTGGCCTGATGAATGACCCACTTCATTAGTATGTATATATGTAACTACATATACACTGTGTGTATAAAATTATGGAATGAAAGATTTCTGTGAAAGAACCTCTTGTGTTATTTTTCATATCTTAGTAGAGGCAGTACATTTGAATAATTCAGTGGCATCAACAAAGTGTAACTGCAGTTCAGTTACTGACATGTTAATTTCAGTTTAGCAATGAAACTGTAAGGAAAATAACCCACTTTGAAAAGTTTTAAATTGAGTTAACTGGAATATTCTAAATATGGTGGACAATTTTATTTTTTTTTTTTTTTTTGGTGGGGGGAAGGAAGAGTTAACAGCTTTTGTGACAAAGTTCAAAGGAGCACTGAAACACTTTCTCTTAAAAAAGGAAAGCTTTTGTTGTTCATTGACAGTATAATGATTTTGAATGTGTAAAATAAGAGACATTATTTCAGAGGTATGAAAATCTACACTGTTGCATTGTGATATTGCATCTGAAATTGGAAAAAACAAACCACTCAAGAAATTACATCTATGGGCAATTTTGAGACAGTTTGTTCCATGCCAAGTCTATGGTCAGTTTCATTGTACTATGTAATACAGCACTTGTTAATAATAATTGAGCATGAAATTAGTGAATTACGTGCTTGTGTGTTTAGAAAGGAGTTTCGCATCCAAAGTAATGTAGGAGAGAAGGGAAAGGGGATATATAATCACCGTTGAGTAATTCTGACAGAGAATATTGCCAAGGGTATTAATTTAAAAATTCTATGTCCTTTCATCTACCACATCTGCTATAGTTATTTGGTTATTCTAGGTTATGAAAACTAGAAAAAACATAACATGTTTTTCACCGTTTATTAATGCCTCAGACTGTAATCTGCCAAGAGCTATTTGCATCTAGTGAAATAGGTGAGTTCCTTGCTCAATTGTTCCAGCAAGAGGGCTTAGTTTCCAGAAGAAAGACTATGAAGCTCAATAAAGGAAATTTTAATCTTTCTATGAGTTACTGGTTTTGAAGAGGGAAGAAAAAACTTGGTTGTCCTCTGTGATATAGAGGAGGAACTTAAAATTTCACTGAGCTTGCAGTTTTTGTTACAGAAGTAAGAATTCACAATCCTCATGAAAAATTTAATTTGGTCAAGACATAAGCCTCTGAGGAACACTCCTGTCTATGTACTCAGTAGAAGTTTTAACATCCAGAATCTTATTAGATTATAAAGTTTTCTGTTTCAGTCAGATGACTGGATCTCTTAGCAGAAATAATTTGCTGTGCTTTCATGCTAGATTAAAGGTGCTAAAACAGATTTTCACTATAAAGACAGTGTTGCAGTACCAGAGCGCTATGCAGTTCTAAAAGTCTGTGGTAATAAACTGTACCTATATTTATTTTGCGCTGTCTCACTTCTAGGGCATTCTGTATCGCTACTCACAATGATTAAAAAGGAAGTCTTATTTTAAAACTCTTGAAATTAAAAAAACCCAAAACCAAACCAAAACAAAAAAAAACCACACCATTTTAGATCTTTTGCCTTTTGATACTTCAACTTAAATCTGATTGCATTTTGAACATCCTTCATGTAATCGCAAGGTTTGGGAATGCAGTCATAAAATTAGAGAGTCTCACTGAACCGGATGAACTCATGCTATTGTTTCTCCTGTAATAAAACATGGGAGTTGAAAACAGTAAAGACTCAAGATCACCAAGAAATAATGTGTTCCAGTTATCATTGAACAAAAGTTTGCAAGTCTTAATACTGAAAGAAATAGAGAAGATGACTCATACACAATGTGCGGGAAGGAACAGGTATAACGTGAAATTTCATTGTTTCTTATAATCAGTTTGAAGACACAAGAAAGTAAATATTAATCTCTGTTGACTTTAATCCCTTGACAGAAATAATTCCATCCTTTCTCTGTTCTTCCCAGCTTTCTAATTCCTCTGAGTGGAAACAGACTCAGACAATACAACTTTTAAAATATGGAAGCATTTATATAAATCAGTGTAGCCATTATTCAGAAAATGTTTGTTCAACAATAGGTTTTTGATTGCAGTGTGCTACATTGTAGCTGTAGGTGAGATATGCCTGCTTTCTTATGTTATATATATTCAACAATCAAATGCAGTTATCAGTATATCATATATATATATATTTTTCTTTTTTTTAACAGAAGGAAGGAGAAAAAAATCACAAAGTCCGACTAGCAGTTGGAAATGGACTAAGAAGTGATGTATGGAGAGAATTTTTAGATAGATTTGGTGGTGTTAAGATCTGTGAGTTTTATGGTGCTACTGAAGGAAACATTTGTTTCATGAGCCACACAGGAAAAATTGGATCTGTTGGACGCACACATTTCTTTTATAAGGTGACTATTAATTTACATTATACTTTGTAAAGGGAGTGCTGAAGGCAAATTTGTTTCCCAGTTTGGCCACAGGACATGAGGCTGCAGCCATAAGTCCAAGGTAAATTTTCTGATTTAGTTATTGCAAGTTTAATTAACCTGCTCTAAAATCTTGGCTGCCAAAGTATTGCAAATAGTGCTTAGTACCCAACCCAGTTATACTCTCAGCAGTAACACTTCAATTTTTCTTAAAGTTCACAGGAGTCAAAAAGGTTGTGCCTCTCCTCTGAAAGTTTTTTGGCAATTTATATTAAAGGACAAAAGAGGAAGTTTGATTTGTTTAAACACCTAAGAACACATTATTTGTGAAATAAACACAGAAGTGTCCTGTTTTGACTTAGGTTTCTACAATTAATTAAATTAAGATCTGTATTCGTAGAGTACATTTATATTGCATATTACCATGTACATATTTAGCATAAATGAGTATTAATAGTAATTAAAATAAAGTAACATATAGGCAGATATAATTTTAAGATATATGTTATACCTAGGTGCTATTAAACATAAGTAACTCAAATTAATCTACATCTAGTCTGTATCATTATTCAGAAATTTCAAATATGTCACAATATAAATATAATCACTTGTTGAGTAATTGTGACAGACAATATTGCAAAGGGTATTAATTTAAAAATTCTATGTCCTTTTATCTGCCAAGCCTGCTACAGTTATTTGGTTTATTCTAGGTTACTAAAACTTGAAAAAATAAAACATTTTTTTCACAGCTTATTATGTTTTGTATTTCATCAGCTTTGACAATGGAAGTTACATGTCTTGGGGAAGAGGAATGTATATTAATTGTATCACACATGGTGGTTTTTCCTTCATCATTCTGAGTAAATGAAGACAATATGTTTCACATTGAAATCCACAGATAGGTTTTTCCCTTTGGGTCCTATTAATACTATCCCTTAAATGCTTTGAGAAGTCAGTAAGTAATGTGACCCAAGATTTGTCTAATAATACAAATTTAGCAAGACTTTATAGCAAGGAGGCTAGGTATTTAACATTATGGTGTTATTTACACCAATTTTTATTATTCTTGAAATAAATATGTCTATACACATTGACTATAATTTGCAAATTAACTGAGATACTTAACTATAGTTATAGATTCTAATGACTTAAGTGGCATTTGTGGTCCCAAAGAGAATTGATAGTAAAATGTCCTGACAAAACCTTTTTTAGAGAATGATGTAGAAATATATTTTGGAAATAAGTCAGAGCTATCCTGTGATGATGTGCAAATAGGTTTCTAAGCAGCATATATTGCAGGGTCCACAACTTCAATAGATAATCACATTACAATCACTGCAGACTACTTTATCACTCAGGGCCAGAGGAATTCTCTTCTGGGATGGAAATGCAGACTGCAGGAAGGAACCTGTAAACACTCAGAAGAACACCACAAGAGCTAGTGTGCTTTTTAGAAACTGTTGTGAGCTCAGGAATTTAAGCAGACCGACTCTGCTGATTCTGTTCTACATGACTGATGCTCTGTAGCATGCACAGTGGACATGTGGTGCTGATGGATGTCTGTAGGAGGCTGCAGATCCACTATAGGAAATACAGAATCTGGAATTTAGGGAGTAGTAGGTGAACCAGGAACCTTAGAGATGATGTTTGTTTCAGTTTTTTCTAAGCCACATGCTTTAATTATTTTAAACCTTTTTTTTTTTTTTTTAAATCTTACAAAATTTTACATTTGTTCCAAACCTGAGTAAACTTGTTTTCAGTATTTCAGAACTTCTGACAGAGTTTTGTCATAAGTAATTAACTTTTTGTAAATACCATGTGTAGGTTATACCAGGTAAAGGACGAGACTTGAAATTACATTACTGATTTAATTTCCTGTATTTTTAATCAAGTAGTGTGTGGGTGTTGTATGTATTAATAGTGGCACTTCATATGTCAACAATATACACTGTTTTTCAAAAGGAAGATTAGTATTGTGGGGTTTTTTGCATATGTAACATGCTAATTTTTCCTTTTTAATGATTGGACTTATGATGTGAGTTAGTCATTGCAGATTAGGAGAAAAAATAGCTCATGCAAACTGCAATTAAAAATAAATGAAGTTGTATCTGAATACTTGATCTCACTAGATATCTTTTCTATAATTTATACACTATTGCTTACTCAGTATGAGTATGGAAAGACCATAAGATATTTTATGGAGCACACAAAGCCATTCATTCCATTTGGCTTGGCTTAAAATCAATTTTATTCTGTCTTTTTCAATACTCTCTTTTCCTTTGAAATAAGTGCACAGTAAATCTTCAGTTATTTCTCTGTTTTTGCCATAATGAAAGTAGCTAAACCACATTATTTGTGAGCAGGCTTAATATTTAGCTCCTATCATTCTCCAAGGGACCTGAGGTGTATTGGTTCCCAACCCTTCTCCCCGTGTATATACATCTGGCATTCTATGACTGTAGACATTAAGGGAGCAATGGAGGTTGTCACTAAAAGACAGATTCAGTGCAGACAAACCATGTTCATTACATGTGAATGGTGTGTCTACCCAGGTGGGTAGTTCTGTGATGCATTTTGTGTGGAAATAGAACTGCCCCAAGTCTATTCCAAATCAAAGAGGTTTCAGAGGCTACTCCAAAGGTCCATCGGAATTTTTTCATAAGTAATTTGTTTTGATCCAGAGCATTTATGGTTGTACAGCATACATGGTCTCTCTCTTGGAAAGAATTGGTGTCAGTGGAAAAATATTAATAATATTATAATAGTTACATGTTTCAAATTAACAGTTCTGTAATCTAACTGCTGAGGCTCTGCAGCTGTCACCGCTACAGTTCCTTCAGTCTGCTCCATGACACTTGTTTCCAGAAGCAGCTAGCTCCCTCACATGGTGAAATAGAGTAGTGTTGACATGAACAAGAGCTTAGATATAGTGCAGTTTCAGAAAAGTCCAGAGTAGGTTGAGAGAGAAGGAATGTTGAAAATATCATGAGACGTACTTTTTAGTTTGGTGGTTTTGGTTGTTTTGTTGATTTTTTTGTTTGTTTGTTTGTTTTTTTAAGTACATACTTAAACAAATACTTAAGTTTGAGGACCTGTTATATGTGGGTTTGATTACTGTGCAAACTGTGAGTATTGTGACACAAACTAACTTTATTTTAATGCCATAGATAAGTTCATTTTGACTTATTTCAGGGTTTTGTTACAGGTTTTTTTAGATACATTTTATAAGTTCCATATCATTAAAAAATGCATCCCGAGGTGTAGCTGTTGTGTTTGTTTTACTTCAGTCTGAATGACATGCACTGGACATCGAGTGGATATGTAAAGAAGAGCAGCCTTGTTTCTGATTTGCTGACCCATCTATGATCTGAAGCTGGAAAGGGGTACTGTCTCCTGCTGCAAAGCAGAGAATGGCAGACAAAGCTCAGCCATCCAGTTCCTAATTATTTTTTTGGTTCTTCAAAGAAATGCCACAGCAACTTTTGAAACACTATTCTCTTGACACATGGGATGATATGAGGAAACAGCCTTAGACATACTCTCTAGGGATTTACTGATAGAAATAGAATAGAAAGAAAGAGAACAGAGAAAGAGGGAAAAATTGCTTGTGTATTCATATATGGGACAAAGGAGAAGGCAGAAACTCTTTCTACTGGCATAATTGCACAGTTAGTATGAAGTAAATGCAGTATAAAAACCCATACATACAGATACTGAGAGTATAGTGGGAATAATAGCAGGTAAGTTCGAAGTATAATATTTTTAGCATGGAAAAAGGAAAAGGGAAGGTGTTTCTGTTGTAGGTAATGTCAGTGGCACAGTTTCTAAAGGTGAAAGTCAAAAGTTACAGCTTTAAAAGATAAATTGAGCTCTCAGAATGAGCAAAGTAACTTTTCTGTCAGTAACAAATAACACATTCATTTTCATAAATAATTTGGAAGACATATATTAATAGGAAGAAACAGATGAATGTTATAGCAGTTGCCAGACATCTAAGTGTGAGATGTTAACACAAACAGTGCTCTTCTTTGCTCCTATTTTCACACTATACTTTTTATATAAGAGGGATTGGTTCATGTACTTTAAAGCATCACTCTGGTGTATGAATAAATCCTTCAGTAAGGATGTTCATAGGGTATCAATGAAAAGTAGAAGCCTCTTAATAGCTTTTTATCTGGTAAAACTTACAATATTTTACAAAGAAGATGGTGTGTAGATTAACATAGCAATTTAATAAATTACTGCTTAATATTTACATGTGACACTTACATAGGTAGTTAATATTAATGGTTAATTTTATGATATATGACACATTATGTGTGTATTTATATAAAAGTAATATGGGAAAAACCTGTATGACTCTCAGTCAAGGCTATCAACTCTGTATATAAATCTCATTCATATACTGAAATAAAATCTGAGTTTATGACAGAGGACAAGCAGTGGGAGGGTTGGACTAATGAGATCCAAGGAAGCTTGTAAGAAGGGCTAAAAATAACTCATGGCAAGTATACTTTAAAAAACAGCATGTAAAAAAAAATTCCAATCTTTACTTACAAATTTTTTTGTTTTCATTATTTTAAGCGTAAGTATTCCAACTACTACAGGAATCTAAATCTCTTACTCAAAACTGGATCAAAACCAGATTTGGGCTGAGAAACATTTGAATTTTATAGCAAATTATAAATCATTTCTACGTATAAAATAGTTTTTCTTTCACACAGCAATGCAGAAGTATTTTTCCATACAGTCATAGAACTTAAGTGGCAGAAGAGATATTTCTCAGTTTAAAACTAAACAAAGTTAAGTTTAAGCAAATCTTGAGACCCTGGAAAACCATTCACAGGAAGAACATTGGCATCTGTTAATCTGAGCAATGGAAGCTCTTAAGTTAATTGTTTAATGAAAATTAGTGTTGTTTCTGTTCTTTCGGCAAGTTTCGAGCTAAAAGACCCTTCAAGTGTATTCCAAGGTATTTTATTATAATATATGGTGAGTCAGTTAATATCAAGCATAGATTTGAAAGGTTTTTTTCTTAGTTTTGTTTACTTTGGTTAAAGGGAAGGACCTAATCATCTGCTCTTTAGAGCATGAATAAGGCATTGCAAGTCTATTTTTGAAACATATACAAGATACGATTATACCATGCTCCAGATTTTTTTCCCTAAATTTCATTTTTTAAGATGTTTTGAACTAAATCTAGTAAATATAATGCTTTTTTAAAATAAAAAATAGTAATATTCCTCTAGAGAATTCAACAATATCTCATCTCATCTTTTTTATTTAGTAATAAATAAAAATATATATAAATAAATAAAAAGCTTGTGATCTTTGTTCTCTGTTGAAGGTTCTGTGAAAATTCACTATAAATTGAAACTTTAAGAATTCCAAAACTATTTTCAGAACAATATTTAAGCTCACATATTTCCAGTCAATTAAAAAAAAGAAGAGGAGATGGATGAGAACCTGTTACTAAATAACGTCTCGGCAGTATAGTGACAGGCAATAATGTTGCAGTTTAACTCATTTTAAGTTTCAGCCAGATAAATGATGCTTTCTGTTTGGTACATTTATATGGAGCTTTAGGGAGTAAAATGTAGATTCAAATGATGAATGCTGCATGCAGTACTCTATGAAAATAATATGCTAATGCTGCAACAGCTCAGCCCCTCTTTTCCAGTGAGTTTTGAATAATGAGATAAAACAAATATAGGCCTGTACCCAGGCTAAATATTTTGCTCCAAAGCTTTCATTTTCTGGTATTTAATGTGAAAAGAAAGCTGTTGCATAGAGATAACTGTTTGAACAGAATGTATATTGGCATAGCTTCGTTATGCATGTCTAATGCAATATGTGGTATTTTCTCCTTTTAGTTATGTATTATTTGCATGACTGTTATTTCAAAATGTGAACTGGAATAGGCATAGTTACTACTCTAAAGGTGCAGATACCAGAAGATGCATACAGATGTATTTTCTTCTATAAAGAGCAAAAGTCTCAATTGTTTTTACATGATCTCAGATACTAAAGTTTCTGAGTATTTATAACAACTTAAAATAATGCATCATACAGACTAATATGTTGACAAGATACAGGTATTGAGCTCTTACGGAATGAACAGACAAAAGTGGAATTGAACAGGACACACTGCTGTTCTAATCAAACACAAATAGCATTTAATTAGCAGAATTGCATTTAATTTTATACTATTTCATTCTTATTATTTATATTAATTGCATTTGGTCTGTCATATGAAGCCTATTAAACTAGTAAATATCAGTGTAGAAAAGTTAAGTGGAAAAGAACATCAGTTAAATGTAGACAACCAAAAGAATAGAAAATAAGAAAAAATTACTTGTGTTTATTATGAATACCTACCAAGCTGTTAATCAAGAATAATATGATTATATTCTACTTAAAGTGACCTTTTTGGTTCTCAAATTCTTGACTTTGGTAAATGTTATATTCTATACTTACACAGAAAAATAAAAAAACACACTTTATTCAAAAAGTGTCCAATCTTTTGAGTTTATTTTGCATATTATGACCTTGTTCCTTTCATCAACTGTTCAAAATCTTTTTGATTCAGACTTAAGTTAGAAGGAAAGCTCAGTGGCGAACATTGAAAATACTCAGTGAAACAAGTTTGTCCATACGAGGCTGAAACTGTGTACTTGATATTTGACTTTAGTTGCTACTTATTCAGCCTTCCTTGAGAAGAAAATTCTGTGATATACCTACAGCAACTTTTCAATTTAGGAGAAAAAAATTGAGCAACTCTTCATCCAAATTAGTTGCAGAAAAGCAAAGAAGTTTATGTTTTAGCATCCTCCCCTTTACTTCAGTGACTTTCATAACACCATCTTAAATTATATTACATTTCTTAATTGTGAAGAGTGGAGGTATATATTCGTATGTTTCTTATGAATTATTTTCTCTGCTTTCCAAGATTTTTCCAGGAGAAGATAATCCTCAGTTTGTCTGGTTGTCAAATAGATTACTGATACACCTTCTGAAAAGGGAAGTCAGAATCCCAGACTGGGCAAACTGAAGCCTTAAGATGATAACACAGTGGTCCCTGTAATATCAGACATAGGATCAGAGTGTCTCAGAGGTTTCATTTGGATTTATAGCACATTAGAAAAGAAAGCAAAATCAGAGTCAGACTCTGTATATTGGAGAAAAATAGTATTGCAATTTCTAATGTTGATGAATATCTTGTCCTCTTCTTCAGCTTACACCATCCTGAGAAAGTTTGAGGGAAGAACTGAGGCTAAGCAAGACTAAACAACATTCAACAGCATCCTGGTGTGTATCAGGAATAGTGTGGTCAGCAGGAGCAGGAAGTGATTGTGCCCCTGTACTTGGCACTGGTGAGGCTGCACCTCGAGTATTGTGTTCAGTTTTGGGCCCCTCGCTACAAGAAGGACATTGAGATGCTGGAGCAGGTCCAGAGAAGGGCAGCAAAGGTGAAGGATCTGGAGAACAAGTATTATGAGGAGCAGCTGAGGGGAGATGTGATCACTCTCTATAGCCACCTGAAAGGAGGTTGTAGGGAAGCGAATTCTGGCCTGTTCTCCTGCGTAATTGGTGATAGGACAAGAGGAAATGGCCCAAGTTGCATCAGGGTAGGTTTAGATTAGATATTAGGAAAAACTTCTTTACTGAAAGAGTGATCAGGCATTGGAACAGGCTGTCCAGGGAAGTGGTGGAGCCACCATCCCTGGAGGTGTTCAAGGAACAGGTAGACGTGGTATTTGAGGATATGGTCTAGTGGGCATGGTAGTGCTGGGCTAATGGTTGGACTAGATGATCTTAGAGGTCCTTTCCAACCTTAGTGATTCTGTGACTCCATGATTCTGTAAAGCCCAACAGGAAGACAGTTTCCCTTTGTAAGAAGATTTAGGCCTTTGACAGTTGTTTCAGGTGCCAGATGAGCCCAAGAACTCTTTTCAGATCATCCACAACCATTACATATCAATTAAATTCCAGATATGTTTTTAATATCCTGACTTTTGTAGGGTCTTCCTCTGGTAGGTGGATCCTGTAACTTATTTTCAAGAAAATAAACAGAATTATAGATCTATGTGTTCATCAAGTATTTTTGACTGTTACAAGATCATAAAAATGTTTTGATATTGCTTACCTCCAGGAAATGGTGTAAATCTACATACAGAGTGTTTTCAATTTTAATTGAAACTACATTCTTATTTTAGAAGAGCAAGACTGGACTAAATGTTTCCTTACTTGTATTTGCTGCCACCAGATGTCACCGTGTAGACGTGTAACTCATGATCCTTCTTCCCTTTTTTAGCTTTTTTTTCCCGTTTGATTTAATCAAGTATGATTTCCAAAAAGATGAACCAATTAGAAATAAGCATGGTTGGTGTGAAAAAGTTAAGAAAGGTAAGTATGTATTTTAATACGATATAGAGTCTTCTGATTGTACTAGAAATACTCCCAAGAATTTTTTAAGGAGCCTTGCTATTGTGTTATGCTCAACATTGTGTTGATGCCAACATCAATTGTTACTCTTTGCTCAGACAAAAGAAACACAATTTTTTATCTAAGACACAACATTTTTAAACATACCAGTGCTGTCACTAGAACGTAGGAGATCCTTGGATATATTCCCAGAAGAGCAATGTTCAAAAAAAATTTATCTCTCATTATGTAGATAATGACATGTGTGTCTTTTAAAGGAGGTTCACATAGTGAGATGGTTGACTAAGAGATCTACATGAAAGACTGGTACATTAGATCAAAATATTTTTGGTGAGAGATTAAGTCTTCCTGACTGAATTGATTAAGTCTATAATTATTTTTAAAGAGGTTGTTTGAATATAACTCTCTTCAGAATACTTATCAAATACCTGGTATCTCTTGATCATACTAATTTTCAAAGTGTTTATCAGACACTCAATAATCTCAGTTGTTTTGTAGGAAGCTGTAATTAATACCTGGAAACTGAAGCAATAAAAACTCATAAAGGCCCAACAGACAGCTTTAACAGGGAGCTGAGGCAGATTTTTCAAATGAGTCAAGAGATTCTCTAACAGGTCTTAATCAAAGATGGCACTTCCAGAAAAATACAGTCCCCAAAATGTGATATTCTATAGGTAATTTTCTGTATGGACGTCAGACTGACCTGTGAAGGGAACATATGCTTTAATTAGACACCAGGTCTAGGTTTTTTTGAATTATACCTGTCAGTCTAATAAAAAGTGCTATCTCTATGTATAGACTTTGTCTTACCCATGCCCTGTACATTCATAGCATCACGGCACTGACACTACCAGTGAACTACATGCTTTCACCTTAAACACTATCAATATATGGGAAAAAAGTACAGCTCTTGTATGAGGAGGCAGTCTTAAATCGTAATGTAACTCTTAAGCTTTATTGTTCAGAATGTGCTTCCAAAAAGGTTAGGAGTTCTACATACAACTATTCCACTTTCAGCAAACTAACACCATGATACTCCACATACATAACAGGATAAACCTATGTTCATCTCTCCCTATTTTTAAAACAAACAAAACAAAACAAAACAAAACAAAACAAAACAAAACAAAACAAACAAAAACAAACAAACAAAAAAAACCCCAAGACCAAAAAACAAACTTTTGTATTTTACTCTAAAAAGAAAGAATTGAGGCTGTATCACGTTAATGAAAATTCTTAAGAAGTGTTCTCAGAACTTCTGAAAGGAGACTTAATAGGGATTTAATACCTGGGTTGAACACCTGTTTTCTTAGTAACACTAGTTTTTCAGTGGGAAGCTGATGAAGTTGAGTCTCATTACTGGAAATTAAGTAAGGTGTGGGAGTGGGACATAATATTGACTTGAAGTGCGCAGTTTGAGTCGATGGTAAATCTACTAGTGAACTCACAGTTGATAAGTGGCAGTTCTGGGAGAAAACTGATGAGTCACCAGGAAGAAATACAAAAGAAATATATAAAAGAAAAAATATAAAAGAAATACAGTAATAATGACTGGGAATTTGAGTGGACAATATTGTATTTTGTCTTCGCGGTCACTTTGCATGTAGAGGAGACCACAGGAATTGTGAAGCAGTAGAAGCAGGTAAGTTTTTTTTTATTGGGTATTATGTACTGAATCCTGCCAAAATTGGTTCCCGGTCTTGTAAAATCATATGTATCAAGTTAATATTAATGTAAATTACAGGAAATGTGCAATGATACCTTAGGTTTACATTCCTTTGACTTTTCTGTATAGGTGAGGCTGGTCTTCTCATTTCCAAAGTTAATGCGAAGAACCCCTTCTTTGGTTATGCTGGCAATATGAGATACGCAGAAAAGAAATTACTCTGTGAGGTATTTAAGAAGGGAGACCTTTATTTTAATACTGGAGATCTAATGGTTCAAGACCATGAGAATTTTCTTTATTTCTGGGACAGGATTGGAGATACCTTCAGGTATAATAATTCTTAATTTTCACATTTCTTCATAAAAAAACATGGACATGCAGAATGGAATAATACTGTTCTATTTGTTTTCAACCAGAAGTGTTCATATTATTACTATTGTAATATAGATTATAATGAACTTGAAGTGAATGATAGGGCTTTATTTTGTAAGAAGTGTTCCCATGGAGCTGTATAGCTCGTTTCCAGAATGTTTTGTAGGCATCACAGTTCTTTGAACAGTCTTTCCAACAAGAAAAGTAATTTATTCTGCTGTGAGTGAGGAAGCTGGATACTGAAGTGGGGAGAAATATATCAAATAGTAAAGACTAGTCACATTTGATATGTTTAGATATATGTCAAAATTTTGAAAAACATATGTCAGATTATAATACGCTTTCATTGTGCTTTATAGTGATAGCTAATATCCAGTACCAAGACAACGAATTGCAGGTGTTGTCTTCTGGTGATCAGATCAATATACCACCATGACAAGTGGGAAAAAATTTGAGATGTTAGTCTGAAATGAATGGAGTTCCTACTAAAGTTAATGTTCTTTTAAAAGTGAGTTGTCCATATGTTTTCATTCAATATTTTTTTCCCCTGCGTTTTAGATGGAAAGGGGAGAATGTTGCAACTACAGAAGTTTCTGATGTAATTGTAATGCTGGACTTCATACAAGAAGCAAATGTATATGGTGTAACTGTGCCAGGTAAAAGAAGCTTTAGCTGTATGTTTTTCTTCCCCTAGGTTAGTTTTTAACCCTCATAACTCCTTTATTTCACATTTTAAATTCATGAATCAGTTCTGACTGAGTCTTCTGCTTACTACCTAGCTAAAATGTAGATGAAGATAATGAAGATACTGCCAGATTGTGAAAGATCCAGTGATTCATGCACTTTATATGTATGCAGTGATGTGTATTTTTGAAATTATTTTTCATTAATTTATGATAGCTACATAATCTAAATTAAACTATAAAGATTTATTAAATTCACATCCATGTAAAATCCACATATCCATATGTCAAAACAAAATGTCAACAAGGTAAGAATTAAAGTAACTCTAAAGGAAAGTGTATGAAGACATTCTTCTGTCTTATTTCACTTTTCATTTAGCCTCACAAAACATCTGTAAAGAGATACATTACAAAACCAAGGAAAAGGTGAAAAAGAAAATGAGGGGGAAAAAAGCATTAAAAAAGAAAATACATTAATTTATTTTTAATAATTTTTTAGATTAATTTTTATGAGATCATCTGTTCTTGATTCCCATTTCCGCTAAATCTTTTTATTTTTAAATGTTTAAATGTCTGGCTGGGATAGAGATAAGTTTCTTTATAGAAGTCCATATGGTGCCCAGCTTTGCAGGCTAAACCAGTGCTGACATCTTACCAATGCTTGGCTGTCACTGAACAAAGCTTGCAGAGTATCAAAGCTATCTCCCTGCAGCAAGTATGCTGGGGGCAGGCAAGAGGTTGGGAGCAGACATAGATGGAACAGAGAGCCCAAAGGGATATTCCATATCATATGATGCTGTGGTCAGTAATAAAAGCCTGGGATAAGGAAGAGTGTGACATGTTTGTGCTTATGGTGTTCGTTTTCCCAAGCAACCACTGCATGTGCTGAGTGAGGCCCTGCCCTGCATGAAGTAGACTGACATCTGCCTGACAAGGGGAAATAGTGAAGGTAGTCCTGGTTTTGCTTTGCTTGTGCATCCAGCTTTTGCTTTCCCTATTAAACTGCCATTATCTTGTGTCTTACTGCTTTCCTTCTATTCCCTTCGCATACCATGGGAGAAGGGTGTGAATGAGAAGGTGGCTGGATGTTTGGTTGCTGGCCAGGGTAAACCCACCACAAAATGATGAAAGAGTTTAAAACGAGAAAAATGTGTCACCTATCTCTAGCTTAAAGCCATTCAACAAGAAAGCTCTTAGAGCTTCTAATTTCCTACACAACATTTACCTACAGGTTCCTACCCAGTTTATGCATGTTGCCTTGATAATTGCAGTTAAGTCAGGTTTTTCACAGAATTTTCAGCATTAACAAAAACAAATGCAGAAAGGAGATAGAAGATAAGGTTGGCAAAATGTCTCTGCTGTTATTACTAGCTGATGGTTAAAGTGTGAAGTTATTTTTGATTGCTGAATTTCATTGCTTTTATATTTTATCCATTTTGGTCTTACCCATAGACCCACAGTGCTCTCTCTTTCCAGACAAACTATAAGAACTTCTACTATCACTCTCTGTTAACAACATTCAGATCCATAGTTTTGAGAGAAGATACTGGCAAGAGAGAAAGGCTAAAACTGAAGAGAAGACACAATTGGCTAATTTGGGAAAGAGGCTCAGCAATCTCATTTTTGAGAAAGGAGTGACGGTGAGGTTTATCCATATTTATTGATTAATATTGAGCATGGAACTCCATTTACATTTACTGGCCAAACTCATTTACAGCATTACTGCTTAACTGATCAATTGAGTGATCTCCAAATATATGTAATAACATATAAAATATTAATGTAATATTCCAGCTTTAGCTCAGAAGATCATATATGACTGTCACTTTATTAATCCACTACAGTTCTTTTTTGTAAGGTTCATCACTAAAATGTCAGCTTTATTCATGTTTCAAAATTCTTGTCTCACTTCCTTTCCACCAGATCATGAAGGAAAAGCAGGAATGGCCTCTCTTATTTTAAAACAGAATACCTCATTCGACTTGGAGCAAATGTATAAGCAGGTAGTCACCTATCTACCAAGTTATGCTTGTCCTCTTTTTTTAAGAGTCCAGGTAAGCTGCATTAGTGCACAGTGCATACAAACACCTACATCATTTGAATACAGAGATAGCTAAATGAGTAACAGAAATGGCTTGCTCTTATACCACTTGGTTAATTTTAGAACTGGTCCTATTAACATCTGTCTCTTTAACACCTTTATCAATGACCTGGATGAGGAGATCAAGTGCACCCTCAGAAAGTTTGCTGACACACCAAGTTGGGCAGTGTTGATCTGCCTGAGGGTAGGAAGGCTCTACAGAGGAATCTGGAAAGGCTGGATGAGTGGGCTGAGGCCAAACATATGAGGTTCAGTAAGGCCAAGTGCAGGGTCCTGGATTTGGGTCACAACAACCCCCAGCAACACTACAGGCTTGAGGATGGGTGGCTGGAAAGCTGCCCAATGGAAAAGAACCTGGGTGTGTTGGTCAACAGCCGGCTGAATATGAGCCAGTACTGTGCCCAGATAGCTAAGGAGGCCAATAGCACCCTAGCTTGTATCAGAAATAGTGTGGCACAGGTCTAGGGAAGTGGTTGTCCCCCTGTACTTGGCACTGGTGAGGCTGCACTTCAAATACTGTGTTCAGTTTCGGACCCTTCATTACAAGAAGGACATAGAGATGCTGAAGAGTATCCAGAGAAGGGCAACGAAGCTGGTGAAGGTTCTGGAGAACAAGTCTTATGAGGAGTGACTGAGGGAAATGGGATTGCTTAATTTGGAGAAAAGGAGGCTGAGGGGAGACCTTTATCGCTCTCTATAGCTACCTTGAAAGGACACTCTAGCAAGGTGCATGTTGGTCTCATCTCCCACGTGCTAAGTGATAGGACTAGAGGAAATAATAGCCTCAAGCTGCACCAGGGGAGGTTCAGATTGGGTATTAGGAAATATTTATTCACAGAAAGGTTTGCCAAGAATTTGAAGGGACTGCCCAGGGGAGTGGTAGAGCCACTTTCGCTCGAGATATTCAAGAGACAAGTTGATGTAGTGCTTAGGGACATGTTTTAGAGTACACTTGGCAGTGTTAGGTTGACAGTTGGATTCGATGGTCTTAAAGGTCTTTTCCAACCAGAACAATTCTATGGCTCTGTGATTCTATTTGCTGTCTTCATTAATGGAGTCCTGGGAAGGGAATTATACAAAAAGTTAATAAAATTTGCAGATTATACTAAAATGGGAGGAATTGTCCAAATGAGTAAGGCTACAGATCATACAAAAGGATTTAGGGAGATTAGAAGCATGAACATGGAAAAACAAAAAGATTTAGATTAGTAAAATGTGGACAATGGCATCTCGAGAAAATAATCTGAAATCCATTTTATTCAGTGGAAATGAGAGAATAGCGAAGTAAAGCTAAAGCTAGACACTTGATTGTGAATAATAAATGAAATACTATTTGCTGTGTAATATAATGACAGAAGTTAAAGCATTTGAATTGGTATTAGGTAAACTGAAAAGGTGAATGTAAAATGTACATTATTACTGTCACCTGCATGGTCTGTATAGATGTACAAAAGAGCCTTTATGCTGGGCAGAAGGAATCTGAATCTTGGACGCAGCCTGGATATCAAGTATCTAAAATTTGATTAGGATTTAAATGCCTACAACTACAGATGAATTGCTGTTGGTACTGCTGACATTAACCAAGAAAGAAGGTAGTGGGTGGGACTTTTAAGAGAAGAAGTTGAAACCCTATTGAGCTTGATCTGTCATGTAATCATACTTTAGAAGATGTCAGAATGTTTCTTAGACCAACCAAAGCAGGTAGATACAATCTGGACATAGATCTGGAGTAGATACAATGGCTGTCTGAGTTGTTGGCAGATAACATTTTCTCATTTTCAGAGACTTCTTTTCGTATATATCTACAAAAGTAAAGACAGAAGAGAAGATAATGGAGATGATAGGTCATAAAGTGGACCTGAGAAGAGTTAGGGAGGACAGAGGAAAGAGTGTCACTAGAGATGCCTTCCACTGCTTTTTTCCAAGGGACACAGTGACAGTAAAAAGAAGCTTGAAAACATAAAATGTGTGGTAAAGATCTGCCTTTATTTGGACCTGGCTGAGTATGAGTATTGCTGATTCAGTATGTGATTGTTTAAACCCTTTATTTGAGGTGACAATAATCATAGATACAGAGAATTTCCTGAGTTTTATCAGTAAGAATTCTTGATAATTACAATTTTAACTCCCAGATTGTTTACAACGTATAGTTTTATAATGCAAACAAATAAAGAGGCTATATTGTCTTGGGCAGTCTGGGGCTACACCAGATGAAACGCTGTGATTAGACGCTGCACAGTGGTGTATAAAGTAGCTTTTTTCCACCATGTCGCCAAGTGTTCATCCATAGCAGCACAAAATTTCTGGTTTTCCAATGTAATGGGAATAAACAGCATTAACCTTATATCAAGGCAGATTTTCAAAAACATAGGTGAATGTAAGCAAAAGAAAAAAGCTCTTCTATTGAATAATAGATCCTTCTCTCTTGTATAGGAAGAAATGGAAATGACTGGAACTTTCAAACAACAAAAATTTCAACTGGTGGATGAAGGTTTTAATCCATCTACAGTTACTGATCCTCTGTATTTTTTAGATAATTCTAGGAAAGCATATGTCTTGTTAACTAAAGAAGTACATGAGGTGATCTTATCTGGGAAAATGAAATTTTAATTAACCTAATAATACACTATTAAGGGACAGTGTATAGGAGCTACTGTATGAGAAAACAGTAATAATTATTACCAGTATTTATACATAGTTATCCATATTAATATTTTATGTACTTGTTATTTACATTCAGATATGTCTTCTGTCTTTCCTCACTTGACCATTAGGATTCACTAATCATTTCTTATCTCTTGAGATCAATTTGTAAGTAAATGACCTGTAAAACTTGACTGAAATATATTTTATATTAATTTTGGAATATAAATGCTGAGTCTGATAGTTTTTCTTAGTTTTATATGAACATGGGTGATATGTGGTATGAAACATAGTAAATAAAGATCCAAAATATAAAGCTATTGTGACATAGTTTTTTCTAGAGAGAAACCATGAGTAATATTTTTTTAAATGTAGCTTACATTTCATATATAATTCTGAATACATATTTTAAAAATTAAGACTTGACAGTGATTGAGAGAAGAAACAACTCTTCTGCAGAGGACTTTTGTGATGGAACATAAGATGAAAGAGAGTGAAGCAGAAGAAAGCCGTCCAAACAAACTCAAAACTAAAAGGTTTATACTAACATCACTGCTGAGGTTTTTTGTCATAATCCGTGCTCTTTTATTTGTTAAACTGACTGTTTGGAGTGTTAAATTCTGAAAACAAAGCAAAGTTTTGGGAAAAGCTTAGCAGCAGATCAACAACAGACAGGCAAAATGAGCACACCTTGTGGAGAAAATCGCTTATAGCATAAAAAGTACTTTATGACATGCATATAGACCAAAAAATAGCTTCCTTAGTATTATTAATGACTGCCAGAGATTATTATTTTATGAGTATAAAATATAGCAGAAAATTTAAATTTCTAAATCACAGGTTCTAATGCGTTGCTTTTTAGAAGCTTTAACATAAAGTATAATATGATTTAAACCAAATTCTGTACTGTCTCAGTTTGATTTAAGTCTGATAGTGTAAAGCCTGCTTTGTAGCTTGTTTTGATACACTACTTGCACAGTGTCCTCCTCAATGGATAGTGATGCCAGCTTTGTTCAGCCAGAAGCAGTAGCATAGCATACTGAAAGGGTGTCTCTCCTCAACACTGAGCATCGTAAGGCTCTTCTATCATAACTGTGTTATGAAACCAGGTTCCCATAGAGGAGTAGGATGTAACATACTTTACTATCCTTTCTTGTTTCTTTCCGCTTTACTGATCTAACACCATGTTAGAACTTGTGTCAACTTTTGATCCTCTGATTATCTCTTTCATTGACTTGAAAATCAATGAAAAATTTAAGCAATGAAAAATATAGGAAGATTCATAGCTTGCTTATATTTCTGAATACCCACATTCTTTATGGAATCGCCAGTATAAATAAGCAAGACTCAATTTTGCAGTTTACCAAGCAGCAAGACCAAACAGTATTTACTCCAACATCATGCTTTATGGTAGATGTTAATGTAATTGTTAAGTACATAATGGATAAAGGAGAGGACTGCTGGATAAGGATGGAAGTGTTCACCATGGTCTAGCACTTCTGAGCAGTCCCTCTTTCATATGTTTCTTTATGTAGTTCACAAAATGGCTGTCTATGACAGAATGCTGAGGGGTTTTTTTGCTGCTTATTCAGAGAGAAGGAAGTAGCACTGATGTGTTCTGCAGATAGTTGTTTCCTGGTCAAGAACTGCAGATTTAAGAATCAAGTATTTACCATAAAGTCAAACCAAAATTAGTAAGTTAGGTTATTATTTTGATCAAAGGATTGGTTGTTGAAATCAAAACTATTTTATCTCTTCCATCTCTTATACCATAATGGTGCTGAAAATACTCCAGGATTCCTTTTATTTGGACCAACCTGCTTGTTTCCTACCCATATACCCACATCAACATGTGGGGTAGCTGAGGGCTGAGGGATTGAGTGTCACTACAAAATTAGGCCCCAGTGTTTGCCTGGGAAATTTCATTTCATGCATTAGCAGTGAAGAAGCAGCTGAGGGTGGCTGCAGTGTAGATGAAGAGCTTCACTGCTTTCCTCATGTATTAAAAAAAAGAAGAGAGAGATTAAAATAAAAAAAGATAATTATTTTTGAGATTTAGCATATATATCTTGAAGTTTTTCCCCACAACTTGGGATGGTCAATGTTGAAAGAAATGTTCATTTAAAAAAAATGAGACTGGAATTATCATTGAGGGAAAATAAAATTCTGCGAGAGTAAACACATATCCACTCTCATCCTGGTGAATCTGGTACTGTTAATACATTTATAGTCTGGATTAGTTCTCATAAATCTTTGTCAGGATCCCCAGGAGAAAGTAAAATATACAAATTTTCAAAGCAGATCATGGCCTGAATTTTGTTCTCCTCACCCAAGTCATGTAGACACAGCTCTTTAAGAGATGAAGCATCTAAACTGTCCCTCACACTCCCACCACCATTCTCAAGCCTGTAACATCCACAGCAAAAATGTATGTCAGTTGACCTGAAAATTCCCTGCAGATAACATAAACAAGATGTCTTCTACTGTTGGCTTTGCATTTTTTGGGGGGAGGAAGAAAGAGAAAAAGGGAGGAGCAGGCTTGTTTGCGTTTTTAAAATTGAAAAATACTGGACGACTTTGGGAGGAAATAACAAAAAGACACTCTACTTAAAAAAAAAAAAAATTCATTTTCAGTAGCCTGTCTCCAGCTAACAATGCAATTAGTAATCTATTATGCATTCTCACATACAGCAGAAATAAGAAGACACACAAGTATTTATGAAACTTATTCATTAAGTCAAAACCAATTTTAAGCAAATAACGTCCTTATGCTTAAAATTATCTATCTCAAAAAATGCTATTTACAATAAAATTAGATGCAAAGATTCAGCAGGCAACCAAAGAAAGTTGCACATGAATAGTAGTAATTTTATGAATAAATGTGTGATGTATATTATTAGTAGTACCGTTAATAACAGACAGCATAGTTTGATAATTAATTTTGCCATAAAAGTAACATCAGAAGATCATCAGATTGTGTCCTGGTACTCAGGACATAATACCTTACACATTATACCCTTAATTAGACAAATAGATTATATGATGCAGACAGCAATGATCATTATCAGAGTGAAATAAAAGTCCTGTATCACTAACAAATCCACAAGTACTCCACAGTCTGAGAATATTTAACCAAAATAAACTTCATTTGGTTTCTTCAAAGACTGCATAAGATGTAGTTCAAATCAAATGGTCAGAAAATGCTTTTGCAATATAATACAGCAGTCTTTGTTGCTGTCTTGCAGCAGGAGATACAGTGACCTATTTCCATCTGGAGCTGTTCCTGGCACCGTGAAGTTTGCATAGCTCCCATTACTACATAGTCTTGCATTAGGCCATCACCACCCTCTCCACGAAGAATTTCTTCTTCATGCCCAATCTAAATCTGCCTTCTTTCAATTTAAACCCATTACTCTTTGTCCTGCAACTACAGGCCCTTGTAAAAAGTCCCCCTCCAGTGGGTAGATTTAGATTAGATATCAGGAAGAAATTCTTCCCAGAGAGTGTGGTGAGGCACTGGAACAGGTTGCCCAGGGAAGCTGTGGATGCCCCATTCCTGGCTGTCTTCAAGGCCAGGCTGGATGAGGCTTTGAGCAACCTGGTCTAGTGGAGGGTGTCCCTGCCCATGGCAGTGGGTTGGAACTAGATGATCTTTAAGGTCCCATCCAATCCAAACCATTCTATGATTCCATGATTCTTGTAGGCCCTCCCCAGAGCTTTCTCTTCTCCAGCCTGAAAAAACTCTCAGCCTGTCTTCATAGCAGAGGTGCTCCTGTCATGTAGTGATTAGCACAATTTCAATTCAATTTTCTTTTTATTCTTCCTTTCTCATTCTTTTTTTTCTCCTTGCTAATAACATAAGACGCTTGGATTCTTAGTTTTTTAAAAAACTGGTAATAGTAAGTTAGGAACAGAGCATACTAATGCTGAAACTGATCATATTACATGGGAATTCTGTTGGAGCAAATAAGTACTGGTTTTAGTGATCTGGACATATTTTTATACTAGATATTTGAAAACATACTGAGTTTAAAAAAAAAAAAAATGTTGGACCAGTTAGGTTCAAGGCTTCACTGAAAGTACAGAAAATAAACATGCAGACTTTACCAGGTAGCTGCCTTTGAAAATCTGGTGAATTACTTAATTTTTTCTCCAAACACAGGATATAACCACACTACATTTTAAAAATGGTATTCAATGGCAACATCATTAAATAAAATATAGGCTGCTATGACATTATTAAACACTTGCCAGGTATTTCCAAAAAATCTTTTTTTTTTTAACCAGACAGCTTGCAGTACTTTTCTAACAATGTAGTAGCACACCAGTCTTCTATTATGTGCTAATAGTTTTCTCCACTGAGTCGACTGCATTTTAATAGAAAAATACTTGGTCTATACTATGAGGTTTTTTTCTTTGGGGTTTTTTTTTCTTCTCCCTCATTGGGCATGCTTTTCAACACAGCCTTTCTAGCTCCAGCAGAAAGACTTGTGCTATACGAGCCCTAGCTTATGAGCAAACTGTGAAGGAGGATTGATTTATGTCAAACTGTACTCTCCATGTATGAGGAATCTTTTATAGTGTAGTGTGTAGTGTAGTGTAGTGTAGTGTAGTGTAGTGTAGTGTAGTGTAGTGTAGTGTAGTGTAGTATAGTATTGTATAGTATTGTATTGTAAAAGCACGAATTTGAACAGAGATTTCTGGAGTGGAATGCTTGATCATTAGATCATTCTACCAGCTTCTTGTCCTAAAGGTATGTGGGAACAGGATGTTACACATACGCATTTGCATTAGTAAATAGGAGCCCTCTGAGGTCTATATTTCTGTTACATTTAAATGATAAGATTCCTCAGTAAGTTAAGAATACTCATAGATAGCAAAACTGACATGAACATCAAAATTGTCTTCTGACTTTTAACTTCTTTATCAAGGAAAACCACCAGCTATCATCTTTACCGGATGCTTAAAAAGCTAATGATGTCATTCATTCAAATGTCAACGTAGACCTTTAAAATTAAGAGGTATCCATGTCTGTCAGCTTCTAAAAAGCAGCATGCAAGAAACTGTAGGTTGCTTTCCACTTCACTAACATTAAAATGAAATTCAATACTTCTCGAGTATAATTCTATTGTGGTTCTAATTACATGAAGACCATGTTTGTGGTTGAAAAAGACACCTTTTAAATATCTCCATTAGCTGCATTTCATAGTATAAACTTCTAATACCTGTCCTACATTATTTTAAACAAATTTGCTACAGAAACTGCAAACTGGCAGTAAACATGGTATATCCCAAATTAGCCACTGCGATTTAGAGAACTGGAAGTGACTAAGCTAACAGATAGAATGAGATACAGGGAGAAATTAAAAGGTTTCAAAGCCCTTACCATTTTCTGGCAGAGACTAGCACTTACACCTGGCTATGTAAGGTTTCATAAGAAAGTGGGATGAAGTCCTTAGCCTGTAAAAATTCTTAAAAAAAAAAAGTAATCAAAATATTAGCTATGAAAATTTGGGCTGTACACCAGATATGCAAGTGTATCCTTATTTCTGGAATAATCCAAATCAAAATCTTGGATACAAAGAGACTAAAAGACTGTCATTTTGGAAAAATCTGGGTTATATTTCTAGGGTCAAGCACTTATTGAAGTTTTACTACTTGGAGCCCTTTCACTTATAACCTTCTATCTTTATCACATTTTTTTATTTTTTTAAGTCTATTTATATCTTTACATATAGATCCCTTTGTGTTCACATATATATAAACCAAGAGCCATCACACTTAGGAGCAAGTTGCTTATCTTTGAAGCTGAATAGCTGAAGGAAACAGAGTTGCTACAGGCATTATTTCAGTGACTAGCTCAAGAGCTCATAGGCTTAGTGAAATGCACAGACAAAACAGTGTGTTGAAAAATGTAAGGGGAAAGTTATATGCCTGAGAACAGGATCCACTAAAGTCAGCTCAAAGATCAAGAACTGCCTTGTCACAAAAGAGAGGCTGTAATGAGTGGTTTAGGTTACCTAAATATCAGCGTCACAAATATTAGTATAAAAGCTGTTATTTTTAATATGAATTTGTGAGAAGCGTAACTTACCAGAATTCAATGGCAAGGTCCATTCTACTACTTATTCTACATGGAGAAGCACAAAAAGGTGAAATCAAGTTAGCAACAGATTAAAATGGTTTATACATGAACTAAAAAATATTTACAAAATCAGGGAAATCAAGTCAGGATTGGATTGTTGTGGCATGAACTAGGGAGAAGGGGCAACAAAATTCCTCCCATTGGAGTATGAGGTTCAGAGTGGACCCCCTTACTTTCTAAACTCCTCTAAAGAGAAGTCCAGGTGCAGCTGAATCCACTCCTAGCCCCAGACCTGGACAATGGTTTACGGTTAAGGCATTAGGGAAAGGATCACAGTGTGTACAGTTTTGTGCTTTGCGTGAAACTTTGCGATAGCAACAATTTGGAATAGCAGGAATTTGAAGTTCATTAACACTATTCAGATATATCACACCATTAGAATATATAATTCCCTCGCAGGATTTAACTCTCATGCATCAGTCCAGTAATTTAATCAAAGACTTAACAAAGTTATCGACATAACATTGCATGCATACACTCACACAGACAGAAATAGAGAGAGATATACATAGATGTATATAAAGGTACCTGTTAAAATTTCCCCTTGAGTTCGGTGAAAATATTCACGTTGGATGTCAGCGCATCTCTCAACGGGCGAAGAGTTGAGCCTCAAGGACGTTTTTCAGCCCAGGTTGTGTCAACTGTTCTCTGATTTCACAAACTTGAGAGTTTGCGAACTCTGAGAGGTGTCCCACTCAGAGGGAGATGCTGGGCACAGCCTGCTGCAGTCCAGGAGAGCTCAGAGGGTCATCCTGGGAACTGCTATTTATAGGGTTGCGAGATAATTGACTTTAGGCATAAATAAATTTACATTCTGGCCATGATTTGGGTAGGTGGTCACTGCAATTCCCATAATTTTAGTAGTGCTGGTACCGATCTACCCAGGTTACGATAAGGTACAGGGCTGTCAGGGGATAAATTGTTTCACTCTCATCCCCCACTGTAACCGGGCAACTGAACTCTAGTACAGCCAATACCATTCCCCACCTTGGCAGTGCAAGAGTGTTTTAATATGATAACAGGTGCTTAACCACCAAACTCCCTGCACAACAGCAAATGTTTGATGGGAATCTCTAAGGCCACAGAGCAGTCCAGGAGCTAAGAGGGAAAGAAATGCACTATCACATGCCTAAATCAACTACTGAGGAACAGGAAGAAGAGGATTATGTCTTAAATCCATCTCTTGCAAGCACATAGGAATCTAGTTCTCATTTGCTTGGAGCACAGAGATATTTGAACCCTCTCCTAGAATTACACAAAAAAAAATTTTTTGCAAATGTTTGTAATTCTACAGATTATCAGCAAAAAGATAGCCATTTGCATTCATCTCATTTTCTATCCAAGCATTTCATTAGAATAATAAAGTAAAGATAGGAGAGGAAATTATTTATTGATGGCATGTGAAAGCAGTGTAATCAGTCACACATCACTGCAACAACAAAGCCATATTCTATTGTAAGAGGAAGAAAACCTCTGGTGGAGTATAAGCAATATGACTCCATTTCCATTTTTCTGGCCACAAAAATCCAATTTCTATGATGAGAAGATTAAATCTGCCCAAATGCCTGTAATCTGCCATTAACAAACTGGGGGTTTTTTTGGGAAATTCATAGTTCAAAACAACATTATGTATGGCTCACCATTGGCTTAGTTTGCTTTTATACTAGCATATCTCTGCTACAATGAGTCGTCCCTCTGTCATTTGTCAGGTATATCTTCTGAATTACCTTGAGGTAGTAAGATTTCTTCAGGTGTACAGATTATTTTTAGAGACCTTCTGTCTTACTTTTGTGCTATATTCAAACTAATTTTTTTAGAGAAATGTGACATACAAGAAAGCAAAATATTGTCAAATACTTTTGAGCTCACTCCCTTTGTTTAGTTAGCTCATAACATTAAACAAAAAGAAGCTCTCTCTAACTAAATTGTTGCCTCTATAGATTGCATTTTTCTTGAACTTCTCTATATGATGTTCAATACAAGTATTGCTCTTCTTAGACAACTGTGACCTAGTTAAGATAATCTCTGCCTTGCTTTGGTAGACAAAGACCAGTGTCAGAAAAGGAGTTTCTAAAAACCGCTTCCAGATAAAATCAGTTTCCAGATATGAATGAGGACCATCAGTGAATTGCCAGTGAATGATGATCAGTGAATTCATCCATTTTCAGATGAATCTTTATGTACACAGCCAGGCAGTGGATGACAATTATCCTTGTGTTATCTGCAGTGTACATGTTCTGTTGGCAATTCCTACAATTACATTCAGAACCTGTACATTCAGGGATATGCAGAATTTAAATTGAAATAATTCTACCTGCATACCATAAATCACAGTATTTTGCCATGGGTCCACCACCAGTCTGTCTCTGTTTAATAAATAAAGCTGTTACATATTCTCAGTACAGGAGGCAGCAACACCTTGAAACCGTAAAATGAAAGCAATGAAAGCAATACACTAGAGACCATAGGGCCTGCTACATTTAATAAAATATTAAAACACAAATATATGTCTCATTGAGATGTCATTCTGTTGAAAAAATAGTTCTACATAGATGTTTCTTGAGCTGCAAGAGAATTATGTATTTACTGTGACATTAAGACTGGAGTCAACCATAAGCCGTTATTTGAAAAATTGATGTCCAGTTTCCAAAATTACAGTTTGTTTTAATCTTCATACAATTTTTTTTTTTTTAACAATTAGAATTTGTATTACATCTGTTAATTCACACATCTGGCAGCTGCTGGTCATCATGGAGTTTTGCTGTAAATTTTTAGAGAAGGTAGGGCATTGTGCCTAGCAACACAGACAGCTCAAAGCCATAATCCTGTGGTCGGCTCTGGTGTTATGCTTTGCTTTTCCTTTTCTAAACTCCAAATAATGCATATGGTCATTCCACTTTGAAGTAAACCCCAAAGATTATTAGGAAAAAGGGAAAGGATTTTAGCTATTGGAACTCCTAGCAACACTGCCAATGCCATTCTGTTGAACTCACTGAGAACACCTTGGGAATAATTTTTTCCCTGCATATTCCATTGCATCATTCTTTATTAATAAAACCCTGTTCAAATTACTAAATTACTGATTTTTTAGCCCTAGCTTTCAAGACCTACTCATTTCACAATGAATAAGGCATAATTCTTTAGTTAATGCAAAATCCCTCATGGATTAAGTATTCCTGGAATTAAACCTACGAATCTCCTGAGGAACAAAACCCACATTTCATTCAGTAGCTGCTAATGCAGAAGTTTGTCAGGCAGCTGTTCCAAATGACAGTAATCAAGTTAGAAAGCTTTTGAAAGAGCTTGTGGGGTAGTAAATTACATCCTCATAATAAAATATTTAGAACTGGGACATGGACGACTGGGGTGATTGATTTAAAAATAGATACAATGGAGATGAACGCTAATGGTGAAAGAGCAGACAGCAGGTATTTCTTTTCTTCTTGAAAATCTCTTCTAGTTTCCTCAGTGTTACAGTCTGCTGATAGACCTTGTAAGAGTGGAACTACACTTTCCAATGTAGATTAGAAAGCATGCCAGAGGAAAGCATGTCAAAGGAAAATGCAAAGGCAAAATATGATAGAAGATCATATCATATCATATGAATATCGGGTAGATATTCATGCAGAGAAAGGAACAGAGAGGGTAAGAAATCCATTGTATTTCTATTTAAATTAGCACTACCAGGGTTTAGCTTTAAATAATCTATTTGTACTTTTAAAAATTGAAGGCTAACTTGTTCACCTGATGATATATCTGCCAAAGCTAGGCTTCATACTTTGTTCTACACAATTCCAGACCTCCTGTCAAAACCCAACGCGCACCAACAGAGCCTGCAAGCTGCCCCTACCTGGCGGTCTGGCTGTCTGTGCTGGTGGCCAGTCCTGGCACGCTGCAGCTGCTGAGCTTGCCCTGGCTGTGGGATAAAAGCTGAGAGGTGCCTCACCCCTCCCGTCAGGGAGGTCCTTCTCACTACTGGCCTTTGAGCTATGTTACAGGGATCACTGAGGAGACAGATACTTTGCTGATGCTAACCCTGACCTGCTGTCCCAACTTTCCTGGCTTGACTTTGGATCTGCCATGCCACTAGAGACTTGGCCATTCATTAACTGATTTGCTTTTCTAACCTGACTGCTATAGGACCATTGTCGTTCCTGGTGAAAGTGATACCTCCAGATGGCTTGCTGCCATCTGGGCAATTTTTCCCTGGTGGAATAACTCACTTGTACAGAGCAAACCTTTTACATACATTGCTATTTCTAGGATCCTGAAACAGTTCAGAGGGCTCTGCATTCCATAAAGACAGGTGTATCAAGAAAAATACTGTTAGTTACTATTTCTTGAGGCTTCTTTTAATTTAAATATGGCGATGGCTGAATTTAATGTCTTCAAGGAGCTGACTAAGAAGTAGATAAAACTGGAGAGAAAAAGTAGTTATTGCAAGCTCAGTTCCATTCTCAGAATGTGACAACAGGGATGATCTCAATTTATCTTTCATAGCTGAAGAAGTGTTTCATCATCCTGACTATTAAAATCCATCAAATGCTTTCCTTTTTAATGAGTAAACTACTGCTTTAGTTATCACAAAAAGGTCAATAGTTTACAAATTAAATACCATGTAGCTCTTGACATAATGAAACAGTGAGAAAATGAGTAGTGTTTGTGATTCCACACACATCAGTTACATTAAAAAAAAATAGACAGTACATTTCACCAAATTGAACTATTCCCATTTGCGGAAGAAGCATCACATCCTAAGAAAAGTCCTTGAGCACAATGTACATCTTGCAGTGTGGAAAAGGCTACCACAGTGTACTGATGGGGAGAGTCTGGTCATTCTGCAAGGAAACGGGCATCTCATCATAACTCTTCAGCCCTAAATGTAACCTGCTCTCTCTGCAATCCTTCCTCCTCCTGAGGGAAGCCCTTCCTCCAGGATGATGCTTTAGTACCTCTGTGAGGCACGGGTGAGCTTCCATGGTTCACACACTCCACACAAATGTCTGCTCAGAAAACCTTGCCCATCCTACCATGGCTACAGTCAGCAGCTATATATAATATTACATCAACTGTGTACTATTAGATGTTAGTAAGATGAACACACATGTATACATTTATTACAGCTATTGTGTGTAAAAACAAGTTCCATGATAGCCGAGACCAGACACAGAATGCCAAATCATGCTCAACAAAGCAGAGCAGAACATGGCACAAATGGCAACAAGACTGGGAAGCAAGCTGAACTGGCAGCCACCCATTTATGAATAAACAGCTCATTTGCAGAAGAAAAAATGTTCAAATTTTTTTAAAAATGGTTACTTGTGGAACCTAGACTTGCCTGATGGCTCACTAAGTCTTTGTCCAACCAATTAGACAAATTGGAAATGTCCATAACTACTAACAGCATGAATGAAGAGCAAAAGGTGCCACTTTAGACATGTGACTACATGAAAAGGTACTGCCTGCCTTCCAAGTCAGAGTGGAGTCAGTTTGTTGAGATTGTGGAAAATCTACAGATCCCCAAATGCAACTGTTTATGAAACATTTCTGCCCTATAAACAAAACAAAAACCCAAGTGATGTGACTTCTGAATATATGACAGGTTTACATGAACTAGAGGAGTTCTGCTGAACTGGAGAGAATCTACACAATCCAAAGGACTTGCACAGAGATTTCTTCCAAGAATAACTGTGACTAATGCCTATTTGATCAAAAAAATATGCAAGTCATCAAAGATGTAAAAACAAACTGTGGGTCAAGCATAAGGCACAGTAGAGACAACAATCAAAACTAGCTTCACTGTGGCAACTGGTGTCTCTTGTGACCAAACATTGTTGATTCAAAAGAAAAATTAAGTAGAAACCTTAATTACAAAACCTAGTGCATATAAAGATGATGGAAGAGTAACTGCAAGAGATGCAGATCAATTATATCATAAAGGAAATCTGTAACTTTCCAGGTTCAACAACATTCAGTCAATAAAATCGGCTCTATGAGATAGGATTTAACACCTCTATCACTGTCATTAGCCAGCTTGAAGCCAGGGGATGAAAAAAGCACTCTCCTATTTGGTGAGATCCTGTCTGACTGGCAAAGCATGTTTGTCCATTTACATACACATTTAAAAAAATTTTGGTAATAAACCTGCCTCAAAAGGAAACTTAACTGAAATTTTGGAGAAACAGCTGGTGTATTTCCAAGTAATTCTGTGCCTTAAAAATATATGGTGGCAGTAGCATGTCTTATATGACCTTATAGCAGCCTTCCAGTACCTGAAGGGTCCTACAAGGAAGCTGGCGGGGGGTGGGGGTGGGTGGGTGGAACTTTTTACAAAGGCCTGTAGTGACAGGACAAGGGGTAACAGGTTTGAATTGAAAGTGGGGAGATTTAGATTAGATATCAGGAAGAAATTCTTCACAGAGAGGGTGGTGAGGAACTGGAACAGGTTGCCCAGAAAAGCTGTAGATGTCTGTGGACATCCCTGGCTGTCTTCAAGGCCAGGCTAGATGAAGCTTAGAGCAACCTGGTCTAGTGCAGGGTGCCCCTGCCCATGGCAGGGGCGTTAGATGATCTTTAAGGTCCCTTCCAACCCAAACCATTCTATCATTCTAATACTTGATTGTGAAGAAATAATTGCTAAATGCTAACAACTTTTTCTGTTGTACTTTTTGATTCAAAGGTAAAAGTTAATCAGATCATTAAGAATGTGCTTTAACAGAACCACCATAGCACATTTAATGCCAGTAGAATATTGGTAGAACAATTGCGAGGGCTACCATATCTGAAAAAAAGTTCTAAGACAGTTTATTTTCACATATCACATTGAAAACAACCATATGACTATTCAGTAAGCTCTTAATTTTGTTTATATTTTATCTTTCATATTCATATATCAATGTGGTTATTATTGTCACATTTTACTATCCCATTCTAGCTGGTGTTCTGCATGAAAGGAATTTAGGATATCAAAATATAGCCTAAGTGACACAGTATTGAATCAATTATTAACAGTGGAGCTTTAAAATACCTATCAAGCTGCAAAATCAGATGGTGGACAGAGATTTGATCCAATAATGTGGTTTTTATTTTGAAGTATCACGGGTAACATGGGCAGATGACATTTAGAAGTAAAGCTAAAAACACTATCAGTATTAGCTCATTTCCAAACCTTGCAAGGAAGCAACACCAACCAGGTGAGGAGTGCTTTATTCTTCCAGGAAATTCCAGGAGCTATTTGCCAGTCACACCTATTTGCATCCATACTGCTGCAAAAACCAGACTGTCACTCAAACATACAGCATCAACACAGTTGTGAGCTAATTAGCTCACATATGGGTAATGCTTGTCTTGTCTCATCTCAGGGTCATTTTGACATCCAGAATGCTCAAAGACTCCACTGCTCCATACGCAGATCATCACTATAGGTAACTGCAGCAGAAAATATAGGAGTCTCTTAGGATTTTGTGCAATGTTAATACAGTGTTCTTGCAGACGAGATAAATGGAAGTGGCTGTGCCAAGTATGGGGTGCTGAGGCAAGTCCACATTGCAGCTGGCATGATGCTGAAGTGCAAAGTACACACCTGCACCGTCCTCCCACCAGCAGTATCAGCAGGATTACTACATAGCCAGCGCAAGGGACACTATCTCAAGTACGTAGCATAGATAGCAAGTAAATCTGGCAGTAAGCACAGTGTCAAGGGTAGTTTTAAAACACAATGTAGATCTAGCCAGATCCATTAAAGTCAACAGAGAGTTCAGCTGGCATTGCAAAGCCAGGACTGCAAAACCAAGATAAGCTGCATGATAACATGGTTATATTGCTACAACAAGGTAGCTTAATACAGATGTGCAGGACAAGATGTGAGATCTAGCAAAGGTATTTGTGGCAACACTGTCATTTTAACAATGCAATCTGTGACATGGGGAATAAAAGCAGTGATTTGGATGTGAGATGAAAATAGCTTTGAAATATCATGGGGAGCTGAGTAACACTGAAAATCAGAAAATCAGTGAAACTGCATGGAAAGGCAGTGTATTTATGCACGCCAGTTTATGAAGTATAGTAGTATGTCTGTCTCCTTTTCCTTGAGTTTCTTCCTATTGCAGATGTTCTGTAAATTCCAGGCAGTTGCTACGCCAAAGAGGATTTTGAACTATAAGGAATCTGTCAGCTCTCTCTGATTCTAAAGTTATCTGCTCACTTTGGATTTTCAAAGCATAAAACTGTTAACTGCAGGACATGCCTCACCATTCACAATTTTCTCACTGATAGAGAGGGCATCACCAGACCAGTGAGTATTTTTCTCTAGGGCTTACTCTATATACGATTTTACAGTAATTTTCAATGGAGTACTTTGTAAGTGTATAATTTTAGCACATTCAGCTCAATATAGTGTTTCAATCTACAGAAGATGTTCATATCATAGGTTTTCAGGCAGACTGAAATAAACAAGTAAAGTGAATCAGGTGGAAAATAAACTTCTGAAACTTTGAACTGATAAACCCTCATCCAAAGTTATAATACTGAGCTGGTTTTGTCTTACAAAGATATAAATTCTTTTCTCTTTACATACTAAGAAGATTACATTTTAATGCCACAAATTCTGACCTTCGATCTGAAACTTAATGCATACATCTATTCTTAAAGTAGACAGGACACAGCATGAGTTTCCATCTCTCTCCTTGTCCATCCTAGCTCTTAATGGAAGTGCTCCTTAACTGCCAAAAATGAACAAACTAATAAATGTTTTCCAGAGGCTACATATCAGATGACCTTGTTCAGTTCTGCTGCAGGAAAGGAAGGTCCCATGTGGCAGGCAGAGCCTTATGTCTGAGCAGAATGCCCACGGACTTTTTATTAGGAAGACGTGATATAGACAGAAATGTTTCAGAACTGGGCTAAGGAAATTTGGCCTCCACTTAAAATCTCTGATACTTCAGGAGTTTTCAACAGACTTCTTTATAGTGTGTGGTTGAATATACCACCCAAGAGATGTATTCACTGTGATGACATACCATTTTTCATTACTTTTTTGCTGAGCTTGTGAGATTGGCAGCATCTTAAAAAAACATGGTTGGAGATTGGTAACACTGCCTTTCTAGTAAAAGTTACATTTTTCTTTGTTGTGTACAAGGACGGATCACACATTACTTGCAATGTGAACAGCCAAAGGGATGTGCTACCAATTCTCTTACATGTTTCTGCTGTTCAAACTAGATACATCTTTGTTTTAGGCCAATGTAACATGGACCAATGTTATGTGGATCATTGGACATTTTACCTGTGTAGCGCATCATACCCTCTTTTCTCTCTGTCCAGTAAAAAATGCTATGCTGGATTTTCTAGGTGGGCTAGAGCCTTGTATCTGTGATCGTGCCATACCTCTGCAACTTAATTAAAAGCAGCCTGATCTGCCACTGCCACAGAAGCTGTATGATTAAAAGACACATGAAAGGTCAGTGAGTCTAACTTATATCCAGCTGTTTATGATTTTAAAGTGTCCCTTCCCAAGTCTGGGTCTCAGATTGATACTTTGAAAACTGAAGATGATCAGACTTGAGGAAGGAAAAATTCAGAGTCTGAGATCTGCTTCCATCATAAGTAAGTGTCTTCCTCTATGGGGCACATCCAAGCCCAGGCAGTTATTCAAAAAGACTCAAGTGCTTTTAGAAGAAAAATTACACTACATGTGAAAAGACTGAGTATGGAGCTGCTGGGGGAAGGAAGTGAGAGAATTCAAAATACAAAAATATCCAAGGTGGTCTAGTATGACACAAGCAGAGTTAACCTGCAGATAAAGGCCAGAGTTAGGTGTCACTTGGTAAGAACAGATGGGTTGTAGGCTAAAGAAAGCAGTTATCAGCCTTTACCTTCATATGTGCATAGGGAACATGGTGGTTGTTCTCCTCTGTTGGACAGGGAGGGATGGAGAAGTGGTCCCCACTCTGCGTATCTGGGTGAATCTCTCTGATTCTTCCTCGTCCTGAGGTAGAGAGGGCAACAGTCAGCTGCCGTAGAAAAGACCCTCCTCATCCAAATTTTAGATGAATCTGAGTACTGCTTCCTTGTCATTGCTTAAATCTTAATCCTCCTAGTAAGATTTTTTCTGGTTTTTTTAAATAAGCATGCATCTGGCCAACTTACCAAAGTTATTATGCAGTTGTTATGGTCAAAGTTATTATACAGAATATATAGCCAAAATATGTTAAGTATTCTGCATCATAACAGAGTAATTTGTATTAAAATGTGTTCATTGTAGACAGCAATTGTAGAAAGGTAAGAACTTGCTATGGAGTATTTTGTTAAAACAGATAGCCCTATCTCATTATAATGGAAAAAAAAAAAAAAAAAAGCCCATTTAAGACACCATTAATCAACAAAAGCACTACTCATGCTATGTTTTAAAAATATATCAAATTTTAGAACTGTGCTCAATTAAAATAAAGTACAAATTGAGAACTGTAAGCCAATTTATGTCCCAGAAAATAAATAGAATTCACTGAGTGTTTGTCACCTTTCTTTTTGGAAAACTCAAACAATTCAAGTCAGTTAATGACTAGGCCATAAAATTGTTTACTTTGTATGTCTCTACTGTAACAGCATTAATGATCAGCTGTATTTGCAAATTAAATTAGCAGAACAGTAAGCATGGATGAATAATTAAAATAAGCCCTGAACCCTGGCTGCTGAGTATTTTTATAGCTGGTAGGCCATCTAGAGTTTTATATACTTCACTAAAGACTCCTATATATTTTGAGAGTTGAAAATTGCTATTTTTCCCAGCTAAATATTGTCATACACTAGATGGGATCAAGTGTTTAAACAGAACTCAAATAGACAGGATATTTTGCATTTTCACTGTTTAAAAAATATTTTTTAATCACAGAGGTGTGTTCAGTTAGATTTAATAAAATCAGGTTGACACTACCTCCTTCAGAAAGAAGGTGCAAACTATCTAGATCCACTGAATTCACTGGCAGTGAAAAAAGGGTGGATTCAACGTGTATTTGAGACTTGCAACTGAGGCCTTTTAAAACCTTGCTTTGTGCAATTTCTGCCTAGGCTTGGTAAAATTGCATGTTTCCCCTGTAATGTGCAGAAGCCATTGCACATTTGCTTCTTGGGTAGTGTATAAAATAATAATTTCAAGGTGCTTCAGTGCCTAGGGAGTATACGACTGTAAATATATAATTGTGAAAGGCTCTTTAAGCTTGCAATTTTTAAATCAATTCATATCAGCAATGTATTTTCTAGTAAAAAAAATCCTGTGAAAATATAACAGTCATTTAACATGACAGCTCCAGATTTCTGACGTCAGCAATGCATGAGAACAACTTTGAACTTCAGCTTGTTGGAATTTAGTCAGACATCTGTTAACCTTGGTAGTGGTGCCACTGCATTGGACAGCAGGTGAAAATACCCACTTGGTTTTAATGAAGAGTGTTTTCTTTCTACAATTGAAGACTACTCAGATCCTTTTCCCCAAGCACACTGAAGTGAAACAGAAACCTCGGTAATTACGGCAAAAACACTGTCAACATTTCTGGCTGCCAGTCATGCCTAGGAAAAAAAAGAAAGGTTAACGCATCTAGAAATTTTGTAGCCAACATGAAGCTGCGAAGGATAAAATGTGGGGAATTCACTGCATCCTGCGCACTTCTCATCTGTGGATGCAATCGCAGGTTCAGAGCCTCGGCGTGCAGCAGCTCAGGTACCTCCCGCTGTTCAGAAACTGACATTTACGAAAAAAGTCTCGTATTAAACTCAACAACCGATTTCGGTACAAGGAGAGCGAACAATTGTTCCCCACCTAGATCGGACTCGATCATGCTTGGGCATTTTTCAGGCTCGATCAACAGGCTGCTCCCCAGCTACCGCGGGGCGCGGCCACGCCCGTCCTCGCCGTGGAGCGGACCAGACCGGCACGGCACCCGACAGCCCCCTTCCCTCCCCGCCCGCCGCTCTGCCTGCTCCTTCCCTGCTCCTGGCCCAACCGGACGCCCCGTCTCCAGGCCCCAAGCCCCCACCCGTTCACCGCAGCGGGCTCCACCGCCAGCTCGGCAGCGGCGAGGCGCGTCCTGGTGAGGGACGAACGGCCTGCCGGGCTTGCCGAAGACTCAACGGGAGCGCCGTAGCGGGAGGTGCCCTTGCCTCCCGCCGCCAGCACCCGGACAGAGACAGACGTTTGGGTGAGTGGCTGCTCCTCCCACCGCCCGCCTGAGGGGTGTTGGGGGTGCAGCACCCGACTTCTGAGGACGAACGGCAACAGCAGCGCGACCGTAAACCCTAACCCAGCGGAGGCGCCACGGCCCACTTCCGAGGGCTGGCGGGGCAGGGCCAGACCCCACTGTGAGGAGGAGGAGCACGAGGAGGAGGAGGAGGAGGAGCAGGAGGAGCAGGAGCAGCAGGAGCAGCCGGGATTGGGGGCCGCCGGTGCCGCCCCCTCGGCAGGAGGAGTGGCGGCGCGGGCCGCAGCAAGCGGGCTGGGCTCGGCGCGGCTACCGCTGAAGATGGCGGAGGCGGCAGCTGCTCCGGGCGGCGGCGGCTGCTCGCCCGCGGGTGGTGGCTCGGTGCCCGTTCTCTTCTGCTTCTCCGTCTTCGCGCGGCCTTCCACTGTGCCCCACGGCGCCGGCTACGAGCTGCTCATCCAGAAGTTCCTCAGCCTCTACGGGGACCATATAGACATGCACCGCAAGTTCGTGGTGCAGCTCTTCGCCGAGGAGTGGAGCCAGTACATAGACCTGCCCAAGGGCTTCCTTGTCAGCGAGCGCTGCAAGGTGCGGCTGGTGCCGCTGCAGATACAGGTGAGACACAACGCGAAGCAGCATCGGCCGCTACAGGTGGTGGTGGGCGGGCAGCCCTGTCCTGCCGCCGGCTGCGGCTCCCTGGCCTCCCTCGGACCCTTCCCGGGAAGACGCGGCAGCTCGCTGAGTCGGGGGAGGGGGCGGCGGTCGAGGAGCTTGCGGAGGGGGCTGAAGTCGCGGGCAGAGCCCTGCAAGCCCGCGTGGACTTACTTTTCCCTGGAAACTTTTGGTTTACTAGTGCGGGTAGGCAGGTGAGCTCCGCGCCACGTGCGTTTGGTAACCGGATTTCGCCTTCAGCAAGTCAGAACTTACTTGACCCCGAGAATAGGGAAACAGCCTGGTGGCTGAAATAATGTATACGTCTTTAAAAGAGGTGGCTGGTGCTAGCTCCTAGAGCTCTGTCTCATGGCTTGTAGGTCCCTAGGATTTCTGTATCCCTTCTTGCCCCCAAAAAACTATTTCCTATTCACAGGTTCGCGAGTCATTAATTTTGTGGCCATAAAGCAGGAAACTAGACTGCCAGACAGATGCAGTACATGTGTTTCATACTAAGATATCTTTATGCACACTGGAGATTCGTGCCAGTCATGCTGTAATAGTTGCACTTGAAGAAAAATTGCTTTTTCCTTTATTGAACATGAAAAAAGTCAAGTAAAAAAAAATCAACATATTGTTTTAATTCAGAACATTCTTCTTAGTTTATAATTAATAAGGCTTAGTTTGTACATTACTAATAAGTTTAAAAAGTGACATCATAAAAGTACTGTTTGTCTTCTCTTTATGTTACCAGAAACAATATAATTCATACTGTTGTAAGCCCAGCTTAATTGTCGTGTCTTGAACCCATAAACTCTCAAGGTGGCCTGTTTGCTTGGACTGTACATCAAGGATGCCTTAGGAGTCTTCTGTCCTTTCCTTAACCCTATGATTGCAAAGAGTGCTTAAGAAGACCAAACTAGTTTAATAACTTATTTTGCATTTATTACTCATTTTGTCATCACTCATCATATTGAGTTTACAACCTTTCTTCTTTCTGTGATGGAAACAGAGTGGATGGGGGCCCAGACAGAGAAACAGGAAAGGACAACTTGCAAGAGGAGTTGGTATGGGTTTTAATTCAAGCAGGGATTTTAAAACCAGAATTTGTGTAATCTGGGCATGTAACAGTGATGCAAGTCACAATTTTGTGTCTTATTTGTGCATGCAGATCACTGCTTTACAAAGACTCCCTTGCAGATGACTTCTGCACTGAAACTATAAATCTTTCCCAAGCATTCATAGCAGGACATCACCTTGCTGTAAAAGGTCAGTGTTAAGACAGAGAAAGATACATCATTCCCAGGGTGCAGATGCACCACGCACCTTTAACTGATTACAGGGCTTCAGGATGAACCAGTAGAATCATAGAATGGTTTGGGTTGGAAGGGACCTTAAAGATCATCTAGTTCCAACCCCCCTGCCATGGGCAGGAACACCCTCCACTAGACCAGGTTGGCCAAAGCCTCATCCAGCCTGGCCTTGAAGACAGCCAGGAATGGGGCATCCACAACTTCCCTGGGCAGCCAGTGCTTCCCCACTCTCTCCGTGAAGAATTTTTTCTTGCTATCCAATCTAAATCTCCCTGCTTTCAATATAGACCCATTACCCCTTGTCCTGTCACCACAGGCCCTTGTAAAAAGTCCCCCTGCAGCTTCCTTGTAGGCCCCCTTCAGGTACTGGAAGGCTGTAAGGTCTCCCCAGAGCCTTGTCTTCTCCGGGCTGAACAAGCCCAATTCTCTCAGCCTTTCTTTGTAGGAGAGGTGCTATAGCCCTCTAATCATCTTTGTGGCCATCCTCTGGACTCGTTCCAACTGGTCGATACCCTTCTTATGTTGAGGGCTTCACAGCTGGACACAGTACTCGAGGTGGGGTCCCACAAGAGCAGAGTAGAGGGGGAGAATCACCTCCCTCAACCTGGTGGCCACGCTTCTGATACAGCCTAGGATACGATCAGCTTTCTGGGCTGGTAGTGCACACTGCTGGCTCATGTACAGCTTTTTATCCGCCAGTACCCTGAAGTCATTCTCCACAGGGCTGCTGTCATTCCATTCTCCACCCAGCCTGTACTTGTGCTTGGGATTGCCCCAGCCCATGTGCGGGACATTGCACTTGGCTTTGTTGAACTTCACGAGGTTGGCAGAGGCCCACCTCTCCAGCCTGTCCACGTCCCTCTGGATGGCATCCCTTCCCTCCAGCGTGTCGACTGCACCACACAGCTTGGTGTCGTCAGCAAACGTGCTGAGGGTGCACTCGATGCCATCATCCATGTCACTAACGAAGATGTTAAACAGCACTGGTCCCAACACTGACCCCTGAGGAACGCTGCTCGTCACTGGTCTCCGCTCAGATATCAAGCCATTGACCACTACTCTCTGAGTGCGACTATCCAGCCAGTTCCTTATCCATCGAGCGGTCCGTCTGTCAAATCCATGTCTCTCCAATTTAGAGACAAGGATGTCGTATGGGACGTTATGAAAGGCTTTGCGCAAGTCCAGGTAGATGACATCAGTTGCCTGTCCTCTATCCACCAAGGTTGTGACCCCATTGTAGAAGGCCACCATATTCGTCAGGCACGATCTGCCCTTGGTGAAGCCATGTTGGCTGTCACCAATCACCTCCTCATTTTCCATGTGCTTTAGTATGATTTCCAGGAGGATCTGCTCCATGATCTTGCCAGGCACAGAGGTGAGTCTGACTGGCCTGTAGTTTCCTGGGTCATCCTTTTTTCTCTTTTTAAAGATGGGAGTTATGTTTCTCCTTTTCCAGTCAGCAGGAGCTTCACCGGACTGCCATGGCTTCTCAAATATGACGGATATAGGTTTTGCAATTTAATGCATTAATTGCCTAATTGATAAACTGCATTCACCAATACTGTAACAATTCTGTGAGAATAGCAACTGTTGATATGAAAAGAATGGTACTTGTGCATTATTTTAGTTGCCTCCTTGATTTGCTTCAGCAGCTGAGAAGGAGCGGGAGACATCAGAATGATATCAGTCAGCTCAGCTTAAGTCACTGGCAGGTGCTGAGATGTCTGTTACAGTCACAGTTGTGCTTTTGAAGGCCTTCAGGTCTGATGGGAAGATTATACTTTCTTTCAATACATTGATTCATGCACTTCCACTGTTGTGTGCCCTTCCCCCATCACAGTGTTTTATCTGCAGTTACACAGAACATAGGTTTGTCAACTCTGCATGCAGCAAAGTCAGTTGAAATACAATTTTCAGTGTGTCTTTCAAGAGGGACAACCTTTGCTCACTGATGTGATTAGATTTGCATATTTGGAAAGATACATTTTGGTTAAAATTAATATTCACCACTACCAGCATCCATATCACTGGACAATATTTCACTAGTTTTGTGTGCCTGCTTTATAAAATACAGGTATATGTTTAATTAGGGATGGCATTTTAACCTCTAGGGCAGTAGCACCCTTGAGCTCTGGAATGGAAGCTTCCTCTTTTGATTCCCTTGTAGACCTGTCATGGAAGGATGCCTTTTGATGCAGTAGCTCAGGAAATGTCAACACCAAAAGGTGCTTGATTGGGCTGTTTCAATTTTCTGTGCTTGCAGTTGAGGACAGCAGAAATGTCATGGAGAAATCACCATATACTGCCGTTGGAAAACCACTCCATGCAGCTCAACTCAAGGCTTGATCTGTACGGGGACATTTGCTCTCCAGTCATATTTGTGCCTTTGTACTGTGCTCAGATACGTGCATTTGTTTGTTATAGCTGTACTGGTACAAAACAGCTGTTTGAGCTTTCAATGGCCGTCCAGTGTTGGGCAGACTAGTTGGGATGCAGTGAGCCCTCAAGTTCAGCCTGGCTGCTGCTCTTGATACTCCTCAATGACAGACTTGCAGTGAGGAGAGACTTTTGCTTTGACCTCTCCCAGCTGGTGAGGAGGGCGTTTGCTTGCAACTTGAGGGACTGAGCACTAGCAGAAAGGAGGCATCTGCTTTTCATGGATTTTACATGTTTTAAAAGTATTAACAGAATAATACTTGTACTTGGGGTGGGGAAATGCAGGACCACTCTAACCTCTTCTAACTCTAAATGCAGTTAAATAGTGCAACTAAAATTATTGTGTTTTGCTCGAACTTTTGTAGCTGTCTTTGGAGGAGAGAAGCAGTAAGGAAAAACACTTTGGAGATATCAGAAGACAAGACAGGTATGCTCATTACAGCCATGTAATGAGTTCAAACAGCATTCAAATATATGCGTGAGAGAGGCTATTTCACGCTCAATGTCATAACTTCAAGGTGACTTCTCTTCATGTGTCCTTGTAAACACAGAGCACAAACTTCTAACCTTAAGATGCTAGAGCTAAAAGGGTAAAATTATTACTGAAGTAATTGCATAAAGCTTTTCACTGTTTTTACATATATGTAGTGTTCTTACATTCAGATGCTTTGGAAATAGAAGTAACATTAACTCAGGAGCCTAATTCTGTTTTCTGAAGAGCAGGAAAAGTGAAAGCATAAATTGCAGGCTATGAGCCAGGTGAGGGGAGTTGCTTGCTTTTTTTTTTAAAGGTGCAATTGTAAATTCTGATGCTTTAGTGCTACAATTAAATACAATGTTTCCAAATAAATAAGGTGGAGTTTTTTTTAAACAGCACTTGGAACCTAAAAGTAGGGAAAAGAGGACATTAAATACTGAAAGAGAGGTTTCTTCAAATACAGACTCCTTGTTTGTGTATCTTTAGTCTGCAGCAAGCATTTTGATCGTGTTGGATGTTGATGAAGAATTTTGTACTGTCTTAATTATATGAATATCATGTGCTTATCTGGCTAAATCTGTCCTTTTAAGGCTTTGTGCTTTGTATTAGTGTAAAATAAATATTTATATTCCTATGTTGAAACTTGTAATCTATCTTTCCCTTAAAATACATTAACTGAATTTCTTTATTTTTTGTTTGAAAGATAAGCAGCAAAGTAAAGCTGGATCTTACCGATTTCATTTTAGAAATAAAGGAGAAGAAAATATGACAGTCAGCTTCTTTTTGTTGTTGTCTTTAATGTCATCCTTGAAATATGAAGGCTACGAGGTCCTCCGCTCTGCCCTTTTAGTGGATAACTGCTGGTTTCAGGCAGGAATGAGCTGCTCTCCTACACAGATCTGGCTAGTAGCTCACATGGCCAAGGGATTTTGTTTCACTCATGACACGTCAGGCTTAGTGGTCAGGCTGGGTGCCTGTGCAGTTGGGAAGGCATGAAAAGTGGCCTTGGGTGTGTGGTTTTGTTTTCAGACTCTCAGGGTCCTGGTTGGTTTTTTTTCTCTGCTTGGATTTTACTTGCTGTTTTGGAATCTGGCTTTGTTGGTCCACGTGTGGTGAGATACTGTATCATATGTTCTATTTTCGGTTGGTTTAATTACTTAGTAGTAGTAGTACTGTTAATATCACTGTTTCATTTGTATTATTAAATAGTTCTTATCTCAACTTTTACGAGCTTCCCTTGTTGGTTTTTTTTTTTTTTTTTCTTCCTCTGATCCAGAAGGGATAGAATGACTAAGTGGGACTTAACTGCCAGACAGGGCTAAATCACGACAGTAACCTTGGCAAAGGATGTATGAAGTGACTAGTGGTGCCACAGGGGTTTATTTCTTTGCTTCTGTTTTCTTGTTTCTTACAAATACTGGGGAGAAGTTGCATT
Source organism: Rhynochetos jubatus (assembly GCA_027574665.1). Lineage (NCBI taxonomy): Eukaryota > Metazoa > Chordata > Aves > Eurypygiformes > Rhynochetidae > Rhynochetos > Rhynochetos jubatus. Next base: position 47,047,044 of record CM050690.1, on the reverse strand, counting down.
TTGTTCAAACTTCAAGAAACCATTACACATACAAGGAAAATACAGATAAGGAGCCTGTATATGTAAATATTTTTGTAAAGCTGATTCTGTAATTATAGTGCTTTAATCACAGCCACATTTTACATGATTAATAATAATTAGCAGGGGTGAAATAGATCTGAAAAAAACACCAGTCCTTTCCTACCTAGGTCTTTTCTAGAGTAGGCTATAAAGCTGTATGGTTTAAAGCATACCTTTAAATCCTGGTCTGGACAAGGTCCTAGACGTGACTTCTCTAGCTGGCAAAGCACTGCATCAAGTTACGTGTCCATCTGATGTACCTATTCTTCTTGTGTTGGGGATAACTTCTAGATGGGGGGAAGAAAGTCCTGGTGCCTTAACTGAGAGAGGTGAAGCAAACAAATGGATAAGCTTATATACTGTGTGTGAGAAATTAAGGTGATTTGGATATTTTTTTTGCTTTTAAACTTAGGTTGGTTTATGATATTGTGGCTGAGTAGATGTTATATTTGGGGTGGATTTGAACAGGTACTATGTGACTGCAGTGGCTCACCATCCTTGCTCAGCTTGCCACTCCTTGGAGTGAATGCAAACAAGTGCTGGTGTGCTGGACTGGGGTTTGATGTTTGGGTATAGGTTTGCACCCACCTCAGCTCACTGATAGGTGCAGCGCGGGAGTGGTGCGGGCGGTCGTGTCTTACACTGTCAGGGGATGTGTGAGTTAGAGGTGTCCCATGTGCCTGATGTGGTGTGGCCATGGAAGAGGGGGAGGATGGCTTTGAGAGCAAGTGAGTAGTAGAATTTGTGGCACATTGAAGAGCCAGTAAACAGAAACTTTCCTTCATACGTAGCAGATACTTCTGTGAATTTATTTATGGCTTGCGTTATCTACACTTCATGAAACTTAATGTCAAACTACTTTCTGCTGCACTCTGTCCTTACCACATCAGCTATTCCTGATAGCACCAGAAAATGTTGGTTTTCTTGATCTTGCCATCTATTTCTTCCAGTTTCTTCTTCTGCTATGTGTTGCGTGGTTCTATTCAGACTCCAAGTTAATCAGAAATAAATATGAAAATCAACATAAGAATTACTTGTGTTAGATTTTGTAAAAGCTTTTATTTAGAAAATACATAGTTGATCCAACTTTATTTTGGGTTGCCACTGGTATTAAACTGAAGGCATAAATTAAATCATGTTAAACCAACTTGATAATGGAGGAAAGCTGACATAAGGCTTTTGCTCCAGCTCCCTATTATGTCATAAACACATGGGATTAGGGATTCAATGGAAGTCTGTAATGAGGATGTTCCCTGGCTAGAAAGGCAGTCAGTTTCCTTCTGTGCTTCACTGTCAAATCAGAATAATATTAAATTGGGCTCTGTAAGATCTGTTCTGAATCTACTGTTTGTAAACATTCTGTCATCCATGTCATTGCTGAAACTGTTTTTGCAGAAGATGCCAAGCTGGGAGGAGCTGCAAACATCTGAGAGAACAGAATTCAGGCTTTTCATGACAAGCTGGAGAAATAAGGTGACATAAGATGCAGTTCAAAATTGAACAAACAAGGTAGAAATAATTCTTATGCTAAGGTAAAATAATCAACTATGCAAATAAAATATGAGAGAGAATTCAAGGGACGATTTTGAGATTAAAATGCACTTCAGGAGTCTAGGTATCATCAATTATGAAAATAGCAAATAGCATACTGAAAAGTACAAATTGAACAGGGCCTGCAAGGGCTGTGAATTGACAGATCTTCTCCAAGGCTTTACTACTGCTGAGAAGTAATATGGGCGTACAGATACAACTGTTGTGGTAGTATCAGGTGCCTCACTGTAGACTGCAATTTAAAAAGTACCCCAGGGAGAGCAATGAAAATCTGTTGAGTTCTAGGAGGAAAGATTGAAAGTGTCAGGTATGTTTTAGTTATGTTTAAGGGGTGGAGGAGGGGAAGGACTAAAGGGAGTCCGGATCTGAGTTGAGGTATAGTAATAGGTGTCTGTGCATGGTTATTGTGCTGGGTTCAGTCAGGAAAGGGTTAACTCTCTTTACCATGGCTGCTATAAAGCTGTGTTCCTGGATGCTGAGAGAAGTATTGATAAGGTCTTAGCTGGCGCTAGGGAATGCCTGCACTGAATTCAAGGTCTTTGTCCGCTTCTGATACTTCAGCTGCGTTCCCAGCTCTCGCTGTCTTGCTACAAGCAGTGTAGGGGACACACAGTTCAGACAGCTGACCCAAACTGACCAAGGAAGTATTTCATTCCATAGTACATCATGCTCAGGGCAGAGGAGGAGGGGTTCTGGGAACCATTACTCTCTCTTACTCTCGCTTGTTTACTTCCATACATTTGCTAACACTCTCTCTGACTCCTGCGTTAGCTGCTTTGCTAACTCCTGTGCTGGCTCGTTCATGAGGGAGTTGGTGGGTTTGTTTAGTTTTCCCGGTTGTGCAGTCACTGATAGGGTTTGCTTGGAATCTGCTGCGATCACTCTTGGGCTGCACCTCATGGGCTCTCTGGCTCTGACTCTCACTGCTCAGCACCTGGTTGTGCATTGGTCGGCAGGTGGTGAGCAACTGTATAATAATTGTATCATACGTTTTAATTTTTATTATTTTAATTATTATTAGTAGTATTTGTATTCATTCAGATTCTATTAGTAAGTAGTTCTTATCTTAATTTTATGAGCTTCCTTATTTCTTTTTCTCCTGATTCTCCCCTTTTGGTGGAGGAAGGAAAGTGGATTTATGAGAGCAGCTTCATGATATTTTGCTAGCTGGAGTTAAACCGTGACAGTTATGTATGTAATGGAGGATGATAATGCTCTTGTGTTTTAATTCCACTGTGGACAGAACTGGAAGTGTTGCTCTTAAATTGCAGCAGTGGAGCTTAGGGTAAGAAAACTCTGCAAGGCAAAGATACAGAGTTGTGGAATGGATTTTATAGGAGCTCTGTAAATTTTATATTGCTGGTAGGTCAGAGCAAGTAGGTATATGTGAACAATATTTGTGTTTGGTACTTCCGTAGAGGCAGACTATGCAGCTTCTTGAAGGCCTTCCTAGTCTATTCATACTTGTTTCTCTGCTAAGGAGGGTAATGCCATCCACTGCCTCGTCATAGGAGGGTGTATACTTGGGCAGTAGACTATGTGTAGATCACTGTACAGTTCATGATGGTTTGCGGTAATTCAGAATGTTACTTAAAAAAATTAAAGTGATAGAATTATTTATAGAAGAAAATAATGGTCTTTGATTGTCATATAAATGCCAAGATGAAATGACATACTTCCTGAGGAGGAGGCACACTTATAGATATTATCTATTTCAATTATTCTATTTTTGCTGCTAAATGGCAGTAAAATTAAATGTCATGATTGACTGTTCTTATGGTAGTAAGTGCAAGAGTTAGAATGGGTCACAGTGAGTGCTCACTACGATGTTGAATTGTACATTCGTAACTCCCACCGACTAGCTTCTGCTTTGTTCAAGCACATAGATGGATGGTGTTCAAGAATAAGGCAGTTATTTAATATTCAATTTTATTTTCAAGCATTCAGGGTCCCAGGCCTCATTTATTGCATGTTGCAGAATCATAGAAGTGTCGTTTGGGAGAGATATCTGAGGCTGCTTTCCCTAACTCCTATGCAAAGCCTATTTTTGATCAAATCAGCTGTCACTTTTCTAAATGCTTCTTGTTGCCCCTGATGTCCCTGGCCAGGTTTAATTCTGTCAGGGCTTTAGCTTCCCTGACCTGATCCCTGGCTTTTCTCTGTATTCCTCACATATACCTGTCCCTGTTTCCATCCACTATAGGCTTCCTTTTTGTGTGTCAGTTTGTCCAGGATCTTCTTGTTCATCCAGAAATGCTTCCTGGCATTTTTGCTGTGTTCCTCTTCATTGGTATGCATCGCTCATGAGGTTGTAAGAGGAGATCCTTGTGTGCTGGCCAGCTTTCTTGTGCCCCTCTTCCCTCCAGGGCTTCATCCCATGGAACTCTTGCCAGTCAGTTCCCTGAAGAGGCCAAAGACTGCTTTCCTAAAGTCCAGGGTAGCGAGCTTGCTGCAAACTCTCCTCACCTCCTTAAGGATCTCAAATGTCACTATTTCAGTGTTGCTGCAACAAAGGCTGCCCTTGAGCATTGTATTCCCCACCAGCTCCTCTCTGTTGCTGAAAACAAGGTCCAGCATGGCACTCTATCACAAACTGCTTCAGCATAAGTCCTTTCCATGGGGTCCAGTCCTTCACGAACAGACTACTCCATTGTGGGTCCCTCATGGGGTCACAAGTTCTGCCAGAAGATTACTGTGGGCTCGTCTCTCCATGGGTCCACAGCTCCTGCCAGGAGCCAGCTCCATCATGGGCTTCCCATGGCATCATAGCCTCTTTTGGGCACATCCACCTTATCTGGTATGGGATTCTCCATGGGCTGCAGGTGGATGTCTGCTCCACTGTGGGCTGCACTGGGACAGCCTGCCTCACCATGGCCTTCATCATAGACTTCAGAGGAATCCAGTGCTCTGACTCCTGGAGCACCTGTTCCCCTTCCTTCTTCACTGACCTTAGTGTCTGCAGAGTACATGTCTCACATCTTCTCACTACCTTCTCTGAGCTGCTGTTGTTGCACAGTGGTGGGGTTTTTTTGCTAATTCAGAGACATCAACAGCACTGCTGATGGGCTAAGCTTTGGTCAGCAGCAGATCTCTCTTGGAGCCAGCTGGCATTGCTCTATCCAACATAGGGCAGTTTACGGCATTTTCTTGCAGAAGCCAAACTTGCATCCTTCCCCTCACTACCAAAACCTTGCCCCGTAAGCCCAATCCATCATTGCTTTTCCAAAATACACTGTTTTACATATTTTGCAATTAAAATTAAAACATCATAACCTCAGTTTGCAGAAAATTATGTATATACAATTAACAGCTACTTCCTAGAAGCAGTTTATTAAATTTATCAGTCTGCTGAAAAGCTCCTGAATGGGTGTAATTTCTCTTGCGTTGCCTTACAGCTAAATGATGGTATGTAATGGCTTTCCTTCCCTGCAGGCACTAGCTGGGGCCTTATCCATTGCCTCTGCAGGCAGCGCAAATAATTTGATACAGGGTCAAAGCATTCTTCAGAAGTATCAGAAAATGCAATCTTTGATTTCTGTTTTTTTCCCCCAACCCACTTAGTAGCCTGTATGAGGGAAACTCTAGGTGATTATTTTTATCATTAAAATGTATTCAGTTCAGTTTCTGGTCATAATACTGACAAGTTTCTCTGCTTACGCTGTAGCCTTTGGACTTTCATCAGACTTTTGCTAAAAGATGTCATAGACAAAACAAACTGACTGCACAATGAAACTATGGAAAATGTGCATACATACAGTACTGAAAGCAAGTGGAAGTCTGACTTTTTTAGACTATTTTTTCCTGATTTATGTCAGTTCCAAGAGTTGTGGATTTAAAAATGAAATTGAGGAATGTAATTTTGCTTATGGTACTCTTTTTTATTTTTTACAGTACTTAAGTCAGTATGCTACTCTGCACCCCTTCAGGGTTCAGAACTTTTCATGTACATTTACATTGACTTGTGTACCCCGCCTAATAAAACCTTGATTACCTATTGAAGATTGTACTACACTGCTCAGTAGCAGATGTCCATTTGAATTTAGAAACATACCAAAATCAGGCTTGAAAAACCTTTTTCCTATTTTGACTTCAAGTAACATGAATCTGTTACCTGGCAGAGGTATTGCAGACTCTTTCTCAATCTGCTGCCTTTCTGAAAGGGTCTTCACTGCCATGGAAAACGTTATCTTTTTTTTTTTTTTTTCAGATGACTACTTTGGGCAATCTTACACCCTCAAGCACTGTATTTTTCTGTTGTGATATGCAAGAGCGATTCCGGCCAGCAATCAAGTACTTTGGTGATATCATTAGCGTGGGCCAACGGCTGGTAAGGTTTTTACTTCTTCATCACACATGTACATTATTTTATACACAACCAGTTTACTGGTTATTCAAGTTTCAGGTAATAACATGTCTTTGCTGTTACCCTTCTTTAATAATTTCTTTCCTTGTATGCTTCCCTCCCTATCCCTTTGCAGCTCCAAGGTGCACGGCTCTTAGGAATTCCAGTTATTGTAACTGAACAGTATCCCAAAGGTCTTGGCAGCACTGTGCAAGAAATTGATTTAACAGGAGCTAAACTTGTGCTTCCCAAAACAAAATTTTCAATGGTGTTGCCAGAAGTGGAAGCAGCATTAGCAGAGATCCCTGGAGTCCGCAGTGTTGTCCTTTTTGGAGTAGAAGTACGTGCCTTGCCATTCTTGTACTGTTTCATGGTAATGTCTGTTGGCCCACAATAGAATTAAGCATTGCTTTCTGTAATAAAAAAATTAAATTTATATTGCTTAGAGCTCAGATATCCTCTGCAGATTAAATTACTCTTATGTTGTCTTTAGTATTATCTCGTAATAAAATTTGAAATTAAATATTTGTAAACTACAGGCTGTTGTCTCATGCTTGGTTGGCATTTAAAACCTGCATTGAGTTCCTTAGTAATGTTGGGTAAAAAAATATGTGTTTGAATGTAAATTAATTAAGGCACTCTAATTTTGCATTGTGATACTCATGTTTTATAATAATCATTTGTTGGTGGGTTTTTTGCCTTTGATTGCTCCACTCTAGACTCATGTCTGCATCCAGCAAACAGCATTGGAATTAATTGGCAGAGGTTTGGAAGTTCATATTGTAGCTGATGCCACCTCCTCAAGAAGTATGATGGACAGAATGTTTGCTCTTGAGGTAAGTTTCTTAGTCAAGGCTTTCTTCACCTTGTGTGTATATGTCAATTTCCCTGGTTACTGTAAGCCAACAAGGCTTTTCTGACAACAGTACCTGGTGGACAGATGTAGACTTGAGAAGAGGTGCGTGCCGTCGTTCTCAGAATAGCTTCCAGGATGGAGAAACATTATTACCTTATTTTTACTCCCTAAATTATGATTAAATATGTGAAACCCAGTTTGGGGCACTTGAGTTTTAAAAGCGATTGTTATGTGCATTCTAAGTTACTCCATATAACCATTAGCCTGTCAGGTTATTTTCTAATGGCAAGTTATCTGTACAGCAGAGTAAAAGTGCTACAGAACTTTTGGGTTTGTTGTACCAAATAGTATTTATTCTGCTGTTGAAATTCCTTGAAATGCAATAGATTATAGAAAGTGATCCTGTTCAAAGCTCCTTCTTGTATGTCTGTCCCTCCCTCTGCTCTTCCTCATCAGTGCAGATTAAATCTTAATCTCAAGACCCTGTGATTATTGTAAAGACGCACACCCCCAGCCTCCCCCTGCCCTGCCCTTTCTAGGAACTTAGTCTAATTAAATGTTGAGTAAGTAGAGATAAATGTAACAAGATGATTTAAAAGCACACAGTAGTGTGTGGTAGCAAATTCATACAGACAATTTTTTGATGGTGTACTCTAACTTGCCTACAGGCATTACTGTTGGAAATCAAACTCGTATACATTAAATATTGCAATTTTTGTCTCAGGTCCTAACAATTATTTAGAAATTGAAACTAATAATAACTACAGTATTTTTTACTTCTTTCATTAATTTGGAGAAGACTTGTAATTTGCTCTGTTTCTCATGAATAAGAGAATTAAAGGCTAAAGGGAAATCACCAGCATACACTCTTTGATGAAACCCATGACTTTGATTAAGTGGAAGCTTAATGTTGTCTGTCACATAAAGCATAGTGACGCACACAGAGTGCAGGAATGACTGAAATCATGGACTTCCTTAGTCAGTGTGGTGCAGCAGCAGTAGCAGACAAAACAAATACAGAAAAACTGAAATCTGTTTGCCTTACTGTGTGTGTTTCTTTGTACCTTTGATTATCACTTACTGTGTCTACAAGTGTAGAAGTTGGTTCATTGCAATAGCGGTTAAAGCAGTGACTAGCTAGCCTTGCTTTTCTTTCTAGTCAAAAAGATAAACAATCATCTTAAGAGCATGGTTGGTTGCAAAAGCTGTGATCCAGACAAATTGACCAGTCTTAGGTAACTTTTTAGTATGTCCTTGCAATGTTTTCTCACCAAGCACAAAGAAAATGTTTTGCTGTGGTCCATTAGGTAGTCATCATTAAAATAGGATTCAGGAGATGTTTGCTGGCTTTCTGTCATGAACAACATGACAAAAATATGGCAGTAACTCCTCCTTCTCTGTGGCTGTGCATGCCAACATTGTCTCCTTTTTGTGCTGTGGACCCTCTATTAAAAATGCTGCTGAGGGCGATTGGGCTAGAGCGGGCAGAAGGTGGGCCTTCTTGGGAGCAGGAGACTAGGAGAAAGGGGTACATGTACTGGACATGTCAGTAATCCTGATTGACTATGGTGATAACTTTCTTAGGGAAGTATATACCAAAGTATTGGGTAAGACTGCTTTAGTGACACTGTACAGCTGACAGTTCCTAGTCACGCTTTTTTAATTATTGAATCTGACATTGTCTGTTGTGCAAACTTGCGCCATACGTGGTGGGGTGAGGTGAAGTTCATAGATCTGGGTTCCCTGGATCCTTCTCCTTACCTTTCTGGGAAGATAGTGTATGATTTACCTGTTCTTAGTAACACAGCCCTCCTCTGTTCACAGTGACCTTTTAACAAATATGAAGAATGACCTTGCAGTGGTAACAACCACCTTCCTTAGCAACCTTAAATAAATCCCGTCTGGTCACACCTATCCCTTCAGTTATCCACAATTACCTTCACATAGTATGTGTTTTGATGATGCTGGTGATGAGGATGCACATGTCTGAACAGGTGCCCTAGGAAGTGCAGTTTGAGTTAAGTGAGAGCCAAAGCCTTCATGCCTGCCTGGATGACCCTAAAGAGTTACTCTCTGTGCTTCTGTTATGCACTTAAGTATGGTAGCAGGCAAAAACTTCCAATTAAAAAAAATAATCAAAACTTCCATTAATGAAATAATTCAACCCAACTGGACAAGATTGTGGCTGTTCTTAATCTCTGCCATATCTGATGAAGATGCCGTCTGTCACTGCTTTGTCTTGGATTGAGTCAGTCTGTTCCTGCTGGATTTCTTCTCTGTTATACATCTGTTCTACTTGTTCCTGTAGTGAGGATGCAACACACGCTTGCTGCTTTCCTTTGTCCTAAAGACTGTGTGCTAAGAAAACTTTTCCTTTCCTTGCAAATATCCAGTATGCTTACCATGTGCATCTCTTCACTCTGACTAATCTCAAAACTATATAAATTATACTTAGTCCTAGAAGTAGCCTATAAGGAAATGACAGCCTCTTTGGTGCGTTATGGTATGTTTTGCTTCTAAAGAGAAGACATTTGCCTTTTTCAGTCAACATTTCTGAGAAGGCAAGGTTCTTTAAGAGTCTCTTTTTTTCTCTCATCCACATTTGTTAAAAGCAAAACCTTTGTATTACTGAAGAAGTACATTGTGAATATATTGCCATATTATTTCATTCTTATTTTCTTCTTTTTCTCTTTTCTGTGTATATAACGTTTAAAATAATGTGTTATTGTACAGAGTAGGAGAGCTGGGGAAGCTATCTGCTTTGTTTCAACTTGAGAGTGTTTCAAGGCTTGCTGCCATTATTGCAAGTGGGAAGACTGGAGTAAGTCTAGCCTAGTTAGTTTATCGTTATATACACTGTACTAACATATACTTTACTAGTTCCTTAAAATTAATAACTTTTGCCCATCAGTTGCTTCATAATTGAACAACTAAATGGCAGTGATCATCATCTTCCCTAGAAAGTTTGAAGCTTTTATTTCCTTTAGTAGTAACAATTGAAGCCTGTCTGAAGGTGTACATATCTGTATTTTCTCCCTCTTGCCCTCACTTGGCTCATTCAGAACCCCCTTAGATTTGGTGGAACATGGAGCTGCGTAGAGGATGATGGAGGGAAAGCTGGATCCATGATGAGTTTTGCTGCCAGAGAATCTGTACGATTGCTGGGAAGCTGACGTGGAGGCAGGGGATGGTCAGCCTTTAAGTAAAGATAACTTTTCATGTAGACAACAACCACGGTCTTCAAAGTTCAAAAACTTTGCAATAAGTCTTGTGGCGTCGACTACATAAAGCATTGCTCTATTTAGTTGCACACTTGCAAGATCCAGCAGACCTCTTTAAGTTTTGATTTCTATGCAGTGATGCTTTTTATTCTGTAGCCTGTGAGAACTAGCTTGGGAGTTACTGAGTCTGTAATAAGATACAGATTAAAAGGAGCTGCTGTTGTATCAGTATGATTTATAAGGTCTGTAAGAACAGCTTTTCATTCTGTATCCTGAGATTACTAGCACTAAGCATACTGTGCAACCCCAAAGCCGAAGTACTAGTACATAACAAGCCCGGAAAGAGAAACAATTACAATTAAGTTTCTTCCTTAATGGCTTTAGCTTGCACCTCACTATCTTCTTTTTCCCCAGGCCTTTCCAATCTGCATAAGAGTGAAGAAAGCTATTGATGAGACCATGCAAAGGGAAAGGGTTGTTAATATAAGAAGGGATGGGTCTTCTGCATATTAAATCTGACATGGGGAAAGAATCCAGTCCAAGTAGGAAACCTTATTTAAAAATCAAGGAAAGCCTTTTTCCTTAGTAAAGTCTAAAAACAGCCACTTCCCATCCTAGCTTTATAAATGGCATCACTAAGAAATGCTGGAATGGAATTAGCAGCACTTTTGTTAATAGATATTTTAAAAAATATTGTCCATCTTTTTTACAAAATATATACTTATTCACATTTCCAAGTATCTCATGTTATTCTCTCTTTGCTCTTCTCTCTTTCAGCGTCTTGCTCGTACTGGAATTATAGTTACTACTAGTGAAGCTATATTGCTGCAGCTGGTAGCTGATAAAGAACATCCAAAATTCAAAGAAATCCAAAATCTCATTAAGGCAAGTGCCCCTGAGTCAGGGCTCCTTTCCAAAGTTTAAAGAGGATGTGGAGGAAGTGGATCTCATTGTCATCTTCAAGGGGGAAGCAAAGCTGTAAGCGCACATGTACCCCTTCTTTCACTCAAAGTTTGACAGAAGTGTAAAATTAATAATAGACATACTCGTGCTTGCCTTAGCAAAATTGTCTGGTTATACATCTGGGTTCTGTTTAGTTACAGCTGTCAGAGGCTTTGGGTACCATAGGACCCTTTTGTTGTCAAATCTTCGTATTTATTAAAAAAGCCCAAAAATTAATAGAGGTGCCTGCTAGCCTATACTATACACTGATTGTAACAGCTCCAAAAAGTGCATATTTGCGACATCTTTTGATTGTGCACTTTGTAAAAGTGTTCTGTGATACTCTGTTTTATTTTTGTATTAATACAAGATAATTACGTATTGGATAAATGTGATGTGATACACCTTAATGTTCTGTGTAAAGGAAGTATTTTAATAGGGGATAAGTTAAAATCAACTGAGATATATGGACTACATGTGCACTTTCGTTCTCTAGAATAAAATTTTAAGCGCTTTGCTTCGTAGGCAAGACATAGATCAAGCAGCAGCTGATGTTCAATTGCTCTAGGTAGCTGAAGCCTTGATTATTCTGGAATGGAGTGCTCAACCCTGTACTTCACGTAAGTGTACACAAACAGAAAACTGTCATTTAATGACTTCTTATTAAAAAAAAGGCGTAAAGTCCTTCAGAACTAATGCAAGATAGTTAAAACTGTCTTAAAACTATCAAAACTTTAAATAAATTGTCAGTGGTAAGGATGTTAAAGAACAAACACTTTTAAGCTTCAAGTGGTGAATCTACTTCTGTATTTAGATTTATTTGGGTTTTTTTCTACTCCTTTTTAGCTATATTGAGTTATTCCACCCGATTTAGTCATTTGGTTAAGCAAGCTCTGAAAGAAACCTCATCTTCTCTAGGCTTTTGTGCTTTTTTGTGGGCTGCAGTTGGGCGGAGTTTTGAATGGAATCTGGCCTAATGCATTCTTCATAAAGTCATATCCTTCCAGTGGTTTAAACATTGTTGTATAAAGTGTGACTGAGACATTTAGATTTTTTTAAGAGTACTAGAATTTGTCATACTTAACACTGATCTTTTTGGTAGAAAACCAATTAGAGTACATGTGTTGTTTTAAATGGCTTATTTGCCCCACAAGATGGCTCTAAAATAATTGTTTCAGAGAGTTAGAACCTTTATATGTTCAAACCAAATAAAATGTTAAGATTTGCTTTATCTCATACACGTGTGGTGTTTATTGAAGAGCAAATCCTGAAAGCTGTGTTTGCCATGGATCTTAATTCTGTTTTGTGCAGCTGTGGAATTTCTATAGATGTCGTGGGAATTTTGTGTATAGACCAAGGGTGGATAACGTCATATAGTTCTTCTGCATTTAGAGCTCCAAAATACGAGGAATTAACATTATGCTTCAAGTTGAAGGCAGGGCAGCAGGGTGAGTTGAAGAACCGTTGTGCTGTATCACTGACCTTCTTTTCTGTTATATTAATCATGTTGCCTGGCAATAGAAAGTCCACTTACATCAACACCTGTGCACAAAAATACTAATAAATTTCTTATTAAATAATGGTTTTATTGCTTTCTTACCTTCATGTTTTGATGGTACGTAGAGTTAATAATTGAAGGAAAATTATAACAGCTTTTTTTTACATGTTTATTTTTGGAACAATATCACTTTCCTCAATAACAAGTACATGAAGTTTTAAGAGATAATTGTATTTGTTATCAAAAATTTACCATTTTTATATGAACATTTCTTGAAGGACAGATGTCACAAGTCCTTTCCTAACTAAGGTTGTTACACAAGGAGAATTGTTTGTTAGCAAGATGGCACTAGAGAGGAATCCCTTAAATACATTGATACTATCTGTGATGATTTGACTTTTTTCTTTTGTATTTGCATAGCCTTCTGTGGCAAACCAGATTTTTGTGATGGTCCTTTATTTCGCAGAATCATGGAATGGTTTAGGTTGGAAGGGACCTTAAAGATCAGCTAGTTCCAACTCCCCTGACATGGACAGGGACACCCTCCACTAGACCAGGTTGCTCAGAGCCTCATCCAGCGTGGCCTCGAAGACAGCCAGGAATGGGGCATCCACAGCTTCCCTAGGCAACTGCTTCACCACCCTCTCTGCAATGAATTTCTTCATGATGTCCAATCTAAATCTATCCTCTTTCAACTTAAACTCATTATCCCTTGTCCTGTCACTGCAGGCCCTTGTAAGAAGTCTTCCCCCCCCCAGCTTTCTTGTAGGCCTCTTCAGGTATTGGAAGGCTGCTATAAGGCAGAACAAGCCCAATCCTTTCTGCCTTTCTTCACAGAAGAGGTGCTCCAGCCCTCTGATCACCTTTGTGGCTTCCTCTGGACTCGCTCCAACAGCTCCAGGCCCCAATTTGTTGTTGGGGTTTCTTTCCCCCATAAGCTTAAAAAAATAAGAATGCAGTAATACCCTGTGTTGTGCTCTTACATGTGCATTTAGGGGCAGAAAGACTTCAATCACTCTCCTTTATTAGGGGGGTTCATTAATCAGCATCACATGAATCATTCAGATTAGATTCTAAGAATATTAAAAAGAACAGAGAAAGTGTTGCCATACTGCTGTCATGTAAAATAAGTTTATTCACTTCAAGCAAATTTCCTTTGCTTCTTCATGCTCTAACTCATCTGTATTTTCTGTTCTCTGACAAGCGGGTTTTCCCATGCAGTAGAACAGCAGAATTGAGCCTTGTGACAAGAGGTCTGCAGGCTGTTGCATTATCCAGTGTAAGTACTGTTTTGCCCTGCATGGATATGAAATAAGTTAGTGAAGTAACATGGAGGAGAATTGCTTAGGAATATACTCAGGTGATTGTGAAGAAGCCTAATTCATCCCTGTCTAAAGTGTCAAGCTGTCCTTTGTTTTGAGACTTCATCACAGCTATGTCCAAGCAACATGACTGCCACCTGCTGTAGATGGCTTCAGCATAATTTCACTTTCCTAAGGGAGCAGAAAGACAGTCCTTGATGGAGAAGGCTGGTTTATTTTTCTTGGTAGGTGCTCTCTGTGCAAAGTTGCTGATGTTTTGTTAGCCTTACTGGAGTAACTGGTGTATAAATTCTATGCTAAATATAATAGTGGGTGTATGTGTAATCAGTTTTTCTCTGCTGAACCCTTATAAAGGTGAGTGCATGTTTTCTTATTGGGATGGTTTATGTTTTGAGTTTATAATACAGTCCTGTCTAAAAGGACCATGGTTCTGGGAATATTGTTTTTTTACCTGTGTGATAATTTTGTATGAAGTAAACCAAGTAACTTTTCCAGTAAAAGTTTGCTTTCAGCAAAACCTGAAAGCAGAAAATAAATAAAAAAAAAAACAGGGGCTAGCCAATGTTTTCTATTATGGTCATCACAAATGGCTAGAGAGATGATGCCATGGGACTGCTGCACCATCATTTCTGCACTTGGCTGACAGTACTTCTCAGGTAAATGTGAATTTAAATAAATCATGCTGCTTATTGAGCAGATTTCCTGTTAGCTATTAGGGTGGTGCCCTCTCCCTCCTGCCTCCTCCTGTTTATTACATTGTCTAAACAGCGACATTAAACTTTCAGGAGAGAAGTGTTAAGATCAATCTTATCTTTTTGACATCAGCACTCTTGCTTTTTTCTTCAGAAGCCTCAGATTTTTTTTTTTTTTTTGTTGTTGTTCTCTTATGTAAGAGATGAATGTTCATAATGCTTTATGCTTTAAAAACTTAGTTTCAGTTAAATGTGAGATAAAGCTGGTGCTGTGGAGCCCTGAAGAAGGGCAAATAATATTGAGGATAAAGGCTTTTACTTTGATAAGCAGTACTACTAGTACTGTGGTAGTTCACTTGTTATTCGTCAGAGTATTTTTTACTATATGAAGTGATGTGGCAGTGACAGAAGATGTTAGTGATTTGTAGGATCTGGGGTTTTTCCCCCATCGGGATAAATTGGAGATAAACTATTCTACGTGGGTGTAACAGATGCCCTTCAGATAGGTTTAAACATCTGCTCAGCAAATATGCTATTTTGGGAAATCCTTGAAAAAAAATGTTCTGTTTCAATTGTTCAGTGCTGGTTTCTTAATAATCTCTGAAATGGAATACTTTCATGAAGCTGTTGTTAGACCTTTCTGTAATCTCACAAAATGCTTCTAGTACAGCAGAGGTTACGATTGATAGTATGCTGCTGCTTCTCTTAGGACAGAAAAAAAAATATATATAAAGATAAGGTAGTGTGTGAGGTCTGGTCTTTTGTTACTCATTTAAATTGCATAATTTAGTTTTTCATGTAAGATAAGGGAATATTTAATGCAAAGGACTGCTGTGAATAGAATGAATTTATGAAGTATTAGCATGCTTAGGACAGCTTAATAGACTTAGTAAAATCACCAGGGTTGGCAGCTTTTCTGCCACTGACAGCATTAAGCTTTGCTGTAATGACACCCTTTTATCTGTTCAAGAGAGAAGATTGAGCAAACAAATGAAGAGAGCAGTTAATAGAGAATAGATGATGAACTGCAAAGGCAAAATTGGAAATAAAAGTTGTTTTCTAATTATTACTGATCCCCCCACCACCACCACCCCGGAGATGTTAAGAAGGTGGAACATTTAGTAACATAGAATTACGTATTTTATGTTGCAAAAACTGAGTAGGTCCCAGCAGTTGTAGACTGTTTAAAACTTGTTTTCATTACCTTGTAACTGTCTAAAAAGCCAGCTTTGCTAAGCTTTTTGGCTCCAAATACTGTAAAAATTGCCAACTGGAAGGATAGATATTATGCTATCAAAATAAAGAAGGGGAAGGTGTTGGAGCAAATACTGAAGATAACTAGATACTCAGCACTGACATCCCCAAGACAGGTGTGAACTGTTACTTTTGTGGTTTCAAGAGCAGGAATATGTAAAACTGAGACTTGGACAAACTAAAAGCTTTCTTGAAAAAAACTCCAAGGATCAGTAAAAAGAAAACCCAGGAAGTTGGTGGACATTAATTATTTGCTTCCTGTATGCAGCAGTATAGTAAAGGGTCCAGTCTGGCTAGGTTTAACTGTATTAAGATGGAGAGCTTGGTTAGTCACAGCTGAGACTCTTTAGAAAGCTGTTCCTAACTGCTTCCCAGTTGTTAGATGTTATTTTCAAGCTGAGAGGTTGGTGCCTAGCTGTGTGTAATTTTGAATGCAGTAAAAATTTAGGATTCTCAGGCACAGGCCAAATGTGTAATGTGAACACCATTTTTTAAATGGTTGGTTTATTTAAACTAGTGGAATGAAGGCATATATGTACTCTCCATATGAGCACTGGGAGATAATGCTAGGGTAGAAAAAAAGATCAGATATTAGGAGTTATAGTCACAGAAGAAAAATTAATCAGCCAGAAGTGGGTTCAGACTGAAAATTAAAGACAATTGCAAATCATCAGAAGAATGTTTCTGAAATATTTCTCCAGTTGAAACAGTGGTACAAACCCTGACTTGTTCCAGATGGAATCTGCATGTGTAACCTGCTTGTCAAATCCTGTTAATAAACAGGAATACAAGATGCAGCTGCTTCCAATAGCAGTGAGGTAGTTAAAATTTAAATGGTGAGCCAAACTCTGAATATTTGCCACTTCATGGAGATGAGAACTTTGCAAATGCATGGACCAGCTGAGCCTGTCAGGCCTCCTCACAGTTGCACAGAGATCATCAGTGCATCAAGACCATTGCCCTCAGCCAGTGCTGTTTCAGACAAAACTGCCAACAAGCTATGACTCTTGTGAGAAAAAATCAGTCCAGAAGCTGAATTCAAGTCCCCTAATAGGCTTGAGATTTATCCTTGCAGAATTATTAACGTTAAATAAAACTTTATTTCTATGGATAGGTAAGTCCTTAATTAGTTTACACAGAAATAATTCTGTTACCACTTTTAAAAAATATGTTTAGATTACAGGAATGCATATCCTGCTGGATCCAAGAGCCTGAGATAAGCGAAGCTGCTCAGTTGAACTTTTCCAGATCCAACCATCAGTGAGGTTGGAGACACGTTCCCAGCAGGCCAATGCACACAGGTATTCTGCTTTTGAGCCCTTTTTTTCCGTATCCCAGAACGACATGTGCTGCTGAACACTTCCACTGAGCACTATAGTTTCTTTGGGACATCTCATGACAAGTGTGGTTTATCACACAGGAAGGTGTAAACTTAATTTATTCTTTCCATTCATTCTTAACTTGCTTGCATACTTGGCATAGGTAAAGCCTGCTTTAGTGCCAAAACTATTGGCTGTGGCAGTCCTGAATTCAAATGTCTGAGTGTTCAAGGTTAAATATAAAACTCCTGTGTCTTCTCTTTTTAAATCATCCCAGTTGCACACACACAGTCATGTGCCTTAACTGTGGGGGGTTTGCTGATATTTAATAGCATTTTATTATAGAATCATAGAATGGTTTCATTTGCTCTTAACTTATCATAGAATCATGGAATTGTTTGGGTTGGAAGCAACCTTAAAGATCATGTGGTTCCAATCCCCCTGCCATGGGCATGGACACCCTCCACTAGACCAGGTTGCTTGAAGCACTTTCAGGGCATAGGACATCCACAACTTCTCTGGGCAACCTGTTCCAGTGCTTCACCACCTTCTGAGTGAAGAATTTCTTCCTGATGTCCAATCTAAATCTATCCTCTTTCATTTTAAACCCATTACCCCTTGTCCTGTCACTACAGACCCTTGTAAAAAGTTCCCCTCCAGCATTCATGTAGGCCCCCTTCTGGAAGGCTGCTATAAGGTCTCCCCAGAGCCTTCTCCAGGCTGAACAAGCCCAATTCTCTCAGCCTTTCTTCATAGGAGAGGTGCTCCAGCCCCCTGATCATTTTCGTGGCCCTCCTCTGGACTCGCTCCAACGGGTCTATATCCCCCTTATGTTGGGAGCCCCAGAGCTGGAAGCAGTACTCCAGATGGGTTCTCAACAAAAGCTGAAGAGGATAAGAATTACCTTCCTTGACCTGCTGCCCACACTTCTCTTGATACACCCCAGGATATGGTTGGCTTTCTGGGTGGCTAGTGCACCCTTTTTGTCTACCAGTACCCCCAAGTCCTTCTCCTCAGGGCTGCTGTGAAGCTATTCTCCTTTGCCCAGCCTGTACTTGTGCTTCCGATTGTCCTGACTCATGTGCAGGACCTTGCACTGGCCTTGTTGAAATTCATGTGGTTGGCACAGGCCCAGCCTGTCAAGGTCCCTCTGCATGGCAGAGACAAAATTGTCATGTGGGACAATGTCAGACCCTTTGCACCAGTCTAGGTAGATGACGTCGGTTGCTCTTCCCTTATCCACCACCACTGTAGCCCCATCATTGAGGGCCAACAAGTTTGTCAAGCACTGTTTGCCCTTGGTGAAGCCATGTTGTTTGTCACCAATGATCTCCTTGTTTTCCATATCCCGTAGCATAGTTTCCAGGAGGATCTGCTCCATGATCTTGCCAGGCACAGAAGTGAGACTGACTGGCCTGTAGTTCCCTGGATCTTCCTTTTTCCCAGTTTAAACATAGCGGTTATGTGTTTTCTTTTCCAACCAGTGGGAATTTCACCAGGCTGCCATGACTTCTTGAATATGATGAATAGAGGTTTATCAATCTCATCTGCCAGTTCCCTCAGGACCTGTGGATGTATTTCATCAGGTCCCATGGACTTGTGCCTCTTCAGCTTCCTGAGATGGTCTTGAAGCTGATCCTCTCTAAGCGTGGGCTGTTCTCCGTTTTCCCAGTCTTTGCCCTTCCAGGGTGGTATGGCTTGTGCCCTTGCCAGTGAAGACCGACGCAAAAAAATAATTTTGCACCTCAGCCTTCTCAATATTCTGGGACACCAGCTCTCCCATTTCCTTCTGCAGAGGGTCCAATTTTTCCCTGATCTTCCTTTTATCCCCTATGTACCCATAGAAGCCCTTCTTGTTGCCCTTGATGTCCCTGGCCAGGTTTAATTCTGTCAAGACTTTAGCTGTCCTGACCTGATCCCTGGTTTCTTATCTCTGTAATCCTCCCAGGCTCCCTGTCCCTGCTTTCACCCACTGTAGGCTTCCTTTTTGTGTCTCGGTTTGTCCAGGATCTGCTTGTTCATCCGCACAGGCCTTCTGGTGTTTTTGCCTGTTCCTCTTCATTGGGATGCATGACTGATGGTCTCATTAACATTGCTTAATTTTCAATTACAGTATCTTCAGGGTGATAACAATGATTTCTTAACAACTTAATGATATGGCTTTTAAAAACCTCAATGTCAGTTATAAACCTTCATGTTTAAATACACACGCATATTCTGTTTTCTGTATCCTGTTAAAGTTCTCAACATCTTTGTTCTGTTCTAACATGGAATTACACTATGTGTGTCACTATGACAGCAGACAGATTGGGGACAATTTACAACTCAGTGCTTCACAGTGGTTCACCCATTGTGTACACATGTAGCCTGCAGCCTCAAAGCTAACACGTTTTTTGTGGTCTTGCAGAGGATGACAGGATTTTCCACTGACTTTACAAAAGCACAGCTTATTGGAAAATGTGAACAGCAAGGAAAATGTGAGTCCATGTAGTCTGATTTTAATAGCTCATTCTGAATCTATTCACTAGGGAGCAACACAGGGGAGATAACTGTGAGTCAGATGTGTAGCAGCTGGAGGACGTAGATGTGCACCAAGCTGCATGAGATTTGCTTTGGGGTAGATCCTGAAGAATATATGATCTTTTAAGGGTGTTGGATTGCAGAAGCAAACCAAGGAATTCACAGTTGCCCCTGTAGCCAGCTTCCACAGCACAGTTCTTGGAAACTCAGCAGCTAGCCAGAGGGACTGTCTGAGGGGTTAATACGGGAGAGATGGTGATTGTGTTTATGTTGCAGTTTAACAGGCCAGTTATCATGGGGTTACCACCGGACAAAATATGGATAAATATGGTAATGGAGAGGGGTCTAATCACAGTTTTGTTATTATGCTCATTGCTTTGTAAACAGTCGCTTTAACTCACTACAAAACAACTGTGTTAATTCTCCAGTTAGTCACTGCAACTTCCTGAGTTGACTGTACCCTCAGGGATTTCAAACCCACTGATTAATAGGCATTCAACAAGTTGTCAAGTAATGTTGTATCTCCAAATTCAGATGGAGTAGTCATAAACAACAGTTTAAGGAACACTCTTTAATTGTAAGGATTGTACATGCTGCATCTGTAGAGCACAGGGTTTGATGTTAAGATTTAATGAGCACTTGATGTTCCCTTCATCAAGAAAATCTAGGCTGTCCACACATCTAAAAAGTGGGTGTTTATGTGCTTAAAAATAAGGTAACAGAAGTTACTAAACAAATAGTTTAAGTATATATATTTATATATATACTGAACAATTAGAACGCTATTCCCACACACTTACTACAGTAAAAAAACCATACTTGGAGCTGCATAATTAACTACACTTGGGTTGTAAGACTCAAAGGAAGACTACAGTCTGTGGCTAATAAAACTACAAGGGCCTTGAAAGTTCTTCTCTCAGGATAATCCTTTAACTCCACTCACAGGTTAATCAGTAACCATGTGAATGGTAGAGCAATCGCTGTGGAAACAGCAGTCCTCTGAAAAACATTAAACGCTGAAAAAGGAAGGAGGTAGAGCAAAGTACAAGACAGTTAAACACAGCAATGCTTTAGAATTAAATTTGGATTCACAGGACAATGCTTTTACAGGATACATTTAACCCTCAGAGGTAAACCAGCCCAGGCTTACAAAGTACTTGTGTTTACATATGAACCAGTGTTATTTCTGGATGTTGTCATTAAGAGCTCAATTTGGGTATCTTTATAGCTGATCCTGTGAAAAATGCCTGGTTTAGAGGTCTGATGTAAGGTACAGTAACCTAAGAGACAAGTGTGTTTGATGTAATAGTATGATTTCTGATATTCTGTGGTTAAGGACTAGTAGATCCACAATCAAACTGGCTGCATGTAGAGAAGAACAGTCATTAAATACTGCTCTGTAATGTTAGAATTAAAAAAAAAAATTCCCCTGAGGAAAGGTGGAGGATTTGGTAGCACGTCTTAACTTGAAGAAATTGGATTTGATTAATATTTGGAGAAAATATTACTTTGAGTTCTATCTATAATCTTGTGTTGATTTGGTTTTCTTCAACTTCTTTGAAAACCCATACTGTTCTTACAAAAAACCCCGTAACTATTGTATGTTGGACATAAAAAAAATACTTTTTGTTACCACTACTAGTTTCTTCACTAGAAAATTGCTGAGGTTCTCTCTGGGAGATTTGTTACAAGGAAATACAGCTAAGAAGCATTTAACTTTTAACCTAGCAAGGAAATAGTGGTAGAAAACAACACATTCATTGCTAAGATAAAGTCAGTCTACAGTGTGTTGGTAAACACAGGCTGGAGAAATGTGAAGCACATTGATTTCTCTGTATAGTTCAGAGACCATAAAACCTTGATAACAATTTAAAATAAGCATTCTACTTGTGTACCATGGCTTACTGACCCTATACAGACACTCCCTAAAGATCAAGCTAGCATATGAAAACAACCTACTCTTCTAAAACTGTCTTGACAATTACTTCCTCTGTGTTTTCAGACCAATTATCCAAGGTCTCTAAAATAAAGTTTTTCCATTTGAATAGTGCCCTGCATTGATACACTGGTGCCGCTGTGCTTTATTTCTTGTGAGAATAATAAGGGTAAGCAGGAAATAATCAGATACTACAAATCCTTAAAGGCATGAAATTTTTAATGTGTGGTTGTGTGATGTGTATCTAGGTATCTGGTCTCTGTTGAATGAGAGACCTGACTTGCAATGTACCTTGTACTGCCAGCTGCCTGTTTGCCCCAGCTTTGACTTTTGGGCATTAGGTCCCAGAGTACCTATTTCTTTTGCAATGACTGGCAAGGGTCAGGCCATTCACACTGCAATAGTAGTCCCTCTTTGAATGCTGTCTAGAACAAAAGAAATAAAAGCCTTATCCACACTTTCTTGATGACACAGATGAGCCAGACAGAAGCCCAAGAACGATTTTCTAGCAGAGAAAGATGGAAATGGTGCAAGAAGGAGCCTGGAGATGTTTTCTCTGAGGGTTGCTGAAAGGGGAGTGTTCTAACCCTTCCTCTGCCAGTTTTGGTAAAAAAAGTGATTGAAGGTAAGATTTTCTATGAAAATTATGCTGCTTTTTAAATTTTTACATCTAAAGAGGTTTAAATTATCCCCCAAACTTAGAGATACTGAATACACTTTAATTTTGCATTTGCAGAGCCTCAGGGTGAGAAAATACTTCACTCAGATATAACTCACTGCATTGAATAAGAGCTTTTTCTTTACCCTTCTCTGGTATGATTTCTTGACATAGATTAAGTCAAATACCTGAATATTTTCAGAAAGAGAAATCTGGCAATCTGTTTAAACTCAAAGCAGAGAGGCAATGTTATAAGATCTGATGCAAATCACATGGTCTCTGGTGGCTAATGAATGGAATCTGTAAATTAGAAGTATAATTTTGCTAATATGAGATAACAGAGCACAGACATGTTGGAGCATCAATTCTTGCTGCTTTTTATTAGTAGTAGTTTTCTAATGGTAACTGCCAATAGCTAATTGGCACAAAGTTAACCAGTGTTCCCATGGCTTTGTGTTTTGAATAATTTCTAATAAACTTGATATATACTACATCAGTAATATTCTGACACTTCTAGGGTTTTTTCAGAAGAAATGTATCCAGAAGGTGTTTTTTCTTAGCATTCCGTAACTGGCTATTTGTCAGACTGAAATAAGAACTGCACTTTCTCAGCTGTGTTTCAAGGATGCGCTAAGGAATGCACTTAAAAGAGTGGGAGGACTTAGGGGTATTTTAGAAGTTTATCTTTAGTTCTGCTACTTTGCAGGTTCTTTCTGTCTCCTTTAGAGAGCTATTTGTTCTTCATTTGTAAGTCAAGATCCAATTTAATACTTGCATAATTATTGTAACCTGTTAGAAAAAGAGGTGCTCTAGTAAATTTAAATTTTTCATAAATTTAAATTGGGAAGTGGAAGATGGATGCTACTTTTCTGAAGAGTAGGTCACCTGCCAGTGAGGGCTTCTGGAAAGAGAGTGTGCTGATGCTTGCAAGGACATAAGAATAAATCCATTTCATGTTGGACAAAGAGCAAAACTAGTTTGAGTAATATTTACCTAGTTTCTAGAGAAGGTTTGATATTAAGCTACATATTACCATATGCTGAATGATATGTCTTAAAAGTATAACCTCTACCAAAGTGCTGAGAGGAAGAAACCCCGACCAGACTCTTCTAGTGGGATACTAGAAAACAAACAGAAAGCCTAAAAATGCCTGATTTCATTATTCTGTTGGGCTGCATATGAGCAGTATAAAGATTTACATCCACAGTCTTTACTAATATCTTTTACTTTTGCTGATTTATCAGGAAGAGTCAATCACCAGAAAAGACTAGAACAGCTGCTTAATCCATACACAGCATCAAAGGCTTGGGGATTTAGTACCCTGAGAATGGTATCTATCTCTCTTTCCCTCATGAGAAAACGCTATCTACATCATTCAATTATATTAGATATTAAAAACTGCAAAAAATGTAAGCAAACCCATCTGCTTGATGGGAGTATAAAATAAGCTGCTTTTCCATCTTAATACATGCCTCAATATGATCTACTTCTCTTAAGTTTAAGGAAGGTTATTTCTACACATCCCAACTCCCTAGAATGGGGTGATAAAGCTCATATTCCAACTTCTAAAACTCTTTTAATCTTAAATTCAAATCCTCTCCAGGTCCTTTCTTTCAGTTTTAGAAACCTGTAGTTTTTCAATTTTTCACTTTACATCTCAGAAAAGCTTACCAACTTCTCATTTGTAGTCAAAATGTAATGTACCAGCTGTAATATGTAGGACAGGAGCACTTTTGTCAATGGACTAGGTAATACCCTTGCTTGAAAGTGAAAAGAGGAACATGTCTTCATTTCTTGACAAAATACCCCACATCAGTTGCTCTTGTGTGCAGTTCAGTGGGTGAGAAAGTGTTCAGACAGGAAAGTATGTCCTGGTGTAAGCGAGAGGGAAACCTTCAGTTTGAACTTTCTCTTCTGTGTGTATATTGTAAAGACATGGAGGAGCAGCAGGACTTTGTGTGTAGCATCTATTGCCCCATAGACAGAATATGTTCTGTACAAAGCCAGACTACAGGCCTATCTAGGCAGGCAGCTAGTCTCCAACAGTGGTCATACACAGATGCTTAGGAAGGCAAGAGAAGAATAAGAACAAAGCATGTATTTGTCATACTTTCTCAATCTGTAATTTTCCTCAGCTTAATGGTTTTCCTGAGGTGGACGTGATTATTGAATTTTCAGCAGATTTTCCTCCAAGTACTTGTGCAGATTTCATTTTGCCCTGTATAAATTTCTAATAGCCAAAAAATCCTTTTCTTGTATCTTTCTCTACCAAGGAAGAACCACCCTCTTGAGTGGTTTTGAACTTTCCACTTACAGTTTTATTTGCTGCCAGCCACTTCTTGAAACCCAATCTTGTCAGAAAGTGCGTGGAATATCGAGCATCTTCTCTGGAATAAGACGAAGGTCAAGAACAGGCATCCGTGTTGCCTTCTCTTCTCCTCACTGTGTGTCACTGTCTCCTCAGAGGTCTATAACTGGCAAGATTCCTTTTCTGGAGGAAAAGCAGGACTATCTTGACAGATGTGTGCTTCTGTTCATAACATTTTCCAAGAGAAATAGAATTTTAGTCAACCAAAAACAGCTCCCCACCTCATCTCTTTTTTTTTTTGGCTTTTTTTTTTTTTAATTAGTTCCATGAAGTCGAGGAGGTGGCAGAGCCTTGAGTCCCACTGCTTGGACACGATTCCCTCTGTTGGGACTTGAATCTGTATTTCCAAAGGTTCAAGAGAGGCACTGATCGATAATTCTACATGGCTTAGATTGGTCTCTCCACTGAAGTACTAGTAGAGAATACTAGTAGAGAGTATATGATGTAGAAAATACATATGTTTTCATGTAATCTGAAACAACTTTTCGTTCTCTCTTCTTGTTTTTAAGTACAAATTTAACCATACAAAATACAAAGACTTCATTCAGCTTTTGCTGGTGAATGCTACACTTTGACTCACCCAATTGTTCTTCAGAGGAATTCTTGTCTTTTAAGGATACATAATATTTACCCCCAAATGCAACTGGAAATGTCACACTATTGAAATCAAGTCACTTACCATAGCATTTGAGAGAAATGTTCAGGTCTTCAGCGACACAGCTGTCCTGGGACAGGATTTGCATAAGCAGTGCCCAGGGGGCCACCCCTCCCTTATTCTACCTCCTTGGCAGCCTCCAGAGCCTCCGCTGAACTACTAATGGAAGGGGTTTTTTTCCTTGTCATTTGCCTTCCCTTTTCAAAATCCTCTCTCTTCTAAAAGGTCTTAAAACTCCATCCACTGGCTGCAGTATCAAAATGAAGATTCAGGAGTTACGTTAAATGGTACAATAAACAAATTACAGTGTACCTATGAGTTTATTTCCCACTATTTTGAATGTTACAGAATGTTTTAATAAATATCAACAAACTAATATAAAATGAAGTAATATTAAATAACACCTGGAATATTATCTGTCCTTTTTTGTCTCTGATTATTGTGAAACAGTTGAGCAACATTTTATGGAGAACCAAACTACAGTATACTCAGTATGCTGTTTAGTGTGCAATTTAGAGAATGAAACCATTGCAGTTGCAGTGCTACTTGTTGTATGAGTCAAAGCAGCCATGCAGTGATGACTGGTGGTGCTGCAAGACTGATGGTGGAATTCTTAACACTTTTACCTTCTTTCTTTTTTGTGCTTTCCTCAGGGATAAGCAAGATGGGGCCAACCGACTGGATCACCGTGATAGTGTTTTCTCAAATTGAAAAATGAATTACACAACAGAACTTGTAGTCCTTTACAGAACTTAAATGGTTGTGTTTGGATTTTTTTCTTTTTCTTTTTTTTAACCATTTCATTCCAAGGTAATAAAAATATACAAGAGATTTTTTTTCCCCAGTAGAAATAGCATGTTTTATACCTCCAAACTTTTGCTGGACGTGACTTCAGGAATGACTATGAGGTAGGACTTCATTCACATAGGCTGTGATGAATGTCAAACAAAAGTGTCATATGCCTGATTCTCCTACCTGCTAGTATTTACTACTCGGAAATAAAAATACCTTTACAGTTCTATATTTGGGAATTTACATTACAAATATGTCTTCTAAGAAATGGAAAATTCTAATTCTTTGTGAGCTTGAGG
Source organism: Rhynochetos jubatus (assembly GCA_027574665.1). Lineage (NCBI taxonomy): Eukaryota > Metazoa > Chordata > Aves > Eurypygiformes > Rhynochetidae > Rhynochetos > Rhynochetos jubatus. The sequence goes on along the minus strand of CM050690.1, from coordinate 47,020,759 downwards.
TAGGGAGGGGCAAAAGGCCTCTGAGTGGAGGCTTAGGTACACACACATGTATTGTTTCTGCATGACTTCAGTGCTCCTGAAAGTGAGAAAGTAATAGCAATGTCTTGGATCAGACATGGCACAGGCAACCACTGTGAAATCCTCCCCATGTAACTCTTTTAACACACCTCAGCACTGGCTTGTGGTATCCCTTTTGGTTCCAGCCCTGGACCTCTATTGAGTGGAGGCTGCCAACTGTATTGCATTGTGCCAAATTACATGGTGGTTTTCACATATGTGCAAATTGTGCCAAAGAGATTTATTTTTAAAAAAGAATCAGGTGTTGAGATGTTGTTATAAATAAAATAGCACCATTTATATGCTGAGATGGTTTCTAAAGTCTCTTTTTATATGCATATCTAAACAATCCAACTCTTGTTGATGTGTTGGGTTTGTTTGTTTCCATTTATAAAATAAGAAAGCTACCCTGGCCCACCTCAGCTGAGAAAGGATTGTTTAATTAGTATGCATAGTAGCAACCCCAGGAATTAATATGAGAAGAGCCAAATGCAGAACACCACATTCAGTGAAACAACCTCTTCCAAAGTTTTAAGGGTTCCCTTCTCAGACCTTCTCTGTTCGGCACACGAAGTGGCAGAGTGACTTATGTTCCCAAGTAGCCCACATGTTGCCGGATCCCTCAGTAGTACAGATGTGTGGATGTAAGGTAGGAAACTTCCAGTTTTCATTTCAGCCACTGCCAAATCAAAAAAAAAAAAAAAAGCCAGAGAGCATAAAATCATAACAAAAATATTTTAAACATGGTAACATATACCCCAACTTGATTCTTAGTTACATTATTTTGAAACTAGCGTTGATGAAAGAGAAACCAAAAGGCCTGATTACTACGTTAAAGGTGCATTTGAACCCTTAGGGTAGGATTTGCAAAAGTGCTGAGTGCTGGCCTTTCTTTACCACCTTTGACATCAAGAGGAACAGAAATAAGTCAGTGCTGACAATGGATGATTGGCCAAAGGTCTCTAGTCTACAAAATGTACTAGAAATCTTGCAAATGCAATGAAGCATTTCTATGGAGTTGCTACCGTATCTTGGTTTTAGCCCAACTGGAAGAATCACAGCAACAAGGAGGGGTTTTGTGTGCGTGTATTGTTTCTTTATCTTGGCTGATAGTTTCTCTTCTCACCAAAACTAAAAGGTAAAGTGGTAAAATAAAACGTGCTTAAATGGTTTGAACATGTAAAGTTTAAATGCACCTTTGTCTCTATGCTCAGGTCTGGGCTTTTTTAATAGGATCATAAATTTAGAAAGAATGTAATGGCACAATTTTCCCCTTGAAATGTGATATAAAATTGAAGGCATAAATTATGTTCCTGGTTGCACCACAGCAAGACTGGGCTAGTACTAATGAGTGAATTTTCACTGCTATCTTACATAAACACTAAACAAATTGGAAATTAGCACACACTTTTTTCCTTTTTTTTTTTTTTTTCTCAAGCACTAGCATTACAATACATAAAGAATAAAACCTCAAAACCTGTTTTTTTTCTAATAACTGTATTTGAGAACTGGCCTAATGTCTCTGTAAGCCTCTGGTTTCTATGTGATGAAAATTCCAAAATCAAGTAGTTTTTACAGAATTCTGAAAAATGTTACATAAGAATTAATGTTACCAATATATATGCAGTGATCTAGTTCTTCAGTGATGAACAAGACAAAGATGCACCACCATCCTTGGTCATTATTTTCCTAGTTTTTGACCAACTAACCCATTTAGAGATGGTTAGAATCAGCAAAGAGCACCTGAACTTTAGAGACATCCCAATCTGTACCTGAAATCTGTGTTGGATCAAAATCCTAGATTTGAAAATGAAGCAAATGTGAACGAGTGTGAATCTTCAGCCAAACAGCCTGGGTCATCATTGTACTTTCGCCCATAGATTTCACTGCCAGACACTACAGGCTGCATTTTATCCAAACATGTAGTTTAACAGGAACTTCTGTTGCTTTTGTGTGGTTATTTGATGGAAATGATCAATACCACAACTTTGTTAGAAGTCTTTTTAGAATTAGGATTCCTCAGTTTTCTAGACAGTGCACTCTTCAGCATTGGTAGTATTTTCCTTTATGTATGAAATGTTAATTGTTAAGGTAGCTGCAATCAGTTTTTAAACATGGAATTAAATTATTGGCATTAGTTTTAGTTAACTTTAAGGGGTAGGAACTTTCCCTGCCATAATGCTGCAAGCTTTAGTTTTCATGACCACTACTGTATGTGTAACTTTTTAATATGGAGAAATTATTGCTGCTGTTTAATACAGATTTCTAAGACTTTTTTTTTTATTATTTCATTTTCTGAACCGCTGACATCATAAAAGTGAATTCAACGTGAACTCAGCTGCTAAAACAGTAATATGTAGCACTGGCATATTTTCCTCTTTCAATGTGGAAGATTGTATGTCTGAATAGACAACAGTGACCTAGCTACTAGAGGTACATTAGGAAATAAAAAATTAAACAAAGTGGTATCACAGACAACTCTTTCTTACTAGCAGTGGCTCTTCCTGTCAGCAATTCAGATATAAAAGGTTTCTTGATCTTGTGACACTAAGATTGTTCATCTAAGCCAACAGAAAGAGCTGAATTAGAATATATTGAAGGAATACCAAACCTAAATTATTCTTGAAAAGCATTTCAGGGTATGCTTTTTCTCCTTTTTCCCTTTATTACTTTGATGATTAGCTAGTAGACTCAAGTGTAAATTAACCAGCAGGTGGTAGCAGTGTTTAAGATTTCTAGAACTGGTATATAAATCATGCAAGTTACTAATACATAGACAAAGAAAACATTTCAGAGAGTACAGACCACACAGTCAATGCCTCTGCAAGTTTACCTTCATGGCCAGGTTCTTCCATCTTTATTAATGATGAATGGATGTTTACTCAACACCTTTAAGATATTTCAAAGATCATTTTATGTGCAGGGTAATAATAAAATGACACTAAATAGAGGGGTTTGGTTCATCTTCACTGTAGTCCTCATTTCACAAGTGTTTTCTCTGCATCTGCAAAACATAGAAACTGTTTGAAAGAGTCCACATCAGAGGTAGTGGGTTTTTTTCATACTTATTTCAATTCCAGCACATTTCAGCTCCATCCTTTTAATTATCTTCCTTTATTGTAGTCATTAAAGTGAATGAAAAAAATGCATTCCATGCAATTACCTCTTTGTAATTATTTTTGTTACCTTGGACAAATAATAGCAAACAATGTGAAAGCTCTGGATGTTGCAGCACAAATGAAACTTTGTTTTAACAGGATAACATTTATGTTGATAAGAGAGTTCAGGGTGCAGATACATGCAGTCACTGTTAATGGCTAGTTCATTTCTTTAAAATGCATGAGGCAGATGCCTGTTAATGAAAATGTGCAAGTGTGATATCAGCACTGTAGCAAGGTAGCTGTACTTGAATAGGTGACCATATTTGAATAAAAGGTTTTGATCCATACTAGGCAGTCACTAAGAACAGCGTAACTATGTTGAAATTACTGATCCATACAACCATGGAGTTTCCCAGCTGATAATTAGAGGAGAATAAGTAGATCTCCCCAGACCTCAGTTTTAAGAGCTTACGATTAATGCATTTAAATTATATTTAAGATCCTTTCACCTACTGCCCACATTTATGCAAATATTAGGAAGAAGACTCTGCAACAAAATATATGGGGTATTGCACAACATTCAACTTTGTGGTCATATCAGAGCTTGTCTTTTGTATTTAAGGCGTATTCTTTGCTCTTTTCCATCTTGCACAACCCAAAATCTCACAAAATGAGAAGGAAAAGCACAACTGTTAGGATATAATTGATATAAGTAGAAAACATCTTACAATGTACTGCAAAATAGTCCTGGAACATTTTTGTAGTCTGTACCCTCTCTAATTTTAGAGGGGAGAGAAAACATAAAAAGAGTAGTAAGCAGTGAGATGCAAGAAGAAAACAGTAGATCTGAGTGACAAGTTAGAAACAGAGAATGATTTAGTCATAACATAATACCATGTAAATACAGCCATAGTAAACTGTTAATGCAAATGAGCAGCAGACAAATAAAACAGTCTAGAACCAATTCATTTTGCTGAGGTAATTTTGTCTGCTGTGATGTTCGTAGTGATTTCATTTGTCAGTTAGTCTGTATGGCAAGATGTATTCTCTTATTTATATACAAACAGGTTCTGCTTCAGCTAAATTGATACAGGTGCCCTGCACAGACAATGCACCCTGAATACTTCATTATAAACTATCTGCTGTTATTCTGGCGTTAAAATGAATTCATCATATGATGAATATTACAGAACAGAATGCACATATAATATGCATCATAACTATCAGAAATCTTCACCGGTATAGCAGCATACTGCAGTTGTTAGTCAGGGATGTATAGTTTCTCTCAGTGCCTTAACATGCTACCTCTTTTAAGAAAAAGAGATCTTGTGTCCTTGATACTTCAGAGTTGGTTTTAAGGTATAAATCTGATAGAGCTTCCAAGAGCTGTTCCTCTTTGCAGGGTCAACCACATTTTTGGGAAGCTAGCTTCCTCTATTCTGTTTACTGCTAGCAATTTATGGAATCTATTCTATTTCTTCAGGTTGTTTTCGTACATATTTCTCTTTCATGAATGTTTTGTAATCAAATGATCTTTGATTCAAGGAACTCCCTAGATGCTGTCAGTGGCATTTTCTCTTTCTTGCATGAATTTGATTGTGAATAATGCTGTCTTCATTCTTACTGTCTTGCATCTGTTAACAGTATGAAAAATAGATAACTGCAGACTGTTTTTGTTTGAAAACAGAATAAAATAATCTATTAATTAGTGTAGAATTTAGTTAAATATTTGGATGTAAATATATGCGGTTGCTGAACTAAGTCGTTCATGAATTACCACATGCTACTCTTGCCAACTTGTTAAGAATTCAATGGCAAGTAGACTAAAAAGCTTTGCTGATTCTCCTCAGAAACTGGGTGGAATTAAGCAGTAGCCTAGGAGTTACAGACACCTGTCAGCACATCATGTGTCACGTTAAACGGGTCAAACACCACAGTTGTACAGCTTCCGGACCAGATTTGAGCCAGCTTGTGCTACAGGAACTGAGCTGACATCACCCTGCAGCTGCCTGTATAATTTTGCCTCCAGAACTGGGGTGTCTTGTTACAGTCTGCTGTTCACTTTCTTTCCCCTGTGTTTACTAGAAATTTTCTCACTGATATTCTCTATAGCAAATGTTGCCAAGCTAGTGTGACTAGGTTACCTCAGGTTGTGACCCCATTGTTTTAGACCTTCTGGTACTTGTTCATAATTTCTGAACTCATACTACATGTCAGCTTTAGAAAATAAATAATTTTCATGGTAACACATATAAACTCCATCCATGGTCCTGGTGGAGGGTTAGGGTTAGGCTTGGGAGAGAGACAAATCCTAGAGATCCCATTGGTGTGGGGCTGCAAAGAGGCTTCTAAAGGAAGGGATGGGCTGCAAAAGCTTTTCTGCCCTAGACTGTGGGGTTGTGTTTAAACGGACCTTGTCTTACCCATTATGGGGATGTATCTGAGTCCTGTCTGTAATTTATAAACGCATTATATGACTCTAAGTCACATGAGCAAATCTATGGCTCGCAGCATGAAGAAGGTTGGACATGCCTATAATTGATACAGAAGTGACTTTGAAAGTATAGGTTGATCACAAACTGCCAATATTAATTACTGTAAAATTAACCACAATTTATGATTTTTCCACTTCTCAACATCTCTGCTCATTTGTTTATTTTGTCCACTGAAGGTCTAATCTGAATCCCACTCAATAGGTGGAAAGACTCATTTTGTCTTTAATTAGAATTGAATGTGTACCTGAAATATTGCATTGGTACACTGGCTTCATGGGTATCAAAAGTTTGCTCTTTTTTGTGGAAATCAACTTCATTTCTTCATAAGGAGGGCATAGCCTCATTCTCTGAACTGCTGGTGAAAAACAGTAACAGTGATTTTATCACACTGTGTGATGAATCACACTTGTTTCCTGTTAATTTCTGAATTTATTCATTCAGCTTTCCATACCAATACACAAAGAAACATGGCTTACATTTGTTTATGGACTGTATTCTTAAGAGTGTCTTAATCCAGTCTTTGGTTGGGTTTTTTCTTGTTTATTACTTGAAAGGTTTATTCATTTGGTGTTTGTTTTTCAGGTTGTAAATTTCTGGAATGACAAGTAGACTGACAATTAGGTCTTTGATTTACTTTTATTTCAACTGTCCTTCTTTCATAATTTATAGATACCTTTCATATCAATACTTGATTTATTAAACACTTTACCTTGCCTATATTACACATTTAATGAGTAATGTATTACACATTTAATAAGCCATTTACATATTAACTTTGCAAAAAGTGTCATAATAAAGATTAGAAGTCTGCAGTATTTCAATATGATGGTTTATTATCTATTTTGGTTGTGCCTCATACATACTCACAAATATGTTACACTGCCAGCCAGCAAGCAAATCCAAGCACTCTTTCTTCAGTCAAGCAGAATACTCTTGTACATAAGGTAATGTTGAGAAAACATTTTCCAGAAGGACATATATCTGCAACAGCTGAACTCTGGCAAATTCACAGTATTTGTATACTTCTGTGAAAATACTTAATCCCTCCCTACACTTTTTACCTATCAGTTGTCCCCACTGTAAGCATTTCTCTCAGTAGCTTGTTGTGCTGGGCCTAAATAAAATTTAGTAATGCTATATTAACATTCCCTATTGAGTATAATAAGTCCATCTTGTTTGAGGTTTTCTTCTAATTTTCTGCCATAGCTTCTTCCTCTTGAGAGTGAGTGAACTTTTATACAGTAATCATGCCAGGTATTGCAAAGTCTTTTAGTCCATATGATAACTGTCTTAGGTAAAAGTTAGGAATCGCTTGGTTATTTGAATGTTGGAAAAATCCCTTCTATTTTTTTTTTAAATAATTTTCATCTGTGTGAGAGATTATTACCCTCCCAGGTGAAATGGATATGGAGACGCTAAGAAGCAAGGAAGATAAAATGACCTGCTTATTTTACCGATTCATGGGAAAGGAGTCTAAGGACATACAGTAATACGAAGAAAACACAACATACACAGAAAACTGACCTGCCTTCTCACCAGGCACTGATTATTAGCATAGTCCTGAAAAATATGCTGTGAATACTGAAGTGCCTAATTTCTGTGATGTAGCACCTGGATTTGTCTAAGGAAGGGCTGTCATGTTCACAGACAGCCTAAGGAAGCTTCTCAGATGCTGCAGGTGGTGCAGTCAATCTATGCGTGTCATTTTGCTTTTATAGGATTGACTCATGGATGAATCAGCCATGAAAAATTATTTCATATATTTCAAAATTTAGGGCACTAGAAATTACTGAGGAAAACTGTTGAAACACATTTAAAATTAATCTCACACATTGTTTATTTATTTTTCAGAGTATAAACTGAGAACTCTGGAAGAGGATCAATCTGCAGTAACTTGCAGTAACCTGCAGTAATCTGCAGATCAAGTTCTGTGCTATCATGACATGTTACATCACTTCCCTTCGCTAGTATCATTTAAATGTGTAAGTTGGCAAAAATTTATTCAATAATTTAACTCTGCCATTCTGAATAACCTCTACAGTTTCATGGTCAGATTACTTACTAATCTGTGACTGTAAAATGAAGAGCTAATCAGCTGTAATCAGCTAGCAAGCTTGACCTGTGGCTGCACGACTGCTGTTTATTGTTATCCTTCGAAAATGCGCATGCTCTCTTCTCTAATGAAGAATTAAATGATAATTGCAAAGCAGTGGATACAGGTGTTGAGCAAAGTTCTGCAAACTAGAAACAAGAACTGAGGAACACATACTATATTTTGGTTTAATCCCAGGTTTTCATTTTGGTGGTGTTTTTGATCTTGTTTTGTTTTGTTTTCTAACAGAGCTTAATTCTAGGGAATGGCTATGCACTTTGTTACAAGAGGATGGGCTGGGAGGATAACTGGGCTGGGATTTGTTTTTAGAATGAAAATTAGGAAAAACTATTTGGAAATATCAATTCTCAAGACATGTAGTGGGTAAAGTATTTAAATACGTTGTTTCATAAATGCTTTTGTACTCAGCTAGTTTATGGCTAGGAAAATGATGCACACATGTTCATAAGCGCTTCCTTCTATTCTTTTCTTTTGGTGAGGGGCAGGAGGAAGTCAAGTTTGTTCTACATTACTGTTTCTAGTGTATTTTTGTTTCCCACAGTGAATAAATCCCTGCTGTAAATTATCTTGGACACTTTCCCCAGCATGCTTAACTTCAAGTCAGACTAGAACAGGAAACCACTCTTAAACTTACTTGGTAGTAATGATCTGTTCAGCAGAAATGTCAACTTCCTACTAGATCTATCTTAACCTTTCTCCCTTCAGTGAGACATTGCTAATAGCTCAGTTAGGGAACCTTGCAGAGTTGACCAAAACTTCCTAAAATGTTGCTTCAACTCCTGTTTAGAAGGTCACATCACACTGAATAATTGCTATTCCTCTGTGGGGGACCTTGTCCATCACATCTCTGTTTTCAAATCAATCACCTGTCTCAGCTGATATATAAGTATACATACACAGATAGACACACATATATGCATATATATATTTACACACATACATATATGCATATGTACACATACAGGCATCTGTTTGTATGTATATATACACACAAATACATACAAATAAGTATAAATATATCTGTATCTGAACACATATGAAACTGCTCTAGCTATAAGAAATTATGAGTTACAAGGGTGATAGACTCATATAATCATCTAGGAACTTTCAAACCATGACACTAAATTTCTGAATTTCTTACTGTCCTCTGCTATGCTTACTGTTTCTTCCATTTTGGTGTAAATCTAATAAACATTATTCAGCCATTATTCAGATTATGAGGGCAAAAAATGGGAAAAAAACCCCAAACCCAAAGGAAAACCATATATGAAATGGTGCTCAAGACAGCTGTATTGGTAGTGTGCTAATTATGACTTTGGCATTACCCTGTACTGCTTTCCTCTGGTTCATGCTTCTGTTGTTGCATATAATCTCATGTGCACCGTTGTCAAAAGCTTTTCTAGGCAAACCCAAGACATATGATGAGTGTTTTCCTTTGATCAGGAAGCTATAGGAAGCTGTTATAGGAAGAAGACTGTTGTTTTGACATGATTTGTTTTTTGATGGTAAAATCAAATTTTGATGGTTTGCAATTTGGCTTGTTCTCATTTTGTTTTATTCAATTAACTGGCATTCATTTGTTTACGTACTCTTTCCCCGTGGCCCCATGGACATAAATTCGGGGATGTGTACGTACCTCACAGAATCACAGAGTGGTTGATGTTGGAAGGCACCTGTGGTGGACATCTGTTCCAACCGCCCTGCTCCAGCAAGGACCCTACAGCCAGTTGCTGAGGACTATGTTCAGACAGTTTTTAAATATCATTAAGGTGGGAGACTCCATAACCTCTCTAGGCAACCTATTCCAGTGCTCAGCCAACCTATTCCAGTAGTCTTTCCCCTATTGCTGTTCTTTTACAGATGATCATCAGTCACTTTCTTCCAGGTCTTATCTGTTATTGCTACTGAACAGGTGAATGTTCCTGATCTTTTCACTTTGAAATCAGAGGGACTAAAGTTGATTTACCTTGAAAGTGACTGCAGACTGGCCTAGTTGTACAGAAATGGATTAACAGTGCTCTATAGTGGCTGTTACTGTAGCTTAAGGTAGTAACAAATTACTGTGAGGAAGGCAATACAATTTCTTCTTATCCCGGAAGGATCATATGTCTATGCTCTGTTGTATTTATCTACTTCAGATGAAGCAGAATTAAATTCAGTACATAATTCTAGCTGGAAGAAAACACATTGGTACTGGATCTAGAATCCCCACATCAGTGCTACTGCTGTTGCCAACATCCCCACCATTTTATCTGATGGCTGACTGCGTGAATGGAGAACAACATTCATATCTTTCCCTCTTCTTTAGGTAGAAAATAAGCCGTATCATATGTCCTCAGAAAAAGAGTCCTGATCAACAGGCCATAGGGTGTTTTGAAATAGATTGTTTTCTGTCTAATTCAATATTCACTAGATCAAATTTAGATATCCTATCATGAGTGAATGTCCTGAACAACCTCCACTGTAAACTCTTTGCTCAGCTATTTACATTAAACATCGGAAAGAATATTCAAATTCTGATGATATTCAATTATCATCAAAATAACTGAAAGAGTGTCATAATATCCTTCATCACGAGTGAAGTTCTCTGGGGGAAAAGGCATCCCAAGATACTCTTGGTCTCTGGGAGAGCAGAAATTTCTGGTCAGGGCTCCCTGACCCTGGTGAAGATCCTCACCTGAAGATGTGGTGCTTTGTGTCCTTGTGAGAAAGAAGTACTGGACTTAGTAGAGGTTACAAGATACTAGTATAAAATAAAAATAACTTATCCTCTGAAGTTTTGTGGTGTGGCTTTTAAGGTGTACTCCTTTAAGCATAACATTATAAAAAGTAATTATAGATCCAACAGGATGTTATGAAAAGAGATTTCTTTGAAAAAAAGGTATGAATTGTCCTAGCATTTTTGCTCACTGAATTCTACTTAGGCAGTCTAAGTGTATGAAATACGCAACATACATAATAGCAGTGCATAATTTAGGACTCTGTCTATAAATGTCTAGACCAGACATTCTGTGTATAACTGTCTAGACCAGGTATCCAATTCAGCAGTAGGCCAGCTGTTAACAGTTTACCAACTACTGTATAAAAGCTAGGAGCTTGGGTAGATTTCAAAAATGCTAATGCCATTTGCTTTTCCAGTCTGGAAAATGACCCATTAGCTCTTCACTTACTGTATGCAAACTACAAACTAAACTAATTTCAGCCATAAACTTGAAGGTGTTTCGTTATTTTTGTAAAATTATTTATTTCCATATAAAAGCATAACTATTGGGCTTATTTTAATAGTAAGGGACTTTTATTTCATTAGAAAGCAGCATTACCTTGGTAGAGTGCAGGATTAACAATCAGGATTTTTAACTTCTATCCCTGGTTCTTACAATTGTTTGTTGTATTATTCCATGTAAATTGCTTTCTCATCTTTCCAAATGCATTCCACAACTTTAACTATTTTTCAGTTTATAATACTAATACTCATATTACCACTTGATTTTCTTCAAGTAAGCGATATTGTAAGAAACGAAAGCTCTTTCTAGATACAAGGAAGTCCAGATATAAATCTGACTATAACTCTATTGGATCCACCTGTCCTATATTAACAATATTGTATTATTTTAATTTTTATTTACTTCTGCCACAATAATAAAAAAAAAATCATTAATTACTTTACTTTGAGTAGACAGTCTTGATGACTTCCTCCTTTTGTCTTCAGCTTGTAACTTTTATTAGAGTCAGTTGCAATTCCACATATAGATCCAAGATTAAGGAACAAAAGTTGTCTTTCAAAGTACATTACCTGTCAAAGGTGCATATTATTTATAGTGTTGGGGATCGCTCCCTGCTCATTTCACTGGTTCTGGACTTGCTGATACTTGCCTTCCATTTATAGGAGTTCAAAATCATGCCAACTGTAAAAATTAAGAAACACTTAGCATTTTTTAAGTGTCAGTTATGCCAGGAAGTATCAGGTGAGTGTTGCTCTTGTGCTTATATGCTTTGCAGTATAGGAATATAGCATAATATTTTGCTTTTTCTATGATATTAGGTCTTACATATAGCAGTACAGAAGGTCACATTCGAATCAGCTTGTATTAAAGACAGCATGTGTAAATATTAAGAAAAAAGCATAATAAATAAAATGGAAAGAGTATTGGTAAGTAACTTCATAGTGGATAAGATAGATATAATGTCAATGCCAAATTTTGTTATCTATTTGCAGAAAAATATAGTCCAATTTCCTTGAACTCTGAGAATATTTGTCCCTATAAAGTTCCTGTATGTGCTTGCAGAAATAATAATTTTTTTCAAAGGCAATAAGGTTAACAGCCATTGTCTTTGAATTGCTTCAAAGTGGATTTAGTTCTATCAGTCTTCAAAGTCTTGAGACAAAATTATTTAGTCTTCAATGCAGCCCTGAAAACCACACAACTCTGCACTTCCTGAAGAGATCATTTTCCTGAACTATAGCTGTTAAAATGAGGGAAAGAAATTTGCAACATGATTTTTAAGACTCATCAGAGTGATCACATGCTGAAGTAACAGGCCCATTTGATGACAAGTGTTGCAGAGCTGCAAGACTTAAATGTATGGTCTTCTCAGCTATGAGACTGGGCCAATGTTCTAGATGAAAATGGCATGATTTATACAATCTGTAATGTGGTTTATTTTGCATGACCCAGAGTAGAAATGGGTTCTTCATCTCACTACAGAGGTAGTAAGAGGTAGACTTCTAATCTCAAACGCTCTGTAGAGTCCTAACATCTTTCAGCCTTCTTATCAGATAAGATCAACACACCAAATGTTCCCGTGGCTTGGTGTCTTCTCCTCAGAGGCATGCCAAAACCACAGCTGGGCAAATTTGACATGTTGATGAAAAGCAGAAACTAACATTCTGGATTATTTTCATTTTTGTTTTTCGTCATAAATTGAACTTCTAGCCAGAAAGAAGGGCTTTCAGAGCTGGAAAACAGAAGTATATGATTAATCTGAGTGGTCCCATCAGGAAACTTTGGCAAAACACAATTAGATTACAAGGAATGATCAACTCCTTATGTGACTAATTTTAAAATTTCAAAATTGGCTTATGCAGGAGATGCTATCACAGTTTTTGGAGCTGGTAGGAGCTGAAGTTGTTCATGTAGGGAAACTAAATAAATGTTAGGAAAACTGGAAGAAGTGATCCAAAGAAATAATTTTTAATATTTTCTTTATGAGAGATAGTAAGCATATCACTAAAACTGTCATAAGGAGTTCTATGGCCTACGAAAAGACATGCTGTATATAGCAGAGATTTAGCTTCCAAACTACAGAGCAGGAAACTCTTTCTGCCTTGCCTGCAAATTTTAGCAGAGACTTAAAAGATGGAGCTGTTAGTAACAGAATCATTACCATGTAATTAGCTCAGAACATTGACTGAAATGCAGGAAAAATTAATTTGCTTTGCAGTAGTTATTTACTAGTATTTGAGAGGTGAAAATACTGTAATGTCATTTTTTTGTCTACCAGATTATTTAATTTGTTACTTAAAGGGTAAAAAATATTGGGGTTTTTTTTGCATTAACTGATTATTTCAATATTTTATTTATAAATACAACACCACCATATTTGATTTGTTACTTAATCAGAAATGAATTAATTAGTTTTGCTGTAATTAAATATGGATATGTAAGAACTATTCTGTTCTAATAATGTCATCAAAGCATCATGCTAGCTATAGTGTCTTTTCAGGCTGACCATAATAATGCTTGCTTGTAGTGTCAAAGTAGTTATGCACCTGGGATTAAATTAAATCTCAGTGCAAAAAGCACAAACTTCAGTGATTTCAAGGAAATTATTCCAGTATATCTTGTGTCAGCTTCTGCTACCCTTTACTCATTATGCTTACCTGTTAAATCCCCATCACACCCTCCCTGCTTCCTTTCTTCTTGCTGCTGAAAGCACTTTGGCTTGGTATACTGAGTTCTGTGACTAAAAGTATTTTGGTATTTAAAATGCTTTATTGAATTGGTTAGACAAATGTGAGAGCTCACTTCACAAATTCATTGGATAAACATAATAAATATTATTGCCCTGTATTTTTCATTAGTGTCTAGCCTGTGATGCTCCCACCTCCTACTGGACTATCGGAATACTGTTTACTGAAACTTAGTCTTCCAATGCCTTGTCAGTAGATAGATACCCAGATAACTGCATATTAAGTATAGCTTAATATTTGTTGTTTAACTATAGATATCATAAAATAATTAAGACACAATAAGTTTTCTACGCTTCCAGAGTTAAGGTTCCTCGACTATAAAAATGGGTGGAAACTACCTTCATTGATTGCTTTATGCCATAAAAACATCAAAGAATCTACAATACTACATAAAAGTCTTCATTTGGGGAAATGACCAAAGTATTTTCCAAATATTTGACTCAGCCTAAGGAAGGTAAGGATAAGGCAAATAAAAAGGATTTGGCCCAAGAGTCACACCGCCAGGCAGTTTTCTGACAACATGAGCCACTCATGGTATCACATAAAGACTTATGTCAGAGGGAGGCTCAGTTCTGTACATGCATTTGCTGTGTTGGACCCATGCAGGATCCCACTGATACCATCAGGATTCAGGGAGGCATAAAGCCAGTGAGCACCAGATAGATTTATTTGCAAAGATCAGAGTCTCAAATGGTGAACATGTGAATTTTGTTGAATGGTCCATTGTTTTTTAACAGCTTTAGTTGAAACACCATGAATGACAAAACTATTAGTTTTACAGCTGATAGATTGTAAACTCACCAAGAAGGAGAGAGTGAGCACACTTGGTACTGTATTTCCCCACTAAGGGCTCCCATCACCAGGAGCACAAATTTCCGGTTACATGGCAGGGAGGCATCCAGCTGCATTTGGCAGCAGACATCAATTGTTCAGAACTTTAGTTTTCTGGAGTGCAAGGGTGTAGGTTTTAAAAGAATAGCTCACAGGAATGATAACGGTTTCTTTTTCCCAGTATTTTATCAATGTTGGGATATATTCTTAGAATATCAAAAACATAACCTTTCACAGGGAATGACCTTGAGAGCAGATTATCTTTTTCTCTATGTCATTTTTTAATTGGAAAGTGCAGTGTTGGTCCCTGTACTTTTCAATTATCAGGCTTATTTAAAATGCTTTAAGTTTTCATTATTTCTCCTAACGGTGCAGAATGAAGGCAAGGGTAACTGAGACTATGAATGTTGAATACTCTCCTATGCCCAGAAAAATTGTCATTGCCTAGTGATGGGCTCCCTCAATAGCTGGAGGAAAGAACAGTGAATCCCAGTTTCTGTCTAGGAGAGATTTCCAGCAGTAGCACACCTGGAAAGCTCTGACCTACACTGCTAGGCAGGGCAAGACTTACAGGACTGTGGCAAAGAGGGCAATGGATACAATGGTTGTTCAGAAAAAATATTCAATAAATGAGATTATCTTTAATGGGACCAATCAATAGGGGACCAAACTGTGAATGAATACTCTTATGAGAAAAAAAAAAAATACTCCAAATTAACAACAGATTGATGTGACAAAGCTAAGGGTAGTGGAAATTATGTTCATATTTGGTCTGAGATATTTGCCTTTTTAGAGTTAAAATTTTAATGGAGGCGGTTGAACAAGGTTTGCCTTTAACTCTTTAAATGTTATATGTAATATGAAGAAGTGGATTTTATTACACTTAAAGAATAGTTTTTTTAATAAATATGCTCAACACGCAAGACTTTGTAAAATGTGTATTCCTACTGGCTTGCCCAAACCTAGAACTGGCATAAAATTTAAAATTTTTGTTTCACCTGGAACTTCTGAAGTACCGTGATTTTGTTCTCCTGTTGAGCAAAGTTGAAAAATAGAACTTTTGGAATGCTAATCCCAGAAAAAGTGTCAGAAGCTTTCATTTCCTTAAGGGATTATACATTTCCTGATGGATTTCGTATTTAAATAAAAATGTATAACATCTCCAAATGTTTTTGTTTGGCTTGCTGAACTGCCTTTCCTCCTTCACAGAGAGATAATGGAGAAGCATTTCTTGACTCTACAAGTATGTGGCAGATGCTACCTCCTAGATGAGGCCTATGATAAGGTTTGGTAGGAGGGAGTGATGCACTGCAATTCAGGAGCAGAAATCTTCAATGTATCTGGGCTCAGAAAAAAAGAATGGTACCTTGAATTACATGTCTCATGAGGCAGTGGGCTGCTTAAGAAAATGTTGAACTGATTAAGTTCAAAAACCAAAGAAGTCTGATAGATCAAATATTTTTTATCAGTTCCAGTGATAAAGAAGAATTTTTAAGCCTAAACAATGTATCTTTTCAAAAAAACTTTGATTAGATGGAAAATATTGATCAGTTACATTTTAATGTTCTTAATAAATCTTCACAATAAATTATGTGTTGCTGGATACTGATGTTAAATTTGATGCCATTTCTTTTGACAAGCAGTAGAACCTCCTGAATGTGAACTAGGTTCATTGACAGAGCGTGTTCAGAAACTTCTGTCCCTAAACCGCTAATTTAAACACATCCAACAACTGCATTAGATTAGATTTAATTCATACAGAATAATTCCAGTCATTTACAGTAAGTATGGAAAGGAATTTAAAACATATGTCTCATAAACCATCTCCCATAATCTATGTAGATTCATTGTTACAACACAGATGCCTATGCCCAGGATTCTAAAGAACTGGTTGCCCTTTTTTTTTTTTTGCATTTACTGACATCTTTAAAATTTTCTGTCAGTTCTTGACTTGTGTCATATACTAGTATCAATCAGAGCCTTTCTTTTTAGAGCCACTAAATACCTTTTGTGTGATTCTGAGAGTAGGCATGAACTGATTTGTCTTGGGATAAACTACCACGATGACACGTGGTTGAGCTGGACACATGCACTCAGCTATATTTATGAGAACTGGGAACATTTGTTTATGGGTGAATCCATTCTTTCATGGGTGTCTCATACATTCCAACAGCCATGACAGATGCTTTGTAGTTCTGTATATATATATATGTCTATACCTATGACATTTGTCCATGGTAATTCTTATATATGACATACATAATGTCTTTAATTGCATGTCAGAATATTCACCTTATGTCTGTGTTAGCACATAGGACATGCTATCTGCCTTCACCTGGTATAATTTTGAATCTAATAAAAGTCACTACAAGCTCTGTTTTAATTGTGAGAAATAGGATGTTTCCCATATTTTAGTGAAACCTGCTATTACAAAGTATTCACTGTGTCCATGACTCTGCCTTTTTTTTCCCTCAGAAGAAAGGAAATCTGAGGAAAGACGCTGGATATAAACTAGTTCAAAAAGTAGAAGTAGAAAGATGATGCATGGAATACAATGATCTTTATTCACTTTCTGGGTACTAAGTTATTTAAATCCTCTATTTAAATGGGCATTGGAAAACCTGATCGCACTATTCAAGTCTGTAAAAGAGCACAACACAATTATGTTGCTGAAGACTTTGTCCTGGAAACTCAAGAAAAAGAAACAAAGTGTTAAAAAGACCAATTTCATTTCTTAGGGCTTCAGGGAGCATGCGTGTACATGCACACATAGACACACATATACGTGTGTTTATATATACATACACATATGTTTTTAGACATATATATGAAAGTATAAAGATACCTACAAGACCTGAGCAGTGGGCCAGCTCCCACTGAGGTGTTTTGACTTACAATTGAATCAGAGAGGAATACTTCAACTACATCTCAGTAACAATCATGGGACTTAATTTTATTTCCACAAAGTGATGATAAAGTTCATCTGCAGCAGTTTTAGAGCTATAAGAGAATTTATGGTGTGACAAACCTCACGCTGTTTTAATCAGTAGGTCTTCTTTTCCTATGGAGCATGACATCCACTCTGAGGTGTCCAGACCTTCTCTTTCAGTGTTTATACTTTTCATGAAGTGGTTTAAAATATATGAAGCAAGCGAAATAACTGTATGGGAATAATATTTTTATGTCTTGTATTCAACACAGGTTAGTTGAAAATGTGTTAGAAAACCTTAAGTAAATTAAAAGTAAACTTTGTTCAATAGCATTTTCTTGTGAAATGTTACAAGAAGTCTGTACATCCAACAGTCCTTGTCCCTCTGACTGTATATCTTGGATAAGATTCTGGCACCAGTGCAATCAGCTGAAGTTTTGCCATTCTATCTGCTGGAACAGTATATTCCCTCCTGGTTTTCACAAGATAGTAAAATTAAAATAGAGGAAATATTAGGTCTATGACTCTCACAAAGTCAGTGTCAGAAACATGTTTTCTTTTCTATCACTTCTAATTGTAGATAAGATGCTATCTCTTAGATGCCACTGACTGACCATTAACCATAGAATTATAGAATGGAATCATAGAGTGGTTTGGATTGGAAGGGACCTTAAAGACCACCTAGTTCCAACCACCCTGCCATGGGCAGGGACACCCTCCACTAGACCAGGTTGCTCAAAGCCTCAACCAGCCTGGCCTTGAACACTTCCACGGACCATTCTGGGCAACCTGTTCCAGTGCTTCACCACCCTCTCTGTGAAGAATTTCTTCTTTACAACAAATCTAAATCTACCTCTTTCAATTTAAACTTGTTATCCCTTGTCCTGTCACCACATGCCCTTGTAAAAAGCCCTCTTCAGCATTTTTGTAGGTCCCATTCTTGTAGTCCCTAAGGTAGTTAAGCATTGGCTGCTAAAATAAAGAGTTCTTTGCCACCTGAACACTTCCTTTGATTTAACTTGGAAAGGTTGCTGGGCAATTGTTTGAGCTGGCATTTTCCCATCCAGTGATTTCTGTGTAGTCCACATCTAAGTAACATGTAATCACAACAGCATAGAATTATGTTAAAATCTGACTCTTGAATAGTAAAGGGTTTAGTGGCCTTGTCAAAGTGACCAGAAATATTTTTTGTTGTAATGCTAATTGGCACTTTAAATTTGAAATGTGTGTTATTATGTAGCTTAGCTTATTAAAGCTGGATGAAGGTAAGAATGAAAACAAAATAAAAATTGGCTTTCTTCTTCCTTTCCTGCTCAGAAAAATATAAAGAATTTCATTTGATCAATCATTGACTATCACAAACCAGACTATCTTTCTTTTATGCAAGGTCCTTATTGTTAAGCATTGTTTAATTTGAAAAAAAAAAAAAAAAAATTCCCTGCCTTACTGTTAGAATATTTTAAACTAAAACTATTGAACTCAGTATGAGGAAAATTTTCTGTAGACAATAACTTCTCTGTGATCTTGGAGATTAGACCAGACAACCTGTGCTGGAAATGTGACTATCAAAAATTAGCCTTCAATAAGGCTAAACACAAGAATTTCTGAGGACTCCTGCTCAATCATCTTGCCTGTTCACAGCTGAGAGAGATTTGAGGGGGGCAAAGAAGAGAAGACCACTATGGGCCATTTCAAGTAACACTGATTCATTCAGGTTCTCAGAACCCTACAAAATGTTGCCCAGGCAGAATCTGATCCTTGCAAAAGAGAACAAATTGGAGAACACTCTATTGAGTATTTTGCAGGAGAAACAACTATGAGGAGTACAGTAAAATCAAATTTTGAAGAAAATTGGAATTGGTGTAATATGTGGTGTATTGCTGTAGTAGTGAATACAGAAAACTAACTCTCCATTAAATTTTGACATTCAGCATTTAATTTCTTAAGAATCTAATCATTATATTATGAAATAACCTACAAAATCATTCTCCATTAAGTTGAAACATGTGAGTTTATTTCAACCTTGGTAATGATTCCTTACATTCCACTTAGAGTAATAGCTTAGCCCCCATCCCACCAGCTGTTTTCTTTCACATCCAGACAGATTATATACTAAATGCTACAGAAATCTGACCTTTTTTATTAGCTTGCTTTTGGCCACGCTTACAATGGGAGTGACATGCAGTATGTTACCTGACTGAATTCCTGTTGCACATCATAAAAGACACTTAGATGGCATTTCCTCCTCCCCTCCAAGTCCCTCCCCCCCTTCGTTTTCCTACCTCTTCTTCTTTTCTCTCTCTTGCTTTCAAATTTTGCAATGAGTTTCTGAAGTTCTAGAAAGCAGATAATGAATGCACAGAGATTTGAATCATCAATCAGTTGCAAGAAAAATACTGGGGCAAGTAATCCTTGTACTGCAACACAACACTATCTAAATTCTCTTTTTCAATTTCTAAGAATAGATTTTATCTTTTAAAATAAACATGTTTAAATACTCTAATGGACTATAGTGACCATGTAAGTCTATATAAATTTTTCTATTGCATATATATTTTCAGCATGTACAGTGTTCTGTCACACATACATAGATGCAGTTGTTCAGCTGAGTGGGGAATACATGAAGGTCAGTATAACTCATATTTCTCTTTAATCCTTTCTACTGAAAATAATCTCCAGTCTTCTATCTTTATTTTCCAGTGCCAAAGATCTTATGGCTTGGAGAATTCACCAAGACCTATTTATGGAAGAATAATATGCTAATATAAAGATCAGAATAATAGGGAATGTGAGCAGAATTTGATGCAGAATACTTGAGTTCTGAGACTTCAGATAATGACATTCCTATCTTTACTGGGAATGACAATGAAATTTCTTATCTATATACTTTACTTCAAAAAGGCAAAAATATTTCAGAATGCACTCCCATTTACTGCTGAGAGAGGTTTCTTTTGCCATTAATTTCCTTAAGCTTGAGTTGAGATCAAGAAGAATAGTACTTTGAAGCATTTGTTAATTGAAAAAAGGAAAGTATCTGATGATTTTTTATTTGCTTATCTCCTAAAAAGCTAAAAGAGGCTTTTCTGTCAACAATATATAGTGGTTTGAGTATTTCTGATTTTTACAATTTTCATCTTGCAATATTCAGGTAAGCTTTTTCTGCACTCTCTTTGTCAAGAAATGCATGACTGACACTGATACAGCAGCTCACTTGTATATACAGCTAACTGAGAAGGTGACAGACTTACAGACAGAAGATTTCTTTTAAAGGAATTATATAAAAGTCTTAATCCTGCTTCCTGCAGAGGTCAGTGAGAGTTTTGTATTTGACTTTTTGGAAGCAATATTAGTCCCTGGTTGAACAGAAAACAATCACACACTGTACAGCGAAAATTTTTGTCCTGCAAAAAAGAGTGTCTGTTATAAAAGGGACTGACAGAGGGGTTGCTGGGCAATTGTAGCAGCCTACTGATCATTATATTTAGTACTCAGGATTTTTCCTTTTATGCATGAAAAACTCACAGTGACTTCAGTAAGAGTTTTTCTTCAGGAGTATAGGATTGGGTACTTAGTTGAGAACTAAAGCAGCATTAATGACTTCCATATGTCATTGCATAAACCTCACTCATGTTTTTGATTTAATGGATTATAAAACAGAAAACAAAAATATTCTGTGCAACTTTTTGTGAGAAACAGAAATGCTTTAAAGATCACAGATGAGAACAATTGGATTTTATTTAGATGTGCACTAATTGTTTGAACCCTGGAAATGACTTTTACAAAACAGTCTCTTGTTCTTTTTGTTCAGTCAATCCATCTTACATACTGTTTCCATTCTCTTGTCTTCGCCTTTTTTATTTTCAAAAGCTCTGAGGGGATATTATGTCAGCACGTCTTGACCTCATGTGGTGAAGTTGTCAATGTTAAATTAAGTATTTTTTTAATATAACCATACCAATCCCATGCACAGATCTTCCTTGCAATATCCTTGATTGTATAGTGAGGTGAAAATGTATGGGCGAACACTGTAGCTGAACTGAAGTGAGAATGTGGAAGTTAGCAATAGAATATTAAGTTGTTACATAATGATTGACTCAAAGCATGAATAGTGTTCACCTCTTAGTTTTATGCAGAAATCCTTAAGCACAGACAATCCCCTGCCCTAGGATATGGGATTACAGGAAAAAGAATATAGGAATAAAACCCTTTTCTACTGGATCTGTAAATCTGTAAATGTAGCAACATTTTTAGGTACTACAAATAGTTAAACTTTTTTTTTTTTTTTCCTAAAGATCATACCAATATATCATATAACCCAGTCCTGTAAGGACAGCTGTCCAAAGTGGACTTCTACACTGAGCTCAGGATCTGGGATTCACAGTTATGTGTATTCTCTAACTCAGGTTTTCTCCATGGCCATTATTTGGGTTCCTCTGCCAGATAGCTGTAGTCAGACAGCATGAAAACAGCTGCTATTTCTGCATTTACTGTATTCAAAATTTAGCTTGTAATTTACCTGGATATGACTAATGTAAAATAGTGCAAGCCTTAGATCATAGTACAAGGAACTGATATTTTTCTTCATATTTATTGAATGAACTGTGCTATGCTATTCTCTTACTGATGAAGTGAGAAAGAAAACATGAATATGGTAGTCTTTTAACCATCCGTGGTCATAACTGACTAGCAGTTATCAAGCAAGCTTTCTGTGGGTGGAGATTTAGGTCAATAGGTCAGGAATGACTCATTTAGGGAAGAAAGGCTGACACTGACCAATTAAAACTATAAACTTTAGCAGCTTGTGTTGAAACAGATATGCATAAAACCAGCAAATAATGCAAGCTGAAATGAATAAAAAGATCAAGGCACTGGAAACGTCTCCAGGCCTCTTCCTGTAGATTACTACATTTCTAAGGGCTTTACTGAGGACATTTCCAACTCTTGAGGTAGAAAGACAAGTTGGTAGAAAGAAATGAATAAACAGTCATAATTTCATACATGAAAAATATTTCCCACTGTCTACAATCTAAGTGTTTTCCCCAGTAGTTCATATATCTCTTTCCCTGAAAAGTTAGAGCTTCTTCCATTGTACACTTCCAGGCCTATGAACCTCTATGCTGAAATGGTTTCTCTCTTATCTTTCCTTACTCTTTGAGTGGTGCCCAATATCTCTGCTCAGTGTGGTTGTTCTCTGCAATATTACCTGCATGAAGCACTCTGGAGCACTGTATTTTGAAACTAGCTGAGAGAATCACACAGAATCACTAAGGTTGGAAAAGTCCTAGAAGATCACCTAGTCTAGCCATCAACCCAACACTGCCATACCCACTAGACCATGTCCTCAAGCACCAGGTCTACACACTCCTTGAACACCTCCAGGGATGGTGACTCCACCACTTCCCTGGGCAACCTGTTCCAATGCCTGACCACTCTTTCAGTATGGAATTTTTTCCTAATATCTGATCTAAACCTCACCTGATGCAATTTTGGGCCATTTCCTCTTGTCCTATCACCAGTTAACTGGGAGAACAGACCAACACCCGCCTCCCTACAACCTTCTTTCAAGTAGCTGTAGAAAGCGATCAGGTCTCCCCTCAGCCTCCTCTTCTTTAGGCTAAACAACCCCAGCTTCCTCAGCCACTCCTCATAAGGCTTGTTCTCTAGACCCTTCACCAGCTTTGTCATCGTTCTTTGGAATGATGCTCCAGCATCCCTCTGTCCTTCCTGTAGTGAGGGGCCCAAAACTGAACACAGTACTTGAGGTGTGGCCTCATCAGTGCTGAGTACAGGGACACAATCACTTCCCTGTTCCTGCTGACCACGCTGTTCCTGATACCGGCCAAGATGCCGTTGGCCTTCTTGGCCACCTGGGCACACTGCTGACTCATATTCAGCCAGCCATCAACCAACACGCACAGGTCCTTTTCTGCCTGACAGCTTTCCAGCCACTCTTCCCCAAGCCTGTACCACTGCTGGGGTTGTTGTTACCTAAATGCAAGACCTGGCCCTTGGCCTTGTTGAACCTCATACAATTGACCTCAGTCCATCCATCCAGCCTATCCAGGTCCCTCTGCATGGGTCTCCTACCCTTGAGCAGGTCAACACTTCCACCCAACTGAGTGTCTTCTGCAAACTTATTGAGGAATCACTCAATCCCCTCATCCAGACCATTGATAAATATGTTAAACACGACTGGCCTAAGACTGAGGCCCTTGGGGACACCACTTGTGACTGGCCACCCTTTGTGTTCTGCCCTCCAGTCAGTTTTTAACCCAGCAAACAGTACATCTGTCTTAAGCCATGAGCTGCCAGCTTCTTTAGGAGAATGCTGTGGGAAACCGTGTCAAAGGCTTTACTTAAGTCCAGGTAGACAATATCCACAGCCTTTCTCTTATCCACTAGGTGGGTCACCCGGACATAGAAGGAGATCAGGTTGGTCAAGCAGGACCTGCCCTTCATGAACCCATGTTGGCTGCTCCCGATCCCCTGGTTGTCTAGTACCTGCTATGTGAGCTCACTCAAGATGAGCCGCTCCATAATCTTCCCTGGTACTGAGGCCAGGCTGACAGGCCTGTAGTTTCCCAGATCTTCCTTCTGGCCCTTCATGTAGATGGGTGTCACACTGGCAAGTCTCCAGTCTTCTGGGATCTCCCCTGTTAACCAGGACATCTGGTAAATGATGGAGCGCAGCTTGGGAAGCTCCTTTGCCAACTTCCTGAGTACCCTTGGATGAATCCCATCCCGCCCCGTGGACTTGTGATTGTCCAGGTGGCATAGTAGGTCATCAGCTGTTTCCTCCTGGATTATGAGGGATTTATTCTGCTCTCCATCCCTGTCTTCCAGCTCAGGGGTCTGGCTATTAAAGACTTAGACAAAGGTGGCATTCAGTACCTCAGCCTTTTCCTCGTCCTTTGTCACTGTATTTCCCTCCACATACAGTAAGGGATAGAGATTCTCTCTGATTCTCCTTTTGTTGCTAATGTATTTGGAGAAACATTTTTTGTTGTTTTTCGCAACAGTGGCCAGATTAAGTTCAAGTTGGGCTTTAGCCTTTCTAATTTTATCCCTGCATGACCTTATGAGATCCCTGTACCCTTCTTGAGTTGCCTGCCCCTTCTTCCAGGAGTGGTAAACTCCCCTTTTTTCTGTGACTCCCAGCAAAAGCTCCCTGTTCAGCCAGGCCAGTCGTCTTCCTTGACAATTCATCTTATGGCACATGGGAACAGCCCGCTCCTGCACCTTGAAGACTTCCTTTTTGAAGGACAACCAGCCTTCCTGGCCACCTTTGTCCTTGAGGACAGTCCCCTAAGGGTCTCTCTCAACCAGTGTCCTAAATAGACCAAAATCTGCCGTTCAGAAGTCCATGGTAGTGGTCTTGCTGACCCCCCTCCTTACTTCACCTAGAATCGAGAACTCTATTATTTCATGGTCACTAAGCCCAAGTTGGCCTCCTACTACCACATCCCCCAGCAGTCCTTTTCTGTAAACAGCTGGTCGAGCAAGGCACTGCCTGTTTTCATCCCTTTCCCCCTTCAAACCTAGTTTAAAGACCTCTCAATGAGCCTGGCCAACTCATGAGCGAGAATCCTTTTCACCCTTTGGAGCTGGACTCCGTCCATCCAGCTGGACTCTATCTATCGCCAACAGGCCCAGCACTGTGAAAA
Organism: Rhynochetos jubatus; assembly: GCA_027574665.1. Classification (NCBI taxonomy): domain Eukaryota; kingdom Metazoa; phylum Chordata; class Aves; order Eurypygiformes; family Rhynochetidae; genus Rhynochetos; species Rhynochetos jubatus. The sequence continues at coordinate 46,995,598 of CM050690.1, read as the reverse complement.
CCTCCCCATGATCAAAGAAACCAAAATTTCACTGTTTGCACCAGCCTCTGAGCCACATGTTCATCAGGTACGTTTTCATGTACTTTTCTGTATCCTTTCCTGACACTGAAGGGATTGAGGAAAATATGACCTGCACTCCTGATCCTTCAACCAATCGCCCCAGGGTCCTGCAATCCCTTTTGATTGCTTTTAGGCTTTTTTCAGCCACCTCATCACTGCCCACCTGCGTGACCGAAAGTGGGTAATAATCCGAGGTCCGCACCAGACTAGGGAGTGTCCTGGTGATGTCTCTGACCCAAGTCCCAGGGAGGCAGCAGACTTCCCTGTGTGATGGGTCTGGTCGGCATATTGGGCCCTCTGTTCCCCTCAAAAGGGAATCATCTACATCAATCGCCCTCCTCTTCTTCTTAACAGAGGAAGTCTTAGTGCATGGGCCTGAGTGACTATCCCTAGGTGACTCCCTGGGTGAACGTTCTTCTGTATTCGCACTAGCCTGGCCCTTCAAGTTCCAGAGCTCCATACCTGTTTCCATTCCCTCCCATCTCCCAGGTCTCTTTGTCCTTCTGCCTGGTGGCAAGAGGGTAGGGGATCCTGTGCTTTTTGTGGATCCTCTGTCTGTTGCCTTTGCATCAGGAATGGCAGGGTGTGGCTCCAATGAGAAATGAGAGAATTCATGGAAAACAGGTTGTGGAGAAGGAATTAATAGGTGGTTATTATCTTAGAGCATTTCCCATCTCTCACCATTCCTCTAAAAACCTTCTGGAAGTTTCCAGCTGAGTGATATGATCACTGAAGTATTACCTAATCATAAACTGATTATGTGTCATTGGTGAGGAAAGCTGCATCTTCATTTTGATTTTAAAGATTTTTTGAGCAATGTAAGCAAATAACTGAAAAATCTATCATTTCTTTACTCTCAGAGTTGCTAAGAAATTTTGTCTCCTCTGTCTTGGATTGCTGTCACTGGAGCTGATGGCTCATACAGTTAAGAAATTATTTATCAGGACATAGGTGATGCCTCCTGGGTGGTAGCCATATTAATGGTAAGGTTTTAGCTATGTAAGCAATAGTTTGAATTTTATTTAGCTTGATTTTAGGCAGACAGAACCTCAGAGAATAAATTAGAAACAGTAAACTGTTATATAAACTTGATAGAAGAAAATCTTTTTACAAGGAGAAGAATCAATCACGGGAACAACCTCTCTAGGCCTATGATGGAGTGCCCATCACTGGAGATTTTGAAGATATGATTGGACAGGATGCCAGATAATCTCATCTAGGCTCCTTTTCCCATGGAAGATCGGACCAGATGATCTTTTGAGGTTACTTCCAACCTGAGCGGTTCTGCAATTCTATCATTCTATGATTGAATTGAAAATGGCAAAAAGTCACACAACAGATTAACTAAGCAAAAAGTATCTCTGTCCTTAAAACTTTTTTATCTTAATGTTTACAGTAAGTTTTCAAGGCATTCAAAATCAGCGGTATGGGGTCATCTTGGACAACTCTTTTCATTGCCCTGAACACTTTAGTCGTCTAAAGTTCCCACCAAAACAGGCCAGGAAGCCAGAAGCAGGAAGTCTTTACAGTCTCTAGAGATAGACTATTCTGCTGGCTTTCTAGACAAATTTTTGATATCTAGGTACGCATCCAAGTTCAATGCAAACCCTCAGTCTTAGTGCAATTGAATACTCTTTCCTCCACCTAAGTAGTATTAGTTGCTCACTCTACAATTAGTTGTAAAAATGTGTATATTCGTCCTCTTCACGGTGATGTAATTAGAAAATTAAAGGGAAATGTTGTATACAATTTGTTTCCTAGGATACACTGTAGGGCTACTTTGGATACATAGTGTGTTACTGTATTAGAAACAAATTACTGTGAGGCTTTTTGAGTATGTAGATAAAATGATAACATAAGATCAACTGAAAATTGGATAGCTTGGATCAACATTAAAAAAAATTACTCTCCAGCCACCATCCTCCAAACCCTCAGCATTTGTTTTTCATTTGTAAACTTTGGTGGCAGAACATTCTTCACACTGTGTTGAAGACTTAAAGAAATATCACTTTGAGAAGAAAGATTTAGTTAAAGAATGTATTTTGTTAACAAAGATGGTAGTAATAACATACAGAGTGTTATATACATGCCGCATGGATTCCAGCTGTTTGGCTTCATAGAGAATAAACAAATCTTCTGATAATGCAGCATAACATTTTGGAGTCCAACAGTTACTCTTTCTGAATATGTAAGAAAATTTTCCTTTCACTATTAATTCTGAGGTACATAATAACCTCTGTGGGGCAGATCCTAATGATTCATGACCAGTGAAATTTGAGAGTGAACTTAACAATTAGTTAAAGAAAATCCATTACCTTTTCCTAGATATAAACATATTCTCTGTCTTAAAATTGTTCATTTTCCAGAAGGAAATGCAATTTCAGGTCAGTCATACAGTTAATACTATTTTGGAGTCGTCTACTCTGTCATTGATTTAAATCTATAAGTGAAAATCATGGCAAATTCAGCTTTTAGGGAAAATGTTTTAGGGGGATGTTTGGGTGAATTGTCTCAGGTCAATGTGTACTAAAAAGGTGGCTGTATTTTTCCAATTTCTGCCCTTGTGATTTTTTCCCCTTTTCTATACCAGATATTATCCAAACTGTAACTGAGGGAAGTTATTTAAGACAGCTTTATCATTTTTACAATGCTTTTGAAGGATCACATTTTCAATGGAAATGTATTTCTACTTCTTGAGCTATTTCTGATACTTGTGTGTAAACTCTTGACAATATTACCTGAATCCACATTTACACTTAGGAAGAAGTGTACATGTCAGAAAAAAACCTAGAAACTGAAAATGGGAGTAAGTTTAACATAGCATTTAATTTCTAATGCTTGGGTTGAAGACACTTATTCTGGTATCACCATGTCCCACTGGTTACAATGCTGTTCTCACTGAGTTTTAAATCAAATGTAAGAAACTTCTGAACTTGTTAATTCCCTAAGACAAAGCATTTAATGAACAACACTGAAATTAAATGCAAAATGTACAAATCATGTAATGTGTTAAAATAGCTTGGAATTGACTGAACAAGACATGATATGCTTAGGCAGATAGGAATCCTATTTGTGAACCTGCATTTAAAGGTGGTATTTTGGCCATAAATACAATTTACAAACAAGAACTTCTATTGTTAATTTCCTGATAATTTGGCCAATGCATTTTAGAATTGTAAGATAACAGAAAATAGGAGACATGATTTAAGAGGTTAAGTATCTCTTCAGCCTGCTGTGTGGGCTCCAGCCTGAGATACAAAGGTGGCTGCCAACCCACCAAAATATAACAAAAGTTAAGTCATTAAATGAATTGAACTCTTTCTCCTAGGTGTTTCATTTCAGCAAATGGCCTGTTTGTTGTAACAAGATACAAACACAGTAATTATGCCTGCGTATAATGCAGGGCGGGGTGTATGTGTATATATGTCTTATTATACAGTAAAGTGAATTTTTGTTAAGCCAGTATTTTTTCCATCTTTGTGTCCAGACTTCACTTAGAGGAAAAAATGAGAGGATTTAGCTCTCTTACTGTCATTTCAGGAAAACATTCGAGTTGGGAGAATGGCCACTGAGGAGTCTGGGTTTACCCAGAGAGCCAGGGCATAAACTAGAACTATTTTTGTTTCATTGTGTTATTCCCTCCAACTCCACAGTATTTCTGCATTAATCTTACAGCATTACAGTTGACTCCATCTTTCTATCTGAGGTGAAGCTATTCACCACTGCTATCTTCTTTTCATCTCTATCATCATTTTTTTGTCATCTGTTTTTGTCCTTTTCCTTGGCTGTCCTTCTGTACTAGTCTTCACTTTTACACAGTAAAGTTATTTTCTCAGTTCATGTAATTTAGTCCACAATTTAGCTGTTTGAATTGCTATTGTAAGAAAAAAATGTGCACCTATGGTCCTAAGGTAAATAACAAAAAAAGAAGACAATAAAACTCCATAAAAGCTCACAGGTTTGTTCACTTAGGTCTAGTTATGGGATTGAGGTCCAAAAATTACATCATTTTATATGTCCTTACAGATGGTCTGTAAATAACTTCTCTTTGGCCAGGTGCTCCTTTTTCATTTGGTTACTTGTGTGACACCATTACTACTACATGGCGGGGGAGGAGGGGTCCAAAGGCATAATTATGTTTCAGAACTGGGCATACTTGTACAAAGTGCTAAAATTACTTTCCAAGGACCACAGAAGTAGTCTGGGGCAGAAAAAGAACAGAATTTGCATTTTTCACAACCTTGCACAGTCATCAACCCACTGCTACATTCTTCTTTTTCGCTGTTAGTGTCAACGCTGTTGCTTATCTAGTCATTAGAGCTGGGTAATTTTTAAAAGAAGATAATCTTGAAGTATTCAAACAAACTTGCAGAACAATGGGCTTGGGTCAACTGTGAACACCATTTGTATTCACTGTGCATTGCTAATTATACACTGAACTTCCTTAGAGTGAATTTCTTCTGAGAAAGAGATGTAAGTGGTGGATAATTTTCCTACATAAATTTTCTATAACATACAACATCCTGCAATATGTGCTTTGTTACAGACAATTGGGCTCAGAAAAATAGAAATAGTCCACATCTCAAAAAAAAAAAAATCCGTAGGAAAATATGTCACTGATATTAGGAGTCACTTTGAAATTTTTAATACTGAGTGGACCATTTCACACATTTTTCGTGGATAAAAATGGATAAGAGATTTAAATATTAAGAAATATGAAGAGGTTGTGTTTTTCTGTAATGAATTTGGGGGCCAGGGCCGGCAGGGGGTGGGGTGGGGTGGGTGCGGGGCGGGACCCAAAAAAAACCAAAATTACAATGTTTGACAAATAATTAAATAAATACTGATTTGGTCCTCAAAGAATTTACTTCTTTTTTGTCTTTCTAGCTAGATCAATGAAAATTAAACCATTATATTTAGTTTATGCTGAAGAAACTTCCTGGTCTTCATGCTGTGAATAGAAGGATGTTTGTCATATTTTCAAAGCTATTTAATTTTTTTTCTGAAAAGAATAGTTTTCTTTAGAAAGTGTTTTATATGTCTTAAAATAGCTGTATTTTAATTGGATTTTTTTTTTAATCACTAAAGCTTACCTCGCTTGTTGGCACTTTTCTTCACCCTGGAAAACTTTGACATACAATTTATTTATTGTAGTTTCACAGTTGTTTCTGCTTCATCTCTCACTAAGTTCTCCTTACACAAGTACAGAAGTATGCAACAATGAAAAATAATGGCAGGAAAACACTTAAACAAACATTTCCAAGGCTGCAGGAGAGTTTGGTCTGGCATGAGAGAAAAGAATGAAGGTTCAGGTCATGGGGTTAAAATGGGTTCTTTATTTTTTTCTAAACTGTTTTCCCCTTCTCTCAGTGATACCATAAAACAAAAGCTACTACTAACATAAAACACTAAGCCTTTGCTTCAGTGAATTTATGTAGATCTCTATTCCAGGAACTGCTGCAACTAAGAGAGACACCACTCTTACATTGTGACACCAGACTTCACCAAGTTTTTAAGGAATTATGTAACTAAGTTATCTAGTAATAAAAATAGTTTTGAAATATGCTGTTTACTAGAAGGCACCTTGGGTCTCTAGCCAAAACAGACTTCTTGTATTTTGCTTTTGAAGTGCCTACAAGTGATAGTCATTTTCCACATCCTCACTGAAATCTCTCAGGTGTAAAAAGAAAAAATGTGCCACTCCACTGACTGTAGAGACAGATGAGACTGCCTTAGCAGTCCTCATTTGGGTACTTTTGGGGGGAAAATCAAGGTCAGTCACTTTAATTAGCATATAGATTTTGGGCATTGATTTCAGCTGCAGGTTGTCTGCTTACAGCTAGTGTAGGGGTCACCTGGTATGAAGGTGAAATGAGTTTCTGTAAGCATTTACCTCCTCTTCCACTTCTTTCTAGTATAAAGCCAAACAAAGTATCTTAAAACTGCTTAACCTCATCTGCTTGACTGGAAGGAACAGAAGTATTAAAAGTTAGAAAGATTTGAAAAACTATTTGAGGAGCAACCATCTAATGCTTATCATTTACTGTCTTTTATTTCAGTCCAGAAACTAGCTGTACTCCAGTGAATGAGCTTAGGTATATATTAGCAAGCCAAAACTGGATGAGCAGGCAATTTATGAACAAATCTGGACTAAAAATTTGTGGGCACACCTCTGTTGCAGTGTCAACACTGAGGAAGCACTTCAGCAGTGCATGGATCCTCTTAGTTCTGAGATGGTTCTGCTCAGGGCTCTGCTGCCTTCCATGCTTTCCAGGCTGACCAGAAAGCTCCCACTTATTGCCTTCTCTCTTTCCTCTTTGAGATACAGATAATGAACTTCCTATGGTAACATATGGAAACGTGGAGGACTTGGCAAAATGATACGTGAATGAGTGAGAAACTGAAATTCATGGTGAAATAGCCTTTTAATATTTAAAGAATATATATATACATATATAAAGACTTATGTGGCATTAGCCAAAAGCAAACTACAGTGATTTTTTTAATGTGATTTTACTTCTGCATAATACATGATTCGTCTTTTATGCAAAAATCTGTTCTAAAAAGAAATCTGAGTCCAAAAATCAACATTAATATCTAGGCAGCTAGACACCCAGAGATGTACAGCATTGATTCCAGTGGGACTTGTGTGCATAGAGCTGAGCTGCAGTACTTAGCACTGCAATGGTTAAGGACATACTGGGAATGTCTTGCAGTTGAAGCTGTCTAAATATGTTTGAATTATTAGTAGGTTAGCACAGAAAGCAGGAAAGGCTACTTAAGCATTTCTTACATTGTTCAAGTTGTTTATCAAGTTCAGCCAAAGTTAAATGTTATGTTCAATGCACTTCAAATTTTATAGGTGGTATGGGGATACATGCATGAAGGACTGTGCTACTTCTGCATGTATTCAGCAATTGCTAACCTTGTTTTGTTCATTATCTAAGGCCGGTCTCCATGGGTCTCAACTATTTGGGACACATACATTTAGCAACACCCCTATGTTAATATGGCTCTCCTGAGATCACAGCTGGGACACAGAGTTTCTGTAGCTGTTTATGATTAGACTAAAACTTTTGTCTTTCCAGCTTTTACTTCTTATGTCATTTGTAGAATCACAGAGCCTAGTTTTGCAACTTTTGCCCACCTAAATTCTGGAGGCATCTCAGGAAAATGATGATTTCCTGATTTAATTTATTTATTTTTAATTAGTCCTGCTGTCATTGAAAGAGTTTTTACTGTAAAGATTTTTAAACCACTGTTAATCCTGAAGGAATAACAAAGCAGTATGTTCAGTAGTATGTTATTGTGAAAAAGGAATGTATGTTCATCACTGCATTCATACCAGAGGGTATCATTTACTTAAAGCTGCCATTTAAGTTGCTTCACACTTAACCTGTCTCAGGTGAAATCTGCTCCGCTACTGTAAACTGACTAAGTACTGGATGTGCTCAGAATCTACTTATTTTAACTGGAATAAAGGATAAGGCATAGCAGATGAGTATCTCTGCCGCTAGATCCAAAGGGATGTGCTGCCTGAGGGAGTCTACAGGGGGAAACTGTAATTTCCTGCATTGACATAGCTAGATTTCAGGAAGGATGCCCAATGCCGGTAGGTGAGTTCTGAGGCCAGTACAGATACAATTGGGAGTCCTGAAGATCTCGGGTTCCTTTTACAGGAGAGAGTTTTCTGCAAGTTTTGGTTCTTGATTTGCTGTGTCTACATTTCACCTTCCTGCATCCAACATGCATAGTTGCGCATGTATGCACAGCCTTCAGAACTGATAGTTTTTCTCTGCTGCTTTAGGTGCTACGCTATTTCCCCTCTTCCATATGACAGGGAGCTCTTTTACTCTCCTTTGATTTCTTTTGCAGTATTTGTCACGGTTGCCCCAAAAAGGCAAAGCCCTTGTCTTGTGATTGCTTTTCCGTCTCCCTTTTAGACAGGGAACACCTATACATGTGCGGATATGTACAGATGTTGTGTACTGGGTGAAGAGACATGCTGAGTGTTTTCACAGTGGACTTGTCTGTACATCCTGGCAGAGCACAAATCAGGAGATACTTAAGGTTATCAGGAAATTCTTTGGTACTAAATGAATTGGTGAACTTTCCTATTGACTGAAGAAAAAAATCTGCAATTAATCTTGTTTAAATGTATTTATTGCTTGCCAGGATTTTTCTTAGGTGAAGCTCTTAGTTTCATTCTGTTTGCTGCTGTCCTCGCTAAAATCCTCCAAAACTTATTTGACCCACATTCTTACCGTTTTGCTTTTCTGAAAAAATCTGGAGAAATGCAGTGAAGTTCTGATGTCTGTCATAACATGAAAGACCATCAGAACATGACATGTGAAATACAAAGAAAATTTATTACACATCTGTAACATCAGTTTCACTACCTTTTGAAATTTACATGTGTATTGGAAAAACAAACAATTCAGATACTATTTCTGTAGTGTCCCCAACTTTCCCAACTGTGAGTGGCATAGGAGTGATGTTATCAGTATCTCCAACAATAATATGAAATAATATTTACCAAAATACATTACTATTGAGGCAATGGATCTGTGTCTCCACTCTCATTATAAACTTTAGAGGTGGTTACACCATCTGTGGTTTTACAACTGGACATTCATTTATTAGCTATCTCACAAAAGTGTTGTGGTCACATATCTTATGTCCCTGAAATTCATCTCAGTGGCAGGGAGATACCAAAATTACTTCAATGAAGCACATGAAATTGAGAGCAAAACTAGCTGTATGGGGTACAGCGCTCTGTACAGAGACCAGTCTGACATACTGCACCCATACTGTACATACAGAACCAATCTCCCCAGTTGTTGCATTTAGATGCATAAGCAACTGAAGAAAGGCTGAACTGAAGAAAGGCTCCAGCTCCTCTCCTCCTCCTGCTCTTATCACCAGCATGTGACAATTCATGCAGACAGTTTTATTGTAGAGTTAGTCCTGTTTTGAAGGATAAAGCTCTTAACATGTCACAGCCTCCTAATGGGTGATACTTTGCACTTAGGAAATTTGGTCACAATTCCTTTCTGTCTTGCTCCCTCCTTCTTTTCGTCTCTCCTTGTCTGTCTTTAACTTTATAATAGAGATATTTGAAAAAAAAATCTATTAAATAATTGCTGAAAATATCCTTACTCTTAAGGTTTAGTATAGTCATTTCAAGAAAGTGTGTGTAAAGTATATATGGATTTAATGTTTAATATATTGTATATAATTTACAACTTTTGCATGATGTTGATATTCCCTGTGTAATGGATGGCTACATGTTATTCATATGCACTATCATGGCACTATGCTGAGGGCATATTGAAACTTACATATATAGCTGATAGCTGGTATTTCAGCAAACAAACAAGGATACTCTTCTTCCAATCTGTTCTATTTACTGTCACTGCATATGTGCAATTAGTCATAAGTACTAAATCAATTATGTGATCAACTGATACTTACTTCTCTGTAGACATACATGATGATTTTCAAAATTCACTGCAAAACTTACTGTTAAAAAGGAATGGCAATTTAATCTAATGTAAGACAGGGCTAGTCTCACAGCTGAGCTTTGTATATGTTGAATTTATTAATTGTTTTTGTTGATTTTGTATTGGCCTGCTTTTTTTCTCACCTTTAATTTTTATTTTTATTTACTTCAATCTACAGTACTGGTATGCACTTTCTCAGCAGTCTTGTTGCTGGGCTCTAAGGAGGGACATTCACACAGTGACAGCAGCCAGAGCTGGGAGTTGCTACTGCCTTTTCATGTGGTTGTCACAGTGGTGTAGGATTAAAGGAGATGCAGCAAAAGCTCCATACCTGTAACAATTTAAAAGACATATCTTGAACACATAACAGTTATTAGTGCACAAGGTTTGTACTGTTAATGCTGCAGTATTTTTTGGTTTTCCTAAAATCCTATATTTGTGATTGAATGAAATACTTGTGATTTAAAGTTTTACCTGAGAATATAAATTTTGAACCCTCATTTTACTACTACCCTTCCATATCTTCTTCCCAATCTCCTAATATTCAGTCCTAGATTTGAAGATCCATAGGATGTAAAAAAAAAAAAAAAAAAAAAAAGAATTAAAAGAAACTTTTGAAATGCATGTATTAGGTGATAGTAAAATATCAGCTATATTGCAGGTCATATCTTTAGACACTTCTCAAGAATGTTTTCTCTCACAGTGGTCTTAGATTATAAAGATATTATAGCACTGAAAAATTTATGTTCGTATTGCATATATGTGGTTTATCTAGTTGATGGTTAGCATATGAAAGAATGAAGAACACAAATCAATGGAGGGTGTAAATGATATTGTGTATGTCAGTACTATTAGTTCAGCTTTTTAAAACTGGTAGAAGAGTAGGTAACAAATATCCATCAAAATGACATTTTCTGTCATTAACTGAGAGAACTGAGAATTCTAACAGTTGCAAGTTTACTCAAATTTATTAAGTTTATTAAATTTCTTTGAAATTTTCATAAGCATTGATTTGATACAGATTGGGAAAACAATCGGAGTTCCTTCAGCCCCAGAATTTTCATAATTGTTGTACTCCATACAGATTTTCACTCTGTAGCTAGTTCCACTAAAATCGCATGCTTTAGAGGAATTTTTTCCTATCAATCACTTAATTTCCTTACAATTGAAGCTGCAGATGCAGAACTTCTGAACTCCAAAGGCTATAGTGACAGTGAATTTGCAAAAAATGTAGGGGCTTCAGTACAACATCAAACATCAATTAAAACTTTGATAATTTAGAAAGACATTGACTTGAGTTTGGTTTTAAACTGTGTAAATTTAAAAGGAATATCTCTCTATTAGACATGACTTCTCTTTGTTTACTTGTTATTTAATCTCTTTTAATTTGTGCATAGTTCTTTTATGGTTCTCTATTAGATCAGAGAAACTTTCTAATCTCTAGGATTTACAGATTGTGAAGCTGAGTTTGCAGAGCAAATCTTGAAAGTGGTAAAAAGCAGCTTCTGTATCCTTCTTTCAGGGTTGGGGGCAAAGGAATGAAAGTCTTTCTCAAATTCAGGACAAATGGTCAAATTTGATTGTTGAATGTTAAATTACCATAGGACTTAATTTCCACATCCTGGAATAACTCTTGAATATACTGTAGAATAAAGATTTTCAGTTTTAGGGTGTGTTTGTTGAGGGTTTGGGGGGTTTTTGCCTTCCTCCTCTTTTTTTTTTTTTCTTTCTGGCAGAGTTTACTTAGATAAATTCTCTTCCCTCCTTATTATGAAGAACAAAAATATTTTAGAAGTGAACACTGAACTCCTTCACTTAGCCAAATTCTTGTAAATGAGCTAACAAAGAAGTCCACTGTTTCCTTCCAGTCCTTCAGCTGGTGACTGTAGTAATATAAAAATCCCAGTGAAATTAGAGGTCAGTACCTAGAAAAAAATAGAAATCAACTGTTACTTCTTAAATGACCAGAACATCTGGAAAATACCAAAATTAAGGGTTCTGCCATCCCTTAAAGTATTTGTTGTGTAGCTGGGGAAGATTAAACCAGTAAAAAGCTATGAGATGTAGAAAGAGTACACCTGATTCCTTTTATTTTTCTTCTTTTCTTTATTTGCAGATCTTACTTTCATTCTGTCTGTCCCTTTCTCTAAAGTAGAGAAATCTAGTAATATGATCAGAAAACTTAAGTAAATAGTACTCCAAAGAGATTTTAGTTCTAGGGTTGAGTGAAGATTTAGTAAAGAGGCTATGATATTTTGTATTATGAGTTCATCCCATTATGATCATGTAATACTGTGGAATCTGCTATAAACCAACATAATCCATAAGATAAGTATTTTTTAGTTGTGTAAGCAATATTGTGAAAGAGAACATGTGGCTGAAACAAATGGTGATAAATCTCTTTTTTCAGCAGGCCATATCAGCATGAAATACATGATCTGTCATTTATAACAATAAAGGAGTTTATTATTATAGAATTGTTTATTCGCACACATTACAATTTTATATAAAAATCACAAAAATTTGCCTTAAAAGAACAAATAACATTTGCAAAACACTATGCAGCTGTTAATGTCAGTTTATCATTGTAATTCTGTTTTGATCATTATGTGGCAGCTGGAGATTTGCTCTCCATGGTCTTTGCAGAGGTCAACTAAAGTCTTTCTTATGATTTCAAAGGCTCTGTTCCTGTCCTTAAAATGAGCTTTACAACATTTGGGACATAGTCCAATTTGCTAATGCCAAACTATTCTGTACTGATACATACTTCAGATACGTATTTCATATATATATATATATATATATATATATATATATATATATATATAAAATATGAGTGTTTATGTGTAATGCTAAAATGGAGATTCTCACCCATTTCTATTTCTGATTTTCCTGTGGACTCTTAAAGATCTGTCTCCCGTATCAAACACTATTTTATAGTTTGGGCTCTATTTTAATGATTTATTAGAATGGTACAATAAAGCAGTGGGATCAATTGATTATATGGCTAAGCAACTTCCTTTGTTTTTCATACTTCATTCATCCTTAAAGATTTGAACTGTAACTGACTGAAACTCAAAAAAAAAATTAAATGTTTCCGTTTCTTTCAGAAAAGATCTAATATGCTAGAATGACTGTGAGTGATCAAAACTGGAGAAATAATAATGTGGTGAAGGATTTACCTAGCTGTAAGAGGAAATGACAACAAAACGAGTGATTTTTATTTTCCTAATTTCTTTGACAAGAGTCTTTGAATGTGCTTATGTGTTTATGCAGACTAAGCATAATATTTTTAGAGGCTACTTGCAAATGAGAGACTTTGGAGTTTTGTTTAGGAAGCAGAACTTTTTTTTATAAATTCTTCAAATTTAGGAATTTTTCTTTTTATTTCTCCTTGAGAGCGGGAAGAACTGGATTGATACATTTCACAGTTTTCTCCAGACAGAAGAAAACATGTAGTCTGAAGATGTTAATTTGAGTGTAACTTATAATATCAGTGGAGAAAACAGTGAATTTCCCAATTAGTTATTAAGTAAGGATTGTTTTCTTCAGAGGAACTTGGAAGCTGGTGGGGACAGTTGTTTGCATGAAAATAAAAGTTACATTTTTTTGAAAACCTCAGAGACTTATGCTATAAGGAATACCTACCCAAGGATGTATGTCACACGTGCATTTCAGTCTAACATTATTATCTGAGACTCTTCATCAACTTCTATCTGTGCCACCATTTTACCTTTTGTAGTGACTTGGCTCATTTGTTTGACTACTAGTGAGTGAATTGACATGGTAATGACCTAATTTTGTAATAAACATTTGGACACTGTGGCATACAATAGCAAGACTGTCTGAAAGCTGATTAAAAGGTGTCTTGAAATAAAGATTATGATTTCAAAATTTTCTTTCTAATTATCATTGTTACTGGAAATCTAGGGAATAAAATAATAAATGTGCTATTTTATATAACAGATTTAAAATAGACCTAAAATATTAATGTCATTCAATTTTCGAGACTACAGATTAAAATCTTGATTTGTTAGATTTAATTCATTTTTTTAAAATCTTCATTAATTACTTCAACCTTTATTTGTTCTCCAGCTTTAACAGTGTAAGAAAACTAGCTTATCTTTTTCTCTGATTGTTTTTCTTCTTTTTAACACATAATCTACTTTTCTACTTGAGACACGAAATTTGTATGAGGACAAGCATAAATTTTGTTTGAATTCGACTTTTATTCCAAGTATGTGACTACAATGATGTAAAGCACTTTGGAATACATAATTTGGTTTAACATTTACAGATCCTTTTTAAAAATACATATATCTTGTATTTCAATGCTCCACATTTTTCTGATTTTTTGTATGCATTAGTCTGTTACTTCAATAAGGCAATGGAGGGAATAGTCAGTTTCTTTGTTGAGCACTATTTCAGCTAGAACTCCTAGTATACAATTTTTTAACATTGTGTTGTAACAGATGGTTCTAAAACTACTTGAAGAACATACATTTAGAGTAAAACTGTTCTTCAAAGAATATGCAAATATATTTTGCTGGGTGTCATGGTTTAATTCCAGCTAGCAAAATACCACTAAGCAACTCTCTCAGATCCTCCCCTCCCTTCCTCTGGCAGAGGAGGAGAATCAGAGCGAAAAGGACAAGGAAGCTCATAAAATTGAGATAAGAACTATTTACTAATTGAGTCTACATTAATATATACAAATACTACCCCTAATAATTAATTAAAATAATAGGAAATAAAACATGTGATGCAATTATGGTACGGTTGTTCACCACCCACTGATGAGTGCACACCCAGGTGCTGAGAAATGAGTCAGTCAGAGAACTTGTGAGCCACAGGCCGAGGGCCAAAGCCCAAGAGCGGTCGCAGCAGATTCCAAGTGAACCCTGTCATCGATAGCATGACTGGTAAAACAAAACAAACCCACTAACTCCCTCATGAACAAGCCAGCACAGGAGTTAATAAAGCAGCTAACGCAGGAGTCAGGGGGAGTGTTAGCAAATGTAAGTCAAAGAGCAAGAGAGCAATGGCTCCGGAAACCCCTCCTCGCCTGTGCACCGAACGTGACATACTATGGAATGAAATACTCCCTTGGTCAGTTTGAGTCAGCTGTCTGAACTGTGTGTCCCCTACACTGCTTGTAGCAAGACAGCGAGAGCTGGGAACACAGCTGCAGTATCAGAAGCGGAGAACGACATTGAATTCAGTGCAGGCATTCCCCAGCACCAGCTAAGACCTTATCAATACTTCTCTCAGCATCCAGGAACACAGCTTTATAGCAGCCATGGTAAAGAGAGTTAACTCTCTCCTGACTGAAACCAGCACACGGGGCAAAGAAAATTAATTTATTATTTTAAAAATACATACATACTAACATTCATTACAATAATTAATCAAGTTACCCAAGACTTTCAGGGTAACTATAGAAGATCAGTCTCATGCTAATAATATTCTTTAGTATTTAAATTCTTTTATGTCCCTGTCTTGAAGTCATTATTCTCATAAACTTCTCACTCATAGTGTTTTGTATTTAGGAGCAACAGATTAGCAATGAACCAGAATAAATACAGTAAAGTTCTGACCCCTTTTGCTGAATTTATTTTAGTTCCTACTCAGTTTTAGTTCTTCTTGAGACTCTGATAAACAGCAAAAGATTTGAAATTATTTTTCTGTTTTTCTTTTTGAAGGAGAATGGACTTAAGATCTTACTCTACTGTTTATGAAACACCACCATATTCCAAAATGAGGTATCTCACATTATGTGTATGTTTATATACTATATTTTGGCTTTACAGTCAAAAGGTCTCTCGCTATAGTGTCAGTGTGCTCTGGAAAGTCCAAGTCCTGTACATACTTGACTGTGCATCTATAATGATGTTCTTAGTAATATAACAGTACAAGTGCACTTTGTAAAATTTTACAATACTGAAATGTAATGCTGAAAATATGATCTTACTTTATTATTCTGTTTGCTTGTTGATAGGCACGTATGAACTGGACAGGCCAAAGAGCCAATAAGCTATGTTAACTGTTTCTTTCATGATGCATCTACTCAATCTCAAACTATTCATCAGTGTAAACAGTGATTTTTAATTCAGTCTTTTAACAGAAATGCAAAAAATAGTCATCAGATGTATACAGCCTTCCTTGAATTTAATAGGAATATGGTAAAAAAAAAAAAAAAAAAAAAAAGTTGCTATGTAGGGTACTGTGCCCATGATAAAAGGAGATTTCAAAGGAATACTCCTGCAATCTCTGATTCAGTGGAAGACATTATGTAGTATTGCAGATTTATACCTAACAGTTCTTAGGTCTTTTAACTAGGTTCATTGTAACTTGAGTAATTTCCAGTATCACTACTATACAGAAAAAGTATTCAGTAAGTACTTGGCATTAATCGTAAAAAATGTCCTCAAGAAGTGACTATTAATAATATTTTTGATGCTACCACTCTGAGCTATTAGTATGTGGTATCAAATAATTTCATATGAATTAGAAGTTTCAAATGTAAATGCATTTGCTTCTTACCTCATTCCTACTGCTGGAACTCTCATTAGAAAAATTCCCCTTTTGTTGTGAAAGGAACTGTAAATCATGGTATCATTAATACATAAATAAATTATGTGAGATTCACTGTCTTCAAAAATACTTCTTTATCAAGCAAAAATGTGTTTGTAAACAACTATGTAAGCCCCATGCTGGTAGTCATGACAAACAGATGGAAATAAAAATATGGTTCTAATAATGATGTCTTCACAATGCGATTAAAGAAAGAAACAAAACATTGTAAACAACATTTTTGTCTGCCAAAACATGAGTTTGGAGTGATGGCTTTATAGCACAAGATCCCACAAACTTCCAAAGCAGTGATACAAATCTGGTCCTTATATTTGCTTTGCATATTAAAGATACCATCAACTACATCTGGAAATAAATTAAAAAAAAACAACAACCAACAAAACAGAGAATCACAAACAGGATTAATTACCCCAGATTTTAGTATTTAAATGAAGAAAGAATTAATTTTAAACAGCTTGGTTTTAAAATATATTTTAAAAGCATTTAGTAGTGATTCCAAATCTGGCTAAAACTTGAAGATCTTCTGCATTTTAAAGTAAAAATGTTTTAGTTTATCTTGAAATAAAATTTAATAGTGTTCTCTGCCTGAAGACTCCAAACCACTTTAAAAGCATAGGCGTATGAGACATCATGTACCTTTCCAGATAGGTAAGGCGGCAGCAGCTGTCCCTGGCAATACTAGCTCAAGTTTGGGAGCTCAAGTAAATGTGCCCTGCCTCCAACCAGCACCAACGTCCTCGTTGTACATACATCTCCTACAATATGAGCTCAATACAGAGCCCCCCACAGCATTTGGGACAGGGGCACATGGGCCCAGTTCAATTTATTAGTGCTCGCTCTGCACCAGCTACACGATATCACTGAATAATATAAATAAGGATGAGAGATGATGGCCAAAGCAAGAAGAAGGGAAGAAAACAAACAAGAAGTGGCAGATGCCCATGAGCAGCTATAGAACATTGCATATTTTCTCAGGTTAAAGAAATGGTTTGAAATCTGTGCTGTAAGGCTGCTTGAATTTATCCTTATTTTGCATATATGGGAAATCTGAATACTAGCATTTGGGAAGTAATCAGTGTGCAAACTATTTGACTACATAGATAGTTAGACTGCTATTTCAAAGGACCCGTAACCACAAACATATTTTCTAAAGGTGTAATTACCCAGTGCATTAAGAAATTTGCATATTTATTTTTAATTTCAGTTATTCAAAATGTAATAAAAAATAAACAGGGTATATGGACCTTGGGCATTGAATATTTACACGTATTTTAAATATACTTTAAAATTATGAATTTAAATATTGATTGCAGTCTAATTATGCTACCAAATGCAATAAAAACTTTCAGCAGTGCTTTACAGAAGACAAAAATCACAGTAGGAAGTTGATAGTTGCTACTGTTTGAAAATTAATATTTGTTATTCTTTGGTTTTACTCCTGATTTTCAAAATTTGCAGTTACAAATATAAATGAGTTGCTCACAGTAGTGAAGTGTTTCTTGCCAATGTTTTCTGAATTCCTTTTAATAACATATTTCTGCACATATGTATTTTCAACTGACTGGGATTTTGGCGGCGTGAAAATTGGCACGCTTGTGGAAGAAAAAGAAAAGTTTCAGAGTGCTTTGTTTCAGCATATAGAATGAATGTAAAAGAACTGCTGAAATGGTGCATTATGAATCTAGTTTCCCAGTAATCTAGATGTAATGTGTATGTTAAAATCACATGGGAATTAGACTATGGAGATCTAATACAAAGTAACACATAAAAAATACATAAGAAAGAGTGTAAATGTACACCATTTGTACACACAGAAGGCACAGTGGATTTTCATAGAAATACATGATTTTATATGCTAATAGACCAGCTAACTAAATAATTAAAGGTATTTTCACCTCTTTGCTTATGCATTCTCCTGCATATGCATGACAGTTCATATTAAAGGATGTATTCTAAAGTAAATGTATTTGAAAGTAAAATGAAATGACTCATAAAAGTGAATGTTCTCATCAAATGTAAATACCGAATATAGCAAAGAAAAAAAAAATCCATGAATTTCTTTACAGCCTACTTGGGGTTGGACACAATTTCCACAGAGTTCTACCACTTTTCCTTATAACACAGTGTTTTCACTGAAAATCTGAATGAACTTTTGTCTGCTTTGCTCAAGCAGGGTTATGAAATAGCGAAATGCACTGCTACTTGCTCCAAAATGAGGTGGCCAGTTTTCACCCTGTAGACTGAATTTCACAAGAACAGGCCATTTGTGGGGACCAGAGAATTGCTGTGTTGTTCTGAAAGCTTTTATCTGCTCCTGCAAATTCTTCTGAGCTATGTAATTGTATTTCTACATGTCCTTATTGCCTTTATATATGGAAGTGTCTCTCTTTGAAGAAAAACTTATTTGTTGCTATGCCATCTTGTCCACAGCAAGCTTGAGCACTATCATGCACTATTAAGTGCACAGGTGTAGACACTGAGGCTTTGTCTGTACTGCTAAATAAAACAAACCAAGGCCCCATGTTTGGGCTCCAAAGCCAAGTAGAAAATCCTGGATTGAGTCCACCAACACATCTAAACTTTCCCTTTCCTTTCTGCAACTAGATCTCCTAAAACAGGACAGTCACACTGGAGTCTTCTCATCAGAATACTCCCTGGAGTTTGCTATCCCCCTAAATTATGCCTGGAAAAGCACAAGCTGGCTTCAGCCAAAACAGTGCCAGTGAGCATCTTAACAACAAAGCAGAGCAGGCAGGCATAGGAGAGAATTCACTCCATCTCTAGATTAGCACACAGACCCATCCTTGTGGTCTTTACAAACTTGCCAGATCCCTGTACAAGATTCATGCAAGGCCAGCCCCTACTGAAATTGAGACCTCCTGGAAAAGGTGGGACCTGCTAATTTACTCCTCTCCTGCTTGAGGAGTTGTAGTGCTGCTTGGACCCTCTTCTGAATTATCACCTTTTTAGAAAGAAAAGTCATTTGTGGATGCTGAAATGCAAATATATAATGGAAGAGAATTAATTCTTTTCTGGTAATAGAGCAGATTGACCTATTTCTACATGTTATACTTCAGTTCTAGGAGGAGTAATCTAGTTACTAGTTCATGGTAGGGATGGTTTCCCAGGTAAGGCTGATCAAATAGGCCTCAGTTCTATTCCTTTAGCAGGTCTGTAACATTAATTTTTTGGATAATTTCATTAATGTCAATTGCACTGTTCACGTTTTTAAAGTTATGAAGACATAAGGCAGTATCTTCAGTATATGCTTTAAACTTTACCCTTTCCCCATCTTTTGACAATTTTCAGTCATACGTTCATGAGGTACCTATTTAAATTAATGTTTCTTGAAACAGTATGTCTAGATACACACTCCCAAACACAAAAGAATATTCTTTCCTCTATGCTTGCTAATTTTTATTTCATATTCTAGACACATTAGCATTCTCTTAAATTAAAAACATACCATGTTATCCAGAAGTCATGAGCAAAAATTCCAAAATAGCAGACAAACTACTACTGTAGAGATACTTTTGGAGAAATGGGAGTCATCTGTAAATATTTCAGGAAGAGAATTAAACACAACATGTGACAGAGAATTTGACATTCTGAGCGGCTATAATAACAATAACTTCAACAAGAGATTTGCTATTGCCTTGAACTGTTTTATAAGTACTTATAATTAATAGCTATTTATAGTTGGTTTAGTTATTAGTTCTGATATTCAAGTGTAAGTTGTGGAAAGCACTGGAACTCCTTTTCAATCCAAAATCATTGCTTTACGTAGGACTGAATTGATTTTTACTTTTCTTCTCACTTTGCACATGGAAATCTTCCTCCATTCAATATGTAATATAGGCATTTCTTTTCCTCATCTTGAGGACTGCTTAACAGTTTGGGATGTTCAAAGTATCTCTAGGCACATTTTTAGCCTGGTTTCCTGAGAAAAGAAGTCTTGGAAAATCATGTCTTCTCTGTGTCTGTGTCTCCCTCACTAGTACTCTGGACTCCCTTGGACAGTTTCAACAAAATTTGACAAAGACGTTGAGTTTTCGAAGATACTAAGCTCTTTCAACCAGCCTGCACAAAATATTGCCCAGGGGCCTCATTCAGGCTCCAGACCTGTTTGTTTGACCCATCAAAGTTGAGTTGCTCTGTTTAAGGCTCACCCAGCAACCAAGTAACAGCAATCTGTTGGGTAGTCAGCTCATGGAGAGCTGCTGGTCAGTCAATAAGGCTGTGATATTCAGCAAGCCACAGTGCATGCTGTTTATTGCCAGGCTGTCAGGCCAAGAAAAGATAGATAGGGACCTGATGAGTTGTGGGGAGGCTCATGCAGGAGTGAGGATATGGCTGTGTAGGACTGCACAACACTGGAATTCAACCATTCTATAAAAGAAATAGTTAAAAAAAAAATCAAGAACAAAACCTCTGTAGCTTTATTTCTCTTGTCACAGAACTGCTTAAATGATGAAATAAAATAAAGGGTTCCACACTCACTTGCTAGCATCCAAATAACAGTGCTCAAAACTATGTGCACTGTACATCTGTTGGGAAGCAAAAAATGTCTAAAAGCTACAGGAAAAGACACACACATCCAAAGCACATGTGAGCATTGTGTGCAGAGAAATATATATATACATACTTGCATATGAATACACTAATCCTGGAATCTTCATGATCTGATGTACATAGCCCATATATAGAACCCCAGATTCTGTGCTTTTGTTATTTCCAGTGCATTCTGGCAACAGGACACTTATTTGTTAACTGACTCCTAGATGATGTAGCAGCGTATTTGGTCACTAGGATTAGGGTCAAGCCCACCAATCTTACAGTAAAGCTTACTGATTTTGTTTGTATAAAGAAGATTTGGGGATAAACCATGTTGCTTGTCACCAGCAGGGCTCATATTACATAATTACAATGTGAGCTGCAAATAAGCATTACAAGGGCAGTGGTCACAGAAACATTCTAGTAGTTCTAGTAAGCATGTTTGTTTCAGAAAAAAGTCAGAAACTATTTCATATTTTCTTTCATTGCCAAAAATCTATCTTAAAATGTGTTAACCATTTGCCTTTACTCTTTACTGTGAACTGTTGTCTGTCTTTGGTTAAGAACTAAGTGACTGAAGCCAAACATTTAAGGCAATAATTTAATATTTTTGTTTCATGTCATGAAAAGGCCATACTAAAAATGAATAAAAAAAATGAGGGGAAGAAAAAAAAACTTATTCGGAGGGCACATCAGAGTGGACAGAAAATATCCCATAAGTAATGCCAGCAGGCAGGAAATAACATATATTAAATTCAAAGCAGCCATTCGTGTCTTCAGTCTCTCCAAGAATGCTAGTACAAATCCAGCTGGCAACTCAGGTAGCTTCTCCAGCCACATCTGCCTGACGCATTTGGCTGTGTCTGATACTTTATTTTTTTTTCCCCTCTTTCTTAAGGAAAGGTCTAAATGCTAAGAAAAGTACAATTCATTTATTTCAGGATTTCAAGGAACAGATAATCCACCACGTAGCAACATTTCTCCTCATCAGCCTTTTCCTACTGTTTTAGTGCTGAGCAGGAACAACAGAACAGCTATGACTACCATGCTTCATATTATCTAGAGAGGCATGGCTGTATTTCCATCATGTGTTTGCAGTGTTGTTTTCCTTATCCAGCAAGACACCGAGTTAATAGCTTGAAAAAATGTTAACTTCTTGCTGTTGCACCTAGAAAGCCCTGAAGCCAAGATAGTAGTACATCAGCAAGCGAACAGGTGTTTATTCTGACCATATAAAGCACTAGCTGGTTAACATCAACTTGGTCCAAAGTGTTTTTATGAGATACTAGAAATCATTTTACATCATAAATTATTTAGCCAGATCCCTCCTTCATTTAATTCTGTTGGCTTTTGGCTTAAAATTGGGAAGGTTTTGGATAACTGGCTAGAAATGGACTGTAGCCTCAAAATGCGAATCTAAATTTTCAAATGCCTCTAAACTTGCAAGTGGGGTTTTCTTACAAGCCATCTTTCTTTGAAACAGTAGGGCAACATGGGATAATGGAATGTAAATGTTTTGTATTTTGCTTATATGTTTTTCAGCTCATGAAAATATAAACTATTTGTCTACATGAAATAGGTTTCTTTTGTATATCTGCCTGCATGCAGTCACCCTGGAAAATTGTATATAAATTCACGGTTCAGTCTGAGTTACAACTGTCTGTGTGAAACCTCAAAATGGCAATACTGTATGGCACAAAATAAGAACATTAGAAACAAAGAAGTGCATTGTTCAATCTATTTCTTTATGTCTGCACAGCATCAGGCAAACGACCAGCTCTCAATAAACCATAAGAAATAAGAAATAACAAATCAGCACAAGAGGGTAGAACTGAAATAATCCCAAAGAATTAAGGCCAAGTAATTACAGCTTTTTAGACATACTGACTATAAAGAAGTGTTTTCCTTCAGGGAACTTGAGGTTAACCATATGGCATACTGACCTCATCTTCAAAAGTACAAGAATGAGAGGCTTGGCATTACTATCTACATCCGTGACACAGAAGAAGTTATGTAACTATGTAGGTAATTTGGTAGCCTTTATTAATAATTGTAGTCATGCAAGTTAATATTACAGAAAACATTCAAATAAAATGGTTTAGGATATAAACTGAGCAATGATGGAGCCAAGAAATCAAGTCCCCTATGTAGAACAGTGAATCATTGCAGTATGAATCATTTATGTCTAAAAGCAGAACTGGTCCTATTGTATTTTGCATTGGTCAGTATTTCCATGGTAAATAATTATTTTCAGGGCTTCTATCCATGGAACATAGATTTTTTTATTAAACCAAGTACAGAATACACTAGGCCAACAGCACAAATATTAGTTACTGTAAGTAACAGTAGTTTTCCAATGCAAAACCAATTTGGATCATTCATATAGATGTTCAAAAGAAATCTGATTTTCAGATGGATATTTGAAACATATTTAGATTTTGTGAATTTGAGAGGAAAAAAATCTATGCATTTGAATGCAGCTTTTATTTAGCTTTTATATTGTTGTTCATTCTTTTCACTATCTTTTCTCCCAACCCTTTCTACTTTGTACCACAGACATGTTTGCTTCAAGATTTGTTTAGCGACAGGTGTAATCATAGTGGACTTCCAAAGGCCTGATTCTTTTGGCAAAACCACCAGACTTATAGTTCTCTGTGTGTTCCTTGTAGATTTATAGTATAGATTTATACTACAATATAGTAAAGATATATACTTATAGTTGATTTCCTAAACATTTCAGAAAAGGTATAATGAAAATCTGGGCTACAAGTATAAATATTTTTAGTCCACAGTTTTTATCAAAATTTCATGATCAAAACAAAATCTTTCTCTGTAATGACAGTAGATTAATAGCCCTATATTTGCCAGACAGACAGTTTGAACCCAGGTTTCATTGGTTTCAGGTTGTCATGTGACTGGGATAACTAAAAATTCGGGTTTGACCAAATCCTACTCCTTAGCAAAATTATAGAAATGGAGGTGGAGAGATTTTTTCTGACCATTTTCAGAGGTGGATAAACTAGACATTTCTGTGTAAGCCACTGACCCATGTATTAAACATCAGTAAAGCATCTGTATAATTTGAAGACTTTCTACCATGAAAATAACATTTTCTAAACTCATTTTCTCTAGGTTTCAGTGCTTTGCACTCCTGTATGCATGCATTTCACTACCAGGCACAACCTGGGCTGGTTGTAGGGGCTGCCTGACACAATTTGGTGAAGGTGGTGGGAATTCAGTAAATGTTGAAAAAGATTAATATTAGTAGGGCATCATTATGCATTCTGAGTCCTGTGAAACTTCTTTAGTATAGTACGGTCTATGCTGTGAATATTTGAAATGTTCTGGTCCAATTCAATAGGATTTTGTCTCTTGGGTTGTGCTGCTGTCCTGGGGCCAGGCTACGGGATTTTGTTTCATTCCATACTACATCAAGCTGAGTGGTCACTGTCACTCCCATATCCATGGCAATGGGAGCCAGCCGGGGCAGGGGATGGGTTTGGGGGTGTGTCTTTGCAAGGTGACCTGGAAGGCGCCTGGGGAGGGGCTCGGAGGTTCCTGCCGGCAGCATGTTTTTTTTCCCTTGGCGGTGTGGTCTTTGTCCAGAGCTGGCGGTGAGTGATTAGCAGAGAAGTAGCATCTTTTGTCAGGAAAATTGCTCTGATTAGGGGGCGTTGGAAGTTTTTCTTTCCCGCTGCTCTCGGCTCCGGGTCTCAGGGAGGTGGTTTTTCTCCCTCTGCTTTTTGGGCTCAGTGTTTGGGATTTTTTTTCTTTTTTTTTGCTTTGCTGTTCTGGAACCTGGGCGTGTCCGTCCACGGGTGATGAAATACTGTATAATTTGTTCTATTTTTCTGTTCTTTTAATTACTGATTAGCAGTAGTGTTGTTGGTAAATCCGTAAGTTTCATTTATATAATTAAATCTTTCTTATCTCAACTTTTACGATCCTCCCTTGTTTTTCCTCCAAGCCTTCCTCACTGGGAGGGGAGGGCCCTGGTAGAGCAATTGGTGGTGCCTGATCACCAGACAGGGCTAAACCACAACAGGGGTGTTATTCTGAGTCTCTTTTTGGCACAACACACAATAACTAGGTCAACTTTATGCAAAAAAAAAGAAAAAAAGAAAAAAAGAAAAAAAATTAAAACAATCAAACAACCAAACCAACCAACCAACCAACAACAACAAAAACCAAAACTAAACCCATATATACATTTTTGCTAAGATGAACCTCTGAAGATATTATGGGGTTTAGACACTTTTTGCTATCTCAGGTATGCTTTTTTATTCTTACACAGTCTGCTTATTGTAGCCTTCACTTGTCCCAAAAGATTAGAAGCACTATAGTTTTGCCAAAATGAAGAATTATCTTTTCATCCATGACTACATCTATTGCTAAGGTAAATAAAATTACCATCCTACAGTTATGGAAATAGCTACTGAAATTATGAACACCACTCAAGTTATCATTAAAATGTTCTTAGGAGAATAAATGTAAACTCTAATAAATATTAATAAAACATCAAGTAAGAAACATGAAACTGCTTAATAAATACTGAGGACAAAATTTAATAATAATAATAACAACAGCAACAGCAGCAGCAGCAACAACAAAAACAACAACAGTAATAATAATAAATAACCACCTAAAACTTTGTATTCCACCCCTTCCTGCACAGTATGAGAAATTCAGCTCCAGAGTTATAATGAAAGTACAGAAATCTAAGAGCAGTTAGCAGCGTTTAATTTTGTAGTTCTCAGATAAAACCAACATAGAAAAGAGTAAATTAACCTGTCTGGGACTAGATGTTTCAGTGTTTCCAAGGAATTAAAATAAGGCTAAATATAAACCAAGAAGTATGATCCGTAATCTAACATTTTTGCTCTGACTCTAATATCATCTTGGAACACAGAGAATGGGTACAATGGGTACAATTTTTCTTGTCATTATTTGATTTCTCAGCATGAAATGATGGGAAATTTTTTCTTTTCTTTTTAATATGGACATTTATAGGTCTGCCTTCATCCTCTTCTTTGTTCCATCTGGCCTACTTTGACTTTCTGTTCACATACTTTCTTTCAAGAAGTATTATACATTTCTTCCACTGAGGTCAATACTATAACACTCACTGTCTTCAATATTAAAAGATTTTAAAAAGCTAAAACCAAAACAAACAAAACAAATGAACAACAAAAAAACCTAAAACATTTTAAGTTTTGGTAAATTAAAATAACTCAGAATGACTACATACATAACTGTGGTGACCTCACTTCTGCCATTACCCATGCAGTCATCTTCTATTGCTTGTCTCATGACAGTTCCCACTGTTGCAGAGAGATACAAAAAATGCCATTGAAAATAATAAGGTTTAAAGATCTGTGGTTCAGCTGTTACTACATGAGATTCAAACACTATTCTTGTTTTATAATTCTCAGTGCAGATTGGGAAATGATGACAGTTACAGATTCTTTCAGCTAAGAACCAGATCCATTGTAGATGACCACATATTTTCCTTGTACTTCCATACTTGTGTAAAAAACAGGATGAGAATTCCATAATGGCAAATTAGGAATTAGGTATTTACTGTACATAATACTTTAAGATAATCTGATTATTTATTTGCTAAATTAATACATTACTGAGTGCCTGTTTGAGTGAGGGATGAGAAAGATTACCAGCCTCAGTTTACTCTCGCCACTTTATAGTATGCATGTAAGGTATTCACAGGGAGGTTAGATGACCCTCAATTCAGAATAATTTTTAGTAAAATTTCTGGAAATTGCTTGTGTAATTTTGAAAACCCAAATCATTAAGACCAAGAATTGCAAAGGATTTTGTTTCAGATATTCTGAATCACCTCCATCCCCATAACTTGACAGACAATTATGAAAACCTGGGTGCAATTACCAGTTGAGGTGCGAACAGTTTATGGTTCAAATATGTTAAAAAAAAAAAAAAAGAAAGAAAGAAAATATAGAACAGAAACAAATAACAGCTAGTGAGTAGTGAGCACTGAATAAATATTTTCAAAGTGTCAAGAAAAGTATTATTTTTACTATTTCAAGGTATTCCGGTCTAAAATGAAGAAAGAAGATGAAGAGTATTTTGTAAAATTGCCTTTTTCTGCAAAAAATTAACACCTTGAACTCTCACTGCCACTTCTTTATTTTTGTGGGAGAAATCTTGTCTTTCTGGATTTTTGTTTTCCTTTTCCTATTCTGGCCTAATTGTAATAGTATGAGTTCAAGTTTTAACCTGGAAGCACTCAGGCAGAAAGATGGGATAAATCATCATACTTCCACTTTGTGGAGTGGAAGATTTTGATAACAGTGCACCAGCCTTCAGTAAACATGAGGGACAAACAGATGGAAGTAAAGATCATAATCTTGTTTTCTTCTCAATATGAGTCAGAAGAGCAATTTCTTGTGTGGGTGATACATACTTCGTTTGAGAGAGTGTGACATTTACATTTTACCCTTGCAGCCCAGGGGACAAGAGATGTACATATGTCACAAATCTTCTGACTCCAAGCAAGCATGAGGTGGTCAGGATGACGGGGAACAGTTAAAGATCTTCTGGAGTTACCTATTGTATACTCACTGTGATTACTGTGAGAAAATATTTCACACCTGCTGTAGTCTTTACATTTCTAAAAGAAGAAAACTTTCTCTGAAGTATTAATCAGTGTCCTGCGGATATGTTATCTCTGGCAAGGATTACTGAGTTATTCTGCAGGGGGAGGATGCTCTGTTACCTTATAGCAAAGATCTCGCAAAGAACACTGAGCTCCCTCTGACACTTCACTGTCTCATTTGATTCTTTCATCTTGAAGCTGCCAAGTGGAAATTTCGTTAATGCCTACAGATAATTTAACTATAATACTTTGCCCACGACACTTCGTGGCAAGGCAAGCCTACATAAGCTGTCACTATGCTTGCAATGTACTAGGAATCCTTTGGAAAAGATGTTTATTTTGGAAGCTTGTTGCCATTACTAGGAAACACTTTCGTAGCCTCAAAGGTATGCATGATTCTTGCCATTCCTAGGTGTTGTATTCAGAAATCTGACGGGAGTTTGCAAGTAACTCAGTCAAAATTAGAAGTGTTTTATACTACATTCATAAAAACCTGACTTTCTTAAGTGAAGATTAACAAAGCTATTATGGATGCCAAAGAGTGGCAGCTGAATGCTCAGGTGGAAACCAGGTATCCATAACAGGAGTCCCTGTGATGCGGCTTGCTGTGCATAACAAGATGTAGGTGAAAAAGGATTTATTAAAAAGTATTTACTGCTTGTATGCCTCAAGAGGAGGTCTATTATATAAAAGTGTATTAAAGCATTTAGTAATACATCCATCCTGGAGGTAGCCAAAACCTGACTGGACACAAACTTGAGCAATCTGCTCCAACTGTCCCTACACTGAGCAGGGGTGTTGGGTGAGTTAATCTCCACATGTACCTTACAGCTTCAACCACTCTGTAATTCTGTGTAGTAACATTTATGTGATCATCTGCAAAACGCAATGGACTATTTGTTTGATTGGATGCCTTTCCTTCCTCACTCATATTCCAACTGCTAATTAATCTCATTTGGGATGCTTGCAAAAGAAAATAAATCAAACTTGTTTAACTTTAGCTTTCATTTTTTCTATTTTTTAAAGTTTAAACTCCAGATGAAAACAACTTGGAAATTGTTATTCTCTGTAGTTTGTTTGTTTGGTTTGGTTTGTTTGCTTGGGGGGGGGGGGGGGGGGGGGTTTATACCTTTTAATGTAATTTTCTTTTCTTTTGATAAAATTATAATCTTATTAGTTGTAATTCAAATATCTTCTCTGTGTGCCATGCCTTCACATACAGAACTCAGTAACAGAATTAGCTGATATGTAGTTCATAGTAAGCAATATTTGCCCTTGAGCTACTGGGAGCTGTACTTATGTCCTTGTCGATCTAGAAATAGGGGATGAAAAGTGATAACCCTTTTTCATCCTTGAAATGTCAGTATTAAAAGCCCAACACTAAAACTTAAGAGATAGGAGATTTTATAGTTGTGATTTTTCTGGATGAAAAACATATAGCGAAGGTCATTCTGACTTTTTAATAACTATCTAATTATGAGCCCAGTGGAGCTGGTTTAATAGTAATTAAAGTACCGGTGGTTACAAATTCAATACAGAAACTGCATACTAAATTAAATTGAAATTCACTCTCAAACTACCCAATTGCAGTGGGTAGTTGGTATGTTATTGTTCCAGAAATTTGTTTTTTCTTGTTTGTTCTGATGCAAATGGCATGCGGGCTCCTTCTTTAGAGATTATTGTTTAAAGTTGTGTATTTGGGGGCTTGCATTTTTGTACTTAGCTTAAGAGGATTGCACTGTGGAAAGATATTGATACCAATATTGCAGGCAATAGGGTTGGATAACTGTCATGGTTTAATCTAGGTTAGCAGTAAATACCACTCAGCCACTCACTCACCTTCCCCCCCACTCCCTCAGTGGAGGAGGAGAGTTGGAAGAAAAGAAAAGGAAAGCTCGTAAAGTTGAAATAAGAACTTTTTAATAATATAAATGAGAATTTTAGTGATGCTACTAATACTAACAATACTACTACTATGTAATTAAAATAATAGAAAATAGAACATATGGTACAATTGCTCACCACTTGCTGACCAACACACAATCAGGTCCCAAGTAGAGAGAATAGAGAGAGCCCACATCTGAGCCTGAGACCCTGCAGGTCCTGAGCCCAAGTGTGACAACATGACTGGGCAAAAGCCAGCCAACCCTACAACCCACTAATGAATGAACTGGCCCCACCGCTAACAGCTGCACCAAGAGCTAACAAAAGAGCGAACGACACAGCTATCAAGCTAGCCAAAGTCTTAACGACCACACCCCCATACTTCCCACCTCAGAACTGCACATGTGCACTGAGCCTGATGTACCATGGAATGAAACACTCCCTTGGCCACTCTGGGCCAGTTGTCAGCACTGTGAAGAAAAGGAGATCTTTCCTGCCTGAAACCAACACAATAACTTACCCTAAAAAAGGAGCTAAATGGCCAGTTTCATATGTGTAACTCGGGATTTTTAGGTTTTAGTAGCAGGTTTTGTGCTGGTGAGTGTTTGTGGGAGTTTAAAATAATTTTTATTTAGTTTAGGTACATCTTTTGCCTTTCAAGGGTTAAATTAGATACCACACAGACTTTTGTTGACTAAGGATAGTCAATATCCACCCTACTTCCATTAGAAGCCTTTGGACTCAATTCATGTCTGCAATCCTCCTTCCATTACAAAGTAATGTCAAATCTCTGCAAAGACTGTGGCCTGTTTAATGTCTTGTGTGCTGGGTTCAGTCAGGAAAGGGCTAACTCCCTTTACTCTGGTTGCCAAGAAACTCTGTTGCTGGACAGTAAGTGAAAACATTGATAAGGCCTCAGCTGGTGCTGTGGATGGCCTGTACTGAACTCAAGGTCTTCTGTCCACTTCGGATACTGTAGCTGACCCAGACTAACCAAGGAAGTATTTCATCCCATAGTACGTCATGTTCCGGTCTCTTTGGGTGGGGAAGAGGGTCCGGTAGCCATTACTCTTCCCTTCTCTCTCTCTCCCTTACTCTCTTGCTCGTCTCTCCAAGCACTTCTTAACCCTCCTGTGTTAGCTGCTTTGCTAACTCCTGTGCTGGCTCATTTGTGTGGGAGCTGGTGGATTGTTCTGAGTTTTCTGGCCGTGTTATCAGTGATAAGGTTTGCTCGGAATCTGCTGCGTAGGCTCCCGGGCTCTGGCCTTCAGGCCGCGGCTCTCGGGCTGTGATCGCTCTTGGGCTGTGGTTCTCGGGCTCTCGGGGTCTGATTTTCATCCCTCAACATCTGGGTGTGCATTGGTCAGTGGATGGTGGGAAATTGTATCATATTGTATGATATTGTATATATTGTACTATATGTTTCATTTTCTACTATTTTAATTATTTAGTATTAGTAGTACCTGTATACATTGATTTAGATTTAATTAGTAAATAGTTCTTATCTCAATTTTACAAGCTTCCTTATTTCTTTTTCCTCCGATTCTTCCCCTCTGTTGGAGGAGGGGAGGGGGATTTGTGAGAGCGGCTTCGTGGTATTTTGCTAGCCGGAGTTAAACCACGACAGTCCTTTTTGGTGCCCAACATGGGGCTCGAAGGGTTGAGATAAGAACAGATCTGATTACTGTGTGTTAAAGCAGATTGTGTGATAAGTATTGGTTATAGAGATGTTGTGGTGGTTGGTCAGCACGTTAAGTTCTTGGATCTTTAAGTGGATGATAGAAAGGTGGGATTTACTGCCTTGGGTGCTCCTTATGATACTGGTGATGTATGGTCTGACCAGATTGAAGAGTCTGATTTGGCTGGTCTGTATACTACTGGTTTGGGGAATAATCATGTATCTGTATGCAGTACTGGCAGCGTTTGCATGTTTCTCATCTAATCTCATAGGGACTTTCACTAATTATACCTTTTCCCTTTTCTCTTCTGGGACACAGCCTGTAGAGGAGAAATCATTTAGTGGGTTGGATGTGAAGGAATTATTCAGTTGGGTGGATGTGTGGAAATTATTCCAATTTTCTCCCTCTTCTCTATGGTCAATGGCGCAAGTGTATGAGTATTTGGGAAATTTTTCATGGTCTCGGGGTGACCTGTGGTTAGTGATCAGCACATTTCTGAATGTTATTGTGCTCTTGTGTAAAGTTAAAGAAATGTTTTGGAATACTGCCCCATCTGCTACTGGTGTTTGGGGAAGAGGCAGGCCCGGTGTGCCGGCTTCATCCCCCATGGCTACATCACCGCTCACAAGTAGGCCATCCTCTGCACCGACTCCACCCCCACGGCGATGTAAACGCCCCTTGACAGACACTACAGCCACTGCACCACCTGCGCCACCTCCACCCCTGCAGCAACATCAACTCTTCTCGATGGACATTGCAGCCACTGCACCTCCTGCGCCACCTATACCTCCGCGGCGATGGCAACTCTCCTCGACAGATGCGGCAGCCACTGCACCCTCTGCGCCAGCTCCACTTCCCACTGTGGTTCCACCTCCCACAACAGCTCCACTTTCTGCTGCAGCTCCAGCTCCCAGTGTGGCTCCACCTTCCACAATGGTTCCAACTCCCACTGCGGTTCCACCTCCCACTGCGGTTCCACCTCCTGCTGCAGCTCTGCCTCCCAGTGTGGTTCTGCCTCCCACTGCGGCTCCACCTCCTGCTGCAGCTCTGCCTCCCACAACAGCCCTACACACTGCAGGGTGCAATGCAGCCGTGCAGACCCCTGTGTGGTACTGCCAGCATCAACCAGCACCAGTGTTAGTTGACCCAGTACAGAAAAAGAAATGGAAGCATAAATCAGGGCGTCTGGTACAGGTCGATGGGGAGACAGCAAGGCCATCCCAAGCGTCAGTGACAGGGACAGAGGATGAGAATGATGCAGATATAACCATGCAATCTTTAGCCTTGAAGGAGCTCCGGGATATCCGGAGAGACTTTGGCCGTCATCAAGGTGAACATGTTATTACCTGGCTGCTCCGCTGCTGGGATAACGGGGCCAGTAGCATTGACTTAGAGGGCAGAGAAGCCAAGCAGCTGGGGTCACTTGCTAGAGAGAGTGGCATTGACAGAGGAATTGGGAGGGAGACACAGAATGTAAGCCTCTGGAGGAGGCTTCTGGATGGTGTGAGGGAAAGGTATCCCTTTAAGGAAGACATGCCATATCGTGTACACAAATGGACCACCATGGAGAAAGCTATCCAGTATGTGAGGGAACTAGCTGTGCTAGAGTTAGTTTATCGTAATGACCGGAGGATAGATCCAGATAGAATCAGGTGCACACGACCCAGGTGGCGGAAGTTAATGCAGAATGGACCACCCTCGATAGCCGCCGCATTTGCAGTATTGACTTGGGAAAGGGATGAAGACCCAGTAGTGGAGGAGGTAGTTCAAAAGTTCCGGGGATATGAGGACATTGTTTCTTCCCCCATGCGGGCCTGTGTCTCAGCTATAGAGGAGCTGTCCAAAGAGTTTAAACAATTCAGAAAGGAGATGTTCCAATCCCCACCTGCACAAGCCAGTGTCTCAGCCATTAGGAGGAAGCGTTCCTTTCCTCAAAGACAGGAATATAAAAGGTATCCATCATGCCGTACCCTGTGGTTTTACCTACGTGACCACGGAGAGGACATGAGGAAATGGGATGGAAAACCTACCTCACGCTTAGAGGAACGAGTATGTGAACTGAAAGGGAAAAAACACACCAGTAAGGACTCTTCCAAGAAAACTGTTGCTCCCGTAGCCAAACAACAGTGGAGCAATAATCCATCCCTCCAAGACATGAGTGACTGTGAATCAGGTCACTTTTAGAGGGGCCCTGCCTCCAGCCAGGTGGAGGAAAGGGACAACCGTGTTTATTGGACTGTGTGGACTCGATGGCCTGGCACATCAGAGCCACAGCAGTATAAGGCTCTAGTGGACACGGGTGCACAGTGTACCCTCATGCCATCAAGCTATAAGGGGGTACAACCCATCAGCATTTCTGGTGTGACTGGGGGTTTCCAACAATTGACTGTGTTGGAGGCTGAAATAAGCCTGACTGGGAAGGAGTGGCAAAAGCACCCTATTGTGACTGGTTCAGATGCTCCGTGCATCCTTGGCATTGACTATCTTAAGAGAGGGTACTTTAAGGACCCAAAAGGGTACCGATGGGCTTTTGGGATAGCTGCTTTAGAGACAGAGGAAATTGAGCAGCTGTCTGTCTTGCCTGGTCTTTCAGAGGACCCTTCTGCTGTGGGACTGCTAAAGGTTGCAGATCAACAGATGCCAGTTGCCACCACAACAGTGCACCGGCGACAGTATCATACTAACAGAGACTCTTTGCTTCCCATCCAGAAGCTGATTCGTCAGCTGGAGAGCCAAGGGGTGATCAGCAAAACCCACTCACCCTTTAACAGCCCCATCTGGCCAGTGCATAAGTCTGATGGGGAATGGAGACTGACAGTGGACTATCGTGGCCTGAATGAAGTCACGCCACCACTGAGTGCTGCTGTGCTGGACATGCTGGAACTCCAATACGAGCTGGAGTCAAAGGCAGCCAAGTGGTATGCGACGATTGACATTGCTAATGCCTTTTTCTCCATTCCTTTGGCAGCAGAGTGCAGGCCACAGTTTGCTTTCACTTGGAGGGGCACCCAATACACCTGGAATCGGCTGCCCCAGGGGTGGAAGCACAGCCCTACCATCTGCCATGGACTGATGCAGACCACACTGGAACAGGGTGCAGTGCCAGAGCATCTGCAATACATTGATGACATCATTGTGTGGGGTGACACAGCAGACAAAGTTTTTGAGAAAGGGAAGAAAATCATCCAAATTCTGCTGAAAGCTGGTTTTGCCATAAAGCAAAGTAAGGTCAAGGGACCTGCACGAGAGATCCAGTTCTTGGGAATAAAGTGTCACCTAGTTAAATCCTACTGTTTGACATTTAGAATTATCTCTGGTATCTTTACCACTTTACTAGGGTCTTCATCCCCATAAAGCATATCCTTTGTATAGTTGTTAAAATACTTTGTCTAAAAACAGGTAACTTCAGTGTTACACAGATT
The DNA here is from genome assembly GCA_027574665.1 of Rhynochetos jubatus. Taxonomy (NCBI): domain Eukaryota; kingdom Metazoa; phylum Chordata; class Aves; order Eurypygiformes; family Rhynochetidae; genus Rhynochetos; species Rhynochetos jubatus. Next base: position 46,961,271 of record CM050690.1, on the reverse strand, counting down.
TTAAAATTGTAAAAGACTATATAAATATCAAGTTCATGGAAAGTCAGTTATGTATTTTCAACTAAATCATAAAGAAGAGAAGACGAAATAGATGCTATACACTAAACTTAAACTACCTTAGTCATAAACAGAAAAGATTAAAAAAAGGGAGAAACAAGTTGTTACTGTCACTATTACTATAATCAACTTCAAGATCACTTCCCACAGTTCTCCTCTTTTTAAATGGAATTTAAAAAACAGCTGGGCAGATTACTTCTAATGAATTTATGCAGTTACTTTTCTTAACATACACATTCTAATAAAAACACTTTTCCCTAATATTTCATTATTAATCTGAATTACATGAATATTTCCCACTACACTGCAGGTTTGATTGTAGAGTAGTTGTATTAATCTGATATTCAGACTAAACTGCTATCTTTGAGATTAGTCATTTAAATTACATGCTGTTTTACACTGCAGTCTAGACCATTATATTTCCTAGGCTCAAACTTCACTATTTAGATGGATAGTCAACTTTTTTGTCAGAATTTATTTTTTAACACTTTTTTTCAGAAACATTTGGCACACAAGTTCATGACATTCTGGCTTCTTGGTGTTTTGGCTACAAAAAGCTCTCTGCTTAGGTGGTGTATCTAGTGACACTGCAACGTACAGAAATTCAATGCAATACAGTGACTCAGTCTAAAACACAGTGGAGAAGTACCGTTAACAGAAGTAGGAGTAGCCTGAGAACAAAAGTATACATCATATATACTCAGTTGACTGTTCTGACATGGGTAAGGAAAGCCATGTCAATAAAGTTTGTTGCCACCATGGTGCACTATGTGCAGTTAACATTACAAAAATGCCTTCCAAATGGCATGTATTGCCCCCTGAATTTGTGAGATGCTGACTGACACCAAAATAGCTAGAAACAGCACAATACATGTCTGTGACTGGCTGCTTTCCAATAATCCTGGCATTTCTATGCCTAGCAGAAATCTCCTGTTGGCTAGCTTCCTTACCAGGGTAGAATGTAAACACTGATGTCCAAGCAAACAAGTTACCACAACCTGACATTTTCCCCAAACTCTGAGATTTGTGGCACAGTGCTCTGTCACCTATCCTGCTATAGATATTTGTCATTTTTCTGACAGCAGTGTCTGACTTTAGAAACAAAGTCAGTTCTGAGGATAGCCACTGGGAACTAAGCCCAGTCATCAAGTGATGTTGGTAACCATACTGATGGTGATAGACTCAGCATCACACACGTGTGGGGTAAGACCCCACCACCACCATGCAAGAAGAGAACAAACACACGCAATAAGGGCTATGGCTTTGTGACAATTTTGTGGCTAATGCTACATAAACACCTAGTTATATGCTTGTCTTTATTTTCCTGCCTTGCCCGGAATCTGGCTGTGTCCATCCACATGTGGTGAGATCCTGTATGATTTGTTCTTTTTTTTTTTTTTTTTTAATGTTCCCTAAATTATTTATTAGCACTAGCATTGTTAGTAACTCCCTAAGTTTCATTTATATAATTAAATAGTTCTTATCTCAACTCCTACGGGCTTTTCCTCATTTTTCCTCCTACTCTTCCTCACTGGGAGTGGGGTGTGGGGGGGTGGAGTGGTAGAGCGACTTATTGTGCTAAAACCACGACAGTCCTTTTTGGCACCCAACATGGGGCTCGATAGGGTTGACATAAGGAACAGATTATAGTGTGTGATAAGCCCTGCAGTACAATGTGGCTGTGGCTTTTCCAAGCTCTGAGTTCGGGGCTTTTCAAGCTGCTGACCGAACGGCAGGATCTGCTCCCTTATGTGCTACTGATGATCCTGATTATTTATGTGCGAGGTGGGCTGAGGGGGTTGGCCAGGCTATTTTGTGTGCTGCTGACGCTGGCAGGGATGCTCTACCTCTATCTGTAGTTAATACTGTCAGCCCCCTGGTACATTGTGAGTTATCTCTTGGAGGTTTTCCACAATTACACCTCTCCCTTTTTCCCGCTGGGGACACAGCTGACAGAGGAGAGGTTATTTGGTGCTGGGGTGCATGTGGAAATATGTTTTCAATTCTTTCCCTCTCGGTCCAGTGGCAGAGGCATACGAGTATTTTGGAAATTTTTCTTGTGGTTGGGGTGACCTGTGGCTAAGGATCAGCTTGCTAGTAAATGTTTTAGTGGCTTTGGTAAAGTTAAGGAAATGTTTGTGAGCACTGTCCCCACCGCTACGAGTGCCTGACGCAGACTCAGGGTCTGTGCCGAGATGCTTTAATGCACAAGGGGGCAGCACGAAGTCGCGCCAGGAGCAAGCTGGTAACTCGAGCCTGTATGGGTTCAACCAGTGTCTGCGTCAGCTTCAGTGTCTGCGTCACAAGCCAGCACACCTGCATCACTGCCTCCAATGCCTGCATCATCATCCTGAATGCTTGCACCACAGTCTACCACACCTGCATCACCCTCCACTATGCCTGCATCAATGGCAACATCTTACGCTACAGCCAGCTTGTCTTCCCCTCTGATCAGCCCACTTTCTGCAGCAACTTTACTTCCTCAATCTTTTGTGTGCTATTACCAGGGTCGACCACTGTCAGTGGCTCCAGTTCAGAAAAAGAAATGCACACGTAAATCAGTCCCCATAGTCAAGGATGGTGAGTTAGCACGGCCATCCCAGGTGTCAGAAACAATCAATAAGGGGATGGGAGCAGGGCCATCTCAAGAGTCGGAGATGGAGGATGAAGCAGTTGTGACCACACAGTCTTTATCCCTGAGGGAGCTATGGGACATCTGTAGAGACTACAGCCGCTGCTCAGGTGAACATACCATGACTTGACAGCTTCGCTGCTGGGATAATGGGGCCAATAGTATGGAGCTAGAGGGGAGAGAGGCTAAACAGCTGGGGTCACTTGCCGGAGAAGGGGGAACTGATAAAGCAATTGGAGGTAAGTCACAAAACGTCAGCCTCTGGCAATGAATCCTGACCAGTGTAAAGGAAAGGTACCCTTTTAGAGAAAGTGTGCCACAACAGCTATGCAGAGGGACCAGCATGGAGAAAGGCATCCAGTACCTGAGAGAACTAACGGTACTGGAGATCGTTTACCGAGACCCAAACAACCCATGAGCATCTACTGACCCCAATGAAGTCTACTGCACCCGGCCCATGTGCCAGAAGTTAATGCAGCGTGCACCACCCTCATACTCCAGCGTACCCTCAATAACAACTTGGAGAGAGGATGAGGCATCAACCGTAGACAAGATGATCCGCCGATTCCAAGATTATGGGGAAAGTCTCCCCTCCCTCATACAGGCATGTGTCTTGGATGTGGAGAGATGTCTAGTAGACACAGGTGCACAGTGTACCTTCATGTCATCAAGCTATGGGGTACAGCCCATCAGCATTTCTGGTGTGACTGGGGGCTCTCAACAACTGACTGTGTTGGAGGCTGAAATAAGCCCGACTGGGGAGGAGTGGCAAAACCACCCTATTGTGACTGGCTCTGATGCCCCATGCATCCTTGGCATTGACTATCTCAAGAGAGGGTACTTTAAGGACCTGAAAGGGTACCAGTGGGCTTTTGGTATAGCTGCTATAGAGACTGAGGAAATTGAGCACCTCTCTGTCTTGCCTGGTCTCTCACAGGACCCTTCTGTTGTGGGATTGCTAAAGGTCGCAGACCAACAGGTGCCAATTGCCACTACAACAATGCACCGGTGACAGTATCGCACCAACTGAGACTCTTGGCTTCCCATCCAGAAGCTGATTTGTCAGATGGAGAGCCAAGAGGTGATCAGCAAAACCCGCTCAGCCTTTAACAGCCCCATCTGGCCAGTGCGTAAGTCTGATCAAGAATGGAGATTGACAGTGGACTACCACAGCCTGAACGAAGTCACACCACCACTGAGTGCTGCCATGCCAGACATGCTGGAACTCCAGTACAAGCTGGTGTGAAAGGCACCCAAGTGGTATGCCATAACTGATATTGCTAATGCCTTTTTCTCCATTGCTTTGGCAGCAGAGTGTAGGCCACAGTTTGTTTTCAACTGGAGGGGCATCTGATACACCTGAAATCGACTGCCCCAGCAGTGGAAGGACAGTCGTACCATCTGCCATGGACTGATGCAGACTGCACTGGAACAGGGCGCAGCTCCGGAACATCTACAATACATTGATGACATCATTGTATGGGGTGACAAAGCTGATGAAGTTTTTGAGAAAGGGAAGAATACCATCCAAATTCTGCTGAAAGCTGGTTTTTCCATAAAGCAAAGTAAGGTTAAGGGACCTGCACAGGAGATTCAATTCCTAGGAGTAAAATGGCAAGATGGACATCGCCAGATCCCAATGGATGTGATCAACAAAATAACAGCTATGTCCCCACCAGCAAGCAAAAAGGAAACTCAAGCTTTCCTAGGCATCGTGGGTTTCTGGCCAATACACATTCCAAATTACAGTCAAATTGTCAACTCTCTCTATGAAGTGACTTGTAAGAAAAACGATTTCAAATGGGGCCCTGAGCAGCGACAAGCCTTTGAACAGATCAAGCAGGAGATCGTGCATGCACTAGCCCTTGGACCAGTCCGGACAGGGCCAGAGGTAAAGAATGTGCTCTACACCGCAGCCGGGGAGAATGGCCTTACCTGGAGTCTCTGGCAGAAAGATCCAGGAGAGACCTCTAGGGTTTTGGAGCTGGGGATATAGAGGATCTGCTGTCCGCTACACTCCAACCAAAAAAGAAATACTGGCAGCTTATGAGGGTGTCTGATCTGCCTCAGAAGTGGTTGGAACTGAAGCACAACTCCTCCTGGCACCTCGACTACCAGTGCTGGGTTGGATGTTCAGAGGCAGAGTCTCTTCTACTCATCATGACACCGATGCTACATGGAGTAAGTGGGCTGCCCTAATAACACAGCGATCCTGTATAGGGAACCCCAGTCACCCAGGAAACCTAGAAGTGGTCATGGACTGGCCGGAAGGCAAAGGCTTTGGGATGTCACCAGAGGAGGAGATGACACGGGCTGAAGAAAACCCTTTGTACAATCAGTTGCTGGAAGACGAGAAGCAATATGCCTTGTTTACTGATGGGTCCTGACGCATTGTAGGGAAACATCAAAGGTGGAAAGCTGCTGTGTGGAGTCCCACCTGACAAGTTGCAGAGACTGCAGAAGGCCAAGGTGAATCGAGTCAGTTTGCTGAGGTAAAGGCCATCCAGCTAGCTTTGGACATTGCTGAATGAGAGAAATGGCCAGTGCTTTACCTCTACACTGACTCCTGGATGGTGGCAAATGCACTGTGGGGGTGGTTGCAGCAGTGGAAACAGAGCAACTGGCAGCACAGAGGCAAACCCATCTGGACTGCCATGCTATGGCAGGACATTGCTTCCCACCTAGACAACCTGGTCGTCAAGGTGCATCGCGTCGATGCCCACATGCCCAAAAGAGCCACTGAAGAAAAGCAACACAATCAGCAGGTGGATCAGGCTGCAAAGATTGCAGTGGCTCAGGTGGATCTGGACTGGCAACATAAAGGTGAGCTGTTCATGGCTAGGTGGGCCCATGACACCTTGGGCCACCAGGGGAGAGATGCCACGTACAGGTGGGCTTGTGACTGAGGGGTGGACTTGACCATACACACCATAGCTCAGGTTATTCATGAATGCAAGATGTGCTGCCATCAAACAAGCCAAGAGGGTAAAGCCTCTTTGATATGGGGACTGATGGCTGAAATATAAGTATTCGCAGGCCTGGCAGGTTGACTACATTGCCCTCCCCAAAACCTGCCAAGGCAAGTGCCATGTTCTCACAATGGTGGAGGGAACCACGGGGTGGCTAGAAACATATCCTGTGTCACATTCCACTGCCCAAAATCCTATCTTGGGCCTTGAAAGGCAAGTCCTGTGGTGACATGGCACCCCAGAAAAAACTGAATCTGATAATGGGACTCATTTCTGAAATAGCCTCGTAGATACATGGAGTGAGGAGCATGGAATTGAGTGGGTGTACCACATCCCCTACCATGCGCCTGCCTCAGGGAAGGTTGAGCGGTGCAATGGGCTGCTAAAGACCACCCTGAGAGCAATGGGGGGTGGAACACTCAAGAATTGGGATGCCAACTTGGCAAAGGCCACATGGTTAGTTAATACCAGGGGATCTGACAATTGAGCTGGCCCAGCACACTCAAACTCTCTACAGACTGTGGAGGGAGATAAGGTCCCTGTAGTACATACTAGAAGTATGCTGGGAAAAACGGTTTGGGTTACTCCCACCTTGGGCAAAGGCAAACCCATCTGTGGGCTTGCTTTTGCTCAAGGACCTGGGTGCACATGGTGGGTAATGAGAGAAGATGAGGACGTCCGGTGTGTGCCTCAGGGGGACTTGATTCTGGGAGAAAACAGCCCATAAATTACAGTGCATGAGGGACATGAATTGCTGCCACTAACCCCTGTTTTTGAGATTTATGTTACAGGTACTCGCTATGGAAGAAACCACCCCACCCTACAGAGGTCCAGCCTGGCCAGGAGCACAGCAGTGACCTGATCTGAGCTGGCTTCAGTGCCCAATGATCCCATGCAACCCTTCCACCTTTGTCTGTCCTGAGTGACCCCACACCTGATGGAATCTGAAGTCATGGACTAATGGGTATTTTGCCAAGATGGTCCATAAACTAAGGGAATGATATCAGTGTGGGATGGGAAGGGAAAGGGGGAGCAGTCTGATGAGAGTTTATGGAATCACGTGGGATGTGAGCATGACGTAAATGGTGTGAACCAAAGGGGTGGAATAGTGTCTTAGTCTATATTTTGCACCAGCTAGTCTATATTTTGCTTCACTCCGTAATACATCAAGCTGAATAGGTGGTGCCAACCCAGTGCCTGTGGTACTGCAAACCAGCAGGGAAGGGGTGGGGATGTGGACAGAAAGGGTTACAGTTGGGCACGACCCAGAAGGGGGAAGGGTCCAGGGGGCTTCCGGCCAGCGGGGCAGGGGGTTTCTTTGTTGTTGGGACCTCAAGATGAGTGCTGGGTGCTCAGCGCAAAGAAAGCGTCTTTTGTCAGGCAGATCAATCTAGGAGTCAGGATTTGAAAGGTTTTTTCTTTTGCTCTTCCTGCTCTCGGGCTCCTGGGTTGATTGAGGGGGGCCTTGCTCCGTTTTGGTTTGGGGTTTTTTTTCTTTCCTTTCTCGGTGTTTTTGGATTTATTTTCCTGCCTTGCCCGGAATCTGGCTGTGTCCATCCACATGCGATGATATCCTGTATCAGTTGTTCTTTTTTTTTTTTTTTCTGTTCCCTAAATTATTTATTAGCACTAGCATTGTTAGTAACTCCCTAAGTTTCATTTATATAATTAAATAGTTCTTATCTCAACTCCTACGGGCTTTTTCTCGTTTTTCCTCCTCCTCTTCCTCACTGGGAGTGGGGTGTGGGGGGGTGGAGTGGTAGAGCGACTTGTGATAAAACCACAACAATGTTCCAGCTAATTATTTCAAAATACACCCATTCTGGGTCCGGTTTGTACCGCCCTGTGATCAAACAGTGCAGATGCCTTATATCAGAGATCATCAGATCTTGTCGGGGTGGGAAGGAGGAGGTTATAAGGAACAACTTTGCTTCCACAGGGGAGATGAATTGTGCTTAATTAATGCATTTTACATATCTTACACTCAATGTTTAAATCAATTTTCAGTGAACTTTTGCAAATTTATGAAGAATATGAATAAAGAAATTTACCTTAAATGGCCAGCTAAACCGTGTCTGGTTTCAGCATTGTAGAAGTCTGGGTATGACTGCAAACACCTTGGAGAATCTATTCTTGGTAGTTCTGTGGAAGCTGGACTTGTTTCTTCGCTTTGAAACAAACACTATATATGGAGCTTAAGAGCAGTAAAAGAATAGAAACTGAAATCTTCAAAATGCCTGAGAACTGATCAAAAAGCTACAGGAGAAAAGAGCATTATGAGATGAAGAAACAAAAGATGACTTCACACATTCCTTCTCCATTAGATCTAAGAATGCTGCAATTGTGTTGAGGTTGAATCCAGGGCATATGGTGTTACTCACAGAGAAGTATCTATAGGGTGTTGTAAAGAAGTAAAGGTAGTTATTGCTGCTCAGCATTTTTCAAAGTGTTATATGTATTCCTGGTCACTCTGCAACACAGTAGGAAAATTACCATTGAAAAATTTAGAGAAGTTGTTCCTAGGGAACTGCCTTTGGGCAAGGTAACACAACTCATCATACAAACACACATTTATTTCTGGAAAGGTATTTACTCCTCAGAACTCATGTCAGCTCTGACAAACACATACCAAGTGCAACCAAATTAGCATTATATTCTATACAGAATACCAGAAACTCTATGGGAAACTACAAAACACAACTTGTAAAATAACAAAGCCATGCAGCACAATGTACTCAATTGCCTTCACTGCCTCTGTCTTAAAAGATTAGTTTGAGAGACTTAACTAAGTGCAATACATTGGTTTTGGCTCAGAAAAGGGAAGTGCATTGTAAAGTTCAGATAATTAAAAAAAAAAAAAAAACCAAACCCAAAAAACGACTCCCTGCTGAAGTTTCCTTCTGAAAGACATGAAATTCCAAGCTGAGGGTACTACAGCTCTGACAGTATGAGCTGGGTGGCAAGACAGTCTGAGGCAGACCTGGGCTCTGTGTGCCCCATACCTTCAGCATCTTCCAGATGCACAGCAGAGCCAGGGTAAGTCCTGGGAACTGCAGTCCCTAAAGCTTTCAGTCAGAAATGCAGCCTACCAGACAGCCCTGAAAGCCTTAGCATTCTGGTCTGTGTTGGCGTAAAACTACACTAACCTCCTAGTGACTCATATGTGGCTATGTCACTGTCACAGAAGTAGGAAATCTGCCTAAAATTTCCCAGTCTTGGGAATTTTTTGATGAAAGATACACCCTCCCTATACCAAATGAACCTCATGAAGTTCAACAAGTTCAAGTGCCAGGTCCTCCACATAGGTGGGGCAATCCCAAGCACAAGTATAGTCTGCGCAGAGAATGGATTGAGAGCAGCCCTGACAAGGACCTGGGGGTACTGGTGGATGAAAAGCTGGACATGAGCCAGCAGTGTGCACTGGCAGCCCAGAAAACCAACCATATCCTGGGCTATATCCAGAGAAGTATGGCCAGCAGGTCAAGGGAGCTGATTCTCCCACTCTACTCTGCTCTCGTGAGGCCTTACCTGGAGCGCTGCATCCAGCTCTGGGGTCCCCAACATAAGAAGGACATAGACCAGTTGGAATGAGACCAGAGGAGGGCTTGGTTGTAAGAGGAATCTGTTTTGGTTGTAAGAGGAGTTTTTGAACCACAAAAGGAATCTGTCATCTGTAATATGATTTAAGCACCACACTGCAAGCACCCTGCTTTGTTCAGTAGTGAACAGTGTTAGGTATAATGTAAGAGCAAGCAATTATGTGTAGCTAGGAATGGAGGCCTTATTGCAGACCTCTGGCCCTGCATGTTAGATTTGCTCAGCACCACACTGCAAGCACCCTGCTTTGTTCAGTAGTGAACAGTGTTAGGTATAATGTAAGAGCAAGCAATTATGTGTAGCTAGGAATGGAGGCCTTATTGCAGACCTCTGGCCCTGCATGTTAGATTTGCTCATTTAAAGAGTGTAGGTAAAATCATTATAAGTATCTTCCTTTCCCCTGTTCAGACCATCTGCATGTAGTGTATGCATACGTAATTCATTTTTCTGAAAATTTAATAATAAATTATGTGTATAAAATATAAGTAAAAATATGATCTTTTTTTAAAATAATTTTTAAAGCATGTGCTCTTGTCTGTTTCTGGCATACATTTTACCCATCTCTAACCTTTAATCTCCTCAATATCTCAGTCTTTCCTACTAAAAATGCCCTGCAATTCTCATGCAGTTCAGTCTTTCCATACTTTAAAGTCCTTCTTCTACTCCCTCTATAACAATGCAATGTGAGTTCTCAGATTTTCTTGCCTTTTTATGTCCCACTCTTTTAACAGGACAGTATTGCTAAATAGCAAACCTCAATTCTGCTTTCAAATTCCATTTCTGCTTTCCTTGCAAAGACAGTTTTGTTGACTGCAGAGACAAGCCAAGCCATGAACAAGCTTCCCCTGAAGCACTATACTTATGCCTACTACATTCATGGCTATTATATTGTGTCCAACAAAGGGCTACTCTGCTATTTATAACTTCAGAATAAGAGAGATTTAGAGCATAAATCCCTCGCTTGTTTCTGCTTGAAAAAAAGCTCTAAAATATTTAGTGTTATTATAGATATAAACTGCTCAGTACAATTATTTGCAAAACTGACAGTATGTCAAGCCTACCCAGTTATCTGGCTCACCAGCTTTGCATACCTTCAATCAGATTATCCACTTTCTGCTGAAATCTCCCCGCTTCTACAGCTGCCACTGTAAAGAGCTTAGAAAATAATTTCATTATAAATTGTCTGATGTGCACATCTCTTAATTGTTAGTTCTCTCCATACAAGGTATTTCAGTCAAATATCAGAAAAAGCTGCACCAGTTTTAAACCTTTCCAGATGGAGAAGAGAAAGGCTGATTTTTTTTTTCTTTCTTTAAAAGTGCCTTAATTAATTTCCATAGAAGCAGGACACAGAATCATGTTTTCATTCAAATTCATGACCTGAATAAGACCTACTGTCTAAAAATATGAAAGAGAATCAATGAAATCATTAAGTGGTAAGACTTCTTTTGCAAATAGTTTTTAGAAGTTCTGTGAAGAGATTTCATTGTACAGCTTGATCTGTTTCTTTTTCCCCAGCCTAAGTGAGACTGTGAGATGCACAAGTGAGTGTGGTGATTCTTGAAGCACATTTAGTTCACACAGAGAGGATTATAGAATTGACATGGCATGGGTATATCTGTATTAATGACAGAAAGGATGGGTGTGTGCTGATTTCAGTCAAGAAAAAGTTAATTTTCTCCACAGCTGGGGGCAGCTGGCCCAGGCTGGCAGAAGGAATAATTCATTCCATGGTACTTCATGCTCAGTACACATGCAGAGTTGGGAAGTGGCCTGGGTGGGGGAGGGAGTGTTGTTAAAACTTTTGGGCTAGCTTGATAGCTGGGTGGTTGGCTCTTTTTTCAGCTCTTGGCAGGGTTGCTAGACGTGGGGTTGTTCATTTGTTGGTGGGCTGTGGTGCCCACTGACTTTTGTTCTGGTCAGGTTGTTGCCCCGGGGCTCTGTCTCTTCAGGCTGTCATGCTTGAACTCTCACTTCTCAGAATCTGACTGTGTGTCCGTCGGTGGGTGGTGAGCAATTGCATCATACGTTCTATTTTCTATTATTTTAATTACTTATTATTAGTAGTATTGTTAGTATTAGTAGTATCACTATAAGTTTCAGTTATATTCAATTATTAAATTGTTCTTATCTCAACTTTTACAAGCTTCCTTGTCTTTTCCTCTGGGTCTCCTCCTGCACTGGGTGAGAAGGGAGGTGAGCGAGCAGCTGAATGGTACTTAATTACTAGATAAGGTTAAACCACAACAGTATGGTTTGGGGAAAAAAAACGCAACACAAAACTTTCATATGAAGATACCAAAAAATAAAATAAAATAAAATAAAAAAAAAATTTTTCTCTAGCTATGTGATCCCAGGATTTAAAAAATAGGAAGGGTAATCCAATCTGAGATTTTCTGTAGATGTGAGATTTTTCCCTAGAGACTTGTTGAAAGTCATTCATTTAGCCAACCACTGACTGAAACAAAAAACCATTTACATTTTTAGGCAGGTATCAGAAAAAAATCTACTTTTGCAAAAAGAGAAAAGTAAGATTCTAATGTATTCTTAGTGTCAGAGTACAAATTAAGCTTTGTAATAAAATGAAAACAGTAGAGAAGTTATGGGAGGACTTCTGGATGTGTGTACAGAATAAAATAGGGGAATCCAGAAAACACACATATTTGTAGACAATAGGTTAATGAAGAAGCAACTCAGTGAAGAGAAATCTGCTCCAAATCACAGACTGTAGCAATAACTCACAAATTAAATGGCAACACATTGAAAACCTTTGAAAAACATTTCAATTTTTTATTTTATTAAAAGGATTAATCAGAATGACCCACTCAGTAATTCAACAGAGAAATACAATTCTTTTTTGCCTGCACTTGCAAACTGAAGTTGATTCTAATTAGATAAGATTCATAAACCCGAAACTAAAGTTTTTTTCTGCAAAAGCTGACTTTTAAAATCTTTCTAAAGTTTAACATAATTCTAATGTTCCCAAAATGTCTTTCATACATCCGATGGGTCTTTAAAAAACCCCAGCTATTGACTTGTGTCCACATATCAGAAAGAATAATGTGGGAAGAGGATACATACAAGATAACCAAATGAGTGAAAACTTGTGATGAGCAAACAGACTGGAAATCATATCTGTAAGAATTCAAGGAATAAGGTATTTGGAGAAACTTTCCCAGGGGGATAAGAGAAGACAAGTTAATTTTAGGTGGAAGTTTACAAGTTTATGGAAGAGACGACATAAGAAGATTACTTGGAGTAAAAAGGAACTTGAATTTATATTCCAAGAGAATCTTTCCAGTTCTTACATCACATTAAAGAAAGCTGCAAGTTAATGGGGTGCATCATTTTTATTATGTACTTTCTGAAGCTCCGCACATGAAAAAGTGTTAAATGTTTAACCAAGAGTCTGAGTTTGGTTTTGAAAGGAATAGTACTCATCACATTGCATAGTTGGAACTACTGTCTAAAATACTGAAAAATATTAAAATGAAATGCCCATTTTCAATAAATTCTTTCTTAAGGACATATATCCCACTCTTTCAGATAAGCAGGTCAAGGGAGGTGATTCTCCTCCACCTGTAGTCTGCTCAAAAAAGAGGATAGATTTAGATTAGATATCAGCAAGAAATTCTCCAAGGTGGTGGGGCACTGGAACTGGTTGCCCAGAGAAGTTGTGGATGCCCATCCCTTGATGTGATCAAGGCCAGGCTGGATGAGGCTTTGAGAAACTTGATCTAGTGGAGGGTGTCCCTGTCCATGGCAGGGGAGTGGGAACTAGGAGATCTTTAAGGTCCCTTCCAACCCAAACCATTCTGTGATTCTGTGAGGTTTTTTTAGGCTATTTTTGAACTGACAGTTTAAGCAAATTACTGGTTTTGCTGACAGTACACCATAAATTGAGGCGCAGCAGATATTTACCACCTTTGTGGTACATTTAAATAGTACAGCTTGTTATTCTTAATTGAATTTATGGTTAGGCAAGGTATGTTTTCTAAAAGAAAGCTGTGGAAAAGCACAGGCAATTAAGCTACTGTGCAATCTTGCATAAACCCTTAATTGAGGACAGCCCCAGTGAGGGAGCAAGTAAATTGTGTATCAATGTTGGGTACTTTTTTCCTGTGAAAAGACCTATTTCTGCTTGTGACTTTCACTGTGCTCCTTTCTGTCACAGTACATCTGAAGGAGAGCAGTGGAGGCCCCAAGGAGTATGCTCTCCTGGTTTCATGGCATAGTTCTCTCTTCTATGAACAACAACTGGCAATTAATCATGAAAATCCCCGTCCTATCTGGACACATTTATATTCCAGATGTCCTTCTGCAATTTTAGGCTGTGAATGAGATTATGTCCGCCTCTTTTATGTTGCTTGCTCAGTTGGCTTTAACACACAGTACCCCCAAGTGGCCCGTTTAGGTCAGAATTCAAACACAATAGATCACTGATTTTTTTTTTTTTAATGAACAAAGCTGAAACTGAACTAAGTTTAAAAAAATAGAGTAACATGCAGCACTTCAAAGAATCCTGTGTAAACAAAACTGCAGCTCAGTGACCATGTCAGAGGAAATGAATGTTTTACTTAAAATCAGGCAGTAGACAATCAACCAAATTTTCACCTTGCAATGCTTTTTCAGTGTCCTGTGAGTCCTGGCTTGTGGTTTTGCTCAGAGTGTCTGTAAAGTGACAACACTAATCTTTGGGAGTAATTTTTTCCTCCCCTTTCTGAGGTTTTCTATGATCATGAGCCAAGAAGGACTGAGTAGAGCTCAAACTTGTTAGCATCATTATCATATGGCATATAAAACAGCAGGGCAAATGGTAAACTGGTAACAGTGAGGGGATTGTAGGAAGGAGAGGGAGCTTCACTAAGACTTATTTTTTTTAATTGTCAGTTCCCCCTAATGTTTATTCATGAACTAAAATGTAGTACGTTTTGTACTGGCAGCTTTTGCTTCAGGTGCTCAATCTGCCTATTGAAGTAAGAATTCTTTGGACAGTTGTCATCAAGTGTTTTTGTTGAAACCATATTTTAACACATGCAAGTCCATATTCTGCAAGGACCTGAGTGCTTAATAGCTTCACTGAATTTACCAGGACACAAAATCATAGTGGTATCAGTCACGGAGCATACAGTACCTTCTTTAGTGTGTAGCTGAAGTCAGAGGTACTGGCCCCATAACTGGCTCAGGACTGTTGAGGATAATGAAAACACCTCTTCCTGTAGTCTTTACTCACAACCCAGTGAGAGTTATTCTGGAGCTAAGTGCTGAGGCAGAGAGTGAGGGAACATTTGTTATGAGGTCTGCCTCACCTGTGTACAACAATAAAGAAATTTGTATCTGATTTGTTCCTACTATTGGCATAATCTTTACATAAAAGTTACTAGGTACTGCGTCACTCTTGTGCAGCATGGTAGGATATAATGCCTTGAACTGAGTTGTCTGGGAAAAGCCCTCTCTGAACAGTGTCAGTCAATTCAGCTAATGGAAAGGCAAGTTGATAATGAGACATCAAACAAAGCATTTCATGGAATATGATACCTTTAGGATTTTTCTTCTTGTTCTAAAATATGTAATATATAGTGCTGTGTGTTGTTAAGATTTAGTGTCAAAGGCAAATTTTATCTCATTGAACACAATCGTTGAATAATACTGCCGATTAAAATAAGCCACATATTGTCAGGGTCCACCCTGTGGTTTATGCAAGAACACATATGCTGAGCTGATATTCTTGTTTCAAAGGTTATGCCAAAAATGATTGCATGAAATTATAGTAGCAGTAACTTACATTTTGGATTATTTTTTTAAAGGTTTTAAGTTTTATAAACTGGTGCATTTTGAATGTATTTACTGCATTCATTTTCTGAGACTTAGGCACAAAAATAAAAGAAGATCTGTGAAAGCAATTTTTTTTTAATTTTTGCAAGCATATTTAAAAATTTTAGCTGAAAATATGAAACAAATTTGACAAAAATTCTGTGGTATTAAACATTATATAAATTGTGATGAATGCTTATAGAATGAGAAACAAATTCAAAGAAAACAATTTTTAAATAATTCTTAATCCCAATGCTAAAATCTGCATTTCGTTTTTCTAACACAGTGGGCTTGTGTTTAATTCCACTCCAAGATAAGTAAATGACCAATTCTCCATTCATAAAAGCAACAACACTTTGTAAAGCTATGAGAATGTGACATTTTAGTTCAGCCTGAAAGAACAGACTTACAAATGTCAAAACAACCTCATACTGATGGCAGACTTCAGATTTATCCCAACACCAAATTTAAGGCAAACTTGCACTGGGCAGTTCCCTTCCTAATAAATGGAACGATATCCTGCTTTGAATTATCCTTTGAAAGACTTTATTTCATTCTTTCTACTGGCCACATTTTGAATACTATGTAAAAAACCCACAACAATTCAAGTATAGATATTTTGTTTGATGAATTTTCATCTGTGTCACAATGATGCTAATTTACAATGTGTGAGTTCTGTTTTCTTTCATTTTGCAAAATGTTTACTTGAAAACTGAAGTAGGAAGTAAGTGCATTACTCTGGGCACCTTCCGGTTTTACTGCCCTGGTAATACATAAGAGAATGTATGTACACAGAAGAATCCTTCCTTTTAACAGACTAATTGAAGAGATTTTTATTTTGTTTTTAAACTTGAGTTATGATTACTGTGATTTAACTTGAAGAGCTGCTCTGTAAGGTCTAATTGAAAGTAATAAGGATGCTATAATCCAGGAAACTGTACTTATGAAACACCCCAACCTTTCAATGAGGTACAAAATGTCACGTGGTATGTGAAAACTGCCAGTAGAAAAGTAATAGAGATAAACAGAAACAGAAAACAGGGACAAGGTCAAGTCTGGAATATATCAGAGATTTAGCAAATGACAGATGGGTGTGATAAAGGCATGAATGAATAGATTCTTGGTTAGAACACAAGAACTGAGTATCTGATGGACACTCTTCAACTACAGCTAGGTTTACCCCTTACAGGTCTGTAGCAAAAGCATACGCTTTGTATATGCTTAGGGGGGAATCCACAGATCCAAGCCACCAAGACCATCACAGATACATCAGAAGTATCTGATATGCTTTATGCAGTGGTCTAAATTCAAATACCTTGCCTTAACTGCATTTAATATGCCATATTATTTGTGTTTAGCGGTGACTGAAAGTTCACTACACTGGCACACCATCATCAACAGAGCTGTGTCCATAATAATCCTCATAAACTGTTGTTAAATGCTACAACTCAGAGTAGCAACTATCAGCAATGTTGTGCCTCATAAAAATCTGACTTTAAAAATTCAGCTGTGCTTCTATTAGGTTTTGGTATTGCTCTGTCTTGGACTGTCTGGACTGAATTGGTTTGTACTGCTCCTGCACTCATTTTCCCTGACAGCTGGGGAACCACAATATGTGCTCACATCTTTTCCTCATGAGATGTGCCTATTCCCAGAATGAGAGCTTCTTTATTAAGTAATCTTGTCTTGCCTCCCAGTTACAGTTGTATTCTCAGTTGTTTCCACTCTGTATGGCTCTTTTATGAAATGCAACCATCTTATAAATACTGCAGTAATGACATTTCCCTTGTAGCATTCATGATAAACATCTACGCTGCATGTTCTTCTTGATAATACTATGGAAACTTCTACAAAAATACCAAACCAATCCAAAACAAACAAACAAACAAACAAAAAACAACCAACAAAAAACCCCACAAAAAAAACTTCACAAAACCCTTAGGGGACAAATAGATCACTATTAAGGACCAAGTAAATATTTTCTGGCGTAACATACAAAATGAATTTATTTTTATGTATGGTGTTTATTATATCTGTAAACACAAAGGCTTTTTGAGTATACTGACCACACCATCACTTTTTCACAAACTGTGTTTAAGTTTGTGAAAGAAGTTCACTACATTTTCTCAGGAGTAACTGAATAGCTCATAACATGAGCTTTAAATTTTGAGTGTTCTTGCTTTTCATACATCACTTGACCTTGTTGCTGCTCTGCAGCTTGGTGAACATCAATCCTACACTCTGGGAAGAAAACTTTGAAGACCTATCAAGGGGGTTGAATTTCTTAAAACAGAATTCAAGAATTTTAAAAAGAGGGCTGTATCATGCTCCAATTATCTGCTCCTTTGTCAGCTTTTCTGAGACATCTAAAAATCCTGGCCGATAGTGTACCCAATCTCAGCTGTTAAGAACTCTTACCTTCTTCATGCTTTAGGTACAAAACCAGAACCAGGACTTTATATGAGATGTATAGATTTAAAAACAGATTAGTGCTAACTATGCCTATGGTTCTTTACTTTAGCTTGATGTGTGGGAATCATGATGAGAGACACCATAGACGTGATACAGCACTGTGAAGCAGGCTGATGCACAAAAAGACAATAGAAGATTAAGAGGAAGGCACAGAGATGGAGGACAGCATGTGAAAGACTGTGTGTCAGGTTCCTCATTTACCCCAGCACAGAGATTGGGCTCAGCATCCTTCATTTCCTTCTTGTGGTGGTGCTCTACATCAGATAGCTAGCAGATAAGTAAGGCTTGCCATTCTGGGAAGGTCCCTGAAGTCACCTTTCACAAGCATTTTTAGTAGCTTGGGTCCATTCTGCTTGCAAGGGAAATGGGATTGCAAGGTAACTGATCTGGGACCTTTGGTATCTTTGGGGTCACTCTAGGATCTGAAGAACCAAATGCAATCTAAGTGTAAAACAGCTTCACTCTGATGCTTCTGAAAGAGAGGGAGAGTTCCATGGAGGAATACACCCCCTGCAGATAAGGTGAAGTTTAATCAGTCAATATTTGTACAACTGAAAACGTACAGAGTAATAAAATTATTATGAAGATAGAGCACAAGTAAACTAGAAGATTTCTACTGCCTTCACTGGACTTGGGACTGGGCCCCTAAATAAATAAATTTGCTGGCTTTGCAAGCTAGCCCCTCTTGAATTTTAGGCTCACAGATACCTGCTTGCTTACGTGGGCTTAAAAGTCTTGAGATTTGTCACAGAGCTGCATAATCTTTACATTTCCCCATCATTTTCTGTGCTGATTTGCAGCTCTAAACAATTAGAGTTTACAGTTTCTTTACCCCAAGCATATTCCAAATCCTCTTCTTCCTTATGACATTGTGTGATCCAGCACAATGAAATTGGTTGATAGACCAGGATTTATCCTACAAATTTTCTCAGAAGCATAAGCAAAAATGAAAATTTATTAAGAAGGGAAATTGTTTGTGGTTTAACATGGCATCTACCACTCTAAGTCATAATTCTATTTCATTTTGAGTAAAGCAGAAATAAAATATTTAGCTTATAGTAAATGCTCAAATGGATGTATTACGTTATGCTGGTGTTTATTCTGTTCATGTCAGAAAAATTTGCTTAGCTTGTCTGGTAAATCTTACTTAACAATAAAGTTACACAATGACTTTCATTAATCATTTCCATGTTATACACAGATCTTGTAAAAAGTTTATATATGCTTGAATTTTAACGTGCATGTCTTATTTTGGTTTCATAGCAGCATGTTTTATGTGTGTTATTTTTTTCATTTCCAAATGGTGAAAAAAGCAAGTCGTTTAGCAGCAGGACTTCTTTTCTTTCTTTTTTTTTTTTTTTTTTAATGTCTTTCATACTCATGGCCTGCTTGGCTCCTAAAAATTACAAACCCCTGGTTTTTGGCTAGTATGTAAGAGAGCACAACCCTATTGAACAACTTCATACTTATATCTGTACATACAAGGATCTTTTCAATATATATATCAAATGGTTTTATTATTCCTTCTCTCTCTTCACCACAGCCTTACTTTTCCAGTGGCACACATACAAGAGTTTTCCTTCTTACTCCAACCTCCTTACAGTTGAATATGAATAATTAGGACAAGGGAGCTGGTGAAGACATAGCGGTGATGACAGGACTTGTACTGGGTGGGGAAAATGGCTTTGAGGAAATGTTTTCTTGGATAAAAGAAGCTATGGGAGGTAAACCAGTCCTGTAGGGGAATGATATGGAGGAGGGGCAAGGCTGCTGTGGTGGTGAGAGCCAGAAGGAAGTTGGAAGAACTGAGGAGCTGACAAGAGAGTACTGACATCGGTTTAAAATTTCAGTAGTTTACTGCATCTTAACCATTCTAGGACATGCTTGTGTTTTGCTGAGACTGTGGTTGGAGTAATACAAAGAGGAAGAAAAAACCAGGAAGATATTACAGCAGGAAGAGTACTTGTGATAGCATCTTCAAAAGTCAGTAAATATTCCACTGAGTAACTGTAACAAATGATCCCACCTACAAAGTGTGACCTTGCTACAACTGCAGAATTAATTCAGGAGTTAAATATGCACTGGGGAAGAAGCTCTGCTTTTAGAGTATATCCCAGTGCAGCCTGAAAGGCAGAATAACTAGTGACCTTTCTTAGTTTTAGGGCAGAAAAATGTACTTCTGTTTACATTTTGGTAAACAAAAATGGAAGGCAAGTCATAAAATCAACCCTTCCAGTGAAGATATTTTTCCTAATGTCCAATCTAAACCTACCTGGTGCAATGAGAGGCCATTTGCCTCTTGTTCTGTCACTTGTCACTTGGAAGAAGAGACCAACACCCACCTTGCCACAACTTCCTTTCAGGTAGTTGTAGAGAGAGATAAGGTCTCTCTTCAACCTCCTCTTCTCCAGGCTAAACTCTTCCCTCTTCTAGGACTTCTTCTCTAAACCTTCCACCAGCTTTGCTGCCCTTCTCTGGACATGTTCCAGCATTTCAATGTCCTTCTTGAAATGAGGGGCCCAAAACTAAACATAGTATTTGAGTTGTAGCTGCACCAGTGCTGAGTACACAGGCACAAGTCAGTGGAAGAACCATAACTAACTGCTACTATCTGAGCTGCAAGCTTTGAATGAGTAAGATCCAAAGCAAACATTCAAATCATTAATGCTTCAGGATGGGCTTAACTGTCCTCAGTGTGTTTCTGTGTCAGTAGGAAACAGGATATTACCCAGTGCACCAGTATGTATTTAGAAGAATGGTGGTGTATGGGACGAAGCAGTACTTGTGAGGGTGAGTTCTGTAGCACACAGGTGCTGATGCTGGCTTAGTAAACATTGAAAGTAAAGGCTGTGTCCTGCACAGCTATGCTTCCTGTGAGCTCAGCCTCCCTTGCAGTATGTTCCCTGTGGGTGACAACTGTGAAAAAACGGGTGCTCTCTCCAAGAGGGAGATGTTGGGCTGCTTAGCCTTGTAGACAGCAACTGTGTTTTGGGTTACAAGTATTTCCTGAGCAGAGTAGAGGAAGACAGCAGCATTGCAATGTGTGAAGTTTCTCTAGCATGTAGCTTGTTTTTCATGGATGTGAGGTAGTGGGAGCACTTTCCTTATTCCCTATGAAAGTGAAGGAGGCCGTCAGTGGAATAACAGCTGTAAAGCATAATTATTATTAGACTCAATCTCAAATGAGGTCATAATAATAGATTTCATGAACATTGTAAAGAACATTTGAAAGTTTCCTTCAACATCTGTAGTTTGTTTAGTATTTGTGACAGCCATCACTTTATGGAACAGAAAAAGAGAAATATGTTTGCTAATGAGATTGGTCTAGATTTTTGTTTCCATCTTTCCCCTTCTCTATTTCTACATAAAATCCCCTAAGCTTTTTTTAAGTAATCTGCTAATCAGATCCTTTTTGCTAAGGCCCAGTTTCCTGCTAAGAAAATCTAGAGGGAGAGGGAGTAAGAGACCATGATACAAGGCAGACACCGTTTTGCAGTAAAATTTCTTAGGTCCTAGCATAACTATCTCTCTGTTGCAAATGCATGTTATCCATCAGACTTTGCTCTAGCATGTGGCCTG
Organism: Rhynochetos jubatus; assembly: GCA_027574665.1. Taxonomy (NCBI): domain Eukaryota; kingdom Metazoa; phylum Chordata; class Aves; order Eurypygiformes; family Rhynochetidae; genus Rhynochetos; species Rhynochetos jubatus. Next base: position 46,940,151 of record CM050690.1, on the reverse strand, counting down.
ATTAGGCTTATTTTGCTATTTTGCCCAACATATTATGAGCTTAAGCTACTATTTCTTTCCTTTGTACAGTAATACAAATGCTAGAGAAAATGGTATATACTCCAATGGAATACACATTTCTATTTCATTTGGGTTATTAGTTGCTAATGGGAATAAAAAGATTTTTGTCTTTGAAGAGATCATTAGCTTCTAAGAAAAAAAAAAATACAAAAAACCTTTCTAACTTTATAAATCTATTGGAACCCAAACCCAAAATTTCATGTAGTATTTTTGAAGCATCTGCTGACCTTGATTTGACAAACTTTGTGAGCCGTACTTTAGCCCACACAGCTTTAGGTGCTCACAGTTAACTTAGAAGATATCCATTACTGCTTTTGTCCAAACTGAAAAAGGTTGTTAAGCTTAAGCTTCCATGATGAACTCCTCTATTAGATCATCCTTATAGCTAGCTTTTCCCTACTATTGGAATACTTACCTTTTCCTCATGGTTAGTCAAAGGTGTATCTTTCTTGAACACTATAAGGCACCCATCAATATTCCCTGAAAATCTCATTCCCATATAGGAGTGTATTGTATGCAGGAGGTGCAAATCCCTAGCTACCTGTCTCACTCTATGTTTCTATTTAAATAAAAATGACGAAATTAACCTAGCAAGATACATTGTAATATTGTGAGTCTTATTTATCTAAATCGCCTTTGACACTGAAAGGAGGGTTGGTCAAGAAAATACCAAGAAGTCTACTGGTTTTGTTTTCCCAGAAGGCAGTCACTTCCTGCTCTTGGTCTTGTCTCCAGACTGAATGTCTAGAGGGAATTCTAAAGATCCACTTATAATCATATTTACCCCAGAATTCAAATTATTTTACAAACAGGAAAAAGGACCTGTGGATAAACAGCACATACCAGAAAAAATGTGGGGAAACTATTTTTATTGGGGATCAATTTTACTTGTTCCATACCACTTAAAGTAGTAGTTTTATGATGAAGAATACTATGTAGAAAGAATCCAGCAGCTAAACTTAAATAAAATGATGCATGTGAGCCTGGAAATGCTGAAAAAATAATTAAAAATTCCAGACTTGTAAATATAAATCCCTGAATAAATTTTGTAACATTTAATAAATAAATTTAATTGTACTGCTAAATTTAACAAAGCACACTTTCAAATTGATTATTAAAGACATCAAGGGTTATTGACAATGTACTTGAATCTAAATTCAACTTTTATAGTCTAGGCTAAGTAATCATTACAATTTCTGAGTTGCTCACTGTTGTATATATGAATGACTTACTCAGTCTGAGGGAATAGTACCAAAATATTTGTAATTCTTATACAAGCACTTAAACATATTCTTTCTGTATAGGTAGAATTGGTCAATGAATATATCTTAAGGTTTTATGGAGATATGAAAGGGCCACAGGTAGCATGACTATTAGTGCTCCAAGAAGAAAGCCATAGTAGCCTCGACTCAGATTTCTATCACTACTATCTCTACAACAGTCTTGTGGCTGCCTTACATTCCCACACACTTACTCTGCTTAAAAATAACTGTTCAAATTAAAATTTACATTACTGAAGATCATGAACAGGGGTTTTCTTTCAACTGTTATTCATAGGTTTCTTTGAATTTCATGACCAGCCCTTCTCCTAGCACAAGCATTGGATGTTTTTTAAATATGTAGTCTTATCCTCACTGTGAAAATGACCTGTAGTTGGCAATATGTCAGCAGCTGTTTCTTATTTTAATGTAATGTTGTTGGCTGTTATTAAGAGGACCTCAGTAGTGAGCACTAAAGGAACAAGATCACTTTCATAATTTATAGGGAAAAAACATGCAGGAGAATTTGCTTACCATGTTTGAACGACTTTTTCAGTAGTCCTGATATTTTTTCCTCTCTCTTTCAGGATAGTGACAGGATTGTGTTCAGATTTAGTGACCCAACTCACTGTCAACTCTGGGTCATCATGAAGCAGAACCCTTGGATCTTTCATGTGTTTGTATAATTAATAGCAATAGTCAAGGACATTATTTGTAGACTGAGCAACCTTATCTCTCAAATTTTACCTATGTTAAAGAAACTGTTAACTGTTCAGAAAAATATTCAGGAGATGTTTGGAGATATAGCGATCTCAACCAGGGGACTTGTACAAGCATATCCCCAAAACTTGTATATGTAAGTATACCTTAAGGTGCTTGCATCTTCCCTGGGCCTGTGTCATGGTTTAACTCCAGTAGGCAATATGGGACAAAACTTTGGTTTGTTGGGATCAGTTTTTCCTGCTGTTCCCCACCTCCAGAATTCTTGTGCACCTCCATCCTACTTGCTGGCAGAGCAGTGTGAGGAGCAGAAAAGGCCTTGACACTGCATAAGCATTGTGCAGCAATAAATAAAGCATCAGTGTGTTACTAACATGGGTGTTATCACAAATCCAATACATAGCGCCACACAAGCTAGTATGAAGAAAATTAACTCTATCCCAACAAAGACAACCGATTACATTCATGGCCCTTCTCTGGACTTGCTCCAACTGGTCAATATCTTTCTTATGATGGGGGTCCTACAGCTGGACACAGTACTCTAAGTAAGGTCTCACAAGAGCAGAGTAGAGGGGGAGAATCACTCCCCTTGACCTGATGGTCACACTTCCTTTGATGCAGCCCAGGGATGGTGGGTCATGTTGAGCTTCTCATTAACCAACACCCCTAAGTCCTTCTCCTCGGGGCTCCTCTCAATCCGTACTCTGTCAAGCCTGTATTTGTACTTAGGATTGTCCCAACCTAGGTGCAGGACCATGCACTTGGCCTTGTTGAACCTCATGAGGTTTACACAGGCTCACCTCTCAAGCCTGTCAAGGCATCTGAATGGCATCCCTTCCCTCCAGTGTGTCAACTGCACCACACATATTAGTGTCATTGGTAAACTTACTGAGAGTGCACTCATTCCCACTCTCCATGCTGATGACAAAGATGTTAAATAACGCTGGTCCCAGTAACAAGCCCTGAGGAACGCCACTTGTCACTGGTTTCTATTTGGACGTTGAGCCATTGACTGCAAATTTCTGAGTGCAATGGTCCACCAATTCCTTATCCACCAAGTGGTCCACCTGCCAAATCCATGTATCTCTGATTTAGAGACAAGGATGTTGTGCAGGATAGCCTTGCACAAGTCCTGGTAAATGATGTCAGTTGCTTTTTCCTCCTCTGACAACATTGTGATCCTATCATAGAAAGTCACCAGATTTGTCGGGCATGATTTGCCCTTAGTAAAGCCATGTTGGTTGTCACCAATCACCTCATTTTCCATGTGCTTTTTCAGAGTTCCATGATCTTCTCAGGCACAGAGGTGAGACTAACTGGCCTGTAGTTCCCTGCATCTTCCTTTTTGCTTTTTTAAAAATGAGGGTTATGTTTCCCCTTTTGCAGTTATTGGAGACTTCACTGAACTGCCACTGCTTCTCAAATATGGTGAATAGTGGCTTAGCAACTTCATCTGCCAGTTCCCTCAGGGCCTGCAGATGCATCTCACCAGGCCCCATGGACTTGTGATTTTCAGGTTCTTTAAGTGGTGTCAAACCTGATCTTGTCCTACAGTGGGCAGTTCTTTGTTCTCCTAGTCCCTGCTTTTGTCTTCTGCAACATGGGTGATATGGCTTGATCACTTGCCGGTGAAGACAGAGTCAAAAAGTTATGGAGTACTTCAGCCTTCTCTACCCTGAGTAACTAGATTTCCCATTTCCTCCCACAGAGGGCCCACATTTTCCCTAGTCTTCCTTTTATCACTGACGTACCTATAGAAGGTCTTCTTGTAGTCCTTGACCTTCCTGGACAGGTTGAATTCTATTAGGGCTTTAGCTTTCCTATCTTAATCCCTGGGTGCTCAGACAATTTCTCTGTATTCCTTCTAGGCTTCCTGTCCTTGCTTCCACTCTCTGTAGGCTTCTTTTTTGTGTTTGAGTTTGTCCAGGAGCTCCTTATTCATCCATGCAGGCCTTCTGTCATTTTTGCCTGACTTCCTCTTTGGTAGGATGCATCACTCCTGAGCTTGGAGGAGGTGATCCTTGAATATTAACCAGCTTTCCTGTGCCCTTCTTCCCTCCAGGGCTTTATCCCATGTTACTCTACCAAGCAGATGCTTGAAGAGGCTCTCTTGAAGTCCAGGGTAGTGAGTTTGCTGTGTGCTATCCTTGCTGCTCTAAGGATTTTGAACTCCACCATTTCATGTTCACCAGAGCCAAGGCTGCCTTTGAGCTTCACAGTCCATACCAGTCCCTCCTTGCTGGCAAAAAACACGTCCTGCAGAGCACCTCTCCTCATTGGCTTGAGGAAGAAAGTTATCAATGCATTCCAGCAATCCTACTGGATTGCTTATGCCCTGCTGTGTTGTCCCTCCACCATTGGGGTGGTTGAAGTCCTCCATAAGGACGAGGGCTTGTGAATATGAGGGTGCTCACATATGTCTGTAGAGAGTCTCAACTGCTCAGTTTTCCTGGATGGGTGGCCTGTAGCAGACCCCCATCATAGTGTCACCTGTTCCTGCTCTCCCTTTAATCCTGACCCGTAAGCTCTCGGTCACCTCCTCATCCATTCCCAGATTGGAAAATATAAACTCCAAGTAGAAATCACCCCAATACATTATGATTAAGAATTTCCTTGGTTTAATGTGGGACATTGGCTGATCTAGACTGGCTATAAATAAGTCTGAAGATCTGATTTTCTGCCTAATTAAGTCATTGTTAAACCAATGTGTTCACAAGTATAGGTGCAATGATACCTAATAATCCTTTTCAAGGCTTAGCACAGCAATGTGCTAAAATATCACAAGAGATAACTAGAGTGTCAGTGACAAAGATGCTGGTAAAAACTGTGTTTTATGCCATGACTGCTCATGAAAAACTGTGAGTTTTCTTTTCCATGACATCTATAATATCTCAGTCAGTGATTTGTTCCAAGTAATTGTCTGCTCTTGGGGTTGGTTGAGTGTTTCATGAAGAGGAATTTTTGTTATACTTGGATAAACTCACTAAAACTCAGACTTGACTTTTGGCTTGCAAACAAAAAAGGCTGACTTCAAAAAGGACAAATGTTTTTTTGGCATGAGTTTTGGTCAACAGTATCTCTTCTCTAGAAGCACTGGGGGAGTTTCAAACTGATGAATAAGCCAAACACGTAAGTTGATTTTGATCAATAAAATTACTGAGAGAAAGCAAGATACAACTTCATTTTTAGTTAAGAATGGTGAGAACTTACTTTAGTTCTCATTTCTTTGTGCACTGACAGATTATCTAATTACCAACATACCATCAAACATTCCTTCTATGACAGCACATATAGTCAGAGCAAAAAAATCTAAATCCTTACTTTTGTCATGTTTTATGTTTTGTGACACAGTACTCTGCTGATCTTTGATGCTTGTTTGCCACACAGTAGATGTAAATAAAGAGTGTAAACTGCAGCCATTGATGTTAGTGGAATAAAAGGGTTTAAAACCATAGTCCAACGTGACAGAGACAAATCCAGTTAGGTTTATTTATTTATTGATTTATTTGATTTATTTATAGGCTAAGAACAATCTCCTGGGTCTTCTATTCCTCTTTTCAAGACAATTTGTGATGGTGATAATATAGTAGTGTTTGTATCTATTACTCAGCTTTACAGTGCAGTTTACTAGGTACAATGCCAGTAGTCATCTTGTCTCTTTTATTCAGGACAAGTATGCAGGATGTTCAGAGGGAATGCAAATAATCATAACTACCTTTTTAAAACCTCATCAGAAGAACTAATGGCATTGTCCTACTTCTATTAAGTAGGTTTATAACTGGGAACTGTCCTAGAGCTTTCAGTTGTTTCTCAGCAAATTCCTGCAATGCTTTCACTCCATTTCTGGATGCAATACAAAGTTTGGGTTTGTATTTTGTTCTTGCTTTTAAACTTCTATCTTCTTAATTCCATTGGTTCCTATGTCTCTCAGAGACAGATATTCTCAGAAGAGGGCTGCCTAGGCAGATTTGTAGTCAAGCTAAGACTGACTGTGTATTCATGAGAAATTAGAAGCAAAGTCTTTTTGAATGAAGGATTTTTCATAGTTAAAAATCCCAGATGGGATTATTGTAGTCTTTTGTGACAATGCTAATCAGTACCTGTGAAATCCTTCAGAAATTTCTGGGTTTCACAAAAGGAACTCCAATGCAACTATGCTAAATTGGAATTGTTACTAGGATAATCCTGGCAGAACGGACAAAGTTATATTTCTTGCCCTCTGATCCCTATTGTGCCTCTTGTCTGGGTTACAAATGACCAATATCCTATCTTTGCTGTGCCTATAGTGAAGACCAAAGGATCTAGTCCTTTGGCATAAATTTTCAAGTATAATACTCAGGGACTTTCCAATCCTTTCCATATGGGATTAGACCAAGATGCCTGCATGCAGTCCTACTGCTGCATAAGCAGGTTTGCCACTAAGCAAACCTGTCTGTTGTATATATCCTCTTTGTGAGTAAATCCTGTTGTACCAGTGCATTTTGGTTGACTTTCATTTATTCAACAACTTCTAATATTAGGTCTGCCTGTCTCAGTCATTATTACAATTGTTCTCTTGTTTACCATAATGACTGTTTCTTTGTTTTTCTTCCTGTTCCCTTATTCAGTCATCATGCTGTCTGTGAAGCCCTCTTCTCTTTGCCAAAGAACATAAAATTCCATCTGACTCTTCTTCCTTGTAGCCTTCTGTTTCAATTTCTTGTCTGATATTCCTCTGATTTTTCCTCTCTGGGAACCTCAAGTCATCCTCACTAATTATCCAACAGGTTCATCAGTTGAGAACAGGGGAATCCAGACATTGTGATTTTGTGCAGGTGTATCCACACACAGTACAAACACTCCTTTTACTGACAGGCCTGTGGGTTTGTCCATATGCTTGGGCAATGTTTCCAAAATCCTGGGTGAACTAGAGGAACACAGAGCAGGACTCTCTGCTCTTGGTAACTTCCCAGGAGTTGCATTTCAAGCTTATGACCCAGATTGTCTTTGGTGTCTCTGACCATCAGTCCATTCATGCATAGATCCTCTAAACCTATTATAAATTCCCCTATACACTCAAAGGTAAACATCCCATTTCTTCCTCTAGACTGAATAGTAGGATGCTATTTTTCTTTTTTTTTTTTTTTTGTGTCTGTATATCAGTCTGGTCCAGATGCCTTTCACAATCACTTACTAAAACGTACTGAAAGTATTGTATTTTGGGGCGTGCCTGAAGGAAAACATTCATGGTCTCAGTGGGTTTTAAATTGTTCCAGGTATCCTTGTTTTTGTTGAACATGATCTAAGGCAAGCTTCAAATATATGTCCAGAACAACACTGGACATTAAGTTCACTCTAACTTTCATGGCACAAATTCAAAAACTTTCTATGACTGAAGGGGGAAAATGTCTATTCACACAAACATCTTTCTTTGCAATTAAGCCATACCTGTAGATGGTTCCTGGCACCCCACAGCTGGAATCCTCAGTTTGTACTTAGATAAATGCAAGCTTCTCAGAATGCTTCTCCTCAGACTGTGAACAAACATGTTATGATGTTCACTTCTGATTCTATACTGTTGTTGACTAAAGGAAAACTGAGTCTTTCTAACCAGTTCACATCACATAAAGTTGAAAAATGTCAGCACTTATTGTCACCAAACAACAAGCAAAATCACTGCATGAAGCAAAAAACTTTGGCATGGGAAATTGAGATAATAAATCTCCAAGGCAAAACAACTTCATTTCTGATTTAAGAACTCATTTGAAATAAATGACGTTAAAAAAACCAAAACAAAACAAAACAAAAACACAACAAAGAAACAAACAAAAAAAACCCACATTTCTCCTATATACCTCGGTTTTGAAAAGACACCAGCAAGTGCCAGAATTCATTTATACACTGATGTATGGAAGTGGCTGATCTAGGAACATATTATAAACCATCCTAAGTCACTCACTATTGTAAAACTGTGGACTGAGATTTTAATTTGACAACTGTGGTGAGATATAATGCAATATTAGTTTTCAGGTGGTAACAGTAAATGTAAGTAATAACTTCAGAGAAAAGAACAAAGAAAGATCTTCCAGAACAGAAATGTAATTATATGGGCACTGAGATAAAATACACAGTCTATTTGACTATAGCTAATCCACTATAGGTAGGTAGGTAGGTAGGTAGGTAGGTAGGCAGGCAGGTAGGTAGGCAGGTAGGTAGGCAGGCAGGTAGGCAGGCAGGTAGACAGACAGACAGACAGATAGACTGATTGACCAACCGACCGCTCACTCGCTCAAGGGCCATCAGATATCCTGATCATATTACTAGGTTTCCATGTAAACAAAGTATGGAGCTGAGATGTGGGCATAAAAATAATCTTGTCCATAGTCTTGATCTCAGCCTTTTTTATTTTTGTTTGTTTATTTTGTTCAGTAAAACAATTTTGTCTATTTCCTTTATTATTATTTGCCTAATTTTTGTCCCACAGATGGCCTAGGCTTTTGGATTGTGGAACCAGGACTTGGTCCCACAGCAGTTGAAGCTAATGAAAAATTTTAGCATCTGCATATATAGAAGGATAGCAGTCCTTACTGCTATAGGGCTAGCAATACTTTTCCGTAGTGTCCATTCTACCTGCGATTTTATTACTCGCTATTACTACCAATCTGAATTTTTATGTTAGTTCTCTGGCTTCCTAACTCTTACAATATTCTTTTGGGTTTTGTTTAGATTTTTTGTTTGTTTGTTTGTTTTTCCCTAAATAATCTTTTAAAATTCCTTTAGACTTTATAGCTTCCATAATTTCAGATTGCATCGTCTCTGACACTCTGGGTTGGTTTTTTTGGGCGGGCTTGGTTTTGGTTGGTTGGTTGGTTTTTTTTCTTGATAGGGTTGAATTTCCATTTTTTAAGATACCATTTGGCTATTTGGTTTTTATGCATAAGGTTATACATTCGGTCTCTGATATTTTTAAGAAGCTTCCATGCTGAGCTGAGCAACTCTAATTACTGATTTTTTTAAATGTCATGTTGTGGATCTTTTAGCTCTGTCGTTCATCCTTAGCACAAAGATTTTTTGGTTTGTTTTGTATTATTTCTTTCCTCCAGACTGTTGTATGTGTCTGAATTGCGAAGAGTAAGATATATTGTGTTCTTACATTCAATACCATGATCCTCTTCAACTAATGCAGGCATATCTCTACTGCAAAAACAAGTGAATCCTCTCAGACTGCCACATGCTCCAGCATTTTAGTTTCACATACAGTTGTAAGGTTGTATCTGTGTAAGAGACCTATGGCAAAGTTTGTTTGCCTCAAATAACTCCGGAAACTCTGGGATAAAGGAGGACACAGAACTGCACTCCACAAAGGCAAGGCATTGCTCTGCCCCTGGCGTTTTGCTCTCAGGAGGCACCCTGTGGCGGCAGGAAATGGCTCTCTGGAGCCAGGACGCTGCCCTGCCCCTCACCACTTATCAGAATGATCTCTGCGCATGTGCCAACAAATGACGAAATGCAGGTCATGGAATTGTGGCGGGGCTCACAACCATCAAGGACTCCCGCAAACTCCGAGACTCAATATTAGAGCATTCTCGAACAAGCAACTGAGCTTGCACACATATACCAATTACACCCTGCCTAGGGTGACTGTCCTAGAAAGTAGTCAATCTGCTCCCCCCGTGAGGCCCTGCTGCCCTGGGTCTACCCTACAAAGAAGACTGAAACAATGCTGGAACCCAGGTGGTGATATCTTTCTATCTATCTTTCACTCTCTTTTCTCTTTCCCTTTATCTCCTTTTTCTCTCTCAGGGTTTTGGTCCCTGGGAATCTGCTCCTAGATTTTCATATAGGCCATACACAATTTCTGTTTGCTATGGAATACATGCCCACATTGTATGTAATGTATTGTAGGCACAGTGTGCCTCTACCCACGATAAAGGCTACCAAACAGGTTAAAGGATAGTATTATCACATTCTATATTAAACACTTACTTTAATCACTCTGGTGCTGGATGATGCAATAGGGAGCAGGAAGGTTGTTCTGACTAATTCTTAGGGAGTCCAAAGGAGAAATGATGTAACAACTCAGCAGCCTTACTAAGCCATGGCTGATGACCCCACCATATAGCAGGAGAGAAACAGAGACAGAAGGTTAGAAGGACAAAGGAAAAGGTAAATGCATACGAAACTATAAATATGACAATGAAGAGAAAGTTCCTACATACCCTCAGAAAGCTTGAGAAACTGACCTCTCCAGCAAATGTCTCCCTTCCTTCCAGATGGTGGCCCCTTAAAATTTGCTTGCACTGTGTTAACACATTTATTTTCCGTTCTGGACTATGTAACTCTGAAGTTGAGAAACCCAGAATAATAGTTGCCAATGAAATTCAGTTTGGGTTCCTTTCACATGCCACATGTTTCCAAAAAAGGTAATGCTAGTAGTAACCACAGTGTTTTTGAAGGCAGATGTTTGGTGGCACCATCATATTTGCTTTTAGATTAGGTGAGATCATTATCGAAATGTGAATAATTTTTTGGTAGTAAATTTTATGCATTCTGTGGAACTACTACATTCTGTTTATTTAAAAATTGTATTCTACAGTCTCATATTTTTACAAGTTTGTTCTGTTTATTTGTTGGCTATTAAATTGAGAGAGGTTTACTAACAAGATTTCTATGAGCGTTTGAAATTGAAAACTATTTGGAAGAACCAGGTCTTATAACTGTCACAGGTTAATAAAATGCCCATGTGGATATACATAACTCTTTGGGTTATGACTACAGAATCTGCTAAGAAGCGTAACAAATGACCATAATGTTTCCTAATGCTGAATCTGAAAGATATGAGAAATTATAGAGAGGCAAAGAATTCCCTATCAAATACACATTAAGGAAGTTTATATACAGTTTATTTCAGCTAGTATCTGACTCATGCATACTAGGAATCCCTCGTTATCATTCTTAATTTCACTCCAACAGCAAAATATGGGATATCAGAGTGCTCTGTGTGCTAAATTTCTCTCCCCCTTCCCTCACCTCATTTTCACTGTTTATTGTTGGTTTTTTGGTTTGGTTTGGTTTGGTTTTTTGGTTTTTTTATGGTTTGTTTTTAGTATAGCAGAATCTATTGTGTTGTGTGTCTCAGAAACAGTATGTTGTACTGGAATACAATGTACCAATACTGATTACATCACTTAGTAATTTTTGAATGCATTTCCTATTAAATAACACCAGATAAGTATGTTACATAGCTCTTAAGCTTACAAAGATTAAAAGTCATGAGGGTTTTGTTGTCTGGAACAAGGACCAAACTCTATGTCAACAAATTTCCATAAGGGTTGCTGGATGCCTTCTTGTAAGTTTTAAAGCCAAGAAAACTAAATATTTTTAAGCATTTTTTCTTCAAATGTGCTGCTGATGAAGAAAAGCATGAGGAAACACTGAAAAGAAACTGAACCTTTGTTAAAGATCCTCCTGTTGAACAGAAGTGTTCATAAAGTCCAACAGTAGCAGAAGTAAATGAAAACGTGACCTGAATTAGCAGCTGAAAAAAAAGAGTAGAGGTTAAGCCCATTAGAAATTTTTCTGTCATATTTTTGGCATAGTTTTGCCCTTATATTATGTGTCAAAAATACTCCAGGTATGTTCTCAAAATAATAATAATAATAAAAAACTGTAGCAGACATAAAAGCAATTCTTCTTGAAGAAGCAATAGAAGTTTAAAACAAACCATCTGTTAAGATGCTTGGACTCAAGAGGCCATTGTTTTAGCTGGTTATTTTTGTCTTTTTCTGTGATAGTTTTAACAAAAAATTATTTGCAAAAATACCCTCTTTAAATGATTTCTAAATCAAAATGTTTGTATTTTCCCATTATAAGGGGGGTGGGGATGAGTGGGTGGAAATTCAATCACACTGTACTTTTATTTACTTTATAAGCACTTATATGCACTCATTCATGGCAATAAGCTCCTCCTGGAACTTGTATTTAAGTCTTACACTAAAGCTTTGTTGTAAGTACAGCATATGAAGTTGAAGCATTTCATTAATATCTTGTAATAGTCAGCTTTTCTTTCCTGTTTTTAACGTTGAGCTCTATCTTCTGCTCACTAAGATGCATATAGGAAGAAGATACAGCCAGAAGTCAGTAATGAGATAAACTCTGTCTCTGCAATGATTAATAACTATAATATTTTTATTAAAGCAAAAGCACTAATAAAGATCCGTTTCCTCTCTCACCACATGCTTCTTAACTTTGTACTTCCCTTCCTTTACAGGCCATCTCTGTGCATAGCACTGCAGTTTACCATACAGTCCTCTGAAACAGGCCTTTACTAGTAGGTTTCAGATCTGCTAGCAACACGGTTGTAGTAGCTAGAACATTTAGCACAGGTAAAATGTCAGAATCTTTTTTTTTAATTCCATACACGTTTTGCACTGGGGTTGTTTCACACAAGGGAATTTCATGCTGCCTTGACTACTAGCAATGCCAGACATGGTAATGCAAAACAGACACTGAGAGGTTGTGGCAGCACAGTTGTATGGATGTAGCAAATTGAAGAGTGGGTAAGAAGGTAGACTTACCTACCAAGGAACGAGCAGATGAAGTGAACTGAGATAATCTGACCGTAATTTATAAGCCTAATCAAGAAAAGGAGTTGAGTTCTTGATCAGCTTAAGACACATGAGCACATGAGGATAAATTTTAACTTTTTCAGAGCTCTTACATTTTGTCTGATTGTATCCTAAAACTGACAGATTTTTTGCCTAACACAGGATCAGGCTTGTAACTGCCTTTCTTGTACAACAGCAGGTTTTGGTCTACATTTAGGTCTGAAAATAGGGAATAAGGTTTATTCTTTATCATACAACATTTTTCATTATCTTGTATCACAGAACTAATACTTAAAGATGCTGCTGATAAAAGCAGGCTGTAATTTGATAAAAAAATAATGTTCAAAGCAAAAACTAATTTTTTACACATCATCAGTAACCAAGACATTGTGCTTGGTGTGAGATACAAGTTTTGTATAACATTGCAAGTTCACTTTAATTTATCATAGTTATGGGTAGTGTTATGGAAATTATGTATACCAGCCACCACAACAGGGTTTGGCTCTAGGTTTCTGCTGAAACAAGAAACCAAAAAGAGATTAAAGTCCTTTTTATTAACAGCACTACAATCTGAGCTGGGTGCCTCTGCAGAGGAACCCCAAACAAAGAAATCCCTGGGCGATCATACCCTTACAATATCAATGCTCCACCCCTCACATGATAGTTCAGACCTATAGTAATATTAAGATCTGGGGTCTTCTTGCTTTATTATTGGTTTGATTTGTTTGCTGTTTCATTACCAAGGGGTTCCTTCCTAAGTGGTCATCTTCTTGAACAATATCACATCCTCATAGGTTGGTTCAGCTGATTCTGTAGTTAGCTATTTGGCATGTTATAATATGGTTGTTACAGTTCATGTGCCATAAGCTATTAGATGAAGCCTAGCTATTAGGCTAGCTATTAATGTTTGAGCTGCAAGCTTTGTCTACTCTAGCTATTTTTAATGTTTAAGCTGCTAGCTCTAAGTTTCAACGAACTATATCTATAGTAGTAGGTAGATTGCAATTTCTTGTAAAGTTCACTTATTTGAGTAAATGTGTAGCTGCAGAGCTCCCTCTAGCAGAGTTTAGTTATTTCCAGTCATTTTATCCAGTGTGTTCTCTGAAGTGGTTCTACAACTTCTTTTCTCCTTGTTTTCTTAAAATAAATTGCTTCATATAGATGCTTTTTCAGAAGTTAAGGTTATGTCATGGTTTAACTCCAGACAGCAAAATACCACAAAGGCATTCTCACACCTCCCCCCACCTCCTCCAGTGGAGGGGGACAATCAGAGGAAGAAGACAAGGAAGCTTACAAAATTGAGGTAAGAACTATTTACTGATTGAATATAAATGAATAATATATATATATATAAATGAATAGATACAAATACTACTAATAGTAAGTAAATAAAGTAATTGAAAATAAAACATAGGATACAATATGATACAATTGCTCACCACCCAATAACTGATGCATAGACAGGTCCCAAGAAGTGACAGTCAGAGCCAGAGAGCCCAAGAGATGGAGACTGAGAGCTGGAGCACAAGAACCAGAGCTGTATACCTATCACAGCAGAGTCTGAGCGAACATATCAGCGACAGCACAACCAAGAAGACCAGCAGACCCACTAACTCACTCAGGAACAAGTCAGCACAAGAGTTAGCAAAGCAGCTAACAAAGGAGTTAGAGTTTTAGAAAGAGTAATGACAGTGAGAAAGTGTGAAAGTGTAATGGTCCCTGAGCCCACTCCCCGCTTATGTTCCAAGCATGGCGTACTATGGAATAAAATACTTCTTCAGTCAGTTTGGGTTAGCTGTCTGGACTGTGTGTTCCTCCCCACTGCTTCTAGCGAGAAAGTTGGTAACGCAGCTGCAGTATCGGAAGCAGAAAAGTACCTTGAATTTGGTGCAGGCACTCCCCAGCACCAGCTAAAAAACACCTAGTCAGTACTTTTCTCAAGGTAAATTCAGAAACTTAGCTTCATACCAGCCACCATAGAGAAAGTCAACTCTTTTCAGACTAAAACCAGCTCAGGCTAGATATTCTGCAAGCCAAACTTATTTTGAAAAAATGTATAGCATGCAGGAATATTATTTTCATCACAGACCTAAGAGAGGCGTAAAAAAACTTTTATCTTAAAAAGATACCTGAAAAGTGCTTTGAAATTTACAGTCACCTGTAACCTCTTGTGAACATGTCAAATGTGTTTAAAAGAGATGTTGACAATTACATTACCACCAAAAAAAGACATCATTCTTTTTCACTGTGTAGAAAATTGGCAGTGGTTCTTAAGAAGTTTGTAATTGGTAAATCAGGAAGGTATATTGACTAAAGAAAATCAAGTTCAGTCTTTCTATGAAAGTTATTTTCATATAAAATAATTTAATTGAACTTTCGTTTTTACTAAGTTAAAAATGCATCAGTCTCATGATGAAACTATTTAATTGATAACATTTTATTTCTTAATAAAAGGTTTTTTTACTTATCTTCATTATACATGTCCACTTACTGATGTGTATTGATTAAAATATATTTGATATGATGCAGCAGATTTTCTTACAATCACCATTTGCTTGCTGCTTTACTTGATGTACTAAAAAAATACATTATTTTTTTAATTAAATAATACAGTTCTAACAAAATATTCTATTACAGGTGTACGATGAATTCAAGCGAAAAACCAAAAGGGTAATAAAAGGTATCATGACCGCTTTTGACCAATGTCACCCTGAACTGAGGAACAGAAACTGAGCAGTCAAATTAATATATGACTGTCTCCACTGAACATTAAAATACACAACTGATATTTGAAGACTCAGTAAAACAGCATGGTTTTTTTAAAGACTGAGCCCCAAAAGCCGTAGAACTTTAACATCTACTTCTGGTCTACTACGACTGGCATATTCATTTGTTTAAAAACAATGGCAGCATTTGTTTTTCTTAAATGATATCAACTGCTGATGGATATTAGGGAAACAAATGATGTAACATAATCACAGATGCTAGGGATTTTAAATTAACCATTTGAAAGATGGAAGTGGGATTCATTTTATTTGGATGGGTGGTTCTCTTTTAATAGAAACTCTGCTTTGGAAAAGAGCATGCAGAAGTTTGACATATACCTTTAATGCCTTAAAATGGTATGCCTTTTTCAAAGATCTGTAGGTTATTAAAGCAGGAGCAAAACCTCAGCAGGCTTCAAACTGAGGGCTGGTATGCCAGAAAGTCACTACAGGAACCTTGCAGTATCCATAACCATTAAAGGGAAAAGGATGTTCCCTCTGTTTTTTCTTCCCCCTCCCCCACTCCCCATTTTTAGTTGTCTCCTCATTCATTCATCAATTTTCTTGTACTTATGAATCACAGTTCTTAACAGAACAGACACTTGATTTTGTGTACTGGCAAGTATTTAAAAAAGGAGGAAAAGTGAGTATGGAGAACTACTATGTGTTCATGTGGGCAAGATGACACTCCACTGCCAGCCAGATCTGAAATGCACATTTGTGATTGTTCAACAAATGCAGTTAATCCCCTGCGTACTAAGCAGTAAAAAGTTTTCTACAATATGGTTCGCAGTGCCTACAAGAGAGGCAAAATTTTGCCCTCTAGGTACATTTTTTTGAATGAGGCAGTGGTCCTTCTCACTCACTTTTTCATAGGTGAAAAGGTAGAAGAGTAGGAACAACTTACTCATTTGGTGCATTTCCACTACTGAGATGGCCATTTCTTAGGTCAGGAGGAACAGTTAGAGGAAGAGATTTCTTATTTGGCCAATTTCCACATAATTGCCTGCAATCAAACCATACCCCTGTTTGCTTTTGCCTTTACCTTTTTTTTTCCTCTAGAACTTGTACTTAGGGACAATATAAACTATATGGCCCTCCTAGCATGTAAAAGCACGTAGGTTTCTTAAAGGACTCTAAGTTTCATGACCTTACATCAAAATGGAAACAAAATTAGTCTACCTTTATATAAATATGAAGTGGAAAACAGGTAGTATTAATTATGTTGTTATATAGACTGAAATATCAGTGATATGTCAAAAAACCATACTTACCTTCCTTGCCAGCACTAAGCTAAGCCTGAATTGAGGTTTCTATACTCAGGTTTCTTCTGAGCAACCAATGACTTCAATCTGAATTTAAGATTTTAATTTAATGGTAAGAGTCCTACCTGTGTAAGTTTTGCCTTCACAGCTCCCCTAGCTGTAGCTGAAGTCCTAAGACGCCATTTGTGCTGGAACACCTGGCTACAAAGAAGGAAGCTATTTAACGAGGCAAGACACCCCATTCTTCCCCTTAATCTGTAATAACTTGAATTTGTTAACTTGCAGGTTATATTAAAAAGCCTCCATTTCCTCAATCCCACCCTGGTTTCTTCATTGCTTTGCAAAAATTATTTCTTTGTCTCCTTTTAACATTGGAGAAGCTTTTACAGAAGAGATGTCTTTATTTCCAAAGATCAAAGGAAGTAATTCTCCTAATATCTTCAGACTGATGAATGAGGGGATAAGTAATGTACAAAGAAACCTTGCTATGGTATGAAGGAAACTGGAGGTGCTGCTTTGGCAGCAATATGCAGATACCAAACACAAGGGTTCCTGAAGAAAAAAAACCCTAGACTGTATTCTGTATTCTGCAAATACTTACCCTTCCTAGGTAACTGCAAGATGAAAATGTATATTCCATTTTTTTTTAAAAGAGCACAGACTAGATAGGCATAATATTTATATTTAAAAGACAATATTATCCCTTTAAAGCCATATCTATGAACACCTTCTTTTGTACAACAGGTTAAACCAGTTTCAAGTCACATTTAATTCACACTTGCACAGAAGTCCTGCTCACCGGTTGTAGTTTTGTCTGATTGTATTAGTACATATCTCTGCTTCTAAGGATAAGATAGCTGAGTTCATGTCCTGTTGCACCATCACTGTGGTGTGAGAAGCTTGAAAAGTCTAACTGGGATGCTTAAACCCCACTTATTTTAGCTGTAATCCCAAGACCTTACCAGTTCTTGTTCTATAAACAGAAACCCCTTATTCCGATTTCACACAAAGGAAAGTCCAAACCAGAGGAATTACAATCCCCAAAGGCACTACAGACCTGACTAAGGCCTTCAGAACCTAGAGAGTTAATTTTTGCTCTTATTTACTGAGAAATGGTAAGGATTCAGCAAGAACCTGCTTGGGGTAACTGCGTTTCCTGAAAGATGTTGGCCAGTTATAGAGTCCAGGGGAGAGTAACAGTGCTCATCAGAGGTCTAGAAAACATGAATCTGAAAACATGACCAGTGGGAAAATATTGAAAAGATGTGTTGGGTCTAGAGAATAAAGACCCCAAAGAGCAGTGATAAATGTTTGGTATGTTGCTGTTGAAAAGAGAAAGCAAAACAAATTTTCTTCCTATCTACAGCTAGTAAAGAACAAAAAATTTAGATCGGACCTAAGGAAAAACAGGCTTTCTGACAGGAGAGTTTAATGCTGGAGTTGATATCAACCAGAGAGCACGGATTTTTCATCACTGAGGTTTTAAATCTCCAGGTTGATTTGATGAAGAACTGTCACACATGACACCTGCATTACCGTTGTGTCTTGGGCAGGAAGGTGGACAAATGGCCTTCCCAAATGTATTTTTCAGAATTATATAATATGTGTAGAATTGAGGGAGACATAAGATCTCTGGTGTGCTTAGCCTAGCTTTCTACCGTCATGATGAATAGCTATGTAATTGGTTTTACTTAAGGCGAGTTTCCTTAGGAAAGAAAAAGGGAAACACATCTAAGCCTTTCTTTGAGCATCTTTCCACATTTTTACACTTCCTTGAATGTGTGAGCTACTAGAAAATAAATTAATAGTCAGAACTGACTGTATTGGTTGCAAGACTTCATTCTTCTTGTAGGTGTGTTCAAAAGGTCTGGCTGGTAGGCAGATTTACGTAAAGAAAACAGAGTGAAGAAATGTTGTATAGAAGTCAGGTCTCTCTGAGTCAGAATTATGATTGCTATATGAGTGAGCTTATTTCCACTTCATGGCTGCAACCCTCACAAAAATTTTTCCATGAAGAAAGACTTGGAAATCTCTGTGGAGAGACATCACTCATGAAGGGAAAGTGTGAGTCCACTTTGGGATGATGGTCCTCTCCTTTTCTTCACATCAATATTAAGGTAAAAATGGGAGGGGAAACAGACAGATTATCTTACCCGTTTAGGGAATGACTGAATGTATGACAATATGTAATATTATCTTCATTACATAACATAAATATCAGAATAACTGGGTCTAGTATCTGGGAAATGGGAGATCATAGAATCCTAGATGTGACTCTAAAATGAATTTTTATGCCTTTCTGGTGTAGCTTTCAACAGAACACTGGATAGTGTCTAGCTTCTTTGTTTCACCAAAAATGAAGGTAAAATATGTTTTCCTATCTTTCAGGCATTTGAGTAGATTAGAAATAGTGAAAACTGTGTAAGACTATGATAGTAGGACACTTAAATTTAGGGTTAGGTGCCACATAACTGGAAATTTAACAAGCCATTATTTTGATATTCTAGGGAAAATACTTCCCTATCAGGAAATTCCTCCATGTATTTCTTATTATCAGAATACCATTAAGTCTTTTCTTGACCAGACCATTTTTTTGGGGGTTTTTTTAGTGATATGTTTGTACTACCTGTCCCTGGTGTCATACAGTACTTTTACACTGAAATACGTAGAAATCTCTTTCCTTCATATTGGCCATGAAACAGGCTTAAACTGCTACCAAGGCATAGAAGTAAAGTCCTTGGTCTACAAGCTGTGTACTGGTTTCAGGCAGGAACGAACTCCTGTCCTACACAGAGCTGGCTGACCCAGAGTGGCCAAGAGATTTGTATCATTCCTTTGGTACCTCAGGCTCAGCGGTCAGGCTAGGTATGTACATGCACAGTTTTGGAGGTGGGAAGTTGGCCTGAGACAGAGGAGCATTAAGGCTTTTGGCTAGTTTGATAGCTGCATTGTTAGCTCCTTTTGTTAGCTCGTGGCATGGTTGTTAGTGAAGGAGAGGGTTCTTTTGTTAGTGGTTGGGGTGTTGGGTGGAGGGTTCTCCCTGCTCTCAGGCTTTCTGGCCACGGGATTGCTTGCTGCTTTGGGACATGGGTGTGTGTCGATTGGTGCATGGTAAGCTACTGCATCATATGTTCTATGTTCTATTGTTTTAAATACTTAGTAGTAGTAGAATTGTTAATATTAGTAACACTATAATTTTCCTTTCTATTGTTAAATAGTTCTTATCACAACTTTATGAGCTAAGAACTAACCAGAACAGTGTGTGATAAGTATTCGCTATAGCGATGTGATGGTGGCTGATCCAGATGTTGTGTTTGGGGTTTATTAAATTGTTAACAGAACGGTAAGACTTACATGTTCCTTATAATCTTGATCTTATATGCTTGAACAGGGTTGAGGGGTTTGGTTAGATTGTTTGATGTATTACTCATGTGGGGAGGAATCCTGTGTCTGTATTTAATATTGTCAGCACCCTGGTACTTGGCAAGTTATCTCCTGGAGGCTATCAATAATTACACCTTTCCCTTTTCCTTCTCAGGAACTCAGCCTAAAGAGGAGAGATTATTCGGTGCTGGCTGGAGTGTGAAGAAATTCCAATTTTTACCCTCTTCTCTTGGGATGGCCCTGCTCACACCTCTTTCTCGTTTGTCTCTGTCTTTTGGGATGGAGGATGAAGCAGTAATAACCACTTGATCTTTATCCCTGAGGAAGCTAGGGGATACCCGTAGAGGCTTCAGCCCTTGTCCAAGTGAACATATTGTCACCTGGGTGCTCTGATGATGGGATAACAGGGCCAGTAGCATGGACTTAGAGAGCAGATAAGCCAAGCAGTTGCGGTCAGTTGCTGGAGAAGGGGGCACTGACAAAGCGATTGGAAGAAGGACACAAAATGTAAGCCTCTGGAGACGACTCCTGGCAAGTGTGAAGGAAAGGCATCCTTTTAAGGAAAGTATGCCACATCAGCCATGAAAATGGACCACCATAGAGAAAGGTATCCACTACCTATCCAGGGGATTAGGTGTTCAATGGATAGTTACTCATGACCTGAACAATGCACAGGCAACCACCAGTCCAGATGAAGTTCAATGCATGTGACCCATGTGGCAGAAATTAATGTGGAATGCACCATCCTCGTATGCCAGTGTGCTTGCATTAATAACTTGGAAAGAGGATGAGGCAGCAACAGTGGATGAGCTGATTCGCTGATTCCCAGAATATGATGAAAGTCACTCTTCCCCCATACAGGCCTGTGTCTTGGATATGGAGAGATGATCCCAGCAATTTAAGCAACTCAGAGAGGAGATGTTCTGCTCCCCACTGGCATAAGCCAGTATGCCTGCTATTAAGAATAAGCATTCCTCATCTGAAAGAAGGGAATACAGCAGATATCCATCATGGGGGGATTGATTTTGTGCTTTTACCTATGTGACCATGGAGAGGACATAAGGAGGTTGGATGGAAAATCTACCTCGCTTCTAGAAGACGAGTGAGTGAATTGAAAGGGAAAAGATTCACCAGTGGGGATTCTTCCAGGAAAATTGCTGCTCCCATATCCAAATGAGATGAAGGATCTGACTTGACCAATAATCCATTCCTCCAAGACATGAGTAAAGCATGACAGTATTAGAGGGGTCCTGCCTCCATCCAGGAGGAGGAAAGGGACAACTGTGTTTACTGGACTGTATGGATCTGATGGCCTGGCACATCAAAGCCACAGAAGTATAAAGCTCTAGTAGACGTGGGTGCACAGTGTACCCTCATACCATCAAGCTATAGGGGGGTACAGCCCATCAGCATTTCTGGTGTGACTGAGGGATCTCAACAACTGACTGTGTTGGAGGCTGAAATAAGCCTGACTGGGAAGGAGTGGCCAAAACATCCCAATGTGACTGGCTCAGATGCCCCATGCATATATGGCATAGACTATCTCAGGAGAGGGTACTTTAAGGACCCAAAAGAGCATCAGTGGGCTTTTGGGATAGCTGCTATAGAAACTGAGGAAATTGAGCAGCTGTCTGTCTTGCCTGGTGTCTCTGAGGACACTTTTGTTGTTCGATTGCTAAGGGTTGCAGACCAACAGGTGCTAATCGCTACCAGTACCACAACAGTACACCAGCGAAAATATCACACCAATCGAGACTCCTTGATTCCCATTCATAAGCTGATTCGTCAATTTGAGAGTCAAGAGTTGATCAACAAGACTTGTTCACCTTTTAACAGCCCCATCTGGCCAGTGCAGAAGTCTGATGGAGTGTGTAGACTCACAGTGGACTATTGTGGCCTGAATGAAGTCATGTTGCCACTGAGTGCTGCCGTGCCAGACATGCTGGAATTCCAGTATGAACTGGAGTCAAAGGCAGCCAAGCGGTACACCACAACCGACATTGCTAATGCCTTCTTCTCCATTCCTTTGGCAGCAGAGTGCAGGCCACAGTTTGCTTCCACTTGGAGAGGTGTCCAGTACACCTGGAATCAACTGCTCCAGGGTTGGAAGCACAACAATACCATTCTCCATGGACGGATCCAGACCACATGGGAATAGAGTGAAGCACCAGAATACCCACAATGCATTGATGACATCACCATATGGGGCAATAGAGCAGACAACATTTTTGAGAAGGGGAAGAAGTTCATCCAAATTCTTCTGAAGGACTGTTTTGCCATAAAGCAAAGTAAGGTTAAGGGACCTGCACAAGAGATCCAGTTCCTAGGATTAAAATGGCAAAATAGATGTCACCAGATTCCAGTGGAGGTGATCAACAAAATAACAGCTATGTCCCCACCAACAATCAAAAAGGAAACACAAGCTTCCCTAGGTGCTGTGGGTTTCTGGCGGATGCATATTCCAAATTACAGTCAGATTGTAAGCCCTCTCTATGGAGTGACATGGAAGAAAAATTATTTCAAATGGGGCCCTGAGCAACAACAAGCCTTTGAACAAATTAAATAGGAGATAGTTCATGCAGTAACCCTTGAACCAGTCTGGAGAGGGCAAGATGTAAAGAATGTGCTCTACACCACAGGCAGGGAGAATGGTGCTACCTGGAGTCTCTGACAGAAAGAAACAGGGGAGATTCGAGGTCAACCCCTAGGATTTTGGAGCTGAGGATACAGAGGATCTGAGTTCCGTTACACTTCACCCAAAAAAGGTATACTGGCAGGAGTTATGTCAACTGTATGAGTTTCCCTTGTCTTTTCCTCCAACCTTCCTCCTGCACTGGGGGGAGAAGGAGGTAGTCAAGCAACTGAGTGGTACTTAATTGCTAGATAAGGCTAAACCATGACACCCTGGCAGAAAAAGCAGGAGCATGGACACCAGCAACCACAAACTGGTTTAGAAAAAGTGTTTGTAAATAATTTCAAGTTTTCTGACTATACAATATTGTTTGCATTTTACTGGACAACCAAGCTTTTCAGATAGTAAAGATACAGAGTATTTAATCTGCAGGGTGTTCTGCAGGCAGAACTAATGGAGATCTTTGAGATCTCTGTTGGCTGACATGTGCTGGCTTTGGACAGGAACATGATCACCGTTGTATGGCTTGTCTGTTATTTCTACTGCCTGACCTTACTTAAGCACATGGACTTCTGTGCTTGTATTCTTATCTGTCTCAGTGTTTGAGCAACCTGCTCTAGTGGAAGGTGTTCCTGACTATGGCAGGACGGTTGGAACTAGATGATCTTTAAGGTCCCTTCCAACTCAAATAATTCTGTGTTTCCATGATTCTATGATAAAATAGTGGGAGGGGAAAGGCGTATGAGATTAAAAACTGAGGAGCAAACCTAAGAACATCTAATATGATGTCAGTATTTTTTTTTTTCCACCTCAGTTCAAGCAAAAGACTGCTAAAGACCAGCTTGGAAACCCTTCAGTCATGTGTTCTTTGCTTATTGCCTGTTTAACATACGCCTTGCACAACCTGTGTTTTATGTGCTGTCATCTTGATTTCTCTGTATTGTAGCTGGTCTGCTGGTGCCACTGTTTGCTACTGGCCTGCATGCAGAATGAGTGCCTGTGAACAATACTCATACAGTATGTGACATAACATATACTTTGACAACTCATGTTGTCATTTACATAATGACTTGGAGACTAGTTAACATCATCTCTCTAAGGCTTCATGATCTCTTCAGTGCTTGCAGCTAGGTGGACATGTTGAAGAAAGATGTCTAGAAATCAGTGATTATCTTTGTTCAGCTACCCTATGGCATGCTTTCTTTAAGTCTATACAGAAAGCAAGATGATCTATATGCTTCACCTTACAAACCAGCAAGCAAATGAACCTTGCTGCATGGACAACTTCCACTGATTTACTTACAGCTTTTGAAGTGGTATCTCATTATGTTCTCTTTATCCTCTCTTGTTTTCCTTGACTTTGTTATCTTAAACAGCTTTCAATCTCCTCTACGCTGGTTTCTTCTGATCCTGGATCCAGTCTCCTGCCTCTTGTCTTTGTTTTCTTTGTGTGCGTTAACAGTGTAATATATATAGTTATATAATAAAAATAGTAATGCATCTATACTGATAAACTGAAGACCACACAGCAATTTAACTGCCAGAACCTCTAAAAGTAATTCAGTTTTTTAAACCTTTCTTGGGGACATATTTCAAGTTGTACAAGATTTGTCTGCATTGTCTTTCAGTTCCATTCCAGTATTCTTCATTTTTATCTTCAAGTTTATATGCTTTCAAGTTATACTGATTCCTTGACCAAAAGAAAAATTGGTTTTTTGGTTCTTAACTGAAGCTAAAACGGTGGAAATACATAACGATGGTAATACCATTCAGCCATTTAAACTGTGTATGTAAGCAATGGTAAGGTATTTTAAACTCATTATAAAATTTTCAAATGATTGCTTCATTTCCCTGCATAAAACCAGAATAAATTCTGAAACAGATTGGTTGCCTGGTAGGGTTGGCATAACTATGGTTTATAGAATCTCTTAAACTTAGTAGTTTAAACATAGCAGATATCTACCTAGAATTCACTACTAATCTAATGTAGTTGTCAATTATTCTGGTTTGATTACAAATGTCATGGAGTTTTGTACCCTGTTTCAGATATTTGTATTTCCTACCAAACACTTTACTGTAAAGCTTGTATTCCTACCTGCAGTCCCTACTGTCTTTTAATGTGGGAACAACATGCAAGTAGGGAGAGGATGAAGTAGCCTAGTCATGTTCCCTGAATTTGTTTCTGATATAAATAAGAAGAGGTTATGTTCACAAATAAGGCAATTGTCCAACAGGAAGAACTCTAATTTTCCACCATTTTTTATGATGCAATATTTCTTTGATCTTCTACCCTTCTCTTACATTTTGGCAGAGGAGTCAGTTTCATTATCTTTATTTCCAAGAGAGACTTCCCTTCACTATGAGAATTCATGTCCATCAAGCTATTTTAAGGATATTTTCCATTATTGCTTTTTCCCAGTAGTTAATGTTTCCATGTTCTCATATAAACTTACAAATAATAATACAGTTGTAAACTGTATTTTTATTTTAAAGGCATGACTATTTTAAGACATGGTTGTTGTATTATTTTAAAATGTAATTGTCAAGAAGAACCATGCAGTGTTAATTAACAATGTGAATGTATTCTCCATAAGTAGGCTGTGCTATATCATCTCTTCAACAAGCTATGATAACAATAGTGATATATCAGTTTTGATGGTAAATTGTACATGCTGTTGAGTACAGGCAGAATTTTATAAAGATTGGAACAAGATTTCAATGGCACCTACAAAACAACAACTATTTTATTCAAAAGGCAATCTCAAAAGTTCTCTAAAACTAAAGTTGTCATCTGCTTTACCTTTTGAATAATAAAGTTTTGAAATTCCAAAGGAAAAAAGTTCAAAGGATAGACTAGTTAAACTGTTACTATTTCCAAGTATTTTTAATTATACATTTGCTATTTTTTCTAACATTCTTCCACCTCATTCTTTAAACCAAGTAATTTCTTTCAGAATCAAAGTGGATACATTTTAACTGTCAATGGAAATAATTATTCTCAGATTCTCAATACCTCACAAAGCCCTGATCTGTTATTTTTGCCTTTTCTCTGTTTAGAGATAGAAGGGTTTAGATAGAACTCTGCACTTGTTTGAATGTTTACATGTTTGCAATTCTCAGCTATCTCCCGAAATGCAAATAAGGCCATCCTTTACCGTCTTGTTAATTGGGAAGCAACTCAGAAGGATGTTCTTTTCATGCTCTTGGAAATTCAGTAAGTACAGTTTCCTCTTAAATTGTGTGAATTTGAAGAGAAGCTCAGAATTTTGACAGATTTCCTTTTCTATTGGAAGGAATCAAGCAGAGCTTTGAAATCTTTAATGTACAAAAGAAACCTTACTAACTGGGTCACTACCCATGGGCAGAGTTTTAAAGTTGGGGAAGGGAATCTGTGTACAGGTTGGGGTTTTTTAAGACCTAGCATGTTGTTTGTTGTCTTGATTTAACTTCCTTTTTATGTTCACAAGTCAGAGATACGGTTTCTGCCTCAGAGAAGCTTTCTCACAAATCAGCAACTTAGTTTCTACAACACATGACTTGCAGGCTTTAAACTAGAAGTCTTGTTCTTTTAAGGTGTTCCAAAAATGGGAACTAGTTCTTGATCATTCTGGCTTAGCTTTTTCCCCGTGACTGATCCAAGTTTTGATCAATTACTCAAATATTTGCTTGGTAGATGATTTCCAGTTTAGAAATTTGAGGAAGGTCTTCTTGGTGGGAGACTTCAGCTTGGCAGGTTGTGTAGGACTCAGGTTCACAGAGAGCACCTTGCTGTCTTTTAAGTGGCTTTAACTTGAGTATAGTGCTCTGGTACCTTCCATTGTACCAGCTAGGTTTTCTGTCAAATTTCAGCAGTTGTCAAGCATCAATTTTTCTGAGGAAAAAAGTCACCAAATGAAAAGGATACAATAAAAAAGCTGTGAAAGTCTGTTCTGGTTAAACGGTGACTCTGCCAAACATTCTATATAAATAGCCTGTCGAAAGTGTATTTTTACTGGTATGTACCATCCACAAAGATCTTGATCAATTTCACAACATGACTTTTTAAAGTAACTCACAAGGTACCAATTGTGTTGCAGAGGTAAATTTCACTGAATTACCTAAACTCAATAGAGCATAAGAATTGGTGGTATAGCATAATAGCATTGAGCTGCTATGAGTTTAGCTTTGCACTTTTGAAGGTTTTGCACTTTAAACCAGTAGGGGTATTAAGCTCACAATAGTTTGACACACATTGTACTCTACAGGTCACCTAGTTGTATAACTGAGTTTAGATATAACTGTGAGATTTGCTCTGAAGCAAGATCGGCTAAAGAGAAGTTGTTTGAAGTGGTCTTAAACACATTTTAAATAAAACCTTCGTTTTGAGCATGTAAATAACAGTATAGAATTACAGACTAAACATTCAGAGCCCATGAGCTAACAGGCAGTGGAAATTCACTGTTCAGTTCAAGGGATAGGGAACAAAACATTTTCTCAGATGGATAAAAAAACCCATTTCATTCACACTTAAGCGTAGAAAATTTGCATCAACTCACATATATTTTGCAGCTAAAAAAAAAGTAGTTCAGGCTGCTTTTACACAAATTTATTTATACTGACAACTTTGCAAAGCATCCTAGAAACAGGAAGATATTAGTTTCTGTTTCTAATCTCAGCGGTCATGCAATACATGGCCATAAGGTAGTAAGCACCATGCAAAACAGAATAGATTTTTCCATTCATCTAGCATATTTTGTTAAGTGATAAAAAATTTGGAACAAATGTGCATAAAGAATTTTAAAAAAATCAATTATATCATCAACTGGATATATGTAACACATGTGCACAAACAATTAACAACTACTTCCCTGTGAAGAGAATTAAAGGTCTGGGGGGGTTTGGTAACAATTACTGGAGGCAATCTTGTATATATTGTAAAGACAAGGCAATTTTAAAACACTTTTACATGTATAAACTTGATAGCTTTTACAGCTAGATGATTAAGTAAAGAGGAAAAATAAACCAAAAAAAGTCCCTGACTGATGGTGGTGACTGTATTGCTAGAAGCTCATATTTCAAATTCAACAGTATGATTTGTCCATACTTATCTTAATTCCCAGAATTAAATCATTGAAACAGATTCACTATGAGATATGGGGGAAATTCTGCACTTGCTCACATAAGGTAAGACAGAAACTGCAGCACAGATTTAAATAAAAATGTAGTGGTGAAGGGTGTGGAGGCTGAAGAACAAAATCCGTGTCTTCAAAAGATGGCTTGAAAAGCTTGGTATGTCACCAGTGATGGGGCCACTATTATGAATAGTCTTGGAACACTGAAGAAATGAGAAGTCAGCCTGTGGTAAGGCCTGAGAAAGCCCTACCAGCTCCTATGGGACTGATGGCACAATTCTGTAAATTTAACATGAAGGAGGACTAAAAGAGAGAAAATTGCCAAATCTCTATAGATTTCCACAAAATTCGGATGATTCATCTCATTTAGGAAGTACTGATGTGGACACATTCTTTACCTCATCTTCTGTAATTTTTTTCTTATGTCAGTGAGATGGTCTGGATCATCGTTATACTTTACAGATCAACACATTCTTTACTTAATGAATTTGTGATTCCGTACACGTCCCTTAGAATGTCAAAAGTCTTACACTTTTCAGATAGGAAGCACAGTTTTAGGAAACTACTGGAGCAAACTAAATGCTTCTTTTCATCATTTTGCTCTGTATAGAGTTTGAAGATTCTATTACTTGTAATTTTATTAAGGTATAGTTCATACTAGCCCACATGCAATATATTCTGCAAAATTAAAACTATTTTGCAAAGAGTTGTGATGGCTTTGTAATTAAGAAAATAAAGTCTTTTGTACAGTACATGTGGACACAATACTGTTCTCTCTGAAAATTATTGCAGTATGAAAGCATTGTTTTGTTCTTTTAATTCTTATTCTTTTAGACATAGACATCCCTGCACTAGTTTCACAGTGACAACAGTTAGCATGTGGTGGGCTACAATACCACCTACTAGTATTAACCTATGACCAGACTATTTGTTAAAACTAATGAACACCAGTAGGGGGTCTATTTTATAGTCCACTTTCCCGAAAGTTAAACATAGAGAACTTCCCTCTATATTTTTACTTTAACTATTGAAATGATAAAAAGAAATCATAAAATAAGCTAAAGAAATTTGTGGCAGCTCCACATTAACTTTAGTTTGCCTTGTATTCGTATGTGGAGACATATTTGAAATGTTCCTTTTTTTTTTGGCTGGTGATAAAGTCAAACACATTGAAGCCTTTTTCAATTGGCATCTTCAGATTTTGTATCTAGTATTTGTACAGGGGCTTATAAACCACATCTTACAGCATTTCCTACTCAGTTATAAGGAGAGATTTGGCTGTGTAAAGGCTGCAGTATTTGGCCCATTGACTATTTTTACTGTAAATTAGTACGTATGTTGTTATTTACTTGGGAAACAAGACTTCTCTTTAAATGCATTCTTTAGGTAACCTAATTATCAGGCAAATACTAGTTTGCAGCCTCTGGAAAACTCCCCTCCTCCTAAATTGTTAGATGTAAATCTGTCATCTTGCTTTTACTAAGTCCCTCTGATCTGGCACATATGCCGAGGGGAGGAAAAAAAAAAAAAGGACCACTATATAGAAAATTTTTCCTCTAAAACCAAACAACTAATCAAAAATACTGTTTGTAGATAGTTGTGAATACATACCCATGCAGCATAGGTTCAAGCTGCTATTGAGCGCAGCAGACAGCAAACCCCAGTTGCATTTGGCTTGAGGAGTCTAAACATGTTTTTCATTTAGATCCCTAACGTGTGCTTTTTGTTTTGCTTTTCATTTTATACAGCTAACTTTTTGAAAGAATTCTTGCAGCTTCGTAGCTTACCCTTAAGGGCACAGATGGCTTTCCTCTCCACACTAGATTGGTCTGCTTTCCCCTGAGGCATAGTAGTCACCTTTGACACCACCAAGAGGAAGTAAAGCATCAGCCGTTACGTTAGATGTGCATTTAAAGCCTTTGCTTCTCTCTTCATTTAATCGTTCCTCTGCTGACAACGGTTAGGTTGGAAAGTGATGGGTTTCCATGGAGGCCTCCGTAGTGGGGGCAAAAGGAGTTTAGAATCAAATTACACAAAACCAGACAGAAACGGTCAACCTCTGCTGCTCCCTGAATTTGAGGCAAAGGCTGTGCTGAATGCGTTGCTCAGGACGGGGATGAGAGTAGCCCTTCCCGCTGCCGGTGGAGGTGGGCAGGGTGCGAAGCGCAGTCTACTGGGGGCCGCGGACAAGCAAGGTGCGCGCGGGGAGCGGCCAGGGCTCGCGTGCCGCCGCAGCCGCTCGGCCGCCGGCCCTCGTCGCGGCGGGCGGGTTGAGCTGGGGGGGGGGGGCGGGGGCCGCCCGGGCGGGGCGAGGCGGGGCCGGACGGGACGGGGCCCCCGCGTGTCCCGCCCCATGGGGGCGAGCGGCGGGAGGGGGTAGCGCGGTCGTCGCCGCCGGCGAGCAGCTGGCCGCCCGCCGCCGGGCGCTGTGTGCGCGCACGGGCCGTGCTCCTGCCTGCCTGCCTGCGCTGCGCCCCCCTCCCCGCACCCCCCTCACCGCCCTCCGTACGCTGTACATCCAGCGCCGCCGGTGCTGCCCAACCGCCCTGCCGAGACGCGCGGTCGCGGTGGCCTGCAGTTTCTTCGCGGACGCCCAGGTGGCTGCGCTCCGCGGCGCTCCCCGCCCGGCCCGGTCCGGCCCGGCCCGGCGCGGCACTCCCTGTCCTGCCTGCCGCTGTCCCGGGGGCGCGGAGCCGACGGAGATGGGCGAGAGGATGCGCCTGAGCCGCGTCTGCTGCGTTTTCTACCAGCTGTGCGTGCTGTCAAGTGGGCTCGCCGCAGGTAAGTGTGTGCGCGGGACGGGGCCGAGCCTCGGGGCGCCCTCCGTTCCCTGCCGGCTGTCGGTAGCCGGTACCTCCCCTTTGTTAAGCGCCTTAACAACTGTCCCCATCCCCTGTAACCAGTGTTTATACACATAATGCTGGTATGCTGGGAGTTTTGGTTAAATTGTGATATGGTGTGTGTAATATGCAGACATAACTAATTAGTGATTATAATTCTATTTGGTTATAATGACAGTGATGATACGGCATGTACATGCGTCTGTCGCTTGTACATGCACTTTCAGATGTGCGGCCATGGGGGGTGTGTGCATGTGGCTGCACTTTTGGAATCATGATGGGACTTACAAAACATGCTGAGACCAAGGCTGAAATTTTAGAATTTTTTTCTTCAAGTTTCCCCTGCTAAAATAATAGAATTTTTCAGCTGTATGAAAAAATTGCAACTTTGTCTAAATGGTGAAAGGTTTATGCAACTCACCTTACATGGAGGTGGTGGTCATGAAGAAGAACGTCCTCAGCTACTGGTACAACCACAATTTCTGCCCAACTTGAGCTCCTGGTCACTCTCAGTGTTTACCAGGACCACAGTGTGTCCCAGACCCTGGAACAAGCACAGAAACACCTAGCGGCTGGCCCATCTGTGTGTGCAAGAACAGGCTGAAAGGGCCAAATGGAGCCCACTGTATTTTGGGTGGCATGCTTGGAGCCAGGAGGAGCACGTCGTGGCGGGCATAGGATAGGTTTCTGTCAGGCACAGCGTGCTGCTGGGTGCTCCACTCACTTAAAGCATCTGCTGGCCTTCCCGCAGGTCTCCACGTTTCAGAAGAAACTGAGGAGTGGGAGATCGTCTTCCCCGCACTGTGGAGCAGGAGCCAGCAGGAGCCGGCAGGTGGCAGCGGCGGTGGTGGGGACTGCAGCCCCGACCCTAGCTGTGGGAACCGGAGCAGCACCCTCAGCGCCCCCATCACACCTAGCCCAGTGGCTGGCACTTCCCGGGAGGTGCGTTCAGTCTCCTCCTCGGTGGAGGGGCAGGCGCAGGCTGTGGGGGAGGTGG
The DNA here is from genome assembly GCA_027574665.1 of Rhynochetos jubatus. NCBI lineage: Eukaryota > Metazoa > Chordata > Aves > Eurypygiformes > Rhynochetidae > Rhynochetos > Rhynochetos jubatus. The sequence goes on along the minus strand of CM050690.1, from coordinate 46,908,532 downwards.
CAGAAGAAGAGGACACTGAGGATGAGTATGAGTCTCAGGAGTTTTACCACTGGTCCCCCCTGCACCAGGGATCTAGTGCTGCCTCTCAGTTGCCACCACAACCATTCGCCCCGACGCCGTCTCCAGGAGAGGATGGAGATGAGGTGCTGCTGAGGATCCCGGCTTTTGCTCGGGAGCTCTACCTGCTGCTCAAGAGGGACAGCCGCTTCCTGGCTCCTGGCTTTGCTGTGGAGGAGCGGCTCAGGGGTGAGGAGAAAAGCCCACCCGGTGCTGCACAGTCAGAACCTGAGAGAGCTTGTTACTACAGTGGTGCTGTCCTCCGCTACCCAGGTTCCTTCGCCTCCTTCAGTACCTGTGGTGGATTGGTAAGATGACCTTGCATGCAGGGGTAGTACCAAGGTCTCCTTCCAAGGGTCAGCATCATCTGCTGCTTTTCAATCCCATCCCTTTCCTGAGGTTGTCTTTCTTTCATATTCTCTTGGGTCTTACCTGTGTATTAATCTTTATTTTTAACCATTTTGCCATTCATAGTTTTATTATCCCACTCGTTTTTTCTCAAATCCTAATTCTGCTTTTATCCCGTAAAGTTTTGAAGTTCTTTGTCTCATTTCCAAATACACTTTTGTCTCTCCGTCCCATACCTTTCTGGTTTTGGATCTCCTTTTTATTCCTATGCCATTCTTTCTTCAACTTATCTCCATCCCTAATTTTATCTTGGTCTTTAGTGTGTGCCTGTAATTAGTTACCTCTATGCTCACTCTCTTTTCCCTGTATCATCATCTCAGCTTCAGTCCATCTGTAATCCATTTGGTTATTCCCATCCTATATTCTAAAGTTATCATTCTCATCTGTGTTATCTTACTTACCTTCTACATCTCAGTTTTCAGACTGTTCTGCCTTACCTGCTTCTATCAATACTTTATGTCTGCTTTCTTGTCTTCATTATTCCTTCTCTTTCATTTCTCTCATCTCTAGCCTTTTTTTCTTGCCTTACAACTTCCCACATATGGTACCTATAGTTTGGGACTCAGTACCCTTCCTTCCTTTCATTTCCACCATGGAAGTATTCAGTGAGTATGTTCTCAGCAGAAATTTTACTACAGTCAGACCTTTTGAGTGGTTCTGTTGGATCAGTTGTGATGTTGGATCAGTTGTGATGTTTACCAGATAAGACCAGAACTGGGCACACTGACAACAGCAGCGGTGACCCAGTGAGTTGCAATCCAGAGATACTTGGGGGTGGATGGAAGGAGTAGAAAGCAACTGGGATGGTGTAAAATGCTGTCAGGGTTTAAACCAAAACCAATTATTACTACTATTATTCTCATTTTGGGCCTTTATATAGCATCATAAAGGGACATGCATGCAGCACATTACAGAATACAAACGGTAATTGTGCTAGGGAGATTTAGCATCATCGCCGTGGGTTTTTTGGGTGGGTACATGGGTGTAAATCACCACAATCACTTGATAGGTATTTTCTTGTATTTCTTTCCAAATTTGAACATCTAACTTGTTCCATTGTTGATTCGTGAATATAAGACTGCCTGTTGTTTATTTGCATGGTCATGAAGTGAAACGAGGTAAAATGTGGAAATTTTGACTGCTTACTCATCTGCCTATCTGGACTTACTCAAAAGTCAAAACCCAGACTAAAAGTGGTGGGAACATGTGTGGATTGGCACAAAATAAAATATTTGCCTGCACTCCTGTGAAGTGAAACCGGCAAGTTTCACACAACTTTAAGTGGTTGGCATCTAATTGACATGTTGTCAGATTTTCCAACTCATGGTAGCAGAATTAGTTACGCAGAAAAATATTGAAAGTCAACTGAAAATGGTGTGAAAGAAATCAGGTAAAAGGTTCTTGAAAAACATTTGACTTCTTGTCATGGTTTAACTCCCATGTCCTAGTGTTATCACAACGAGCTGCTTCTACCACTCCGCCCCCACCCCCCCACCCCCTCCCAGTGAGGAAGGGTCAGAGGAACAAACCGAGGAAAAGCCCATAAGAGTTGTCATAAGAACTATTTAATTATATAAATGAAACTTAGGGAGTTACTAACAGTGCTAGTGCTAATGAGTAATTTAAGGAACAGAGGAAAAGGGTAGAACAAATGATACAGGATCTCACCCCGAGAAGGGAAAAAAAAGAAAGAAAAACCACCTGAAGGGAGCAAACCCCCCACGAAACTGCCCGGGGGCCGAGAGAGTAAGAGAAAAAAAAAACTTTCAAACCCCAACTCCTAGACCGATCTGCCCGGCAAGACGCTGGCTCTGCCCGGACCACCAACCACTCGCCACGAGGTCCCCACAACAAACAAACCCCCAGCCCCTCGGCCGGAAGCCCCCTCAGACCCTTTCCCTTCCCAGGGCCGTGTCCAACCACAAGCCTTTCCACCCATATCCCCACCCCCTCCCCCAGGTCCTGCAGTGCCGTGTGCCCCAGGCTGGCACCACCTATCCAGCTTGATGTGTTACGTGGTGAAGCAAAACATAGACTAGCTGGTGCAAAGCTAAGATGCTTCTGTATTCCTTGTTCTTGTAAAAAAATTTGCTTCCCTCTATGTTGGGTAAAATTAGGTCACAGAAAATATTTGCAAAAAAATTGGTAGAGATAACTATCAGAAATGTCTGCTCAAAAGTGATGTACATCACTGCATATCTGTAATGCCTTTACTTGATTTATGAATTGACATTTACTGTTTCAATAGACCACCGTTCCCTAGGAGCTCCATTAGTAATTTTTGATTACGTTAGACTTTTCCTAGGAGTACCAGCTTAATCCCAGCCTGCTGGCTGTCTAAGCACGTATGTTCCCAGATCATGTTCACCATTCAGAAAGGTGCAGCTAATATAAAGTATTCTGTGCACCTTAAATAAAATTGGAAACTTGTTGATACTGACTGGTGTTGTCATGATCCTCAACTGCTTGGTCTTGTTTGCAGTGAAATAGTTAAGCAGTGTTTCTTCCTGGGAGTGTTGCCGTGTCAGGCACATAGTTAAAAAAGTTGCACAGTTCTATCACATCAAAGTTGTCATAAAAAATCTTAACTTATTTGTCATTCTTGATTCAGTCATTTCTTGGGTTCTATTATATATATAAGTTGCTGTGTTTCCAAGAATCTTGAAAAAACATCATATGTGCATGGCATATTCTACTCTGTTTCCTCTAGGCCTTACCCTGCAAAGCCAAACAATATTTCAAACTACATTTTCTACTGTAAGATGTAAAAATCCATTGAAACTTGAACCTACAAATATTTTATTGTAGTTACTTCAATTACTTTTTTTTTTTTAATTTTAAACATAAAGAAATTTCAGAGAAAATATGTGATGAATGCGTCAGATACAGTCTTATTTCAAAGCCTTGCAGACTTTGCATTAGGATTACTGGGCTCATACACTTTGGGAATCCAAACAAGTGGGCTATAATTGCCTTAATATGCATCTTAGATTCCATTCAGCGTTTTTTCTTTTCAGTGCAAAATACAACAGCTTTGTCTAACAACAAACTTCCACCATTCTGCTCCTTAAATAGTAAGTAGACTTTCAGTGAATGTCTTTATTCCCCGAAGAAAGTAACTAGTCTGACAGACAACAGCGATTTTACCTCACAGGAGGAAGGGTGAAGACGTGTAAAGGCCAATAGAAAAGGGTTGGCCATCATGTGCAGGGGAGGGTCATACATGGCAGTGCAGATGTGTGGCTGATGCTGTAGGGCTAGTTTTTTTAAAGATACTGGATCTTCAATAAAATGAACAAAAGGTCTTGCATGACATTATTGTGCTATCCAAATTAGGACGTTGGTGTTGGTTCCAACTTCTCAAGTCATGGAGAGACTTGACATTCCAGTGATGTTCAGGAAACTGAAGAAATGTCTATGTGGAAATTTTAACTGCTTCTTCTATAGGCAGAAAGAATATTGTTGCAGGTGTTAGGCACCTTATCCCTTAAAGTGGGATTTAGATGCATTTTGAGTATTTTGCTTTTTGTACTTGGATAAAGCACGTTACATACAGCACATTAAAGCTTTTGATTTTATATTTTATATTTCATAGTTCTTGAGAGCTTCAGTAGTGTGTTGTTTGTGGGTTTTTTTCTTGAACTGTTAAAAGCCAGTAAGAAGGGGTGATAATAGTGGGGTTCATAAAATACCATGTTAATCATGTGAGCATGAAAGTGAAAAATGAGAGCTGTTGTCTTCATTTCACAGCCTATCTTGACAAATGAAGGAAACATAACTCAGTGGATATTTCTAACCAAACTAAAGACTGGACATACGCATCGAGCATCTAGAAACTCCATTACTGTGACCTTGGTGTAATTTCAGAGCTCACATGATCAATGGTGACAGCCCCATCCAACTCCTTGGTAAAACACTTAGGGACTCTTACCTCTTGTTACTCTGAGTACATTTTGGGATTCTGCACTGGTGCTGTGGGAAGATTAATAAGGAGAGGTGCCAAGAATTCTTCATCTGTATGCTGATTGCCTACTTGTTCATTGTTAGCCAAATACCAGGATGTAAGCAGTCCTGCTGATGCCAGTGAGACTGGTCTTCTGAAAGTGGTGAATTGCAGAGCTGCATTATTTAAATGGTCATTTCTACTGCTTGCTTGTGTTTTGCCGTAATATTTGAAATAAGAAAATGAAAAGCATGTCAAATGTTGAAGAGTTTTATATGTAACTGGTACTAGATATATAACTTAGAACACGTAGTTCTTTTAGAGCAAGATGTGGGAGAAATCTTCTGTGGACTAAGAACCAGTAGCCACAATTTTTAATTCTTTACCAATAATCTGCTCTGCCTCTAGCATGGGAGTTGCAGTAGACTTACTGCATTTCCCTAAAGTGAGCTGTAAACATGGCAAATGTGTGCTTTGTCCCCTACTCCTTTCATTCGTTATTTTTTTTCTCAGCACTGAATTGCCTAGGTCGTACTCTATGGTTATGTGGTGACAGGCAGGCTTTTTCCTGATGTTTGTTCTCTTTCTTTTTAACAGAAGCAGGCTGCATTAAATAGAGAATGGTTAGGTAAAGAGTGGGGATTTGAATGTCTTCTTATACCTAAAGCAATGGGAAATGTTTAGATTGTTAGGAAATGCAAACAGGGCAAATGTATGCACAGAGAATGGACAGGAGAATGCAACTGCATACAGCTATGCTGTTCATCGCAGCACTTTGCAGGTTGTCTAGCAGACCATGTGCGGAGATATGCCTAAACAGACAGCATTTCCAGGTGGGGTGATTTACTGGAGAGAAGCTTTGAAAACTTGTCAGTGAGGTTCTATATTTTCACTGGATCTTAATGGTCAATAGCATATTTATAATTCTCTGAACCCCTGAGGAGTCAATATCAAATGGGCCCCACACTGCAAGACACTGAGGTGCTGGAACATGTCCAGAGAAGGGCAACAAAGCTGGTGAAAATTCTAGCGCCCAAGTCTTAGGAGGAACAGCTGAGGGAACGGGGGGCTGTTTAGCCTGAAGAAAAGGAAGTTGAGGAGAGGCCATATTTCTGTCTGTAACTACCTGAAAGGAGGTTGCAGAGAGGCGGGTGTTGGTCTCTTCTCCCAGTTAACGTGCAATGCAACAATGGCCTCAAATTGTGCCAGGGGATGTTTATATTGGATGTTAGGAAATATTTTTCACTGAAGACTTGGCAGTGTTTGGTTAATGGTTGGACTCAATCATCTTAAAGGTCTTTTACAACCTAAACAATTCTGTGATTATAAATCATATTTGCAGTGAAAACTAATATGCATTTTCCCAGTGACTTAAGGTGGAACAAGTCTTAACACATCTCCAATCCACTCCAATCCGGGGAAGAGCTTTCTCTAGAGAAGTGTATGCTGCTTTTATTAGGCCTTATTGCCATTAACAAGCATGTGTTTAGAAATCCGATCAAGAGTTTATAGATAAGTAGTCACAGATTTACTCCAGCAGTTACAAATACATTTAAAGAGCACTATCCAAAGCAACACTGCCAGCATCAGTAAAAGAATGGATATCAGTAGCTCTGTGTCATGCAGAGATGTGCCAAATATCGTTGGATGATAACATTTTAACAAATACTTCTGATGGTACCATCCTACTTTTAAAGTAAAACTGGAATAAATTAGGATGTAAAAAGCTATGTGCTGCCTTTGACTCATGGATTATCCTTAAAGGCTGCCAGGATGAAATGAAGTACACACTGCTTCCTGTTGTATACCCCGCTTCCAGGGATCCTTAAATGTAAGAAAGAACAAACAGTAAAATACGTGTTTAGATTCTCTCTTTTTAAAAACTAGGGCTAACTCAAGACAGAAAAATGTGGGAAATAACAGGTGGTGTTTTTGGAGGCTTTGTCAGTTACCTACTTAGAATGCTCAAGTCTTTATCTCTTTGCGCAGTCTACCTACTGTTGCATTGTGTGTTTGTTAAAGAAATGAAGCTGTGCCAAGAGGGACAGAAATAGATATGTGAATGAGGGTGTTATGTGAGTATACTTTACTGAGAGGTCACAGCTTCACAAAGTTTTGCTTTGTTGACTTTAACTTATGCCTTATTTGTGTTTTAAACATCTTTAAGGGGACAATATAAAATTTGTCATCAGTAGAAATAGAAGGGCGAGGTAAAGCATGCATGAAAAAAATGTCCTCTGAACAAAGAGGAGCTTTCCTCTGTTACACAACTGGGTTTTTTTCTGAAAGACCAGAAGCAACTCTGAGAAAATAAAGTGTTGGTCTAAAATTTGGGCTTCCCACCTCTGCATAAGGTAGAGAAAACAATGAAATGTGATGGTTGGTGCTCCTGGGAGAATACCCATACTTTCAAGGTATGTGTTAAGTCTGAGTCAGACTGTTCCCCTTGGATTTACATGACAGTGGAACATGTCAGGGACTAGTACAGCTAGGCTTCTAGGAAACCTGATCTCCAACAGGAGAAAACAAGCTGTTTACATGAGGTTACTTTGGCATGCTTAGACACAGACATCTTGCTCCAGCATAGGCTTATCTGCTATTTTATGTTCATCTGTCTGTTACATTAAAGCCTGTTCATTATAATGTCACCTTGAAAATCTAAAGAAGCACAACTGAAAACACAGTAGAGAAGCCACAGAAAATTAAAATCATTAAAGTGAATATGGGCAGCTGGAATAACCAGCACTTATGTAGAAGCAAAGCACTATTAACAAACATTACTTTATCTTACCTGAACACCAAGTTAATTACAAACAGAACTACTAAAGATGGTTCATTTTAATTTTTTTCATAAAGAAAAAGAATACTGGAGACAGTATACGTTTAATGTTTGATTAGTGTCATTAAGAATAATGTAAAGGCAAAGGAATGGAAACTCTTTGTTTCTATTTTCCTTCTCGAGCTTTGATGCTGCTCTCTGTGGCTATTCATCTTTGCCTTTCTGGATGAAACGTTGATTGGATTTTTGTTTTGTGTATGAGAACTCGTGCTAATTGATAAGGATAACATTTAAACATAGGAAAAGTAGTGTTAGTGTAAAGCTGAAAGGTTTAGAAAATCAGTTTTATTTTAGATGGAGACTACGTTTGAAGTATAACAGGGTTTCCTGTAATATTAAACACTGTGGCATGATGGAATGTTGGGCCAAGATGCCTCAGACCATGTGGCAATGATTCCTGTTTCATTCTAAGAGCTATTCTATAATCATATAATCGTTTCATCCTGAGACAGGTTTTATTTGTGATTCCAGTGTGCTTATAATAACCTGCTATTCTGCTGTTAGTTTCAGTGCAAATACTTCCTTTGCAATATATTTCCAAGCTATAATTAGGAATGACAAATACGCTATCTTCAGTAGCTTTATTTTAAAAAATTGAGACTGTTGTGAATCCCCTGATACCTTTACCCATTGTAATTAATAAGTATAAAATTATCAAGGGTGATTTGCAAGGTAAGGAAATGAAATTATAAATCAGAAAAACTGGGTAAGTCCATTAACAAGTTAAGTTTTTGCAGCATCAATTAATTAATTAATTAATGAAGTTTTGATTCCCTGATTTGAAGGTAACTGCTTTAAAAATGAAAGACAGCACTGAGCCTCTCTCAACTACAGCTGTTAAGGTTAGTAAAATTAACATTTCTCCAAGTCTTGCATCCCTGACTTTTATTCATATATCATGGTATGTGCCCATTGTTTCTTCTGTAGCAAAGGAATCAGGATTTTTAAAAGAAACAAATGTTCTCCGTAGTTCAACCCTTGTAATTTTATTTTGAAAGCAGTGTTCTTTGTCTTTCTTTTCAAAAATATTTCTTGGACCTGTAAGAATGGAGGTTCTTTTTGATAGTTATTGACAGATTGTGACAGGGTTAAAAATAGCAACATGCGAGATTTCCAAGATGTAATACTATAAAAACAGGGATGCTGGGAAATACAGAAAAAAACAATAGAAAGCATCAAGTGTGAGAGTCATTGTGGGGTTCATTGTATGTGAAGATACTCAAGCAGGAGTCTGTGAAAATTGACATCCATGTAGAGGTAGCGTGCAAACGATGCACAACGCTCTTCGCTACATGGTAAAGAGGTAGAAAGGGATGAGTTAAAGCCATTTGGATTTGAGGGAGAATGAGTTGTTTGCAGACGTGCTTCTGTACAGTATGTGCCTTTCCTTGGTTTACTCAGGTGTCTCACTGATGACTTTAAGAATATAGCATGAGGATTCATTTTTTGATCCTTATTTAGCAGAAGGAGCAATGTAATGGAAATAGTTTAAAATACACTGAGCATGTGTGTGTTATATTGCATATCCAGATGGTAGCTGGTCAAACTTTTATAAACCAATAGCCCAAAATATCTTTATTAGATATACACCTGTACATATGTACATCTGTTGTGTGTTAGCCGTTCAGTTAACCTTTTGTTGTTAATCTGTCATTGCCTGGACAAGCTGGTCTTCTTGGTTATGTCTATTGCTTCTAATAATGGCATAAATAAGCAAAAAAGTATTATTCAGAAGGGAAAGAATGAAGAACATTTCTACTGTTAATTGTAGAACAATGTACTTAGAATGGTAAATCAATATCATAAGATTAGTTGCTAATAATACATGCATCTGCATGTAAGTGAATAGAAGTAAATTGTTGTGGAAGCCTGTGCTGTGAATGCTTTTCTTGGGTCTACCAATACTTCAGTCAGAATTATTTTCTGAATGAATTTCACATCCAGAAATATAGAAATGTGCCCAGAACTGACTTGTGAACTGATACAGTTTCTGTGTGATTATCCTCCAACAATTGCATGTACTTGTTTTATGATCTCAGCTGTGCTACCTTAAGTACTCATTACATGTCAGAAGTTTAACTGGGTCAAGTCAGGTCAAACTTACAGTATGTTAAGGGAAAAAAGGTATTTCTGCAGATGATGTTAATTCAGCTGGAGAAAACTTTTTATGACTCAGTGTAGGGTAAATGTTCTGTTATGTCCTTCTGGGCTTAAGGTGGTGCTGGCTGGGAGAAATGCCCAAGTAATGGCTAGAGCCATTATAGTAATGGCATCTTCTTAAAATCTTAAACTGTGCTTCAGATGTGCTTAAGCTTCTTGGTGGTTGGTGGGTTTTTTTTGGTTTTGGGTTTTTTTTTTTTTTTTCCTGTGAGAACACTGATTAGCCTGGCAGTCAGATTATGACCTTGAAAACTCGGGTGTAACTCTATTTCAAGGCTTCTAAATTATGCAGTTTTAAAAATCTTCTGAGAATTTACAAGTTTGTTGCAAGTTAGGGGATGGGAAGTTGCTTAGGTGATTTTATGCCTAGATGGATCCCCAGTCTCTTGTCCCTCTATGACATAAGTGGACTTCACCCTAAATATTTATGAAGTAGCATATGAGAGGAGTGAGGGAGTTAAAAGTAGAAGAAGGGTTTAGAAAACTATGCATGAAAAAAATTAGTTTTACTATTTCTGGGTGATGTTTCCCTTTTCCTGTTTGATCACCTGTTCCTTCTATAGAAACCTATCTAAGGAAGCATAATAATGAAGATTTCTTCTATGTCCTTTTGGTGCTGTTTTGTTGTTGGTTTGGTTTGGGTTTTTTTTTTTCCTTCTGATACTAAATTTTTTGTGTTGGAAATAATGGAAGGAAATAATTCCTTCCTTTCTTATTTCAATTTGGGTGATAAATCTTTAGCTTATATCATATAAACACATTCGCTTAAAAGTGTCCAGTCAGACTGATGCTACATGTTTCAACATGCTAATATCAAAACTCTGTTCTGCTCACCATTTTTATTCTTTCACACAAAAAAATCAAGCTCTCTAGCTTTTTTTAGAAAGGAAAAAAGCCTTATTCCAAAATCTATGGGTTTTTTCTTTTAGTTAAAATAATAGTTCTTGGAAAATAATTAGATACTGTTTCTTCTTTCACGAGGGTAGGAGAACTTCACTTTCTGTGTGTCACAAAAGGTAAATTAGTATTTTTTTTCCCCTCTTAAAAAGGGGAAGGAGTATCTAGGCTTAGAAGTTAAATGCAAAAAAATATGCATAGCTTGGAAAAATATTTAGATATGAATTTCAGTTCAGAATGGAGTGGTAGAAGCATATGTCTTTTATGTGTTTTTAACTTTTTAAAGCATTGTGAGTGTGAAGTGATAATAAATTATGAGAGTCTTACTTATTTCTCTTAAAGCCACCAGTTCTGGATTGATGTAATTCTAGACAGGTATAAAAAAAACCCAAGCATAACTTTATTTTATATCTGAACTAACTTGATTTGTTGAATTATAGTCCTATGCCCATAAATACAATTTATTTTCTTTTTTTTGAGTTACTGTTTTCCACAATTGGCAGTTTTGGCATATTTGAACGAAACTGAGTTTCATGGAGTATTGCCTTGAATTAAATTGTCTTTGAATGCAGTTCAGCCCCTCACTCTGAAGAAAACCAAAATAGTGAAGTTGTGGATAGATATTTGAGTCATTTTTGCTAATCCCTATTAACAGAAATTAAATTTCTCTGTGGGCAGTCATGGGCCAGTTTTGGAGCTGTGCCCCATCCCTCTGGGGCTACAATGAAACCACATGGGTTTGCACAGTTGTAGCTCATTGGTATGCACTATTACAGTGTTTTACATGGATGAATCAATTTAAGCTTGGATACTTTGTATTGGTCTTTTTTTGGTACTAATCTGTGTTTTATCTAGTGTAGGTTACATCCACCGTTGCTGATATTTTCTGTTTAAATCTCCTGCATGGGATTCAGTGTAGAATGCTTTGTGCTCATCCTTTGTGTACTACTGCATTTTTGCCTGCATAATGTAACATTTCAGATTCCGATGGGATTAAATCCAGGCTTGCACTAAAGAAGTGGGGTTAATGCACTTCATTAAGCTAAAGGTACAGCAATTTGATTCATACTCCAAAAGGGTGGGTTTTAGTCTTACCACAAGAAGTGCTGAGGCTACTCATATTACACCAAAATGCTCTAAAGAAACACATCTTTACAAGAACCAAGTCTTTAGTTGCAAGCATTTTTCCTCATAGATGATATGTTACCATCAGTGTTGTCTTTCGTAGAACTATAGATATGGACATTCTTATACAATTTTAATAATTACTGAAATGTTGTTGTATAATAAAAGATGTGGAATATCACTAAAGTAGCTTATTATAAGGAATTTTGAACTTAAGTTTTAAGGAAGGTTTTTAAATCCTGGCTTACTTTAGAGAAACTGTTGTATTTATTTAGGAAAGGAGATATGGTTGGGGTTGTGAATTTTTTTATTTTTAAATTATGAAACAGTAGTGGTATTCCATTTCACATAACAGGTACCTGACAAACAAAACCAAGTGAAAATTGTTAATATCATGCATCACTCAGTTATGACAACGTGATAAAGCTAATTTACAGCTTAGATGGCTGTTTTAAAAATGAATTTTTATTCCAGTTCCACTTTGAATTGTGCAAGTAAAGGGCTGTATCATGTTTGTTCAAGTATAATTGTATCTCGGTTTTCAGGCTGATTCTAGTTTCTTTTATTGGTCTGTATTAGTCATATGTGGTTGGTTAAGCAAGTTGCTCCAGCATAGTTTTTAAAGCAAAATAAAATAAGGCTTTCCAGAACATTTCAGGCAACAGGCAAGATCTTTACGCATTAGTCAGCTGGTTCATGTACCAACAGTGGAGTGGAAGTCATGCAACCGCATAAAACATCTATTTAATGTACGATTGTATGGAGGACAAAATGATGATCTTTGTCCATAGGACTCAAGCATTTGATATCTCTGAATTTTTTCCTTTAGTTTAGCAGCCTTAGTAGTTGGCTAATATTTCCTTTTGTAATGGTAGTTATGTCTTTTAGTTCATTTGGAAACTGTGCTTGAATCAGAGTCAGCTCTGATCATTGGCTTTTTGATTAACCAAACTGAAGGCATGGCCTTTGTGAGTTGCTGTCCTATTACTGTCTCTTCCAGCCATCGGAAACATAGGTCTACATGAAAATGAGAACTCACAAATATAAAAAATGTAATTCTCTATCCAACATAAGGACAGCTCAAAATATGAAACCTGAAGGCCAAAATGCTGGGAAACCACTGAAATATCTGATTGAAAAAAAAAACGCGAACAGACAAAAACAAAAAAAGGGTTCTAATTCCATTTAATGTTGGGGGACAGCAGACAGAAAGTTTGTGTCCTCTGAATAGAACAATAAATTCCATTTTAATTAAATTGATTTCTGATTAATAGTATTTTTTATGCAAGTGGAGACGAATAAGCTAGGTGGCCAATTCATTATGTTTGCACAGATGTTGCCTTCTAGTTCTCTCTACTAGCTTCATTTATTAATAATTCTATTTAATTAAGTAATTAATTTATTCAATTAATTAATTTATAACATAGACATAAGCAGTAAATTTTTCTACACACCGTAAAACCAGAATCTTGATTATATAACAAGATATTTTCTATCACAGCACTAATATTTATCTAAATCGATATGAAATCAGATCTGGATCTGCTTTTAGACAGATGGTGGAATACTCTATCTTGCATTATTGAGCATATATTGACCAGAGCAGATGGAGTGTTTTGAGGGTTGCATCCATGAATTGATTTTTCCATAACAACCATCTCATTTGCCTTTCCTTTTAACATTCTAAAATCAAGAAAGTCTCTTCTGATTATAACTATAGTGCAGTTCCCTCTTACCTTAATATCAGGGCTAGATCATAGTTGACATAAAGACACTGGTTTTAAAGAGACATAGGGTGGTCTTTAGTGTAATTTCTTAAAAAGTACTTAGTGTTAAGCAAGGTTTCTGAGCAAAAGATATTATTTTATTAATTCAGTTTATGACATTGGAACAAATAGACAACCTGTAAGGTCTAAGACAACCTGTCCTCACAGCTTCTGTTTCTTCTGTAATACAAGCAAAACTACTTGAGAGATAAGAATAATTCCAGAATCTAGTTTAACTAATCAGCCTTCTGAGATAAAGAGTAGGAGCTACTTAGTGAAGGGAGAATAAGTGATGTTTTCCTTTATTACATAGTCATGGTTGCCATAAAATCTGTATTGGTTGAGGCATCTAAGGTTGAAAATACGGTATTTGTTCTCTTAAGGACTGCAGAGTGTGCCTTGTGTGCAGTTATGGATATTCTGCACATTTAATAGCTGCACTGTTGACAGTCTTCCTTGCCAATATTTGTCTCTATTCTTAGTGATGTTAGTCAATCCTTGCATAGTTACCTGGAGGAAATGCATACAATACAGCATTTTAATCTGTCAGTTTAGAAATCAAGTTTTTTCAACGTCTTTAACCCAATGTGTTTTGAAAATAGGTTTTAAATTGACTGTCACATCCGTAATGTAAAATTTGACTTCCCATTTCAACAATGGCTTGTAGCACTTGGATCAGAAATGCTAATTTGATTTAAAAAATGTTATAAAATAGTCACCTGTGCTAATAGTAGTAGGCTTTCTGGACCTCATAAACTTCCAGAACTTTGCATGAGGAAAAAAAAAAAGAACATGCGTATGGTAAGTCTGTATTTCTCAGTTTGTAGTTTCTAAGTATAAATGTTTAGGTATTCATGATTTTAAATTTATTATTTTAAAGATATATCTGTGGAATACTTTCCTTGTGTGAACATGAAACTGTGTATGTGAAAGAAAATGGAATTTCATGTACTGCAAATGTCCAGATCATCTCTATATTGTATGCTTTCTCTATTGCCTCTATCCTTTTTTCCCCCCTTTGTTTAAGGGATGTAGAGCCTAAACACTTGACAACTGTACAGTTGTGAAGAATGTGTATTTGGAATCTGGGGACCTGCAATTTAGTAAAAAAGAAATAGGTATTTTACACAGTAATTTTAGCTGTGTAACACGGTAACAAGGGAAAAAGAGGCATTTACAGCATTTATGCTTCTGTCAAACATTTTCATGTGTGTATGTTTGCATGCAACTGCAATTGTTTCTTTTGTAGATGTTGTAATTGAAAGACAAGTTTTGAATGTTTCAAGTTATTAGTATTCAGCATATACATACAGACTCCCCAAACTGAATGCTAATTAAGAATACGTAACCATGAATGTCTTGCCAAATTTATATTGCCAGTCAATGACAGAACAAGATTAGAATTAAATACTTAAAGGCAGAGAAAAAGTAAATAATAGAATTGGATTAGAATTTAGACATCAGGGCTCTATGAACTTAGTACAACATCACAGACAAGTACATTCTATGATTGTATGTCCCCTCTGTGAGAGGTCATGATGTTGATGTAGGCAGTGGCATAGATCAGCTGTTATTACCAGAAAAATAAACAAACAAACAAACAAAAACCCAACCCCAAAGAAATTCCAGCAGAACAGAGTTGTAGAGATTATTCAGCCTAAACTGAGAAACCACTGAGCAAGCTGATATATCTTTTAGAAATTATATACACAGAAATGTTTATTGTACAAATATTACACAAAAATCTATTATTCATGCAGGATTGCAGCATTGTTGGTTTTTTTTTATATACATCTTAGACACATATTTGGGTAAATTTTCTTTGTTTCTAAATATGTTACACCAGTTAGATTATGTAGATTTTTCATTATGCTTTTCCTCTTTATTTGCATATATAAATCCCTTTGCTGTATTCCATGATACACCTACTACGCGTAAGGACCACCAGCTCCATTTTACCAGATCTGCTTGCCAACTACCCATCCTTCCATCCATCCAAACACCCACCTGATGGGAAGTCCATAGCAGTGCAAGGGGTGAATCTGTCTCAGAGGCTGGAATTGGCACTCATCCTTGCTGAATTTCATGAATTTCCTGCTGTATTCATAAATATATATTTATACATATATTTTCTATGTATAGGCTGGATGACACTAAAATGAGGTCATGTAAATGATTGGTATTTCCATGAGACACGTATTTCCTTTGTTCCTTTGTGGCTTCAGTAAAGATACTGGGGTTCTTGTTGGCTATCATTGTTCTTTATGGTTTTATCTGTCTCAAAGATAACATTCTTTTTCCTGTCATACCTCTGCAGTCCCCAAAATTTTGAATTATCTGAGTGTTACTAGTACCTATAGGTATCTAGGTAACAAAATTATCTTCATGTGACACATTGGGAATAAGTTATCTGCAGTTAGACACGGCTGATTTGGTTGGCATCTATTTTTTAGAAAAATAGACAATATAACAGGATGGTACATTTAACTTTAGGAGTTTGTAATTCATATTTGTTACATATGTTTGAAGTGTTTGAAAATAGCACTTGGAATTGCTTTATGGTAGTAGTTTTTACTTAATTATTACTAAAGATACTTAAGTTACCTCAAACTGGAACAGATTAGACTTGTCTGTATGGAGCGAAAGAACAGCATACGAACATTAGTTCATAGGACAGTCTGTGTAGTGTAGTGATTGTTTATAAAGGTTTCTGAGTTGTTCAGAAAGAGTCATCTTAAGAACTATAGGTTTCACTCAATTCCAGTGTCGTCTTTATTTACTTATATATTTACCTCCTTTTAACCTTTAATATTTTGAAATTTGAGTTATGGTGCACTAATGATTTTGAAATCTTTTATGTAGTTTAAATTATGCTGTGCCTTCTCAGTGCAAGACCTGAAAGGATTTGGGATGAGTTCCACATTTTAAAGTATTGAGCCCCTTCCAGTGTTTTGGCAGAACTAATTAGACTAAAGCAAACTGCAATTAAACTATACTTCTGGGTAACTGCTGCCAAAAAGAGTGTACAGTGGAGTCCATTTACAGTGTGCTGCTGGAGCAGTATATCTGTGAAAAGAATAACAACATATGTTTAATGTCACTAAACTTGAAGTGTGTGTGGAGGGGTTTGGGTTTTTTGGTTTCTTTTTTGTTTTGTTTTAAAGGAGTATCTATGAAAAATGATACATAATGTAATGAACCTGCTGGCACATTACTTATGAGAAACAGTTTTCGCCACTCTATTTGACTATCTATTAACATGTTTGTCTTACAGTTCAGGAAAAGTAAGTGATGTCAAAGACAGGCAAAACTAGTTAGATCTAATATATCAAGATGAAAAAAGAGATTTTTGTAAAAACAGATGTAACAATGGCCTTAAAATAACAAATTGGAAATAGGAAGTAATAGGAATTCTGTTATCCCTAATGATCCTATTATGTGTTTGTCTCTTGTTCTGTGCTTTTCCCCCTTCTTAAAGACTTCATTCTCCATGTGAAGCTGGCTGTCTTGCCATGGAAGGTGTACCTCTAGTGTAACTTGGTATGATCATTCTGAAGTCCCACTCTCACAGATTTAACTGACAGAGTGAGAGGCAGGATTCCAGTACATTTTGCCTGGTTTTCAGTATGACTTTTGTTCATATTAATGTGGAGAGAAGGCAGTGTTTTAGATGATAAAGAGCCTATTCTTTCTGACAATTCAGTATTTTTGAAAGAAAAAAAACCTGTTTTGCTGGAAAGCTCCTGATCTGTTCTAGTCATGAAGAACCTGGCTTGGATGCTTTATTTGAACAGGAGGTAAGATTGAAAGCAACACCCAGGCAGTTAACTTTGTTTCAGTGATAAATTCAGACTGAGAGGCACAGGAGAACTAAACAGAGCAAAGGCTGGTGTAAGTAGTTTCTAATGTGACTTACAACTTTTGTATTACATTTATAGATTTGCTTTAAATGCTGATAGGCAGTGACAGGTAAGAGGAAAAGACTGTGTATTTGCTGAACACAGGATCATTATGAGCCATCAAGTATGACGTGGGTGCGAAAGATGCATCTAACTGGTGAAGGACATTTAATGAGGATATAGAAACTTCTCATTTCACAAAGTTGCAGTGAAATGATAGATGAAATATAGCTTGCAGTTCTGAACGCTGATCTTCAGAGAGAGGAATTCAGTTGTGACTACAAGGATGATTGTAGTAGTAGAGCCTGTTTAATCAAGCTACAAAGTCTGGTGTGTTTATAATCACACAGGAGAAATCATGATACAATATGATTAATATCTATAAAAACACTGGAGTGAATAACAAGGACCCTGGAAAGCTGGCCAAAGAGGAAGACAATGTAGACCCAGGATCAGATGGATCTAAAATAATGGCAATGAATAAATTAAGGTCAGAAAATTGGAAAGATTTCCAACTATTAGAAGAGAAAAATCTGAAATAAATTTCAAATAGGAATAATAAAATAATAGAGCAGCAGTTCTAGTGAAACTAGTTTAATTAACAGTAACAGCAAGAAAACAGCAAGAAAAAGGAATCTAGGCTGATAAAGGATCTGTTTTACAAGAGTAAGTGCAAGAAAGTCTCTATTTTATGAAGTCTTGAATGCTTAGGGGGCTGGACTTGATCTGTGGATCTAGCAAATCTAAAATCCAAAGGCAATTTGCATTCTCTGTTCTAGACAGTTTCTCTCCTTTATTAAATTTTCACTACTACTGGACTTAAGGAAAGAGAATTAAGGTAGTGTCATGAGAATAATGAAACAATGCATGCTGCACAGAACATGAGAGAATTGGTTTTGATTTAGCAAGCTGAATTTAGCTGAGCCTGGTTTTATTATTCAATATTTAAAATCTATAAGCAAACACACAATTTAATGAGTGAATTTTTTTTTGTTTGTTTGATTTCCTGGCTAGAGTAAAAAGACTAAATGGCTTTTTGTGACTTTGAGACAGTAATTAAAAAAATTAAAATCTATTGTACTAGGTAAGTCAGTAGAGGAATCAGCCAATTGTTGTCTTGGCTGAAGCTTCTTTAAAGACAATGTCAGTTATTCAGAAAAATATGCATGCCCTGTGTTAATACCAAGTTCTCCAGTCAGCACTGGAAATGTCCAGATGATTCAGTTGGCAGCAAGTGGTCTTTTCATGCCTGGACTTTGTCACAGAATACACAGCTTTTTCACTGGATTGGGGTATGTTTTACTTTGTCACAGGTGCATCTGAAGTTTTGGGGGGGTTTTTTGATCCTTTAAGCCACAGTTTAATCAATCAGATTCTGGGCAAGAGTTTCTTGGGCAGAGAAAAGGAAAGGGTGTTTGAATACATAATCTCAGCATTTGACAATTGGTTTATCAGTTCTGTTGAATTCTTCTGGAGATCAAAGGGTGAGTGCAGAGTAGTTGAAAATACACTGACTTTTCTGGAAAGAGTGGCACTAGCTGAAGAGGTGAACTTCATGAGTGATGTGACAGTATTGCCAAAAGAGTCTATAGTCAGTTGATATTTCTAATAAGAACAACGGAGAGTAGTTGGCATGTGAAGAGGTGGTCACTTGAACCTGATTTGTGATGGAGCAAGGTGTATGTGTTTCACTGCTGATGGTTGTGTTTGAACATCAGATTTTAAAACACCACCATGAATTTAGTTTTTGTGCTTTTAGATTTAAAAAATGAGAAAGATCAGAATTGATAAATTCAATTTATTTTATTTGCAATTTCACTTTGTGTGTAGTGAATGCCTGTTTAGTAGTGAGTAGCAGAGTAAGTGTTGCTGAGTAATAACATAATTATTTCCAGCAACTATGTAGATTTTTTGGCAGGTGAAAAGTGTGTATTTCTCTGTGTGTATTGGCAAGAGGAGCAAGGGTGATAACTACTTCAGCATTTTAATGTTATTCTTTAACTTTTTACAAGGGCTTGTAGTGATAAGAAAAGACCTAGTGGCCTTAAACTGAAAGGAGTAGATCTAGATTAGATGTAAAGAAGAAATTCTTCACCAAGAGGGTGGTGAGGCACTGGAACAGGTTGCTTTGGACAACTTGGTCTAGTGGAAGCTGTCCCTGCCCATGGCAGGGGGATTGGAACAAGATGGCCTTTAAAGTCCCTTCCAACCCAAACCATTCTATGATTCTGTGAATATCTTGATTAAAAGAGCCTTAACCATACATCATGTAGGCTAAAATCTATTTGATGTAAGGTCCATGAAATATAACTATGATACCATCATTACACATTTATTATGATGATAATGTATTTCATCATGGGGAATATGTTAGTTTTTAATATTTAGCACAGATTGTTGTGGATTTGGAAAACTCTGAGAAGAAAGCCTAAGAGTTGAGAAGAGTGACAAAGCTAAAAGAACACAGATGTGAAACATGGATAAGGAGATTATAATGTTGTTGTGATACAGATAGGTTTTTGAAATAGAACCTTGTTGATATATGTGCCTTTATAGATTTTCCCTTGCTTTCTTTAAAGCTGAAATAATTGAAACACCTCAAAGCTTAATGTTATTAATGAGAAGTTATATGTAACCATGGACAAGCTTTTTCTAAATGTTTGGAAAATCACAGCTTGAACTACCTATGCTTATGCTAATTTTATATTATCTGTTCAATGATCTTATATGTGACATGAAAATTTCCCAAAGTACCCCATAAAATTCTGATTTTTGAGTCTTTAAGTACTGATCATTGTAAGCTGTGAACTTTATAGCCTAATGATACAAATTATTCTGAAGCATTTTTGTCTTAACTTCCAATAAAATCTAAGTGCATCACAAAATATACATTGAACTGAACTAAGACATTTCTACAGATGCCTTTCATATAAATTAAAAGTATATCCCAAGTGGGAAAAGCTAGTCATGTACCTTAAGGTATTTATGCTGCATAAATTGCCATTGTCTAAATAAGCCTATGTAGAATATTTTTTTCTTTTATACCTTAGAAGTTCAATCTGCAGTTCAGAGATATACATTCTAATCCTCAAGGTTTACCTTCTAATCTCAGAATTTTATCTACGGAAAAGGAATGTGAGCATCTCATTCAACAGATTGGCATTATTTGTGACCATTTGTGTAAGATTTTTGCAGGGCTGTGGGATTCTTGCAGAGATTGTAGCCTGTTGCCAGTTTACCAGTCAAAACTTAAATACCTTTTCTTAGTTTAGCTGTATTTTGCCAAAATGCCACTGGAAGAACCTCTTTCAACAAGATAGGCCTCACAGCTCTGAGAACTGAATAACCAAAAGTCAGAATCCAAAATTATCATGGGAAGCTTGTAGACAGTGAGTTTGGAGCATGGCTAAGAAGCAAAATATTGCTGGTGAGATATTCTTGTCACTACGTAAATTTGCTGCTTTTCTGTTGCTTTTCAGTAAGTTGAAAACTGAGAGGTATAGAACCCTGTACAGGCCAAATGAAAGGTTTTCTTTCCTGAGTCTGGCAGGAAGAGCTTCCTCTAACATTTTGTTTCTACTTGAAAAACTATTCTAAGTTTTTTTTAAAAAAGGTTAATGTAACATTCACGTTGCAGAGCTAAAAAAATAGAATGTCAGTTTGAGCAAAAGTTAATGTGCTGTCAGAACTTTATTTTGGCAGTGCTGCAATATTTGGTATCCTGATTTTTGGGGTTTTTTTTGTTTTTGTTTTTTGTTTGTTTGTTTAAAGTTGTGACTTAAGTGTACGTGTAATAAAATATACATGGTTTCAAATGGAGCTGATTTAACTTTGCATTGGAACTTCAACTTACAATACTGAAAGAATGGGGAAGAGCTGAAGTTGGACTAATAGATTTCCAAAGCATTTTTATGAAAAAAAAAAAAAAAAAAAAAAAAAGAGGGTGACGTATTATTCTGCCAGTATCTTGATGCGATTTACCATATATAAAGTGATATGTCTTAAAATGGTATTATTGAATGTTCCCTGGTAATCTTCAGAGTGTGCAGCTATACTGAATTGATTTGAAAATCAAGTAGTAGTTCATGTGTTTCCAGTTGGGTTTCATAAATATCAAATGTTTTATGTATGTGATCATTAATAAATTTTCTTAAGGAAGTAAAAAAAAAAGTTGCAGAACTGGCTACTAAATTGCTAACATGTTAACCACTTTAGGGAATGTCTGTGGCAGTTGAAGCATTAGGAAATTCTACCTTGCATAGAGGCAAGATGCCAAGAAGTAGCTGAATGGCAGTGCCTTATGTAAAGAAATTATTTATTTTGCTCTACATCACCTGCAAGAAATATGGGCAGTCCAGCTGGCCATAATAGGAGAAGCACACTTTGGCAGTGGAGGCAAGCAAGAAATATTGCTGGCAAGAGTGTAGGAGCTTTTAGGAGTGTAGGTTTTATTTTGAGTAGGTCTGGTTGTGGTGCATGTCAACAAGAAAGGCATTTGTGGAGTGGAATGGAAGAACTAATATGTGAAGAGGGACTTCAGACTGTGAGATACAAGTTAATGTTCAGTTTAATGGGGAAAATGTAATTGTGTCAAAGCAACCTTCCTTGAGGTTCTAGTGAATGTCTGCAAACTTGAATAAAAATCAACAGGTATTTCACAGTCCTATCTGTTTCACATTGTGACCATTTATCATGTTGCCTCATGTTTCCAAGGTCTGTTAAATTTGTCACAGTTCTCAAGTGATATTTAGGAGGCTGCCAACCTTTATGAATTCTGAGATTACTAGTATTTGTCAATACTGAATCATGTCCAAAGCTACAAAATCTGTTGACTTCTTTGAGTTATGGTCTGCTGAAGCAGACAGCACTGGACTTAACCAACAATGTCTGTCAGCACTTGCAGTGCAGGGGTCACAAGAACAGTGTTTATTTGTTACTCATTATAAGTGGGGGAAAAAAGGGGTGCTCTTTAAAATAAATGTCAAAGAAAGTAGAGTCCATAAATCATGGAAAGTTAAATAACCCTCTGTCCACCCTTCAGTATGTTAGGACATTAATAGATCCTTTTCTGTACTTTTATTATTATAATTTTTACTTGTAGATTTGATACATTTTTGAGATTTCATTTGCTGTGGTTGGAAAAAGAAAGCTAAGGAGTTTTGTATCTTGTCAGCCTTTTTAATACTCTAGAACTTGAATCCTTCTTGCATGGCAAATAGCTCTTTAATAGTGCTTTTTGACTTGTAATCTTGTAAATGAGCAAATGAGAGAAGAAGGAATTGTTCTGTTTATTTCCACTTCAGTTAAAGTTTACGCATGCTGTAAAGCTGCTGGCACTAAATTCTTACTGGAGTTTCCTGTAGGCTGTGAGCATGCAAACTACACGTTTGCTGTGTTCTTATGTTCTTTCTCGTTACCAGTTATGCACTGTCAGAGAGAGGATTCTCTACAGGGTGTACCTTTGTTCTAACCCACTGCTGTTGTTCCTGTGTACTTACTATAGATGTGATGATTGTATTCTTAGTATTGACAAAATTGCCAATTGACAGTGGTGCAGGTGATCAGCCAACCTGGCAAAACAATGTGAGGACAACTTTGCTGGATGGAAAATTTCCTTGAGAAACAAGATGTCATGATTTGAAAATGAGAGATTATGAAAAAATGCTGCAATTCATGTATTTTTGTTGAAAGAAACCTCTTGAGAAATGAAAATATTTCTGAAAAAATCCCAGAAGGGATTGGATTAAATAATATGTAGGCAGCTGAAAGCCAGTCAACAGTGATAATACTGACCCTTTTCCTACTGTGACTTGTCCTAACAATATGTAGCAGAGTGAAGTGAGCAAGTAGACAGAGAAAACCTCTAGGAGAAGAACAGGTTTGCTGTGCAAAGCCTGGAAATGCATTAATTAAAGACAGAAGTTGCTGGTACTTAGGAATTATTTCTTCAGCCTTCAGCAATGAAGGTACTTAAAGACGGAAAGCTGTTCTCTGAGTAACAAGAACATGGAAGTTCTTATACTGTTATTTACCCACTTCGAAAAATTTTTTGAGCTTACTTTATTATATGCATTAGTAAGAGCTGGAGATTTGTGTTTATTGTGTTTCAGCTGAAGTCAGGTCTGATTGAAAAATTAAATACATGTATTCACATTTGTTTAATGTGATTGTACAGAGAGATGGTGTGGGGTTTTTTTTCTTTTTAGAGTAATGCTCACTTATATTTGAAGGAAATTGTATTTTGTATCACCTATAAAATTTAATTTTGCATTCGTGCTTAGATCAGAACTTCTTTTTGATGCTTTATCTGCATGTCAGCAGGATATCCAGTGTGATAATGGCATCTACATAATTCCAGATGAAACAAGATTCTTTTCCATTTCTCTCCATTCATACTATATGGAAACATACAGAAAAGCTCTTTTCTTCTTTTAACCAGATGTACCACATCATCGTTTACTTTCTGTAGCAAAACTGTTTAATATGTTTTTAAATTTAGAGAATGAGAATGTTAACTCTTAGCTTTGCTGGTGACATTTTCTATGAGGGGAAAAAAGCCCACAAAACCTTGCTGTCTCCAGCTTTACTTTTGATAGGAACTTGTGTGTGTTGCCAACTTAACAATTTGAGTTTAATTGAATGGATATGGTATTTATATGAATATGTTTTATAGTAAATTTTCAAACTTTGATCACACTTTTAATATTAGATATGCATCTGGTATGTTAGCTTTTTATGTAGGTTTATGTGTTTAAATATGTTCTGGTTAGGGGAAAACAAACCAACTGAATGCCTGTATTACAATGTTTTTCTGTTTTAACTGCTGGCAACCAAGGAGAGATTACTGCCTTATTTTATGCCTTCTTTTTATAATTTGAAAAAGTGTAAATGGAGTGTCATAAGATGTCTTTTACAGCTTCATACTTCTTCAGAATGTATTCTTATGCCCTAAATTATTCCTGTTTTTTATTAAACGTAGTTATCTAAAATGGGACAATACACTGAGTAATAAAACTAGTGTATAGACTTTTCTGTATGTGCTGTACATATTTAAATGACCCCATGGGTCTCCCAAAGTGAACTTTTAACATTCCAGATTTTTTACCTTGCATTTGCTACTGGCATGTAGCCACCCACACAGGTTTAGTTGAAATAAATGAAATTTATTCTAGTTCACTTAAGTAGAATGGCTTGTAAAATATAAAGGTAGTCACCTTGCTGGTAAGGTTACTAAAACAAGGGTTTTCTTAAATGGAGTTTTGTGAGTGTTTTTCTTTTACAGGACTGTGCACAATTTTATACTTTCTTAAATTCTTATGTGTTCCTTTTGTTTTCCTTTGCAGGTAGGCTTTATACAGATTAATGAGGACTTCATATTTATTGAGCCACTCAATCGCACTTTGGCTGTGACAGGTCATGCACACAAGGTGTACAGACGAAAAAGATCCATAGAGGAGAAAATTACTGAAAAGCCAGCTTCTCAGAATCAGTACTGTGGTGTTGTTACAGGTAATATACAAATCTCACTGAAAAGATATAATGTAGCAGACATATTTTTAAGTTACGTAGATAGTAGCTAAAAACAATCCTCAGTAAAAGCATGCCTGATTATTCTTGTAGCAGTAACTTACGGTGGTCTTTGAGGTGGCATGCTGAGGCTGCCGTTTCACCTGTTGAAAGAGGGAGCTGTTCATTGAGGAATATACACTGCTTCTTAATGTATAATTATATTTGAAGGTAGAAGTCTTTGGGTCACTTTTTTACTTCAACTTCATATTTACCACCCATTTTTTGTGGCTCTCTGTCTCCATAGTTGCTTAATTATTTACTATGTGCAGGGCTTATACTTAATTTTGGATTTTAAAGCATTAGCAAAGTTCATCTCAGTTTCAGTTAGTAATAAGTCTTGAACTTCCAAATGGGTCTGATACTGACCTGAAATGATTTTTGTAACAGTGTTCATGTTCATATACAGGCATTTTTTCCTGTCTCCTAACCTAGTATAAGTGGGATACTGACAAGATTTAAAGAAATAACAGAAGTGCACTGCCATGGCTAGGAAGCTAGATTATATGACATTTGGGGTGAAGCAGAAGGAAATCGGTTATTTCAAGCGCTAAGGAGAATCTTCATCCTTCACTGGATGGGGGGGGAATCAGGAACAAAGGATGAGGAAAAGTCTGAGGTACTTAATGGCTGCTTTGCATTAGTCTTTAATAGTAAGAGTAATTGCTTGGGTACCCAGCCACCCGTGACGGTAAAGAATGATGGGGAGCAGAATGAAGCCCCCACAATCCAAGGGGAAATGATTAGTGACCAGCTACACAACTGCGACAACCACAAGTCTATGGGACTGGATAAGATCAGTTCAGTGAAACTGAGGGAGCTGGCGGAAGTGCTCACCAAGCCGCTTTCCATCATCTATCAGCAGTCCTGGTTAACTGGGGAGGTCCCGCTTGACTGGAAGCTAGCAAATGTGATGCCTATCTACAAAAAGGGCCTGTAGGAATATCCAGGGAACTACAGGCCTGTCACTTGGACTTTGGTGCCAGGGAAGGTTATGGAGAATATAGTCCTGAGTGCCAACACATGGCACATACAGAACAAACAATTGATCAGGCCCAGTCAGCATTCTTCCCTGAAAGGGTTGTCTAGCGTTGGAATGGGCTCTTCAGGGAAGTGGTTGTGTCACTTTATGAAAGGCAGATCCTGCCTGATGAGCCTGATCTTCTATGACAAGGTGACCTGCTTTCTGGATGAGGGAAAGGCTGTGGATGTTTGTTTACCTGGACTTTGGTAAAGCCTTTGACACTGTCTCCCATAGCATTCTCCTGGAGAAACTGGCTGCACTTGGCTTAGACAGGTGCACACTTGGCTGGGTAAAAAACTGTCTGGATGGCCAGGCCCAAAGAGTTGTGGTGAATGGAGTTAAATCCAATTGGTGAGTGGTCACAAGAGGTGTTCCCCAGGGCTCAGTATCAGAGCCACTTCTGTTAATGATCTTATTAATGATCTGGAGAAGGGGATTGAATATACCCTCACTAAGTTTGCAGATGACACCAAGCTGGGTGGGAGTGTTGATCTGCTTGAACGTAGAAAGGTTCTTCTGAGGGATCTGGACAGGCTGGATCAATGGACTGAGGCCAATTGTATGAGATTCAACAAGGCTAATGCTGTACTTGGGCCACAGCAACCCCATGCAATGATGCAAGCTTGGGGATGAGTGGCTAAAAAGCTGCCGGTCAGAAATGGACCGCAGGGTGTTGGTTGACAGCCAGCCGAATATGAGCCAGCAGTGTGCCCAGGTGGTCAAGAAGGCCCATGGCATCCTGGCTTGTATCAGAAATGGAGTGGCCAACAGGACTAGGGAAGTGATTGTCCCCCCTTACTTGGCACTGGTGAGGACACACCTTGAATAATGTGTTCGGTTCTGGGCCCGTCATTGCAAGATAGACATGGAGGTACTGCAACATGTTCAGAGAAGGGCAATGAAGCTGCTGAAGGGTCTAGAGCACAAGTCCTATGAGTGGGGCTGAGGGAACTGGGGAGGTTTAGCCTGAAGAAGAGAAAACTGAAAAGAGACCTTATTACTCTCTACAGCTACCTGAAAGGATGTTGTAGAGAGGTGGGTGTTGATCTCTTCTCCCTAGTGACAAGTGATAAGACAAGAGGAAATGGCCTTAAGTTGTAGCTAGGGAAGTTTAGAGTGGGTATTAGGAAAAATTTCTTCCCTGAAAGGGTTGTCAGGCATTGGAATGGACTCTTCAGGGAAGTGGTTGTGTCACCATTCCTGGAGGTATTTAAGAGATGTGTGGATGAGGTGCTTAGGGACATGGTTTGGTGGTGGACTTGGCAGTGTTAGGTTTATGGTTGGACTTGCTGTTTTTAAAGGTCTTTTCCAACCTAAATGATTCTGTGATTCAAACAGATAAAGGTAAAGGAAGGATGCAACTGCAGTCCTCTGGTACCTAGTGGGCTGCAGAGAAAAGATGAAGCCAGACCTTCCTTAGAGGTATGCTGTGACAGGGTTAAAGACAACAGTTTTAACTTGCATTCAAGGGCATAAGGGAAGATAGTCTCAGCAGAAATACTCAGCACTGGAAGATGTTTCCCAGAGTGGTTGTGGAGTCCACATCCTCAGACATTATGAAACATAGCTAAAAATGACTCTAAGAGAACTGATCTTTGATGCTTGCCCTGACTGGAGCAGGAGGCTTGTCTAGCTGACCTCCAGAAATCTCTTCCAGCCTAAACTTTTCTGTGGCTATGTGGTTCTTCCTGTACATTTATACTCCTCTTTTTATATTTAAAAGTATATATTTATACTCCATTTTATATGGTTACAGAATAAATGTGGCAGGTTTTCTTCTATTTTGAAAGTATTGTTTCTATAATCAGGTATCCATCCACAGGTTGAAATTACAGATCAATTAGCAAAGCAAGGTTCTTTTTGTAGTTATTAAGAGGGAGTAAGTAAATGACATGTAACTTCCTCCAGCAGGCGCTGTATTTCTCTTCTAGACATTCTGTTACATTGCCACTGCTAATCTAAATGTGAAATTTTCTACATTAGCAGAAGTTTGTTCACATAAAGTAAAGCTGATTATTGTTCCTTATTAGTTATAAGTGAGTTAGAGCACACATGCCTGCATGGGTTTGGGAATGAGAAGTGGAGAGAAAATGAGAAGTATGCATGATGTTTGCACTGGGAACAGGGAAAGGGGCATCTGATAAATAGCAAACCATGATGTGTATGAAAATGAGTAAAGATGCAAACTGTTCTGTAAGGACATTGGGTTTTTGTCATGTTCATTACCAATAATCTTTTCACTTTGTATTATGCTCTAAAATGGTAAAGTCAGCTTATTCTGTTCTAATAATCTTGTGCCCAAGGCTCTGACTTGGTGCAGAATATCTGTCAACAGAGGTTCAAATATTTGCTTGAAGGAAGTTTCATTATCTGTATTACAAGCCTGAAATTTCAAAATAACTCAAGCTGTGCATAACTGAGGAGCATATACTGGTATAACCTTATTGCCAGGGGGATATAAATATCTGCAATTTCTAACAGACATAGTTGTACTAGCAAGACAAGTCCCTCATTCTGCAGGTACATTCTACTAAGCTGGGCTCTAGGAAGTTGCATGCATTGTCTCTGCTAGGAGGAATTTGCTGGTGTTACATGCAGTTAATTAATATCACCAAAATATTCATGATAGGGGCACAACCATAGAGGTGGGTAGAAGCAATAAGAATAAGCCTTTACAGCAGTATTTGAGAATTTAAAGTCAAATCCTAAACTAAATAGATCAATTAAACAAACCTCAAACAGATGAGTATATGGGGCTCTTGAGTACTCTCAGGTTATGCACAGCTGCCTTTGATAGAATTGCAGCTATGTGGCACAGAGGAACTATTATCTCAGCAATATGGACCTATCTTACAACAGAATATGTTGATTCTACAATACTCGTATGTCAAAAGAGGTTCTGTGTGACAGGTATTTATGGTACTGGTTTTAAGCCAAATCAATCTCAAAGACTGGCCACCTATGAAACAAGTTTGTGTTGCTGGTGATGAATTGTAATTATTAGAAGGAATGAATGTCTGTGCTGGTGATGCTGAAGGATCACTATTTGAAATAATAGCTCTTCACGCAGAACTAGGAAAGGTAATCAAGTAAGGAAGGGTGGAGCTTTGGGTTCCTTGAGCATGAGGGAGTTTGTATGGCACCAGGCCAGCTGGTGACAGATGATGTCCAGCTGTCTCAGAGAGCAAAAAGGATTCTAACCCCTGAAGTGGCAGGGCTAATCGATAGGGCTTTAAACTAGGTTGGAAGTTGGGGTCACGACCTTAGTGGATGGAGGATGGGCAACTGATGTCATCTACCTGTACTTGTGAAAGCCTTCGATACTGTCCCGCACAACATCCTTGTCTCTAAACTGGACAGACGTGGCTTTGACAGACGGACCGCTCTATGGATAAAGAATTGGCTGGATGGTTGCACTCAGAGTGGTGGTCAATGTCTTGATGTCTGAGTGGAGATCAGTGATAAGCGGCGTTCCTCAGGGATTGGTGTTGGGACTGATACTGTTTAACATCTTTGTTAGTGATATGGACGATGGCATCGAGTGCACCTCCAGCAAATTTGCTGACAACACCAAGCTGTGTGGTGCAGTCCACATGCTTGGAGGGAAGGGATGCCATCCAGAGTGACCTTGACAGGCTGGAGAGGTGGGCCTGTGCCAACCTCATGGAGGTCAACACGGCTGTACCTGGGTAGGGACAATCCCAAATACAAGTACAGGATGGGTGGAGAATGGATCGAGAGCAGCCCTGAGGAGAAGGACTTGGGGGTACTGGTGGATGAAAAGTTGAACATGAGCCAGCAGTGTGCACTGGCAGCCCAGAAAGCCAACCGTATCCTGAGCTGTATCAGAAGTGTGGCCAGCAAGTCAAGGGAATTGATTCTCCCCCTCTCCTGTCATAAGATCCCACCTGCAGTTCTGCGTCCAGCTCTGGAGCCCTCAACATAAGAAGCATATCGACCGGTTGGAACGAGTCCAGAGGAGGGCCGTGAAGATGATCAGAGGGCTGGAGCACCTCTCCTATGGGGACAGGCTGAGAGAGTTGGGCTTCTTCAGCCTGGAGAAGAGAAGGCTCTGGGGAGACCTTATAGCAGCCTTCCAGTACCTGACAGGGCCTATAAGAAAGCTGAGGGGGAACTTTTTACAAAGGCCTGTAGTGACAGGACAAGGGATAACAGGTTTAAATTGAAAGTGGAGAGATTTAGATTAGATATCAGGAAGAAGTTCTTCATGGAGAGAGTGGTGAAGCACTGGAACAGGTTGCCCAGACAAGTTGTGGGTTCCCCATCCCTGGCTGTCTTCAAGGCCAGGCTGGATGAGGCTTTGAGCAACCTGGTCTAGTGGAGGGTGTTCCTGCCCATGGCAGGGGGCTTGTAACTAGGTGATCTTTAAGGTCCCTTCCAACCCAAACTATTCTATAAGGCGTGGTTTGTTGTCCATTACTGTTGTGGGCTGGATTGAAAGATGTTGCTACAAAACCACACTTGTTTGGAGAGAACAAAGAACTTGGTTTTGTGTATGGAGTGGATTTTCTTATTAGAATTCTTATTAACTAAGGAAGGGAAAGAATCCTACCAATAGATGCAGTTGCTTTCTAGATTTGTGACAGTGTGTGTGTATCCTTTTGTTGAATGTGTGTTTGATTTATTTGCATATGTTAGCCAGTTGCACATATACAGACCTCACACTACACCTTTCTCCAGTACATGGCCCATGAAACCTTTCAAAGCAACCAGTTCACAAGTGTGTTACTGAGAAAATGTGAAGGAAGCAGTTGCTGTTACAGCAAAGGGCCAAAGCTAAGCTCTTTTCCTTTTACCTAATCTGAACCACTTGTTCCAGGCTGAAGTTGTTTGTACAGTGAACCTAACTCACAGTAAAGCATGGAGCACTTTGAGAGAAAGAAAAATTATCTTCTCAAATGGTTATTCTTTTTCACACAGACTAGTGAGCCAGAGCTTTCATCCAGGATACAGTAGATCTGAATTTTGAATCCTTTCTGTATTGGTGAGACTCTAAGTCCCATTTTTTCATTCTCAGTTCTGGCAATAGACTATTATAATACACTGTTCTGAGTTATGAGCAGATTGTGCTGCTCCTCTTAGAGTCATGCCATTTTGCAGGAAAAAAGCCTGCTAAATTCACTGGATCAAAAGCAGAAGCTTGACTTTATGGGATGTAGTCTGGACAGTCAGCTGGTACAGCTGTGTTGATTATTGCTCTACAGCCTGTTTCCAAGTGATAGTCATGGAATAAAATGCACAGTCTTCTTCATAGGTCCAGACCTCTGAGATGGCACTAGATGGAGACTGATGCTGCTTGAGGTATCGGTTTCCATTCCTTGGGTCAGAAACAAGTTGTCACTCTGCATTAAGACATTTAAATCCCTATCCAAACTATAGTGGAGATACAGCTTGTGGCTTCCTAAGCTCCTGAATATTCCCTACCTAGCCAGAATACTGCAATTTCTCTATGAGTAGGGTACACATTTTCTTTTCCCTGGGAAAAGAAAGTCTGGGGAATGATGGTGATTGCTCTGTAGTCTGGGCCTCATGTGGCCCAAGCTTTCAGGGAATGCTTTTGCTCTTGAGGACTTGTAAGTGTCCAGCAGACCTGTAGTCATAGCCTTCTTAATGTTGGCTCAGATACTTTATGCAACCTGTGGTTATAGTAGCTAGATTTTCAGATCTTTTAGGGTTTGTTGGGGAGAATATTGTTTTGTTAACATTTCTTGTTCTTTTCTTACAATTGTCTATTCAGTGTTGAATGTACTTGCTGCAGTATTTCTAGCATTCTTGCTGGAATACTGGAATATTTCTAGCTTTTCTTTCAGTCAACTGAGCTTAAGTAATGATATGAAATCTTCAGATTTTCTATAGTTGCATGAAACCTAGGTGTCTTATTCCACAGAATACTTCTGTATAATTTATTTTTTATTTGGCCAGTGTAATTAAATATGTGAGATGAACTTATGCATCTTTAATCCCAAGAAGCAGTTTTCTCAGTTAATTCAACTTTTATCTTGTTAGCACATGCACTGTTCATGTAGGCATAAGGTTTTTTTCAGGAGTTACCTATTACACACTCTACCTTCAATAATGAGCAATTCTTTGTAATTTTTATTTATTTATGAGTATGTAAAGAAACAAGTGTTTTGCCTAAAGCCTATTTTGCCTGTTATCTGGCAGTAATCATGGCAGTTTTTTGAATACCACTGGTACCAAAATTACTAATTCCATTTATTTAAATGTCTTAGGGAAGAGCTAAAATTTTCAGATAAATGAGATCTCATGTGATAGGGAATTCTGCCAGTAATTTGGAAAAGGTTGGCTGGCCGAGAACAGTCTTTGATTTGTTAACCATATCTGAGGCAAATGATGGGCTTCGCCTCTTGCAGTCAGCTTGTCTGCAGAGCTGTGCATTCTTCTCACCCACTGCAATCTTGAAAGACAGAGGTTTCAACAGTTTATGGGACTGCTGTGACCTTAGTGTTTAGCACAGTGCTGTATTTTATCGTGAGCTGCTTACTATCATTTCTGAATAAAAATGTACTGCTAGCTAAAACTTTTAGAGAGGTGTGTTAACAGACATCTCTGAACAGCCATGCTAATACTGAGTTTAAAGTTTCCAAACACTAGCTGCTGTTTTTTACAAAGAAGTGAACAATGAATAACTTTGTTGCTTGAAAATGCACTGGAATCAATCACTGCTCCAAAGAGGAAGGTGGATTGAACAGATGCCTCATGAGAAATTCTTTTTAACCCAAATGAGTTTGCTATTTAAACTTAGATCTGTAGCTTACTCTTGCAGCATTATATGCTTGTATGGTAAGTCATAGTTGTATAGCTTATAGGGTGTGGGGTTTTTGGCACAAATTCTGGTATGGAAGTTTCATTAAAAATTAATCTCAAACGAGTGACGAAAACACACATAATGTTTTATAAACTAGACTGTAGAGCCACAGTTAGCAAACACAAGTAAAGCTAGAGCTTAGCTGTACGTTATGTATAAGGCTAAGCAAGTATCTGGAGGATCAAAATGAGAGAGGTTAAAATTAATTTTAGATAGCTTACGCTTTGTAAGTTGTTTCTATTTCTAGGCAATCAAACACCAAATATTTATTTCTGGAGAATATATAGTTTTTTCATTTAGTACATTTGTATTCTTACCAGTGTTAGTATGTCTTAGATTGCTTAGATTGCAACCTGCGGAACAGGTTGCCCAAAGAAGTTGTGGGTGCCCCATCCCTGGCTGTCTTCAAGGCTTTGAGCAACCTGGTCTAGTGGAGGGTGTCCCTGCCCATGGCAGGTGGGTTGGAACTAGATGATCTTTAAGGTCCCTTCCAACCCAAACCGTTCTATGATTCTATGATTCTATGCTTAGACTGTCATCAGTTGTACAGGAATCAGTAAGCCCTTCTAAAATGTAGTGGCTTGGACTAAATCACTCACATATACAAGGAAAGGATAGACCACCTTTTTTAAGCATGGATACTTTATAATTTTAACAGTATGTTTACATTATATTTACATTAAATCTCTATTACACATGCATTTATATTAAATCACAGATCATTTTTCCAATGGTATCTTGTATTTTAAATTTAATTACTGAATTCAGCAACTTCTAAGGATGTTTTTAGCACTTCCCTGAGGAGTGATATTTTTTTATGGAGTAGTAATGTGTTATAAAATGAACTGCAGGAACTTAGCTATTAAAGATGAAACTGGTTAATTGCAAAACATTTCCTCAAAATTTCTGAACATTTGCTTGTTTCCAGTATATGTGTTTGTCATCTCAATCATCATTTTTGTTGCAAAGAGAGAGCCCAGTAGTCCACTGTGGAAACTGGAAAAAATTTTGCTTGATTTCAGTGAGATCAGTCCCAGAAGTTTTATGTCCTCTCAAGGGTATTTAGCAGAATTTGCCTATTACACCATGGAGTTTCATTTTATATGTTGTTTTAAATTAAATTATTTTAAATATCATTGCTAACTGCTGTATGAATAGCTGACCACCTTGTGGCTTGAACTGTTTCTGTGTAATTAGTTTTTCTTTTTCCATATGTACTGTAATAGTAATGAGAATTTTGTTGTGTTTTAGAGGGAAGACTTAACGAGACCAGTAACTTATATCTTACCATAAATGTAACATGCTTTCAATTTGGAGCTTTCTGTAGGTTTAGAAGCGTGGTTCCAGGATTTGGCTTTCTTGTTTTACTTCAGCTGCTTATAGTGACAGCACCACTGACTTTGAAGTCATGTTCATAAAACTGCACTTTTTTTATTTCCAACAAACCTATATACTACATATCATTCTCATTCATCTTAAATATTCTTTCATCTTTGAAAATCACTGAATTGTTCCATGTACTTTCTTAATATTGAATTTGTGGCAAATCTATATTTGTTTTTTATGCTAAGATACAATTACATCGTTATCTCTAATTTACGAAGATGGGAAGATAACCATTGTGCCATCTCAGTGAGTCTCTTTTTCTGTCAGATCTACCGTGAATTTAGTTTTCTACCACAAACTAAACTAGGAGGCATATATTCTTTTGTAAATATGTTAGGTGAAAGGATGCAAAGAATCTGACTGGCTTTATTTATTATCCAGGCAGCTGGATAAGATTCCTATTTTCTTGCTGTGAACTAACATTTATATGTGGTACAGTCCTTCAGGCTGAGCCTTAGCATTGCCTGTGCTAAATAAATATTTGTTAGAGTTCATAGCTATTACATTCCACATAATCAGTTATACCATAATCGCAGGTTGAAAATCCTAAAAGTACTATAGGGGTAGCCTGAAGGATGCGTTTGCCAAGCAATGTTTTATGTTACAGATAAAAGAAAATCCAAGAATCAAAAAGTATCAGAAAGTGGAAGAGGAAAACGATACTCTTACAAGTTACCTCAGGAGTACAATATAGAAACTGTTGTGGTGGCAGATCCAGCTATGGTTTCGTATCATGGAACAGATGCTGCCAGAAGATTTATTCTAACCATCTTAAACATGGTAGGAAATTTAAACTTAATTTTGGTGTTTTGCCAACAATACATGCACTGCAGGCTGCTTTCGTTACTCCTTTTAGTTATGATGACTGGGCATTTGTAAGGGACAGTCAGTACATGACCATCATCAGGCTGTCCAGAATTACTCCATGTTTTGCAGCATAAAACCATGGTGCCGCAGACTTGGCTGTACTGTCTGGTCTTATATCTTTAGTACTGAAGCCATGAAGTGACAGCTGAACAAGATAACTTTTTGGTTAGAAGCCCATGATGTTGTTGGGGAGGCTGGGGCATTGGATGGTTTCTCCTGATCTCTGATTGTTATGAAGAGATGACGTTGTTATTGAGAAGGATCGTGTAATCATTAGTGGCTGAAAAAAAAGAAAGGGTAAAGCACTCAGACAACTACATCCTCTCCCAGTTCTATGTGGAGCTGCAGTGCACTCATTTGGTGAATAAAGCAATGAAAACTATCATGTGCAATGTACAAGGAAAGATTATTCTAAAGAAGGAGCGTAAGCTGAAGAATGAAAGAATACTCTTTAAGCTCTGTATTTTGTTGGTCTTCTGAAGGGAAAACATTAGCTCAATGTTCTGTTCAATTTATGGAAAATTAAAGCAGTCATGGTGGAGTACGAGAAATATTTGAGGTTCTTTAAAGTTCTTTTGTTTTCAGTCTACAGTGTGTTATGTGCAATAGAAGCATGTATTTTTATTTACTATTTTTTATCTTAGGTTTTTAACCTTTTCCAGCACAAGAGCCTTGGACTACAAGTAAGTCTTCGGGTGACTAAGCTTGTCCTCCTTCACGAGACTCCAGTAAGTATATATTATCTTTGTCTTAGCCTGTAGAGTGTAATGCTACTTAGCTTATTGCTCCACAAAGGCTTGCAATATTCACTGACTTTACTGGCTGACAAATTTTCTCAGTTAGCTTTTGTGCATTATTTATTTATTTACACTACTGGGCAGCCCCAGTAAAGCTGAAGCTTCTCCTGCTTTATGTGCTGTGCATACTGAGGTTTTTCTGTGCTTGCAATTGGAAGTCAATCAAACGAGGTTTCCTTGTGGAATTCAGCTAATTCTTAAGAAAATCTGCTTCTGCTCTGAATTTTCTGCAGTTGTATAGCTCAGTACAAAAATCATCTCCTTTAAACCCAGTGGACAGTAGAAGAAGAACTAATATTCTTTGTCAGGCAATCTCTAGATGAATGAAAAGTACCATAATACAACACTGTTCTCCCGTTGCACCTTTCAGGCATCATCTCCAATCCTGTTATTTCCTTCTGAAGAATGAGGAGTTGGCTGATATTTTGATTGATACTATTAACCTATATTTTGTATACCATATTTCAGAACATTTGTTTTTCTACAAAATATTATGAAAATCCTTTCATACTTTTGTTAGTTCATAAGAAAAAGGGATTCCCTTAGCCTTTTTTCTAACTTTAAAATATTACATTTTTCTGGTGAAGGAGAAAGTATTTCTTTCCTCAGTGTCCTCTCAGTAGGTGAAGTCTCATTTCATGTTCAAATTTTGGATCTTCACATCGTTAATCTTTTCTTCACTATGGACAGTGAAAAATCAGCAAATTAATGAGTTCAGGTGAACAGATCCACTGAATGCCTCTCAGTGTACTGTCTTCACCCCTATCTTTAACATGAGAAAGATATGGTCTCTGCTGCTGAAGGTCAAGTCATTCTGCTGTGAATTTATTATGCCATAAAAAGGAGAATATTTTTTGCTAACTCAGTCAAAAAAGTTTAAAAAAATAAATTGTTTTTTATTTCCAGGCAGATATGTATATTGGACATCATGGGGAAAAAATGCTGGAAAGCTTTTGTAAATGGCAACATGAAGAATTTGGCAAGAAGAATGATATACACTTAGAAATGTCAACAAGCTGGGGAGAAGACATGTCTTCAGTTGATGCAGCCATACTGATCACAAGGTAAAATACTGAAAGATGAGCATGAAAAAATAATCAGTGGCCTAATACGAACATAGTTCAAAGGAACTGATAGATGACCAACACAGTTAGGATTTAGTTTTGCTGTGATGAAGAGCGCAACTTGAGGGTTCTTTCCCGATCTCAAGGAAGGAGGTAAAGTGGTGGTAAAGATGGTTCACAAAACAATACTTCCCAGGTGATAAACATGACAAACAGGTCACTCATTTGTTTCTTCTTTGGCTGTATAGCTGAGGCCATAGGTTGGATGCCTCTCTCCATTTGCCTTCATTTAAAAGTCGCAGCACACACAGACCTGTAGA
The DNA here is from genome assembly GCA_027574665.1 of Rhynochetos jubatus. Taxonomy (NCBI): domain Eukaryota; kingdom Metazoa; phylum Chordata; class Aves; order Eurypygiformes; family Rhynochetidae; genus Rhynochetos; species Rhynochetos jubatus. Next base: position 46,871,564 of record CM050690.1, on the reverse strand, counting down.
TACTTTCATTCAAAACACAAAAGCATATTTAGACTGTTCAGAGCTGGATCAGCATGACACTAGGCACATTACAGAGTTATGCTTCCCTCTAATGTATCTGGTATGTTTCACTGTGTGCTGAAGGTACATCATGTACACAGTACCTGCTCAGCAGCCACAGGGGTATGATCCCAGATCTGCGGTTTTTTATAATTCCTCAATATCAGGCCTTTCACATATTCAGAAGGAAGTATGTGTCCAGCTCACCTCTTTCCTTCCCAGTTGATGCTGTCATGGTTTAGGCTGTAAGTGGTGCAAAGAGGGATGCATCTTGATGTTCAGTGTACAGCCATTTTCCAGAAAAAAAGACAGAATGATGGTTCACCTGGTCTATGGTTGGTGTCAGTGCCATTTTTGAGGTAGAGCTTGGACCAGATAACCTTCAGAGTTCCTTCCAAAGAAAATTCCTGTGATTGGATATAGTGGAATAGTGTTGTGCCTCCCCATGGTGGTTGGTACATGGTATCCTAAAACCATGTGTAATATTTAAACTTATGTGAAGCCTTATACCATTTATTCAGGGCGATCTTAGTAGGAGCTATATGCTTTTTTTTTTAATTAGTTTGCATTCTGATTACTCCAATATTTATAAGGTAATTCAATTTTCTGAAGCAGAAAAAGGTTTCCCTAAATTTCTTGGCTTTGGAGAGCTGGTCACATACTGGAAGCAGGAAATTAAGAAGTCCAAATTGTCTGTGGTGATAGCTTTGTTGCTGCTTTTTCTATTTAATTCCTTACTTTTTCTTAGAAAAGCCTGCACTCAACTCTTCTTACACTATGCCATCCTCCTCTGTGTTGTGTTTGTCTGTTTTATGGGTTGTTTGGGCTTTGAGGGGACAGATTAGATTTTATAACACATTATACATTAGCTAAGGAGCAGTCCTTCACACAGGCTCCTCTGACATACCATGGAAGACATGAGAAATAATGTTCTCCATAAGCAATTTCCGTTAGCTCACCAGAAAATATACTTTTGATGATGGTCTGGAAAGAAATTTTTCAGGTTAAGACCCAGAACTGATTTTAATAGCAGTAAGTGTGTCAGTGGAGGAAGAGTCCAGATGGAGAAGTAAACGTGTGAGCAGTAGGAAAGAGTGAACTTGGGCCAAAGCATAAAGGATGGCCAAGTATCCTACATGGCACTGGATTGATGAGCATAGCCAAAGACAAACAGACCTTCTTACATCTAGTTGTACTTTGTGACTGTCCAGCGAGCAATTGCATACTGCTTTGTTGCTAGAAATGTGGGGCTATTGAATCACCTCTCACCTATCCCCGGGCTCTCTTGTTTGAGACAGTGGAGACAGCAGTGTCTTTGGCAGCAGGAGCCTGAAGGAGCATTGAATTTTTCAAGCCTGCATCTCGGGTTCTGCCAGGAGAGTGAGTCTAGGGCTGCATTCTTCAGGTTGTGAGGTGTATGTCACAAGTAGTAAGATACTATGAAATAAACCATATAGCACCTCTTTCCTCTCACTTTTCCATCTTTGCCTTGACCAGCACTCAAGGGAAGAGACAGAGGAGTTCTGAACTCATGCAACCAATGTGTTAGTTAAGCAGCCTAGAGGCAGTGGTCTGAACATGTCTTTAGCAGCCAGAGCATTTGACTAGGGAGATTTTTGAATTTTATTGAAGCATTTCTAAATGGTAAAAAAAGCTTTTGGAAAGTCTAATCAATACATTAAGGCGTGCTTTGTAATAGTGATATTCTGACTGGCATTGTCTACGATTTTTACCTGTTAGTTTTAATATGTTTTTTGGAGTAAACCTCTGATCAGTGTTAAGAAAATTGAAGTAGAGAGCAGGAAAATTATTGGTTGGATATCAGGTAGTAAGTCGGTGCTGAAGCCAGAAATTAAAGATCTGTTCTTCTGGCATTTTTATTTTTTCAATGGTATTATTCTCTAGACTATGCTGCCTCTCATCTCAAAGCTGCTTTAGCTGCTAATAAATCATATTAGTGCAATATGCTGACTCTGGGAATATTTTGCTAATCCAGGGTCCCTTTGCACATCATCAAGGTTATGGTATGGCTAACCCCAAGTGTGGCTCCACTTGTGTGTTTTGTTAATTCAGAGTCTCATTCTGTTTTGCAAACACAGAACACGCTCCTTTGTCACAACTTCGAAACAGCTTTGAACATCAGACCTTCCTTATTGAGGGAAATAATTTTGTTCAGGCAGTTTTACACCTACAGCTTAGTATTTTTTTAAGTAAAAATTTGAAGTTTCAGTTATCTAACTCATTCTGTGGCAGACCTCTTGAAACTTGCCACACCTTCTTTTTTGTCTCACATGATAATAAAACAGCAAGGCTGCTTTGAGAAAGCTTTCCTGTACTTTCACATGCCAATTGTGTCTAGTAACCAACAGAGGTAGGTATGAAGTATTGAGTATTCTGCAGAGCTAATTTTTAATGTCTATCTACAAAGAGCATGATGAACATGTAACAGAGATTGTTACTCAGCAGTCAAAGAGCTTTCATAGCCTTTTAATGAAAAAGGTACTTTTGAAGACCTATTTTTGCATTTGTTACATAAAGTGAAGAGCAAAACCAGCTTCTGCTCACAACGTACTCTGCTGCCCAAACAGACTGTAATGATACATATGAATATGCTACCTATTGGTTCATTTCACAGGCTGAAAAAGGACTAAAGTATTTGTTTAGTTTTGCTTTAAATCAGCTTATTCTGATGAATTAGTGTCCTGTTCAAAATATGGTTCCATAACATGAAAGGAAGACAGAAAGAAAAATTTTGAATACTGTATTTAGAAAAGATTCCCAGGATATTCCCAGAATAAGGAGACTGTGAGGATTAAGATAGAAATTGTTTAAAATTCACAGTTATAAAATAGCACAATTACTTTAGAGATAGACATATCAGGAGGAAGTGTTGCTTTTTCCTTCAAACGCCCACAGGAAGTACAGTTCTTCTCCTGACATTGCTTTTTGGTACCTTTCTGATGACAGTGGTTTGAAACAAAAACACCTCCTCAGGAAAATCAGTGGTGGAAGACTGCAAATGACCCCTGCACAGAAACTGACATTACAGGCTCACCTAAAAAGGTTGCAGTGTTTGGCAGTTCAAAAGTGTTGAACTGCAACAGCATAGAGATTGGGTTATTAAGCTGCTATTACTGTCCTTAAACTTTTAGTGAAATTAATTTCTGGAAAAATGCATTCTTGCAAATGCACAGTGAGAGATGAAATTATTCTGAATTTTTTCTTCATAGTGGTATTTTTATCACTGCAATTTCAATACTGCCAACACTCCTGGTATTTTTGCAAGGTTCTACAGGAGCCTAGTCTCAAATGTATGCAGTGTATTCATATTCTTGGAAGTTAAAGGAGGTATTACATTCTTTCAGTGTACATGAGGAACTAAGAATAGTTTATTGTACTTCCCTCTTGCCAAATCATAGCATACCATTTCCTCCAAGTCCCATAATGAAACTCTGGATTCATAGCATAATCATAGTCAGAGTCAGCTGAAAAGGAAAACAAAAACAGCTCAGGAAGTTTATGAGAACAAAGCTATTACATAAGAGAAAACTCTTGGATATTGGCAGTTTTAAAATGTCAGATGGTATTCTTGTACATTTGAAGGTATGCTCTGGTTTTTTTTATGTTCTTGTTGTTATATTAATTAATATTTACAGTAATTGTTTGAGTATGCATGGAAGACTATCTGTGTCCTTAGATTGTCTTTACACATGTTCTTTTGCTTCACTACAAGTCCCATATTTCTAATCGTTCTGCTATGTTGCTTAACAAGACAGTAAGTCCCTTGTGTCTCACACCATAAAACACAGGATTGTGTTACAACCCAGTGCATTAATATAATTTGTTGCAGTTTTGAAAAAATAAAAGACCTTCCCTCTATATGTGATTATAGTTGCTTGTTCAACACCTTTGTCTCTATTTCCAGGCTCTTCTAAGTGGATTCCCACAGTCTCTTCATCAGTTTATTCACAAGATTCTTTTCCTAGCTGTGTTGTTTTGCTTTTCTACGCCATAATTAGCTGGCAATGGTGACTGGAGAATCAAACGCTAGCTTTTATGGCTGTGTGGCCTTTAACAAGTGTCAGAAATTGCCAGACTCTTGAGATTGCTTTTGAGTCAAATCACTCTGTGGGAATAGTCTGTGCAAAATAAACAAACAAACGAACAAAAAGCTCTTAGAGTAGTTACATTTGTAAAAATGGTAAGTATCAGTAGTCTACTCTGTCATCTCAAGCACCAAACAATTCCTGCATTTTGTTCTTGGAAAATGAGTGTTTATGTATGTGTTTATCTGTATTGATCTATGTGGCTTCACAGAAAGAATATAAAAATGAAATCTCTGTGGTCCACATGGTCCCTTTCTAAAAACAGAGACAATTACTCTGTGTCTTACAGGTAAAGAACAGAAATTAATTCATTTGAGTACATGTCTGAATGATATTCAGGTAATTAGGCTGTATTTTGCTTAGATGCTATGCGGAGGGTTTTTTGTAATTGCCATCCCCTCCCTAGTTCATGCATTACCTCAGCAACCACATTTTTACTTAAAATAAAAATAACAACATGAATTATAAACATTCCACTAAGAAGCAGCTTTACCTTTGCTTTTTTGATACCTTTGTTACCTGTCTCTTGAGAACAGGTAAAATAAATGTGAAATTAAAATGAATCCCAAGCAGATGTTCATTAACATGGAGATGAAATATTTATTCCACTTCATGCAATTAAGCAGTCCTATTCATAGAGCTATGGCTGGACTGAAATCTGTATTGGTGGTCAGCTTCTCCCTGAGAGTTAATTTGTAAGTCTTCCACGACTAGAATGGTATGCTCTAGCAGAAAAGCTTTTCCAGAATGTATTCCTGTTAGTCATTTTAACCATCGACTTTATAGCACAGAAACTTTCTGACTCTCTCTCTCATCTAAATGATGGGTTACAATGTTGCTTTTGGACCTGATACTAAGCTCTGAAGATATTTTCATTTCAAATGAAATACTAACTTTAGAGTAGTTACATTTCAAAATGCTTACATGGGGAAATAAACAGACGTTACCTACAATGCAATTTACATATATGGTACATGTTTTGCCACCTGACCTCTCCTAAATCTGTTCTGAGAATAAACTGAAGTTCAAGTGTTCTGGGTAATCCTGACCTTTGCTTCCCCCTGCTCATTGTGGAGATAATGGTTTTCTGTATTTATTCATTGAGCCATACAAAATATTTGTAAATAGGTCACACAGTCATTACCAGTCTGAAAGCTTGTCTTTCTTAATATTTTTCTTCTCCCTCCCAATTGTAGGAAGGATTTCTGTGTACATAAAGACGAACCATGTGATACTGTTGGTAAGTAAACAAACATAAGAGACTGTGTGTATAAACCATGTCATAAGTGTTACATAAATGGATATGTGAAACTAAAAGATGACAACAGCATCTGTTATAGATGGTTGTAACTAGCTAAAATACAAAATCCATATTCAAAAATGCCAGTAATAATACTTTGTTAGATTAGTGTATGCTTCTACCAAAATAATATGTTTAACTACAATATTTCTATCTCATTCATAGAGTCAACTTTGAAAACACTTTTTTCTTTTTAATCTCACTGCCAGTTTAATACAACATCATTTTAACATTCTTAATTCAGAATATGAAGCTAAACAAATGTGTTTATGATTCTGTTTTCCTGCAGTGGGTTTATCTTTGGTCAGAATATGTCTATGATGTTTAAAAAAAGTTTTCTTAAGAATATAATGTAGTGTGGTGGAATAATACAGTGTTTATGAGCTATATAACTTCCAAAGTATCACAGGATGTGAATTATTTTGTAAAGTGTCCTCTGAAATTCAATTAAACTGAGTGGTAACTGCATGGAGTTTTTCTATCAGTAGTCATTAATCTAGTTCACACCCATTTGGGAAGACAGGTTTTCAGCATAAAAGTCTGGTGCAAAAGGTACCAAACGTAACAATTTTTCTGTTCAGTTGTAATTCTGGGTAAAAATATGCCACTAAATGAAGGGTGTCATGGCATGTTTCACCCTAGGATTTCTTTTGGCTGTTTGAAGTCTTTAACAGTTCTGTATGTAAATGCAAGTATTCAGAACCGAAGGATGATAGTAATTGACTATTAATTACTCTCATGGTTGCATTCCCTATTAGGTAGAGGTGAAGTAGATTTTTTTTTTCCCCTGTTAAATATCAGTGGCAAAGGTTTGAGGAGAATTCTTACGTAAACTGTATTACCTTACTACTTGGTAATCTTTTTTTTTCCTTTTACTGCTATTATCCCAAATCTTGTGGTATGGATACCAATACAGAAGCCTTCTAAATGAAGAATGGACTGTTTCTCACAGCAGTTAGTGGTTAAGAATTCATACTGTTCTTCCACTAATCGCTATCATGGTCTTAGGTGAATTTTGTGTGAGTGGTGCTCAGAGGCATTTATTTTTGTCTTGTAAATGGAACAATGTTTCCTTCCAGTTGAAAGAGGAAGCAATCTGACAAGAAGTCTTCAGCATCTTATGGTGATGTAAGCTGAAGATCGAATTGGGAATTCTTGCAGTATATTTAATCAGGATAGACTGCTGTCTTGATCTCACAGATGAAGTGAATGTATTCAAGGATGTTCCCTGCACAATGAGTCCTCTTTGTCTGAACCTTGGAGGTAGCAGAATGAATATTTATCTCTGAACTTGTCCAAGGAATTGTAAATCAGATAAGACTGAACTGGCTGAATTATCAGTCATTCACATTTCTATGATGAAGAAGCTTGGATGAGACTTGGAAATGAGGCAGTGCATAATCGTAAGTGCACAGGAAGTGAAGAATTTTCAGTCTTAATATAGTGATAAGCAAAATGAAGTAGAGACCTTGGCTATCTCACTTGGCGTTTTGTGGAATGGCGGTTGTGGACTTCTGCAGTATGGGTGTTGTTTAAAGTTCTCTTCAGGAACTGAAACACAGTTCATATATGTAGTCCTTTCCATATAGGTACAATTGTGCAGCAAAAGCTAAGGTTGTTATTTTTCTATTGTTCCATCAATTATTACATGAATTTAATCATCAGTTTTTCAGATGAATATAGCGCCTTTCCATGCATATGCATAGAAGAAACAATACACTTAATTAACAGTACTGTGAGTCCATGTTCACTCTTAAGAAGATAGTCTTTGTGAAGCTCTTGTCCACCACCATCCATGAGTTGATCTAAGGAAGGGTGTTCAAAAATTAAGAACTTGGTACGTTTGTCATTAACAGAATTTTTAATTTGGCTTACTAGCATGCAGCTAGCTTACTAGCTTACTAGCATGAATGTATGATACCAGTATTTTTAGGATTATGGTTTTATATTCAAACGTAGGTAGGTAATGGCTTCATTTTGGCATCTTTTCTTTTGCTTTTACCTTCTCTAAGAAAACCCAAATGGTGATTTGTAGTCTTAGATTAGGTCATGAGTAGAAGTTTGCTGAAAGGTATAGAAGAGCAGTTTGATCTTACTATAGATCTTCATTTCAGATATTTATAAGTAAAAGGGGACTGCACATTCCAGGAATTTTAACGTGCTGTAAAATACAGAATTTGCCAAAGGAAATAGAGAAATGCTAATATAGTATCCAATTACCAGCTGTCCATAGCTTGCCCCCAAGACCCCCCCAAAAGAATACTCCACAATATATACTTTTGTCTACCATAAAGGGTGGAAGAAGGCAATTCTCTGTAAAGTGTTAACATAACTGTACAAGTACTTGGGGCAGTCAAGGTGATCTTTGTAGCACATTACACAATTCAGAAATGAAAATCCTAAGAAAGGAACATTTACAAGACAGGCCTCATTATTGGAAATGGCTGTCACGTTGGATTATATTTCTTCACAGTGATGGGTACTAAACAGGCAAATACTGGATTTATTGTTTATCAGTTAAATGCCAAAACTCACAGTTTTCAGACTGCATGTGAGTACCCACTTAAGCCAGTTGGAATAAGTGCCAGTATTCTGTTATATAGACAAAGTTTTCATGTACTTAGGTGGCAAATAATACATTTCACTGTGCTTCTGGTCTTGCTCTGCTAAAAGTACAGAGTTTATGCAGTCTTCAATTAGTACTTTTTAATTGGATTTTAAAATAACAGTATTTTATATGAAGATTTAATGTGTTAAAGGTGGCATTAACCAGGTACTCTGCTAAGTAGAAAAAATGCTTACTCACAATTAAAAATGTGTCAAAACTCCCTAGAAATACATAATTTCATTCTTGATTTTGAAACAAAATATATGGTGATTATCTTCCAAATATTCCTGCACAAAAACATTTAAGGTGGATAAATACAAGAACTTTTTTCCAAAATGTTAGAAAACATGCTTTGGAATGTTTGTCAGTTGTTCATTACTAAACAGGAAAAAAAGTTCTGGGCGTCTTGGTGATTAAGCATAAAATGTATCAACACTTCATATTTGGTAGTTTTGAAAAGCAGGCAAAAGTAGAAGAATTAGTTCTGAAATATTATCCAGCTTCCCAAAGTGTGTTGAAGTTTAGAAAGTAGAATGTCTTTATTTTATGCTTTTTAGAGTTACATTAAGTATCATACTATAGCTGGAAGTTTTTGGAAAGTGCTACAATAGGCAGGAGAGTTGTGGGGCTGGTTCTTACTTCACACTGTAAATCTAGAGTAATTCAAATGAATGCCTTCCTGGAGTAATCTCACATTCTGTAAAACAATAAGCTGAAGTCTCATGTGGTATCAGTCAGACTAGGTCAACTGATTTCAGCTAAGCCGTTCTGAGTTCAGCATTGTCAGTTGTCACAGCCCCAGTCAAATTCCTTCTGGGTGGAGAACCACGAGGCAATTGTTTTAGGATCATAATTGACCAGACCAAAGTGTTCTTGAGCTTCCTTTGGTTGGTTGGCTGCAGCGTTCTCTTATTTTTATTTTTTTTCCACGCATGTTCTGCTTATGAGGATGCTCTCTGTCTCCTGTTCCTGCACAGAAGTGAGATCCTGTTGCTTCATCACTGGTTCTCACAGCTCTTCTGTAGCTTGAAGAGGGAGAGGATTCAGACCTTGCTTTACTGTATGATATGTACTGTGATTAAAACAGAGCAAATAAGATTCTGACTCTCTGAGACATACTCCTTTTGGATTACATTTGTTATTTTCTGCTAGCTAATGTCTTCTGTGGAAGTACTGTAATGGGAAGTTCTTCATGTGAAAAGTTTCCGGCACAGGAAGAGTAAAATGATGGTTGTCCTGTGCTGGCATCAGTTTGGAGCCTCATTAGTCTGCACTAACTGAGGGAATGACTGTTTCTAAGGGACACCATGCCCTTTCTGGGACTGCCCTGCATGGAGGCTTCTCACTGTCTTGATTAACATCCCACTGCCTTCTTTTCTGGTCTTTCCTTTTGCTGGCAAAATGACTTGGCAAGTTTTAGTACAAACATGCGGCTGTGTTCAGTGAAAATTATGATTGCTTACTTAACTAGCTGTAAAATTTTGTTTGTAGCTTCCATGCATCTCACTCTTTGCATTGATGCTATATGTTTAGATTGATGGATGGGTTCTACCAGGGTGCTTGAATTGTTCAGGGGTGCATAGTGTTGTTCTCGCAGCAGTATGATCTCAAAATGGTTTTCAAAAGTAGTATGAATGAGCATAATTGCTACAGCTGGAAGTACTGGGAGGCCGAATGGCCCACACAAGATCAATGAGTTAGCAAGTGAGAGAAATCAGGAAGGGAACCCTGCATGTTCTTCCTCTCCGTTCGGTCTATGCATTTCTAGTGCCTATGAGGTGGCTTTTAAGAAAATCTAAAATGTTTGTATGCCGTCATAACACTGTGAGTTGTAAAGCTCCAAGTAAATTTATCTTCAAAGAACATAAAGAATTTGAAAATAATTTGTAGTCAAAAAAATCGTATATTCCACTACTTGAAAGCTGTTCCTTTAGTAATTATGTCCTATAGTGAATGTTAATTGCAGTTTCTGCTGGTAGTTGGTTTGGGGGGTTTTTCCTAAGTCTTTATTGAAGATAGATAGACTATTCCAGATATCAGACACTAAGCACCTGAATCCTTGTATTATCCCCTCTTACACTATCTGATTCTTCAGGTTGTATCTTCTCTCATCCCTTTCCAAAAGTCCACAGGTGTACAACATGTGCTCTGTAAAATATTGTGACCACAGTTTATATTTTGAAAGATTTACGATAGCTAGTACAATGTCCTAGGAACACTGACTGCCACAAAATGGAAAACAAAAAAGTAGTATTTCCAGATTCAGTTACTGTAAGCCTTTTACTACACTCAGTTAAAAATATATGCCTGTGTCAAAGGAAGGTCAGGAATTTTCTTGGCAAGTATAAATTGAGTTCCATTTAACCCAATCTGTCAGAATTACGAGTAATTTTGAAAGTATATTTTGCCATAAATAGAGTGACCTCAGCTGATTGTTTCAATACTATCTTCTTACTATAGCAGGGTGAGGCTTTTTAAAAAATACATCTCTGTCTGACACACCTATATTGTTCTGCACAAACACGTTTCCTTTAAAAATGATACCATTTTCTTATACTCTTAGTTCTTGTTGAATTTCCCAAGTGATAGGGTGTTTCAGGAATAGAAAATAGAGCTTTTCTGATGCTTTATGAAAGACACAGTTTCCAGAATTTCACTGCTCTCAGGAGAGTTTTAAGAGCAATGTTCTGATTGTGGTCTCCCGGAGAGAAGGTAATTAGATGCTATTTTCAAACAATATTTTGTATCATCTTATGATATCTCAAAAGAGAAGTGTTGTCTTAAAAAAAAAAAATAATTGATACCGTATCATTTGACCCTGTACTTTCTGATACCATTTTCAGTTAAAACATCAGCTGTAAGTACATCGTTTCCCAAAAATGTCCTTCCATCCAGTTGCTAAAAAACATGCTTCCATTTAAACTACTAGACAGTATTTTGCAATGAAATGCTGACATCACAATCTCTAAAAAGAACTCCCTTAAAAACTGTTGTCAACGTTCTTTAGGGGGATGATACATATTTAGTATATTTTATATGTCTAACTCTGGTAACAGCTAGTGTTACAGAGAGAAAAACAATAGTGGAAAATGAAGGCGTCATCAGGTCTTCATTCTGTTGCAAAGGATCTAAATGGTATGGATACAAATAATGACTGGTAAGAAATCAGACAAATAGCTACACAATAAAGACAACCAAAAAAAAAAATTAGGTGAAAAAATGTATCTTCCATCCAACTTAGCAAATTGCCAAAGATAGTTTTATTTGCTATTCTTTCATAATGTGAAAGCTGTAGATCTTGAACACAAAGGCTTGGCCTTTTCCTCCAAAATTTGTCCCCAGCGACAAAGGTTTCATCCAGCCATATGCATTGAGAGTTAGGGCAGAAATAGGGAATTGGGCAGGCTGTCATTGTCCAGTGGAGGTTAATGCTGGAAGTATTGAAGCTGAATGCCTAGGGCTTGTTACCCATAAACAAGCAGCCAGAGAAGTTGCACAGAACACAGGAAGCAGCACTGCAGAACTGTACTTGAGGACATCTGTTTGTGGGTGTTTCGTCATCTGTATCCACCTGTTGTCCCTCCTCTTATCCAGAAAATCTCTCAGTTGTAGTTTTGCATAGCTGCCCTTCACCTAACTAGCTGGAGGAGTGATCAAAGTGTGCTGAGAAGCAGGGTGAACTCTCACATGGTGAGCTGTACACCACTGTGGCTGAACTCCTGCGGGCACTTGCTGTTGCTCATTTCAAGCAAGTTCAAGTACCTGTGTGCTGCAGAACAGGAGTCCTTGCAACATCAGCCCAAAGCAGAGTTAGTCTTGCTGCCTCTGTAACACTGCATGTGGTGGGGTTCTGGTCTGTGGCTAGATGGGTTAGGATTACTGGACCCTGCACTCCTGTTTTCTTCAGAGGGGAGAGATGCTGCCACTGTGTTTTCAGTGGGTATATTTGGTTTAACTGGGATAAAGAAACACAGGGAAGTCTGGACCTCCTCTTCCAGGCCCTCCACACCTTCAGAGCTGGATCCTGCAGCATGTAGCTGTTTCTCTAGAAGATACTGACAGGGGCCTCTGTTGTTTGTACTCAGTAGAAAGGGTTTGTTTGTTTATTTCTTCTTTTTTGTTGAAGCACAATTGCGGAAGAAATGTAATAAGGCAGTTATAAATCAATATTCTGGTGTGTTCCCTTGCTGATGCTTGAAGTGGACAAGGGAGATTTCCAATTGATTGGTCAAGGCAAGCAGGAATCCTGAGGCCAGTCATTTATGGTGTGTCCCAACACTGACATGGATTTTTGGGAAGAGGTTTCTCCACAAGGCAGATAAGGCTGAAAGTAGGGAGTGGGCCAGAACTACTTCTACAAAGGATGGAGTACAGAACCTGTATCTAGGACCTGCCCCCTGTATAGCAGAGAGGGTAGGAGTGGGGAGTTGGTAATCCTGTCAGTCTTGCAGAAGGAAATGTAGGAGGCATGTTTAGAGAATGAAATCACTGGAGCTTATAAAGATGAGTTTTTTAAGGTTTGTGCATACATCTGGATTTTGGAACATTTTAGCACTACACACAGTCAGTTTGGATGTTGGTGCAAAATGTTATGTTTTAAGAGATAGTATTTGAGGTTGCCATTTTAAAATTATGTTGATTGAAGTCACCCATACCTGGAGAAGTGCACCTAGCCTTCCAGCTGACCAGTGTGACCAACATTTTTTCTGATATTCATCATTAGTGTAATTACATTTGTTTCTTTCATTGTGAATGTTACTCTCCTGAGTGCCTTGGGGAATGAAGAGTGGGAGCACAAGTGGTTGGACAGACAGACTGGAAGAGGAGAAGCAACCACAGCAAGTATCTCCCAGTGAAGGTGTAGCTGCAGTCTGTTAAACTTTCTAGGTTGAAAATGTTCTGTGACATATCTCTACTCAAAATTTGCAAGAACTGCAATATCAGTTTTTTGCCCTGTGCATGGTTTACCCCAAAATATAACAACTGTCCTGAACAGAAGATACTCTAAACATACTCTGTGAAAGGAAAGATAATTTTTGTCAGTAAGATTGCTGATACTCAGATAAATGAGTCCATCATTTAATCTGCAAAAGACTTCCTATGGAGATATACAATGTGTAACATAACCTAAGCCATTCATATAACTTTTACTGTAAATACAATTTTGATTCATACAACATTCTGTTTTACAGCAAGACCATTCTAATAAGTTCACTGACCTGTATATAAAGGAACATCTCATACAGTGAAAGCGGAAGCATCTTTTTAAGTGCTTTTTGAGCACTTAAAAACAAACAAAAAAAAAGCTAACCATAGACATCCCACCCAACTTCATATCATGAACTGTTGTTTCTTTTAAAAGTACTGTAGCTCAGATATGTATCAAGTAGCTGCAACTGCCTGAGTAACTACAATGTTCACATGTGGCTTCTGAACATTGATTTCTCCTGTGACATTGCTAGGATGTTTTATTCAGTATAGTTTGAACTATTTAGAGGTGTAGAAATGCCAAAGTTCCCTAGGAATGGATATCCATATGATAATACAATACATCTGGTATTACTGTATATTCCTGATACTTGTAAGGCACAAGGTAGATTTCTGATCGATTGGTCAAGGCAAGCAGGAATCCCTAAGTGCTGAGGCCAGTCATTTGTGGTGTGTCCCAACACTGACATGGATTTTTGGAAGAGTATCTGGTATACCACATATATAGCTTTAATACAAAATATTTTTGAAACCAGGGAAATTTTTACTTCTACAGTCTGCAAACAAACCTCTACAGAACAAAACCCACTTGCATTGGTGAGTTATATACATGTCCGTAAGTACAGCAAACCAAAACCTAATTAGATGAGCATTCTAATAAATGTAAAAAAAACCAAATCAAAATAAATAAGTATAATTTATTCATAATTCTACCTCGTGTCATAAAATGTCAAATGAGTTATGCGTGCTCAGTGCAGTTTTCTCAGGAATGCAGAAGAAGGTAAGTCTACAACACACATGCTCAATCATCTAATCCAGACATCTGCTATTGCAAACCTCAACTTTCTTGATTCCTGATTGCAGCAAAACTCTTAAAATGCAATCCCATCTCACCTTGCCTCTTGTTTTACTGGGTTGGACTAAATGACAGCATCTCAGTGAGACCAAAGATATAGGTTTTCAAGCTAAGAAAGACAAACCTTTGTTTTCAAGCTATGTTGTAACTCAGTCACAAAATAACTAGCTTATAATACATTAGATTTGTTTTATTTTCCATTGTTTCATTTAAAGTGTTAATTAATCTCAACAGTAACAGGGTAACACAGAATAAATATCTCTGAATGGACTCCTGATGGCAATTTCATAATTGCTGAGTTTACTTTTAATTACTAACCACTTTATTATACTTAAAACACGAGTCATTTCTTCCTTATACATCTGATCAAGGATTTGCTGCTTCAGTCAATTATTTTGTTTTATTTTGTTTTATTTTGCTTTATTTTGCTTTATTTTGCTTTATTTTGTTTTATTTTGTTTTATTTTGTTTTATTTTGTTTTATTTTGTTTGTTTTATTTTGTTTTATTTTGTTTTATTTTATAGTAGCCAATGCATTTAGAGTGCTGAAAGTGATGGGAAAACAAATCTTTTCTGTTTTGTTTTTCAGATTATACTACAGAAGTCACTTACTGATTTCTTGCTATGTGCTAAGAATATCATTTAGGAAACAGTAGAGTCTTTGATTGTGAAGTCTAGAAAGTTAATTTTCCTGTTTCCAGCCAGCTTCCGAAGATTATAATGAAATATTTAAGTAAATTTTAGGTAGACCTGAGAAAATCTGTGATATCTTCATTGAACTTTTGTTAGCCTGTGGATATTATTGTTCAAGGAATAATGATTTTTGAGAATGAAACAGTCTAACACATTACTGATTTAATGTGCAGGATAATTTTGTATATTTGTTGGTAGTGTTGGTATTTATGGTTGTCATTAATAGAATTTATTAGTATAATAGTTATAAACTAAGAATAAATACAGGATAGTTAAGATAGTATTAAAGGTGTTACTATTCCTCAGTTACTAAAGGAATCAACTTTTTCAGATAACTGTGAGTATCTTAAAATATCTCTGAGGTTAGCAATTATTTTTTGTGCATTATAATAATAACTATTACATGCATTCTGGCCCATGTCTAATTCTTGTTACACATTCCAGTTCAGATACATTCAGTTACATCCTTTCTCATTTAAGCAACATGTTATGGTTATTCTTCACATATGTTTAAATCCCAGCAGAATCAACTACATGCCAAATTGCTAAACCTGGAACTTGACCTCATTAAGTGGTCCTCTAATACGTTTCAATAACATCCATAGTTCTTTGTAATTTCATGTGTAACCATATCGATTCTGTGAAAATGTACTGTAACTTTGTCATTTTCTACAGATTATACTACTTTGTTTCTAAGTAAATTTTTGTATTTATTTTGTATTGGTTTCTTTATTTAGTCTCAACTTACCTGTTGTGTTTAAAATTCTATAAAGGGATTTATGATACAGAGACACTTAGTATACATAAAGAATTTTAACTTTACACTGAATAACTTTTAGATTATTTGTGCTTGGAGCTGGAACTTCTATTTCTTTCACAGGCAAAATTCCTGTGTCCATCAGAAAAAGGCATTCCCAAGTAAGGACAAAAGAATCTGTAACTTTATACAGTGCGTATTGACTTTGTGTTGAAGAAGATAAAAGGAAATTGCAAGCTAATTATCACAATAATTTGTGTTTGTCTTGTGAACAGTGTGTAGTTTCTAGCTTCATGTGTGAATCCTTCAGCTGTGCATGCCAGATTCAAAAATGGAACATCAGTGAAACATCAGAGCTGTTGTGGTATGCAAGACATGCTTATGTCAAGTCTGGGGAAGGGTGGTGAGACACAAAGCAGAGAAGAGCTTGCCAAAGCTAAGGTTTCTGCTGGCAAAAACAGGAGAAAATTTACAGGTCCAGTTTTAGCTAATCAGACTGGGAGAAATAAGTGAGTGAGTGATTTAGTGGCCCTCACACTGCACTGAACAGCGAATTATGTCCTGTGTCATTTTGTTCATCCAAAGTGTCGATAAACAGAAGCAGGCCCAAGCAGCTGTGAGCTCTCAGACATATCTTTCGTTGTCTCCTGGATTTTATAACTTTGGTACTTCACTTTTATAGCTTGTTTTTATGTGAAAAACATTTAAATGAAAACCTGTGTACATTCACAATAAAATTATGTGGATTGGCAACTGTAAATAATTGTCCATTGATAATCAGCTCCTCTCTATATATGCTATAATACCAATATATACTCTGTATGTTTGTATAAATAATTGTTCTTCATTTCATGCATCATGCATAAAATCAAATTGTAAAAATGAAAAATAAAATTTGTTGTCAAATACTACAAATTAAAGACATGCAATTTATATGGCTGTAAAGCAAGGTATAACTTACACTGAGTACATACCTGTACTCTAGCTAACGAGCTGTTTTTCTAATATTAGAGTCTTGTGTTTAGCTTTTGGTAGATACAGTTGTGTAACAGTATTTTCATCCCTTCAAAAGAAACATTTGTAAAGTTACACTTGAATGGAGTAGTCATCCGTGTATAGTATTTTGCACTGAAAAATTGCGCTGGTTTTTATTGGAAGTTTTTTCAAAATGAGAGAGAGCAAGTAGTTCCTAGTGACTAATGCACCAGCTTCTGTGTTCTGTAGCTATATAATGGAAAAAAAAATAGCATGATGGAATTAGATAGACCATCTAATGAATGCATATTTTTCTCTGAATTTTGAATAATGGGATAGGTAAACAGTGATATGAGTCCTTAGCTGAGGGGGAAACTAAAGGACCTCCATGCCTGTGGAGGGGACTGCAGATGATCCATACAGCTGCATCTAACTGCTGTCAAAATACAAGGAAAAGTGCCGCACAAACAGGAAAAAACAGAAGGACACAGCCAAGGCTCACTCTTCATTTTGGGTCATTTTTCCATTTGAATCCACCTCATAGCTCCCTTTTGTGACACTTAAATGGCTACAAGTTCTTCTGTGTTTCTGGTTTGACTCTGTTCTGAAGGTCTTATGTTCTCAGGATGGTACCCTACCCTGAATAAAACATGATTTTTCCATCAAGTAAGTCATCCTTTACTCAGCTTGCTCGAGCAGGGACTAGTCAGGTCCTAGTGCTGCACATGTGACATACAGGAGTCTTCTCTAGTTCTTGATTACCTTGCATCTTTCAGACTTTGCAACTGTAGTTTGAGTAATGGGTTCCCTGGAAGAAGAAAGATACGATACTCTCAGCTTTTCAGCTTGCTTCATAGAGTTCAAACTTCTTGAGACCATGCAAACAAACTCAAAGAATTTTTGAGTTCGATACAGTTTGCAAGAATATTGAGGTGCAACCTTGAAACATCAGGTTCAAGTTGGGCCACTGACCAGTTAGTCCTGATTTCTCATGCACTAACTTAGGCAGCAAAACCATTTTCATCACATACGCTAATACAGCCCAAAACAATATATGCTTAGTTACAGTAATGAAGTTGGAATACAGGGTAGATATCTGGAGATAACAGTGGGAATTTTAAATTTAAAATAATTTTAGCTGAAAAGAGGCATGATGCAAGTCTGTTCTCAAGGTAGCTCTGCCTTTGTTCTCATTTGTCAGAAAGGTACAAGTTAAGCTAGTCATCCGCATCTACGCAATGTTTTCTGTATTAATTCACTTTTCCTAGAAGGTGTGCTACTGTGTCTGCTCTAAGCTGTCCCAAGATCAGCCATTTTTTTATAGTGCATCTCTCGTAGTGAAACAAAGCATAATTTCTTTGCATGAGGAGGAAAAAAAAAACCAAACAACCAACCAAACAAAAAAACTTTTAAAGCTTAAAGGTCATAAGCTTTAAAATTTTGGCCATAGAGTAATAGATTATTCTAAAAAAACCCAACAGATAAACAGCAGACTAATACCTCTTTCAAGCCCCTTAGCTGCCCCTTGTGTCACACAGAAGAGAATGCAGATTACACCATGCTGTTAGAATAGGAAAAAATTCCTAAACATTTTCTTGAAGTGGGATCTTAACAACAGTAAAATTATCACCTTCTTTGTAAGATCTTTGGAATCTTTGTAGGACTGGGAAAAGCATCAGTGATATATTATTAGTGGATCAATTTAGTAAGGGGACGTTGTTATTACACAAGGGTTGGAAGCGTATTCAGAAAAATAAATTATTTGATGGAATGAGACAGGAGGTGAATTTAGAGGCATTGTATTGTGAATAGATGTATGAAGCATAGGGGCTACTTTAGCAGCTGCACATTTTATGGATGTGAGAATTGAAATCCAGATGTCACGAAGGCAAGAAGACAGATAAGCATGGGGTGAATATTTTCACTGTTTGGATGGAGTGACATAATTCTCAATTGCCTCTAGTATATATTTTACACTGTGATGCTAATATATTTTAACAAGTGTTTAGAGTGGTAGTCTTACAGTATTTTAAAACATCTTCAAGTAAACTCACACTTCACAGCAGTTGGAGCAGTTCTGACAACAAATTGGACCACCTTATTTTGAAGGTTATCATCTGTTTATCCCATTTCTTATGGGGAGAGTCAGACTTTCTCAGAAGGAAAATAAGAGACAAGAGATGGTTTTAGAAATACAGCATTTGCATTAGAATAGGAGTGCAATAAGTATCTTCTGGTGGTTTTTTTTGACAAATTACAGAAAATTTTTTATCTTGAAATGACATATGCTCCACTTCTAATGTCAGCACAATTTTTTTAAGATTACAAAAATTATGTAAAATTTCCGATTGGAAAATAGAGACTACCTCAAAACTGATCCTGGAAATGAGGGGAACTTTTAAAGTACCTATACTGTGCATAGCTCTACTGGAAGTCTAAACCTACCCTTACATCACCACTTTCATAAATGTGCTGTTCTGTGCACTGTGCTTCCTGTTTCCTTGGCTTTTTTTAATGTACTTTAAAATAGAATGTTGGGATTTTTTTAATGTATTCCAGACATATAAAATATTTTTAAATCAACCAAGCCTTTCTGTACGTTATTTTTAGAAAAATATGTTTAAAATAATACTTGCATTGGGGGGGGAAATAAATTAATAATTGGCGGTGGCAAGAAAGTATACAATAGCAACGCTGTAACAAATTATTAGAAAAGGTCATCTTCAGAAAATGACGTCAGATTATGTTTCTTAATGCTAGCAAGTATTCCAATTGCAATTTCTTGTTCTACTCTGGTATTCTTGGCAAACTAAAATTTCACTTGCCTTTTTGGCAAAGATACCTTTCTTTCAATTCTGTCTAGAGTCTGTGATTCCTACTTTTCCTTTTAAAGTCACATTGCAAGCAAGTTTGGAAGCCTGTAAAAAGCTTTACACAAAGTATTTATACTGTGCTAGAAAATTAACTGTTTCCACTCTTTCTGTGAAAGATAACTGTCTTTACATACTTGTCACAGTAAATCTATGCCATCTATTCTGAACAAATTTTGTAATGGACAAATACGAGATGTGTATCATCCAATATTCATTAGGTTGTTTAATTATCTAAGATATTTGTTCCTATATATCAGGTGTTTTATTTATCAGAAAAATGTGCTAGAAGGAAATATGTAGGCCTGATAATAATTTTCCCCAGTTATCCGTTTTGAAAATTAAACATCTATTTTTAAATACATCTGATGAATAATTTTACTCTTTGAAGAACCTCACAGAGAATTTCTCACTTTCAAGAATGCCTCCATCTGTCATGCTTTTTTGTGGTACTTAGGCACAGATGGCCACTTCACACGCCAGATGTTCATAGTGGTCCTATTTGCTTCCTGAGGTTCAAGAATTACCATATGCTCTAAATTAAGGTTAGTTTCCAGCAACTAAACAGGATTTGACTCAGACTGAAGACAATAGGGAAGAAAATGTATTTTAGAACAGGATAATCCTATATAGATTCTGTATATATCAGTATTACCTTTGCTTTGATTCTTGGAAAGAAAATCCTCAGTGGCGAGCAATGAAATATAAGAGTGTTAGAATTCAGTAGTCTCTGACCAGGATCTATTTGAAATTCCACATAGGGAGGGTTTAATGTTTAAACCAAAATTGACTTATCAAAAGATATTTGATGATACATGGGATTTTGATGTAGCAGATTGATATTACAACATACTGACATCATGGTGTAAACACAGCATAGCCATTGCAATGCACAGTTGGATCGCAGTATAAATCTGATTCGCATTACTGGCCTTTATATGCTCATTATGATGATGCTGGGCATCCTCAGATGCCATGAAGGAACACATGAGTTAAAGTCTGCTCTGTCTCTTCAAAGTTCATTTTTTCAGTTGTTCAGTTTTCATAGTGTCTTTAGGGCTGAGCCATATATGCATTTACCCCTTGCTGGGCTGGATAACTCAAGAAGCCATTCATACTCTTGTTTTACTTAGAGGAAAACATTTACACCAGCAGTTTATCCACTGAAGTGATATAGGCATTTATCTGTCATCATCTCCCCATCTTGCCTGTAGAGTAACAAAGGTTTTGCCAACATACGAAAAAAATGGGTTTTGGTAGAATACAGGCACCAGCGCTTAACCTGAGGCATGTGATACTCATTCAAAGTAAACTGTGTATCTGTTGCATGTCCAGTGGATCAGCGGAAAGCATATCCTCAAGGTTAATTTATTATGCATGTATTTGGTGAGACCTGTTCTGAAATGGCTGGCACTCAGCTTGAAATCTGTTTCTGGTAACAAGCTTTTGCTTTACTTTGGAAAGCCCCATTCAGTTTTCTTGCCAAAGAAGTGAGGTGTCTCCTTTTCAAAGTCACATCTTACTTGATTGTATACAGCTTACTTGATGTATACAGCTTCCATGAAGCTTTCATAAGGCACTCTTATAAGTACAGACTGAAAGTCTTTGTTGTGTAAGTCCTAGTAACTGACTTTTCTACTTCTCTCCAAAAGTTAAACTTGTAAATGTAGATCAAGATTATTAGTAATTTTCTATGCCATGTAAAACAAACATCTAGAAAAATAGTTTATGCAAATCATGCCATGAGGAAGTTAGAGTAATGGATCAAACTGAGCTTTTGGTTAATAACCACTTTTGTCAGAAAGACTGTAGTAGAACAAGAGAAAGTAGAGTACACAGATGGCTATAAAAAGTCTTATAAGATGTCATAAAGGTGTGGTTGACTTCTGCCAAAGTGTTGATAAATATACTAGAGCTTCTCTGTTATTGAGGTATTTGACAGAGATTGAGGAAGGCATAAATGGCTTTAATAATAATTAGTGCTTTAGACTTGAATTAAAATACCCCCCATCTTGTCTTCATACAAAGAAAAAAAGTAGGCTGGGGAAAAATTACACTTTGGAGCTATTTACCATCACATGTTATGGACCCAGACTCTGAAGGAGGTCAAGAAGGAGAGGCCAAATTCAGAGAATAAGTACTTTGGTGGCTCTTAAAGATGATAGAATAGATGCAGCCTTTAGCTCAGGGGATCCCTGTGACACTTGTCAGCAACAGCCAGAAGTGGACAGTGGGAAAATTCATCTACTGACTCATTTGTGTATTACCTCTGTAAGTGTTTTCCAGTGGCCACTGTTGAGGACAGAATGTTAGTCCAAGTAGAACCTCTGGGCCATTTAGAGTGTTAAGTATTCATCTTGAGATAAATGTTTTCCATGTGGACTGCATTTTAGAAGAAAATTAGTATCTTCCAGCATTTCTACCATCCCTATAATAACATATTAGGCATATGTGGACTGTTCATAAGATGCAAAAATTAAGAACCTGCAACTGTTACACATTCAGATTTTGTTCCTGCGTGTATAGCATATATCTATATGCCCTCCCCATTTTTAATTTTTTTTCCCTACTCTAAGGATTACAGTGCAGCAGTTTGTTTAAAGGGAGAAGAGTAAGCTTAATAGTCTGTTCTGAAAGATAAAATCATGTAATATTATATGTCGATAAAGTATTTTTCTGGAAGCGTTAGTTTTTCTAAGATGTACATAAATCCCAAACTGACAAAACAGGTGAATAAAATTTGATTTCTGTTTGTGGAAAAGGCAGAAGTTGTTGGTTTGGGTTTATCCCATTATTTTTTCTGATGTTTTGCATTGGTATCTATGTGCATTTGTATCTATATACACACATGCAGGTATAGTTACCATCACTGTTCATATGTCTTATTTTAAAAGGAAAGAAGTAGCTATGTCTAGGCTTTTCTGTTTGCATATGAGGTTCCTGTTTGTTAACTGTGTTGGTTGTATTGCTGCTGTATTTAAGGGCTGCTGACTCACTGACAATTGACATGTTTCATGGAAATCCTCAGTGCCTGGAACTGTCTTCAGGGCAGCTTGTGCTAATTAGACTTCAAGTGTCAGCTCCATGGAAGGGTTTTTTCTCCTGCGTCTTAAGAAATGCATCTGGGCTGCTAAAAAAAATTATTTTTTTGATTAGTAATCAAGTCCATTTAAGCAGTGTCATTTATGCTCATAGGCCCATTGATTTGCCAGTTCAAATTTAAAATACTTTTGTTTGAATCAAAAGCCAGGTGGGCATTAAATTGTATTTCTATTGCAGGGTCTTGCTAGGTTTGTGCATCATCAATAATTCATACTAAGGTCTTGCTGTCAGGAGTGTGTTGCTTCATGACACGTTCTGAAGGGTAAAGATTGTTTTCAAATCATCATGTGTTCTGCATATTTTCTATCCATTTCAGGCCTACCTATATTTCATCAGTGCTTTATACTATTATTTATGAAGCTTGGTATAGAAACTTTAGAAGAAAAATCCATACATAAGTATTACTTTTATCCATAGTATGTGCTTAAACAGTATCTGTTGTATGTATACTGATTTAATAAAAATAGATCCATCACTCATTAAGTTCATGAACAGTTTCAATATTCTTTAAATTATACCTAATGTGCATTTAATACTAATAATATGCTTCATTATTTTACCTAGATGACAGGGAATGTAGTAGGCACTGTTATTCTGTTCTATTTTACTGTTTTTCATCTTGGTGAAATTTGTCAATTTTTACAGACGGGTAGATAGCACAACAAGGACCATACTAACCCTAGTATGAGAATATGACACACTCCTTTGTTAAAAAATGCTTTAAAATGGAAGTGTCTTTTTTTTTAATTAAAATTTTAATTTATTTTTTTTTAATTTAAACTTAATATTTTTAGCTATACAAACATATGCTCTTTTCAGTTCTTTCAGCTTGCGTATTCAAGGCTTGGGAACATATTTATTTGGGGTTTTATAGAATTTTCATTTCATATGGCCTGGAAATTCAGGGAGACTCTGCTCTTGGTCAGTGGTGGAAGTCATATCTGGATGATTCCCTATCCCTCTTCCCTGGAATCAAAGAATATGTTGCAGGAACTTTGTTCTGCATTTTGTGTGGTCATTATTGTCTTATAATCTGGGAAAGAAAAAAATCTGCTGGGAGAACATTACTGTTCCCAAAATAGAAGCTTTGTGAAATAGCTCAGGAATGTGTAGAGGTGTTATCCAGGTGATATCAATGAATTAAACTACTGGTATGTGTTAGGGTGTTTTTCTCTTTTAAGGGCATCTAAAATTAGTAAGTACATTTTGGAGCAAATATGAAGGAAGGGATTCAGAATGAGCACAAAGTTTGAATGTGTGAAAGCAAGAAAGTTCAGAAGAAAAGAATTTCAAATGTGCTAAGTAATTAATTTGTGTGATTAAGTCTTTCATAATATGAAATCCATTTCATTGCATCACTATAAAGGCAAAATAATAACCAATGTCTAGCCTTTTAGAATGCATTGTTACAAATGCAAATTCAAGTCATACTTGCATGTTGTATGGTTACTGTAAGAAAGATCAATGTTTGTATGTTCAACTGTATATTTCTTAATTTGATCTGGAGTTTTTTACTGGGGATTTTTTGTTCCTGTGAGCAATGCTGACAGTAGCCTTTTAATGTAGGTAGTGGATATGTCTTATATGTCTAATGGGCAACGGGCCATGAATGAGTATGTAAAGCTGACAGATTTGTTTGGATACTTCAGTTGGCAATGTGTTTTGTGTAAAATCCCTATGAGCTGAACCACAGCTTTTCAGCAGAGAAGTTATAAAGATGTGCCTATGCTTGAAAAAAAAGTTTGATGATGGGATGAGGATGTTCATTGAGACAACAGAAAATTTGAAAGGGAATTTATCATAGTACGTAGAATGAAATACTCACCTCTATGGGTAGCAGTAATGGTAGTATTAATAAACCTCTTCTGTGACTTTGGCAAAAGTTCTACTTTTCTGAGGCAGCTTGTATTTCATTTGGATATTCAAGTTCGATAAGAAAATGTAGTCCCGTATGTGTTTCTTCTAGTGCACAATGGTAAAGCTTTACTCTTTCATTGATATTCTATGTATTTTCTTCTGAATTAACTTGAAAAATAGTGATCTGTAGAGTGAAGTTACTTGAATATTTTACATTTGACATATATTCATTCAGTGCTTTTTTGTTTCAAAACACAGCTTTCTTTATAGATAAATAACAGGATTTAAAATTGTCAGTGAGATGATGTTACTGCTTTCTAGCTGACATTTTTCAGATACTAAGTGTTTTAATCTGAAGCTGTGCATTGAAACTCTGAGGTTCACTAGGATTACAAGGGAGGAACTATTAGCTGGTTTTTTTCATGTGGTTTTAACCTTGGAGCAGTTCCAGCTGTGTTAATAAACCACAGGAGCTGCAGTGAACATACATATATTGAAAGAAATTCCTTCTCTTACAGAGACAAGTAAGCAAGAGCAGCTGCTTACTGAAATCACTTTCTTTTTCTTTACATGTGAAATTGATAACCAAGGACAAGACAGTCAGTAGCTGCTGTTGGATGTGGCTTCCACTTACAAGGTTGACTTTGTTTATAGGGAAAAAGTCGTAAAGCATTAATTGCATGTGGACATTTCTAGAATCAGAAATCTAATTTAATTTAACTGAAATGCAGTTCTTATGTTTTGTATGTTACACTTGGAAAAGGTCAAATGTAATCAATTCATTTCAAGGAATGCCAAGTCTGAAAAAGGTATTGGTGATATATATTGAGTATTGTTGAAAATGCCTACTTCTGCTGACTGCTTCTTTTACAGAGTAGGTAGGAAACTTGCAGTGTGCATAGTTCTTTGGGAATAAATTATGCTTTGGGGGCAGGTAGGATAGTAGACAGCAGCTGGTAGTACTCATGTTGTCATATGGAAAGATACTGCTAATGTACTTGAACCTGTGATTTTAGAGGACAAAAGAATGTTTGGAGACTTCTTTTCCTTATGAAAATTAGAAAGTATCAGGCAGTTTTCAGTTACTTAGCATCAACAAGCAGAGGAAGGTTTGGGAATTCTCTTTCTGTAGATCCCTGCAAGTAAGTTTTGCCCAACTGAGGATAGCCATATTCAGTAAGGAAAGTGTTTCTGAACAGTTTGCATTATAGTAACTGGAATGCCCACAACCCTTCAAAATGCAGCACTGGATTTTGTCTATGCTGAGAGTAATTTTTGTATTTTGCTTTAGCACTTTGTAAATTCATTGGTATTGGCTGATGTCAGAGCCCTGATGTCTGCTTCTGGTATTGCTACCAGTTCTACTACTCAGAGAGCTACAGTATTAAAAGCAGATCTCTCTTCTTCAGTTTGCACATCAAAACTTGAAAGGAGATGCATGTCATTGTGGAAGTACAAGGCACAAAATGGTTTTAGAATCATATATCTTATTATTTCAGCCACTGGAGCATAACATTTAACATAGAACATTGCATTTCAGAGTGTTTCTTGGTTCCCTTATTTTCAATAGAGTTTGTATAAATGATACCTAAATTTAGCATGAGGTGTTATGGACATCCAGGTTTTTTTGCTTTGAACATGTTTTGCCCTTTTTTGTATCCCAAATTGCTTTTATCCCTGTTCCAATTTTTCTCCTTTCTATGGAAAGAAATGTTGTGCTGTATTGAAATCTAATTCATGATTGTTTTGTTCAGTCCTGAACAATATTTTTTGTCATATGAATTCTGTGTCCAAAAACTTTCAGCCAGCTGTGTTGAACTCAACAGTGCCATACATGTTGTGGATGAGGTATTGTGCTCACAGACTGACAGATACTTGGATTGTAAGAAGAATTACCTTTTTCTTGTTAACTTAGAGTGCTAATTATGACTAAATTTCAAACACTGTCAAAATTTCAAACTTGACCTTTACGTGCAAACACCCAGCAAACATGTTGATCCAGAGGGTACCATTCCATTGAAGGGATGTTCCAAGGAAGAAGGCCAAACACTTCAAACAGTGTTTTGATTGCTTACTCCAAAATTTCAAACAAGTGATGACAGTAAGTCCCCAGTCAATGTATTTGTTGTATGAAAAAAATTATCATTACCCAAATTAAGCTGCATGTTCCTCACACTTTGACAATTACAGACATTCCCCTTTTTAGATGCTGAACTTGAATTCAAAAGCCTGCCATTTTGGCTTCTACTTTTTGAACACTGAGGTATTATATAGTAGAGACATTATAGCCTCTACAATGAATTTGATTGTCAAGCTGCAGTCTCCTCTGAATTTTTCTAGTTCTATGACACCTGACTCTTTTACACATTTTTAAAATCATTAACATTTTGAACACTGTATCAGTACTTAACCGTAATAATTAAGGGGCACAGCTCAGTGCTTTGCATTCTGTCCTTCTGAGTCTGTCCTAGGAAATACCTGTTCAGATTTTTGTTCTAATATTGCAGACATCTATTTTCATTTACAGTAGTGTGATATTCATATGTGTGTTCTATCACTAAGGTACCTAGTAATGTTTTTAAAGAACACATTTTCTGTACATTTCAATGTATATAATCAGGTAATATTACTATCAGGGAATATTACCAGTGCTTGCTATTTCTTTGCTAGTTTTTATCCAATTTTGTGCTAAAATCAGTCATTCTGGCTTATGATTACATAAACCTTTGTCAGATATCCATCTATATGTTTGAAAGGCTCTGACCACAATAAGATTTCAGACCTGTCTGGGGTCAATGATGCCCTAATACATACAGTTTGTAATAACAAAAAATAATTTAATGTGGTGGTTGTGTTTCTTAGGTATAGCATATCTGAGTGGAATGTGCAGTGAAAAACGAAAATGTATCATTGCAGAGGACAATGGTCTGAATCTCGCTTTTACCATTGCCCATGAAATGGGTCACAAGTAAGTATGTGGATAACAAAGTGTTTGCTTGCATGTCATATTACTCTGATTAGACTAATTTGATTGTCTACTTCAGTTTTTCCTTTTTTTCTTTTAGGAAGACTTTTTAATTTAATGAAAATTCTGGATAACTTTTTTTTTGTTACTAATAATCATAGTGATATGAATTCATATATAGTATGCACATTAAGAAAATGTTTACAACTTGGAATAATCCAGGAATCTTTATAGCTACACAATAACTAGGTTATCTGGAAGGACTGACATGGTCTAGAGGAAAAGCCGATGCCCCAGAATGGTTTTTCATTTGGGACTGTGGTATTGTATATCAGATCCAGCTCTGACTGTTGTTGACAACAGACATATTAATGAGTTCATGAGTTGGAACAGGTCATGGGTCATTGCAACGTTCATACTGTGTTTTTTCCTCTCTAGAAAAGGACGACAAAGTGAAGATGAAGGTAACTATCCTTCACAATTAGATTGGATGTTTATACTCAATACATGAGGAATACTTTGAAGCAAAACTGAAAAATACTCATGTTGAAATAATTAAATCTGTAGTGATAGTTGTATTCTATTCTTGGCTTCAGTACTTGTTAAAGAAAAATAAATAGGAGAGTCCTTATTTAAAAATAAAATAAGAGGGAGGTGTGTATTAATTTGTCATTTTGACCTGCAGTGTTTGCTCCAGGTATCTGTGTATACATTTTCAGAAAAGCATTTTCAGAATGATAGAAGAGAGGGATGTTTTGTTAAATCCTTTGAACCTGTTGTGGTCTAACTCCGGCCACCAAAATACCACGAAGCCATTGTCACAGATCATGCCTCCCCTCCACCAGTGGAGGGAAAGAATCAGAGGGAAAAGGACAAGGAAGCTCGTAAAATTGATATCAATATTTACTAATTGAGTCCACATTAATATATGCAAATGCTACTACTAGTAATTAAAATAATAGAAAATAAAACATAAGATACAATGTGATACAATTATGATACAGTTGCTCACCACCCACTGATCAATGCACAACCAGGTGCTGAGTAGTGAGAGTCAGACCCAGAGAGTCCAAGAGCCTCGACCTGAGAGCAATCACAGCCCAAGGGCTGGAGCCTCAAAGCTGTCGCAACAGATTCTGAGTGAACCCTATCAGCGATGGCACGAGCAGGAGAACTAAATAAACCCACCAACTCCCTCATGAACGAGCCAGCACAAGAGTTAGCAAAGCAGCTAACGCAGGAGTCAGGGAGAGTGTTAGCAAGTGTACGGAACTAAACGAGCAAGAGAGTAAGAGAGTAATAGCTCCTGGACCCCCTCCTTGCTTATGCCCCGAGCGTGACGTACTATGGAATGAAATATTCCCTTGGTCAGTTTGGGTCAGCTGTCTGAACTGTGTGTCCCCTACACTGCCTGTAGTGAGACAGCAAGAGCTGGGAACGCAGCTGGAGTATCAGAAGCCGAGAAAGACCTTGAATTCAGTGCAGGCTCTCCCCAGTGACAGCTAAGAACTTATCAGTACTGCTCTCAGCATCCAGGAACATAGCTTTATAGCAGCCATGGTAAAGAGAGTTAACTCTTTCCTGACTGAACCCAGCAGAGAACCTTTGAATGTTGAGGTTAGGGTTCTTAGGACAAATTGAATTAAAAGTGTTTCAGCTTAAATTTGGTCAAAGATATCTGTGACTCAAGGTCATAACACCTAATGTTGAAACATGCAGTTCATGAAGAAATGGAACTTAAAACATTTCAATTTAAAATTTTTCCTGGATTCAGAATAAGCAAATTCCAAGCAATTATATAACTTGGAGGGAAAGGTTGATGTGAGTATAAGATACTGCATGAAATAGATCTTTTATTTTTTTTCCTTTTTTTTTTTTTTGAGTTTTCATAACTGCAGAAAGCAACTCAAAGTTAATATAAGCCAGGCTGTTTGAGTGATAGTTATGATAAAGGAAAGACTTAAAAATAAGAATTTGTTTGTGTTTTGTAGCCACCTGCTGGGTTTTTTTTTTTACTGTAGCGTTTGCTAATATCAGAACAGTGGGTGGGTAGAGAAAGACTCTTTTTCTGTACACTTGTTCTAAGGACAGTAAAGCAAGGATAAGGAAACAGTAACTGAATATGATTTGCAGATGAGTTCACTGATGGAGTAAATCAGAAAATTGTTTGAGGCACGCATGACAATATCAGATAATTTAGAGAAATACAAGTACTGCTTTAGGCCCTCCACAATAAAAATATGTTTAGAGAATAAAAAGCTTGGCTGTGGAATTAGTGGATTTGAAAAAAGAGATCAAGAAGAAATGTAATACCTTTTGCTTCCTGAGAAAGGGTGATGTACAAGATCCTATATGTGGAAAATGGGAAGCAGATTAAATTTTTTGCAAAGTTATTAGTGATGTGTTGGTTCTGCACTATCAAATTTGAGACTGTGGGATACTGAACTTCTAAGGAAGTCTTTCTCTTGCAGCAGACAAGTCAGATCTATCTTTGACGTTCTAAGGGCTGCTGGATGCCAAACAGTATCCAGAACAAGTTAGACAGGGAAGTTGCTGGTATCACACATTCTAGCAGTTCTTCCCAGACTGCTGCACAGGTTGGGCTCTATAACCCTTGCTGCATTCAGTCTTCAACTTGAAATATTCCCATGGCTGTGCATTGATGTGCACAGAGGAAGAGAAAGGATTTAGCATGATCTCCCTACAGGGACATTAAACCCTATATTGCTGATGTGTGAATCCTGGGGAAAAAAATGTTAAAGGGTACACTGTAGAATTTCAGAACTTTCAAATCCCTCTATGTTAATTCAAAAATGTTTGGAGAAAGCAATCTTTAGGATTCTTCAGCCATCCTGTTCTCACAGTAATAAAGGCATTTGACTGTCCATAGAGACATTCTCACATTTCTCTGCAGGTACTGTAGCAGACATTTAAAACCAATGGAAATAAAGGTAAACCAAGTCTGATTTAATGGTAAAGGACAGGATGTTATTTGAACGAACATTTTTTCAAGACATTCAACCTCATGAAGGCTAGTAAGAAGCCACATAGAAATTAGGAAGACTGCTACAAAAATGAAAGAATAGGTAGCCAGAGATATATGAACAGCTGACACAAAAAATAAAACATAAGGCTTAGCCTACAAGTGCAAAACATGCAGACATTCAGCATGATGCTTGTTTCATTGTGGAGCCAGAGGTCTTAACTGTTGCAATCTAAAATAGAGTGGTACTGCCCCACAGAAAGTAAAGTGATACTCCAGAGACATTTGTTTTCTCTGCATGACTGTCTGGTGACTGCAAAGAAGCACACTAGAAGTAGTTGACACTTAGTGGAGAGACAGAATAAAAACATTTGAAGACAAACATTTGAATGAAAGTTCCATTAAGCAGGACTTCAAGTGATTCAAATTTAGAGTCTTTCTCACAGAGATTTGTGTTGCTTGTTCTTAACTGTCTCAGAAATGAAAATCAAATTATCATAGTGTAGACCAGTCATAAATCTTTTCCTCTTTCAACACATCATGTTTTCTAGAAATTTTTCACAAACTCTTTCTGAATCATTTAACTATTACCTTCGGCTTTTTGCCTAATATCTTTAACCATTCTGGTTACTCTTGTTGTGAAGACAGTCCTATTCAGCAGCATAGGAGAAGCAAAATTTTAAATACTTTACCTCTCAAAATACAAAAAAATGCCCTTATTTTTTGTATTCTGTACAACAAATAATATACTTATTAATTATTTAATACATAAATTATCATTCAAATAGACTCAAATTGTATGCATTATAGACTCAGTAGATTTTAATTGAACAGCCTGAGAACATAAACAAATACATTCACAATTGCCGTTGTTTTAATGAGTATAGAAGTATATTTGAAAGAGATAACAGTTTGCTTTTGGAGAGCTTCTTTTTATACTCTAATCTCTGCTATATATTTGAAATTCATTTGTCTCTGGTAAAATCTCGTGATCATTTACAAACTCAGAACAATTTGACAGGCGTCTAATCTCACTGACATTAATTGCATATTTACAGGTTTAGGGGACTTCGGAGGGTCTTCTGCACTGAAATCTAAGTTTACTTGCAGGGAACACAGTTGAAGAATTACAATTAATTATGTTGACTACTTCTGATACAGGGATGTTTATTAAGTGTTTTGATTTTCTTAGTTTTTGGAATTTAAACAGAAATTCTCTCAATGAAATGCAACACCTAACTAAAACTTACTTTGCAATGTGAAGTGTCTTTGTTCTAACCCTGTATTTCTGAAAGCAGATGATCTTGGAATAACATTGAGAAATAATTTTGTACATTAGCTATTGATTTTTGAGCTTCATCTCAAAATTTGAGGATCCAGTCTTTGTAATCAGAGATTACAAGATATGGAATTTTTTTTAATAATCAAATCCTATTTATTAAAATAAATTTAATTAGAAAGTAGGTGGTTATATAATGAAGTCATATTGCAGAATGAAAGCTAACTGCAATGAATTAAAATACATTGTCTCCATATGGAGAACTGAGAGAAAAGAGAATGCTATTATTCTGGCTATCAAGTAACACTCATATCTTCCTTTTACGTACATGATTGCTTTCTGTGGCATATGACTCTTTCTTAAGCATGGAAAAGTCAAGGATAGATGTAAACTGCAGTATCTAAAATACATAAATTAACAATTGTTATGTGCTCTAAGTGTACTTTAAAAGTTGTTCTAAATAGTTGAAAGAGATACTGGTGAAATTTCTTAGAATTATTTTTGTACACATCTGCATTCTTTTTCTGGTAAGCATTTTGTGAAATATGGAATGTACCTATGTTTAACATTCAGGATATTCTCCCAGCTGTTTTGTAGTTCCAAACAGGAAGTCTGTGGGTTTTTTTAATCACCTGCTAATAACTCATAAGCAAACAATATTTTTTGTGATGATATTAAACAAACTTATGAAATCCAGTGGAACTTAGATAGCTTTAAATGGGAGATTAGAAAATGCTAATAGAGCATCAGTTACTCCATGCATTTTTGTTATCACAGTCTGAAATATGATCAGACAACATAATAAATCAACGAGAGTAATTAAAACAACTCTCTACCAATTTTTATGAATATGTTACTAATGCAGAGTAGGGAATCTCATTAAAATAACTGGAAAAAAGAGCTGTCTTGATATTTATAAGGCTGAAGTAGAATTTTACAACTGAATTTGTGTTTAACAAGGAACAAGATTAGCACATGGAAAGCAAAGGAATTAATTAGATTTGATAGAAGACCTCCTTACATCTTGAAAAACATCTAACCACAAGTATAATGAGAAACTTCAGGAGCAGTAGTGGTCAGTTCCACTGATGAAATTGTACACAGCAGGATTCATAGGAGTAAGGGTCACTAAATTAAGGCATCTGACATGTGTCATTTTTCACAGATGTTAAGTCAAAGGGGTCATTTAGCATATATTTACCATTAGCTGTGAGAGAAAAAATGAAGCCTTACTAGATACCTGGGTGGATATGCGTACAGACCACCCACTGTTTACATTTTATTGACTTCTCAATCTTGAGAAAGAACTGTAGAGAGGTTTTACAGCACAGTGGCACTTTTTTCTCTTTCCAAAATACCTGTTTGTGGGGAACACCAAGAATTTTGAGTCTCCTACCTGTTAGTTCAGCAACTTTCTCCAACATTGCCTTCACCAGGAGAGGTTTTTGGGGATTCATTTGGGAAAAAATAGAATAAGCCTCTCTGTCTGCTTGTTCAGCAACAGCAACCTTTCTTACGAATGATGAAGGAGTCCCTCCACTTCCATGTGCCTTCCTCTTTTCTGGGACAGACTACGAAGGCAGAGATTGTAATTCCTACTGACTCATTATAAGCATAGCTTCCTTTTGTTTCACCGAACAAGGAAGTTTACATAGAGTAGAACTGTAATTGTTGATGTCTGTGTTAACAAATTACACTTTTCATTTCTGAAAACAGAATTTAGAAGAATAATCCATTATTTAAATCACACTGCTGAGATTACCTGCTTCCACATGACTTTCTTACATGGGATAGTTGACTTCTAGACATACAGCAGATTGTGCTGTTCTTATTTGGATAATTATTTGATTACATTTATTTTACATTCCGTAATGTGAGTGAAGTATTTTTTTAGAATAAATGAGAATGTAAAAACTAACACTATAATGCTATTTTGCAACAAAGTAAAAATACTTTGTATCTGCAGTGCAATTTGTTGCTCTGATAAGACAGATAAATTAATTTTTCTGAATGCTCAGGACATGCTTTTGTTGATTAAGAAATGAACCATAAATGAAATAATATAATATTGATTAAAAAAAATCTATATTCCCTTGTCTTTCTATATGTATATCAAAGTAGGCGTCTGTGTTCCTCAGTCATGAAGTTATGCTGACTTAAATCAGCTTAGGTTCTAATTGGGCAGATGGGTGTATCATACCAAACTTCCCAGTGGTCTGGACATTTTCCAAAAAAACACACTTGCCATTAGAGATGACAGAAAAGGGTACAGTTTATTACAAACTTCGTATTTCCACTTTACACTTTCTCTCAAAATTTGTATGGTGATTCAGTTCTGAGAGCAGACAGAGGTTCAGGAAAGATCTTTTTTTATGAAACAAGTGACAGTGCCTACAAGAAATAAGCCTCAATAACCTTTTGCTAGTAGCTAGGCAGCTGAAGAAAGAAACAGCTCTGGAAGAGATGAAGCACTGAGATAGTCTACATCAGCCTTTTTAGTAAGGTAAAAAGATACAGTACTTTTTAACTGTAGATTTAGAAGATTAGTTAACGCTTTCTCTAGCAAGGTATCAAGACTTCCATTTCTGCCTGGATATAATGTCCCAGGATGGATTTATATGTACATGTAATATATATACTTATTTCTTAAAACAGCATCTATAGCATCATAAACTGAACAGTTATTAACCGAACAACAGCCTACAGGATGCATAGGTTTTAATTAATAGGCTGATACATTTAAAATGGCCATGACAAAGTGTCAATGTTTTTTGTTCATAAGGAGACTTTTTTTTTAGGTCTATTCATTAAGTGTGATAGTTCAAAGTCTTTTTCCTGGTTACATATTTTCTTCAATTTGAAGACAAGTTATATGTCAATGATGTTTTTCATTGGCATAAGATTATGTATGACTACATAAACTATAGACATAATTGTTCATCTTGAAATCTTGCAGTTTGCAGGATGTGGCATGAGTATTGTATTTGTCAGAGGCGAATACTTTTCCTGTATTATATGCTCTCTGTAAAAAACTTCAGCAAGGTACAGTCGGTATCTTCTTGCTATTCTTCTTATGATGCTAAATACATCTGTCACATCAAAGCTTTAAATTATTTCTATACTGAGGTCAAAGGAGCATGACACAGTGCTATGCCCAGATTCAGTGTCTTGAAGCATGGTGAGAGAAGTGTTGGAGCAGTACAGGAGAAAGCAGCTATTTAGCAAAAGTTACCAAATTAGCTTGATAGTAGCATGTGTTATATGCTTATGTCCATGTATTAGTATTATGTTTTTCTTTTTACCGATTGTTTTAAGACTAAAAATGTAATCTGAGTTGCCAACATCCTAGAGGATGAACAATGATACACAAAATAGAAATACTTATTGCCTAAACATTTTTCTTTTTCTTTTTTCTGTTTATCATTGAATGAATTCAATGATAAAGGTTTGAGGTTTCCTTGTAAACTCGCTTTAGTCTAAATAATTAATATACAAGTAGAACCATGTGTCATCCCATTTAAGCAATGATCTGTGAAGCCCTGATATGTTTTAAAACACTTATGAAAGAATAATCCAAGACATTATTTCAGTAATTGGGATTTTAAGAAAAGCAAAACAACATATAGTAATACATATTTTTTGTATTAATTCTATAAAATAACTTATAGAAAACTGCCACTAATCTGTTTGTTTACATAATTTTCTCTATAAAGACAGCAGTGTGATAAAACTTTTTTTGTTGAAAAAGTGCAATACAAGTACTAACAAAGCAGTCCAGCTTCTCTCTCCCTGTCTGTGATAGTCAAATGAGTGGTGTTATTTTTCACTTATCAAATACATCCTTGTGATACAGTCATATGCAAAATTTTAGATTAGTCAAATTGGTGGGACAATCATTGTACTGTTAAATTCCATGTAAGCTTTTAAACCTTGTCATTTCCAAGGCCATAGTTTAAGAAGTTTTGATCATACTGACATAGTATTGCATGTAACAATGACTAAAAAGAAAACAAGGGAAATAATAGGGAGGATAACAGCTTGTAATAAGTAACAGTTCTTAATTAAGTCCTGTTTTTATTTTTCAAAGTAAGACAATCCATTACGTGTTTGTGATTTATTTTCTAGAATTGAAAAAAGAAAATATGGCATAACTATCTGTAAGATAATAATTCCAGTAAATTTACAAATGGTTGTGATCATTTATAAAAATATTAATTTTCAAAGAAATCAGATGGCACCCTGGTCCTGTCACGCTTCACAGGTATTAATTGGTGTCAGCAGTCAAAATTTTACAATCTATATCTCCTTCACAAAGGGAAAGATTTTCAGTAATTTTCATTCTGGCATGAACTAAAGAAGTACTATTGTCCTGGATCAGCAGTTTGCACTCATCATTCTTCTGCTATTTATGTGTCTTGGGCTGAATTGTTACCTTTTAGAAATTAGGAATCTCTTTATTATACTGAGTATTCAACAGCTTACCCATGGTTCCTTAGGTACTTGCTCTTGCGGTTTTCATAATCCGTCTCTTGTTTCCTAACCTGTCTCACTTTTAGTGACTGTCAAACTCTGAACAGGAGTTGTTCTCTTTAATCTTTCTAATTCTGGCTTTTTTTATTTACAGATAGACCTAAAGTAATTCTTCACATCATTCAATTGATTTCTCCTGTATTAAGTTTTTGATTCTACTTACTCTTTGTGCCTGCATTGCCTATTTCTAATTTAATAGCATCATTCTTGTTCAGCTGTACCACAATGCATTTAAGTGTAATGTGATGGTGATAACCAGGTCATCATCTGCCATTTGCAAAGCACAATAAAAGTAATGAATAAATAATAAAAAGCTTTCCACCTGGAAGAATGTGGGGTCAATGAGCAAATTCACGATGCCATGAATGTAGTACATATGGGAGAATGTTGGGGTCCTATAGTGAGAAGAAACATAATGTGGCAGTTTACAATGCAGACCCAATTCTATCCAGAAGGTGTGTGCATAGCCTTATTTATTTTATTTAAATATAGCATAATGACAGAGGTCTCTTTGTTGAGACTTAAAAGAGTTTTTATTTCTTAATGCCCAGCTATAATCAAATCAAAGGGTGGTACATGGTACTTCTTCAGTATGGGGGGTTGCACTGGAATGCATTTTGTGCCTGCAAGAATATAACCTATTCCCTTGATGGCAAGAGTGATGTCATTGTCTATCTTGAATCCAGCTGTGTCCATAGCAGTAGTGAATTGTAAAAGAATTAATTTTTAACTGAAAGACAGAACTGATATTTGTCTCCTGCTTTTGGTGGCCTGAGTTGTTAATTCTGACTTCTAAGCACAGAGAAGTTAAGAATTTTTCTTTGTACTATTCCCACTGCACATGAAATATCAGTAGGGATCATCTTCAAAATTTAGCAGAGATTGTTCCAACTTTCTGCATGATATCACACACACACACGAAAAATCTGGCAGTGTTATTTAAACAAGTTTTAGAGGTTTTATTAGATAAAAGTATTTGTTCAGTTGACTTGACAACCATGTGTTATGTTGATGGAGTTTATTTGACCAACGTTCTTTGTCAAATTACTTTTAAACTGAGATTAGTAAAATATTTCTTAGTTGCATAGTATGAGTTAAATATTGATAATATTTCAGCTAGGGAATGCATGCCATAGGATGCTTCCTACTTTCATGTTATGTCTGGCATACATAGTCTTTAACCAGAATGGGTGGAGCATTTTTCTGTATCCATGGAAAAACAATGCTTCTCTTCTTAAAACAGGATTTGATCCTGTATCTATCCTTATAGATATGCTACTTGTTGAAGTACAGCCCTGTCTTCTTTGTTAATTATGTTTTTTCAGACTGTTAGGAAGTTATACTTTTACCCCAAACTCCCTTGTCTCCCTCCCACATGCACATGGTGTTGCTTTACTCTTGCACGAGGCTGAAGGATCACAGCTGTGGGAGAGACAAGCTTATGGACAGAAAGGGCAATGTGCCCAGTGCAAGCATGATAAATTCTATAGGAAAGCAGAGAACAGTGTGTTATACAGTTTCTGTGGTGCCTTTGTTTTAGTGAAGGGATGTAGTTGTCTCTTTCATGTAGACAATACAGCAAGTGAGGCTAGAAAATACCATGATCACCAGCATAAGCGTAGAATATTGTGATGTTCTTGATGGTTAATGAAGAAGTAGACATACGTGCTTACATTACTTACGCTTTTGCTGGATAGAAAGGTAGCAATGACTGCTCAGGCAGGTTCTTCCTTTCACCACACGCATAATCTGATATGGAGAGTGAAATCAGAAGTCAGTACTACTGCATGACTACTTTTACATGGTCTTGTAATCAATACTAAGTTAGATAAAAGTATGATATCTTCACCATGCTATAGAAGAGATCAACAGCACATATTGAGGAAAATGAGAGCATGTTTAAGAGCAGGTTCTGTTGCTACTTCAGCATGCTTCTCACATATTGTCTTGCATATTAATTAGTTGATGGACTTCCCTTTTGAACTAGTTATTCATTCAGATAATCAAAGACTTCAATGCTGGCCTTCACTTCTTGCTACATAATTTGTTACATGTATGTAATTTGGAGGTAGAAGCGTATGGAGGAACGTATCCTATGCAGATACTTTGAACTACATTTGATGTCACAGCAGAATAAGTGTTGAAAAACTGTGTCATCTGAAATATTGGTAGAAGGTTGGCATTGTATTTTTTTATTAGTGCCAAATGTTGCTGATACACACAGTTGTTATAAATGCAACAGTTTTTACCACTTCTTACCTTAAAAGACAAAGTTGTCCTCAGAATTCATGTACTGGTGGCAGATAGAGGGCACACAACTCACAGTGAACCCCATATCCACTTGCAATCAGGCAGAGGGGGAGAATTTAAGAGAGGGAGCAGAATGGAAACAGGTCCCTGCTTGGCAAGTTTGGCACATCCCCTCCTGCACACCCTCCTGTTCCCAGTTGTCCCTGCAGAATAGATATGGGGCTCTGGAACCTGAGGGCCAGGTAGTTGCAGAGGAATGTCCTTCCAGGGACCTGCATAGGACAACCCCATCAGCCCAACACATTAGACTGCCTCCATTAAGTAAAGGAGGAGGGTCATAGTTGTAAGTGATTCCCTTCTGAGGGGAACAGAGGCCCCAGTATGCCGCCCAGACCCATTGCACAGAGAAGTCTGCTGCCTCCCTGGGGCCCAGGTTAGGAACATCACCAGGAAACTTCCTGATCTGGTAAAGCCCTCTGACTAGTACGCTCTATTGATAGTGCAGGTGGGCAGTGATGAGCTTGAGGAGAGGAATCCAAAAACCATTAAGAGAGACTTCAGGGCACTGGGGCGAATGGTTGCAGGATCAGGAGCACAGGTAGTGTTCTCTTCAATCCCTTTAGCAGCAGGGAAGAATACTGAGAGAAACAGGAAAGCACGCCTGATCAAACATGGCTCAGAGGCTGGTGTGAATGGTGGACCATTGGGTTCCTTGAGCATGGGAAGGTTTATATGGCACCAGGCTGGTTGGCGACACATGGCATGCGGCTGTCTCAAAGGGGAATAAGGATTCTAGCCCATGAATTGCAGGCCTTATCAATAGGGCTTTAAACTAGGTTGGAAGGGGGGAGGGGGCCAAAACCAGTAGGGACACCAAGAGATGCCTAGAGTCTGGAGAAGAATCACTGCTCACCAGAAGAACACCTGGCAGGAAAAACAGGGGAATTCTAGATGCTCCAGTCAGCAAGCAAACTTCATTGGGGGCCCATCTTAAATGTCTCGATCCGAGTGCACAGAGCATGGGAAATAAACAAAAGGAGCTAGAAGTGTGTGCACGAATGAGGGGCTATGACCTAATTGGCATCGTGGAGATGTGGTGGGACGGCTCCTATGACTGGAGTGTCAGCATGGAAGTGTGCAGGGTCTTTAGGAAGGACAGACAGGGGAGACATGGCGGGGGGGTTGCTCTCTATGTCAGAGACCAGCTGGAGTGTGGAACTCCACCTGGGGATGGATGAGGAGCTGACTGAGAGCTTATGGGTCAGGATTAAAGGGAGGGCAGGAAGAGGGGATGTGGTAGTGGTAGTTGGAGTTTGCTACAGGCCACCCTCTACAGACAGATAGCAACAGCCTCACGTTCACAAACTCTGGTCCTCATGGGGAACTTCAGTCACCCTGATATCTGTTGGAGGAACAACATGGCAGGGCACAAGCAAGCCAGGATGTTCCTGGAATGCACTGATGACCACTTCCTTATCCAAGTGATAGAGGAGCCGACGAGAAGGGGTGTCATGCTGGACCTTGTTCTCACCAACAGGGAGGGGCTGGTGGGGAATGTGAAGCTCAAGGACAGTCTTGGCTGCAGTGACCATGAAATGGTGGCGTTTGAAATCCTTACAGAGGCGAGGAGGGTGCACTGCAAGCTCACTACCCTGGACTTCAGGAGAACAGACTTTAGCCTTTTCAGGGAACTGATTGGAAAGGTTACTTGGGAGGAGGCCCTGGAGGGAAGAGGGGCCCAAGGAAGCTGGCAAGCATTCAAGGACCTTCTCCTCCAAGCTCAGGAGCAATGCATCCCAATGAAGAGGAAGTCAAATAAAAGCAGCCGGAGGCCTGTGTGGATGAACAAGCAGCTCCTGGACAATGTAGAACAAAAAAAGGAAGCCTACAGTGGGTGGAAGCAGGGACAGGGAGCCTGGGAGGACTACAGGGAACTTGTCCAACAAGTCAGGGATCAGGTTAGGAAAGCCAAAACCCTCACTGAATTAAACCTGGCCAGAGACATCAAGGCCAACAAGAAGGGCTTCTATAGGTACATAGGGGATAAAAAGAAGATCAGGGAAAATGTGGACCCTCTGCAGAAGGAAACTGGAGAGCTGGTTTCTCAAGATATGGAGAAGGCCAAGGTACTCAATGCTTTTTTTGCCTTGGTCTTCACAAGGATGCAAGCCATACCCCCAGAGCCACAGAAGACAAGGGCAGGGACTGGGAGAATGGACAGCCATCCATGGTCAGTGAGGATCAGGTATGGGAACACCTAAGGAACCTGAAGGTGCACAAGTCCATGCGACCTGATGGAATACATCCATGGGTCCTGAAAAAGCTGACGGAGGAGGTTGCGAAACCTCTATCCATCATATTCAAGAAGTCATTGCGGACTGCTGAAGTTCCGGCTGACTGGAAAAGGGGAAACGTAACCCTCATTTTTAAAAAGGGAAAAAAAGAGGACCCAGGAAACTACAGGCCAGTCAGTCTCACCTCTGTGCCTGGCAAGATCATGGAGCAGATCCTCCTGGAAATCATGCTAAGGCACATGGAGAATGAGGAGGTGATTGTAGGTGATGAGGAGCCAACATGGCCTCACCAAAGACAGATCATGCCTGACAAATATGGTGGCCTTCTACGATGGGGTCACGACCTTGGTGGATAGAGGTCAGGCAACTGATGTCATCTACCTGGACCTGTGCAAAGCCTTCAATACTGTCCTGCATGAGATCATTGTATGTTGAGAGACATGGATTTGACAGATGAGGGCAGACTGGGGCAAAATTCCAGCACCTCTTTGAATACAGTGCCCTAGAGAGTAGGCCCATGCTCATTCACAGATCTTCGAAAACAGCTGAGAGTATTTCTTTCATTTCTTTTAATACCAGTCAAGGATGTATCCACTTAGATAATATTGAAAACTTTGTTTTTATTTAAGTCTATCTTCTTTCTCTCTGTTTCCTGGTTGTGACTGAGAGTGGCAGTCGAGTCTTCAGTTAAAGTACCAGCTTCAAGCAGACATTTTGTAAAAGTTTTCATTGCACTGCCCTATGTGAGAACTCACTGGAATGCATATGGATGCTGAGTCTTTAAAATCAAAATCAGCTGAATTGCTTCATCTTATTTCTAACAGTAGAGAATGAAAACACCTTTAGGTGATTTCTCTTTAGATACAATAATTATACACTAAACTAGTAAGGATTTTACTATTCTGTAAAATTTCAACAAATCAGTTCCATATGGAATTAAGATAGAATCACTGCCAAAGTACAGAACAATCCACTGGCCTCAGAAAGTAGATTTCCAGTATTTTTGTTGCCCATTTGCAAGAGAAGTACAGTTCATTAAACCTGCAGTACTTGTGCAGTTCTGAACATCCAAAAAGATGTCCAAAGTGTCTATGAAACATCTGATTAGAATGTAGTATGTCTCATCAAATGAATGAGGCTTCACTTTCTCTTTTCACTATACAATTGTCCTCCACACAGGGTTCCATGTTCTTCTGTGGAAGATGTCATGGAAAAAAATCAAAAGAGATTTCCTACATGTAATGTACATGAGGTTTTTCATAGACTTTCACAAGAGGTTTAACTTATAAGCATTTTGAAATCAACTTATTATTTTTGTTGTGCTTTGGTTTATTTTTAATAACTTTAAAATTCAGCATGGGGATAAACCACGACAATGACCACCCATCCTGTGCAGATGGTCTCCATATCATGTCTGGGGAGTGGATTAAAGGACAGAATCTTGGGGATGTTTCATGGTCTCAGTGCAGCAGAGAAGATCTGGAAAGATTTCTCAGGTATACCATTAAAGAAAAAGGCCTCTTACTGTATGTCGTTTATGAATAGTTGCAGTAAATATCCTGAAATAACAAGTTTTCAATGTATTTATGTCTTCCATGGGACATTTGTGTTTGCATAATCCATCAAAACAATTTAAATCATCAGGAACTATATAGTATTTGACAGATTGATTAAAATCTATTTTCAGCAATTTTTTGTATTTTAATGTGTTAATGTATATGATTGTACTTGGATATATTTATATATACATTTTATATATATGTATGTATAAAAATATGTTAAAATATATTAATATGCTATGATGTATTGAATGTTGCACAGTGAATGACCTATGAACATTATGTAGATTCTCTGACTTACAGTGTGCCATTCAGTATCAAACCATGCAGTATAATTACATTGTTATTTTTTTAAAATATAAATTTACTATGAGATATTTAACAGAGAACAGTATAGTTAGAAACCAGCTGAAAACATTTTGTTTCACTCTATGTCTCTTAAATAGTATCTGTTCCCTAAAGCTCTGTTTCTTCATTAAGTTCATAAATATGTCTGTTAAGAATTTACTTGCAACAGTTATGCAGTCCTCAAAAGGTCTGTTTTATGACACTAGAATAGTTGCCAGTATAACACTTTTGACTGAATCTAGACAGAAAGCAAAACCATGACTTGGTGTTTTAACAGGTTTAAGTATTTTCAAATATTTTTTATTCAGGTTTTGAGAAAATGTAAATTTCTGGCTACCATCTCAGAAATCTATATATTTTTAAATGTGCTTTTATATATATGTGTATAATCTGAAGTTATTAATTTGAGGCCCTGTTAGATATGAAACTAAGCTACACAACTGCTTATGCATTATAAACTGTCTACTTTTTAATAATCGTTTAAATCTCTATGCAAACCTTAAGCATTTACATAAATTTTATACTAAAATATTGTCCAGTGCTTTCCTGAAATTCCCGTTATACCTGATAAATTATAATGTCTTTCTGCAAATGTGCAACATCAGAAGACACTGATAACTTATGTCAAGTAAGACATACTAATTTATACAGAGTCATTTCTCTGAATGACAGCCTGATGCTGGCGAATTAAAAAATCTTAAGAGTCCACATTTTTCTAATGTCAAATGCATGTTTAAGTCAAAATGACAATCAGACTCTTTAGGGTTGCTCAGTGTATGAATCTCTGCATATTGACAGGTCAAAGGCCAGTAACTGTCTGCTACAGACGAATCCTCAGAGCCTCAATTCTGTGATTATTCCCTCTAAGCTCCCAGGAACGACATACACTGCAGATGAACAGTGTCAGATTCTTTTTGGACCAACTGCTTCCTTTTGCCAAGAAATGCAGGTAAGGATTGGTGTATACTTCAGAAAATGCACAGAAGAGATTTTTGTGCATGTGTTTGAGAGAAGGTGAACATAGCACCATTGAAATGAGAAGTTTACCCTTTACTTTCCTTAGTATGAACATTTTAATTTGTTTCTCTAGGCAGGTATTTTTTTCCTTTGGATCTCCAAACATCCTGAATCCTTTTGTATCATATCATACTACTGATATGTTCTTGTACTTTAGAAATAAAAAATGCCATAGTGTGAAGTCACCCACCACATTGCCGCAAATGGAATATTTGCAATTTATTCCACTGGGACCAGGTTTCATATGTATGTTCCATTTCATTATATTTTGGGTATTGAACCTCCTTATGTGACCTTCAGTAGAGTATGCTGCACATGTGCTAGCTCCAAGGGATTGTTGTGGTGTTAGCTGCGCTCTGTGTGCCACTGAATATACCCTGCTTCCCAGCAGTCCTTGTGAGCCCTGGCAGAGCTGTGCAGCGGAGTTCCCATACATAAGTACATAAGTAAGTTTGCTGACGTTTCTTCATGTCATTTCATTAATCAGTGTCACTATATGCTGATCTTGAAAAGAAATATTAACAAAATTGAGGAGGTATTCATAGTTTTATGGCTTAATACTCGTAGACATCTGATGGAAGAAGCATTTTAAGAATGGTTTTAACAGAGAAAAATCATCCTTCTTTAACATCAGCAGGATGTAACTAAACATGTTGGATGTCCTTGAGAAGGTTATTTCTTCTAGGTCTCTTTACCAGGTAAAAGAATTTCAAAAGTAATTGAAGACATAGTCAAACCTTGACACTTGCTGTGTCATAATACCTTTATACGCTGTTCATTTCTCTGGGCACTTGCCCTCCTTTAATACTCTGGTGTTTAGTTCTACTTTGTATGTATAAATTCAGGTATCCAAGTGGTCCCAT
Organism: Rhynochetos jubatus; assembly: GCA_027574665.1. Classification (NCBI taxonomy): domain Eukaryota; kingdom Metazoa; phylum Chordata; class Aves; order Eurypygiformes; family Rhynochetidae; genus Rhynochetos; species Rhynochetos jubatus. Next base: position 46,827,105 of record CM050690.1, on the reverse strand, counting down.
GTCTGTTGTGTTTCATTCACAAATGCAGTAATATTCTTTTTTTTTGAGTCCTGACTCCAAGGTTTCTTTGGTTTTCATTATTATTTTAGAAGTGTTACAAAGTTAAGTTAATGCTATTCCAGTAGTGTTCAACTGTTTGCACAGAGGGTACTTAGGCTCTGGGTGCTGGTACCTAATTGTCCATTTCTATCATTTTCAATCTTTTTCTCCTCTTCTGGCATTTCATATGTAAGAGGACACATTTCAGCTATATCACTTGTACCATCCATCTTTTTTCTCCATTTACTGGATTATTACTTTATATTAAAATGGTTAGTTTAGCAAAAAATCCTGTTAAATATTAGCATTAAGATACCATTGTAACTTAAATCCAAAGACATATGGGTTTGCAGAAGAACTGGGTAATCATGCAAGACAATACAAATCTCCAGTGGTTTTTTCCACTGTTCTTTTTTCCTGAGAAACTGCAATTTAATTTTCAGTTTTCTTCATCAACAACGTCTGTTCCCTGGGAACCTTATGGCCTTAACAGTAATAAAAAGAGAATGTGATCAACAGTTCCTGAGAAAAGAGCAAGGTGAAAACCTTCTGTGGTTTCACCAAAATCCTCTGCAAAACTGGTAACCCTGCACAAGAAATCACGTAAGCAAATACTGAACCACAAAATCATTAGTCTGCATCTTTAAGAGCTTTTGGCCCATTAGAAATTACATAAATATTAAGACAGTAAGAATGGAATTGAGAGAATCTGGAGAGGGCACTGAGGCAGAATTGGGGTTCTCCAAAGCTCCACTGCCAACCTCTGCAAAGACACCTTGTTGGTTTTACTCTGTGTTCTTTTATCTAGAAGCAAAATTTATGCTCCCACCTTACCCCAGCAAAACAGTCCAAGAAATTTGGTCCTCAGACTGTAGACCTGGAGAGCTAGTTAGAACAAGCCTAGGCACTTGTCGTAGTTTGAACCTTGTCAGATATTAACCATCACACAGCTGCTCACTCAATCCCTTCATCCCCAGTGGAATGAGGGAGAGAACTGCAACGTAAAAATGAGAAACCTATGGGTTGAGATAAAGAAAGTTGAAGTGGTAAAGCAAAAGCTATGCACACAAGCAATGTAAAACAAGGAATTCATTGATTTCCCCTTAGTAGGCAAGTGTTCAGTCATCACCAGGAAAGCAGGGCTCCATCCTGGGTAATGGTTCCTTAGCAAGACAAACACCATCATTCCAAATGTTGCTCCTCTTCCTTCTTTTTCCCCCAGCTTTATATGCTGAAGCATGATGTCATATGGTATGGAATATCCCTTTGGTCACTTGGGGTCAACAGCTGTCCTGGCTGCATCCCCTCCCAACTTGCAGCCCCAGCCCCAGCCCACTTGCAGTTGTGGTGCTGTGGGGAGGCAGAAAAGGCCTTAACTCTGTGTAAGCACTGCTCAACAGTAACAAAAATATCACTGTATTATCCACACTGTTTTCAGCACAAATACAAAACATAGCCCCATATTAGCTACTGTGGTGAAAATTGACTCCACCCCAGCCAAAACCAGCACAGCACTATATTCCAATCTCCTTCTTTTGTTCCCTGATGTAGGTCTCAAATTTAGCTCTCTCTTTAAGGAAGTTTACAGTATCCTAGTTCCAATTGAATAAGATATCTACAGTGAAGAGGAAACTCAGAGCAATGGATAGACCATAACCCAAAGGATAGAACAGCTGTCCTGCTCTTACACATGTTTCTCCTCTGTATGAAGAGGGGAAAAAAAAAAAAAAAAAAAAAAGATGTTGCAATTTAAGTTGTGCTGGAACCAAGCTATGTAACCTTTACTGAAATCCTTCATGCATTCTAGTACATGGATTGTGCAACACCGACATTGTCTTACTGTGAAGTGCTGTTAATCAGTAGCTAAAGTTATCATCTCCCTCTGAAATACAAGGATGTTACACTGAAATAAAAAATATGTTGAATTTAACCTACCAAATAATTGCATTTTACATGTGTTATGGTTTAACTCCAGCTAGCAAAATACCATGAAGCCACTCTTACAAATCCCCCCTCCCCTCCTCCAGTGGAGGGGAAGAATCAGCGGGAAAGGGACAAGGAAGCTCGTAAAATTGAGATAAGAACTATTTACTAATTGAGTCTACATTAATATATACAAATGCTACTACTAATAAGTAATCAAAATAATAGAAAATAAAACATAAGATACAATGTGATACAGTTATGATACAGTTGCTCACCACCCACTGACCGATGCACAACCAGGTGCTGAGAAGTGAGAGTCAGAGACAGAGAGCCTGAGAGCCGCAGCCCGAGAGCAATGGCAGGCTGAGAGCTGCAGCCTGAGAGCTGCAGCCCAAGGTCTGAAGCCTGAAAGCAGCAGATTCTGAGTGAACCCTATCAGCAATAGGACAACGGGTAAAACTAAACAAACCCACCAACTCCCTCACAAACGAGCCAGCACAGGAGTTAGCAAGTGTACGGAAGTAAACAAGCAAGAGAGTAAGAGAGAGAGAGAGGAATGGCTCCTGGACCCCCTCCTCCCCTATGTCCTGATCATGACATACTATGGAATGAAATACTGCCTTGGTCAGTTTGGGTCAGCTGTCTGAACTGTGTGTCCCCTACACTGCCTGTAGCGAGAAAGCGAGAGCTGGGAATGCAGCTGCAATATCAGAAGCAGACAAAGACCTTGAATTCAGTGCAGACATTCCCCAGCACTAGCTAAGACCTTATCAGTACTGCTCTCAGCATCCAGGAACACAGCTTCACAGCAACCATAGTAAAAAGAGTTAACTCTTTCCTGACTAAACCCAGCACAACATGAAGGTGATTCAGAGTTCACTGTGTTGACTGTGCTGATTATTGTGGCTGCAATTAGAGAACCATAGATTCATAGAATGGTTTGGATTGGAAGGGAACTTAAAGATGATCTAGTTCTAACCCCCTGCCATGGACAGGGACACCCTCCACTATACCAGGTTGCTGAAAGCCTCATCCAGCATGGCCTTGAAGACAGCAAGGAATGGGGCATCCACAGCTTCTCTGGGCAACCTGTTCCAGTGCTTCAACATCCTCTCTGTGAAGAACTTCTTCCTGACATCTAATTTAAATCTCTCTGCTTTCAGTTTAAACCCATTATCCTTTGTTCTGTCACTACAGACCCTTGTAAAAAGTCCCTGCCCTTTCAAAAAGTAAACATTTTGAAGACTTTTCTAAATTCAATATAGTATTTCATTATTTGCAGTGCTAATTCATGAAAATAATTATGTTATTATACATCAGCAATCACTAAATTTTCCATTAAGTTCAAACTACTTTTTTTTAATCTCTGTATACTCTTTTCTACTCTGCCAGTAACTGGCATTTTACTGTGGTTATAGTTGTTGTTCCCAAGCCAGAAAATGAGAGAGAAATGTACTCCTTGAAGGTTCATTTAAACTTCAGTAAATCCAGCAATTTATAGCCCAGGATTTCTTGAATACATACTACTTGCTGAACAGTTTGTACACTTCAGTGTAACTTTTCAAAAGATAAATTATGAACTATGTCAGGGGTTTACATTTTTGGGGACTAGAAGTTAATTTGATGAACAGACCTCCCTGCAGACTGTTACATTAAACAAGAATGTTTCATATATAACAGCTATTCAGCTAAGAAAACAACTGAGTAATGATAGAAAACAATTTTCTTAATGATCTAAAAATAATCTATAAATATTGTTGGTACAATCAATAATGTGCTTCTGCCGAGATATAATTTTCCACAAATGTTATTATTGAGCAGCACTTTAGGCAAATTTTCAGCCTCAGAGAAACAGTGCAGATGCCAATGATTTTTCCGTGCTATTGGGAATTCCTCATCATGATTTAATGCCTAAAACAAAGGACTGAAGGGACCATTGAGGGCTGACTCCCAGATTTTCCTAAGTGTGCCCCTCCCACTCCTCTTTCATGAATGGTGTCCAGAATTTATTTTTCCCTTTTCATCTTTATTTCAAAATACTTTTTCATACCCTAAGCAGAATGTGTAGAGCCTGAGAAAGGTGTGAGTAGATCTCAGAGCACAAGATTTATACCATGTTGCCATGCTTATCTTGTAAGGGAGCCAAGTTTGCTTTTATGCGCATGATGTCTCACACAAGAATCAATTAGACCCTAACATTGTTTCACATAACGGATAGTGAGATCATGGCCCAGAAGTAGTTCTCAATGACTAAATGTGATTGTAGAACTTGACAATTTAATATAATCATTGGACTATTAAATCTTGGCTTTTAAGATTAAAGTCCAGGATGCAAATGCTATCTAGTCAATTCCACTAAAACCATTCTTGTCATAACACAGCTGTGTTCTTTGTAAAGAAGTAGGAGACTGGTTATATTTCATAGTGATTTTTAAGGCACATCAGGGAAAGATCCCAATGAGAAGGACAAATGTCATGAAAATGTTATAGCCCTGGTGAAATATCTGTCCTCATGTCTACCACTGCAATCTTGATTTTGCAGAAGTAACAGTTCTGAAATGCTCTTTTTGTGTCTGTTTTTTCCTCTCAGTGGGACCTTCTTTCCAGATGCTTATATGACTGGAAAAGCATCCCTATGTTGCACACATATCTGCCTCAGTCTTTTCATTCAAAAATACCCCTCAGAAGATGGAATGACCTCTGCTATTTCTGTAATACATTGTGGCTTATGTTGTATTTTACAAGCCTTTGCTGTTAAAACCTCACAGTTAACACATTCTTTCAGAAAAAAAAAAGAATCCTGGGGGTGTGTGTGGCAATACTTTGTTTTCCAGTGTACACATGATGAATTATTTTACAGGCTGTCAATAGTCTAATATCATAAGTTTATAATCTCCAGTGAGTCTTGGCTAGCCTCAAAAACTGTAATAGCTTATGATAGATAACTAGTGCACCTCTGTGAACGTTAACAATCCTGATTTTGACTGAATGAACCTTTCTTCCCAGAGGAGTAGATTTCTGGTTTCAAAGTTTGTGCTCTGGTTTTGGAGCAACTGTAATATTGACACTCACTTCCAGATTTCTTTTAGTTTTCAAATCAGTTCTCATCTGCAGCATTGCACGTTGATAATAATAATTAAAAAAAAAAAATTGTCCATCATGGCTTTTCCCCAGCCACATGCAGATATCCACAAATGTCAAAGGTTAAATGGTAACAGTCATCTCCATTTCTCTTACTTCTGCAGCAGAAGTACAATCTGAAGAGTAACTAAAGAGTCTATTTGTGATTTGACTGAATTGGAAAGCCCAGGAAAACAACTTACAGTCATCCTCCTATTTTAGTAATTTCATATCTTCATTTTCTTGTGTTTGGGGAATCTCAAAGTCTAGGATGAAATGTTATAGTAATATTGAATGCTTCTTTTAAAAATTCATGAAGAGAAGTGAGTATTTTTAGAATACCGTTCACTTCAGGCTGAAAGATGTTCTAGCTGGGAGAGTTAGGTTCCTGGTTCATAAGGAGGTTGTACACAAGTACTTGCAGAAACATGCAGACATATACAAAGCACATTAGCAAGTCAAGCATCTTGATTTGATTTACTTGGTTTGCTTTACACAGCTCAAGTGCATCTATGTGTTTAGGCACCCAAACCCTTGCCAATCTGGCTACATTTCTTCCTAAGTTTAGAGTTGTTTCTGGATTTGTAAGGAATCGTAGGTTTGTTGTCAGCCATTCTGCAGTCATGTGCAAGAGAAATTCAACACAAGATCAAAGTGGTTCAGGGGGGAGGGGCAGGAGAGAAAAAAAAAAGAGAACATACTTCAAAATGTGATGACATAAAGGAAAATCTTATTCTATTTAAAAAAAAAAAAAAAAGGATAGCTTTTCCTCAAATGTAGTCATTGACAAATGAAGGTTTAGGGATATGAAAGAAATTATTTGCATTAGGACCATTAAATTAGCATATATTTTTGTGGAGTTGTTCTAACGGTGTAGTCTGACGCTTCATCCTTGGTATGGAAGCACTTTATCATGAACATCTGATACTGTGTCCCATTTACATTGTCTTCTAAAACTGGCCCAGAAGTCTTGCTAATTTAGTTCTCAGCTCTGAGGGTATAACTTAAAGTGCATATCTAAAAACAATTTTAGAAGAATAAATTCTCTTTCTCTCTTGAACAAGAACAAAAATTACAGTCAGACTGATATTTGAAAAATACTTGTTAAAATTATCCAGGAACAAGATAAGACTTTAGCTTTATTTTAGGATCTGCTAGGCTAACTGTACTCTTGTTAGTTCAACCTCAGCACAAAACTGTTGCATGATGAATCAGGAGTGAGTCTGGCTGCTGCCATCCTGTCTCTTCTTCCTGTACAATGCTTCAGACCTCTACAGTCTTTGACTTTTTTTGAAAGCTGACGTTGCAGACATTCTTACATGTAAGACACTGACTGGATCTGTCCTGTTCAAAACAATATTTTGTTGAATTATGTTTGCTGTGCAGTAAGACTTTTTTCAAAGTATCATAAGATTCATCACACATTTTTCATGCATAGTGTAAAAGGTGCAGAGACTTACTGGATTTACCAAGGTAACAAATAATTTCAGTTAGAAAAAGGATGTCTTCTGGCAACCCTGGTTTCAAAACAATAGCAGATCTTTACCTTTAATCCTCCCTGCAACCCATCCCCTTCTCCTGATCCTTCTTGTCCCTCTTTGGAGGTATAATATATACTTGGTGGGAATCAGTCTGCATATGGAATAACATTAAGGCTACAGTTGAGCCCCACATTCCCTCTGTTCGCTTCCACCCAGTTTATCAGTAAGAGGAGAACAAGACAGAAAGGAGAATGAAGTCATGACTGAAAATTATGGGAGGAGGACTTTTTAGAGGCAAATAGGGAAAGCTGCCAAGGAAGTTTGGGGAATTGTGAACCAGCATTCTTGAAGGCTGTAGTTTCTTTTGAAGAAGGTAAAACTGTCTTGTTCTGATGTTTCAGAGGGACTTAATAAGTAGCTTTACTTTCCATCTTTAAAATTCGCTACTGAGTTAGTAGCCCTCTCACCTCCCTTTTCTTCTTCCCAAAAAAAAAAATACTTCATCCTGATTTGTCAGTTTATTTTGTGTCTTCTTTGTGAATGTCAGGTTTGATTGCTTTTCTTGAGACATTTCTAGAGGAATAAATGAATTCTAGAGGAATTATGAATCATTGGAAGAGCATAAAATAGCAACAATCATTGGGATGGTATGAACAAGATGGGTTTGGAAGTCCTAGAAAAGCCTCAGTTTCTTACAAATATATGTTTACAAAACTCCAGTGAACATAATTCTGTGTCGCTGGACAGACTCATTAGTTCCTGTGTATGGAAATGGACTCATTTTAAAACCTTGGGTTTTGTAGCTAGCAACAGTGCTGTTTTTCTGACGTCACATAAAATGAATGAGCACTAAATAAATGGAGTAAAATATGAAATTATTTTAAAAATAATTTCCTGAAAGCTTACACCTCTTCCAGCTTCTTGGAAAGTGCATCTGTGCACTGACTGTTTCACATCACAGGGCAAAGTTGTTCTTATGTGCTTTGTCAGATCTGCTGTATGCAAAGACTGTGACCCCTAGGGTTAGACTTAGAGGGTTCTTCCCCCTATCTATTAACACACCAGCTTGACTTGTTTGATGTGCTTGTGGTTAGTAAAAGTCTAAGCAGAATCTGACACATTTGGGTTTTGTGCATGTTTAACCTGTTTTTAAACATACTTCAGTACCATCAAACTGATAACTTTATGACATTAGTGAATTGTATGCAGAAAAGATTTTGTGCTTACCTGTATGTTTGGTTTTCAGCATGTCATTTGCACTGGGTTGTGGTGTAAGGTGGAAAGTGAGAAGGAATGTAAAACTAAGCTGGATCCACCAATGGATGGAACAGACTGTGACACTGCAAAGGTATGTTTCTGCTGGAAAAGCAATATAAATTATATCAAACACCTCATAGCTAAGGATACAAGCTGAAGGGGTTTTTGCACTTGTTTAAAGTTCCTGCACACCTCAATCATCATAAAAATCATACATATATAGTTACATATTATATAATGTAGATATAATAACATGCACACTTATGTAAATACACTTAATTAAAAAAAAAGTTAGCCAATGCCACAGATGTTTTAATGCTTATACTTTTATTTCAAATTCATTCTGGTTTTGTATCCTATTTATGATAGCATGCCACTGTTGCATTGCTTACTGTAAACAGAAACATAAGCCTTCAAAGATACAAAGTTCTCAGCTATGATTTGAGATATAGAAATATTTTCCTCAAAGGACTTGGTACAGATTAGTGATAAAACTTCTTAGGATAAGCTTTGTAAAGAAATATTTATAGTGTCAGTGTATGTGATAAATGTAATTGAAAGTACACCAACAAAGACAAATTAAATGGTCACCTGAAGTCTGGCTTGTATAAAATGTCCTTTGAACCTTTCCTGTTTGAATAATTTCTGTCATCTCTGTATATAACTGTAAATGAAGATAAATAACCCCAAATAGATAACATGCATATATCTTGGCATTTTCATTATACTGTGCCTACAGCAGTCTACCACAGGGGTGATTTGTTCTTTGAATCATACTACATTCACCAGGACAGTCTTCGTCCTCCTAAAAAGTAAACAGATCAATCAACTAAGATAAACTGTTCAGATAATATTATTTTACATGCTAAAGGAAAAAAAAAAAGCTTTATTTATTCTTTTATTTCTAAACTAATGACATTTGCTCTGATCTTTTGATTCTAATAAATGTGTGTAGCTGTTATTCTGTCTTAAGTCAATACTTGGAAAGTCAGGGATGTGCCTGTTTTTTAATGTCACATTCTTTACATTGAGACTGGCATGCCCACAGTATGAAATAAGCAAGCAGCACCTCTTATTAAGACTACCTAGAATTTTTCATTGTGAAGCCATCACCTTTGTGATCCAGGCACCCAAAATTAGTGTGCATTTTGTGTATTAATGTCTGACTTGCAAAAGGTGATTCACACAGCTTCACAGATTCACAGAGTGGTAGGGGTTGGAAGGGACCTCTAGAGATTATCTAGTCCAACCCCCCTGCCAAAGCAGGATCACTTAGAGCAGATCACACAGGAACAAGTCCAGGTGGCTTTTGAACGTCTCCAGGGAAGGAGACTCCACCACCTCTCTGGGCAGCCTGTTCCAGTTCTCTGTCACCCTCACAGGGAAGAAGTGTTTCCTCACCTTCAGGTTGAACCTTCTGTTCTCCAGTTTATGGTCATTGCCCCTAGTCCTGTCACTGTGCACCACTGAGAAGAGCCTGGTCCCATCCTCCTGACATCCACCCTTTAGATACTGATAAGCATTGATAAGATCCCCCCTCAGCCTCCTCTTCTCCAGGCTAAACAGACCCAGCTCTCTCAGCCTTTTCTCATGTGGAAGGTGCTCCAGGCCCTTCATCATCTTAGTGGCCCTGTGCTGGACCCTCTCCAGTAGCTCCTCGTCCTTCTTGAACTGAGGAGCCCAGAAGTGGAGACAGTACTCCAGGTGAGGTCTTACCAGTACAGAGTAGAGGGGGAGGATAACTTCCCTCAACCTGCTGGCCACAGTCAGTGCATCCCAGGATGCCATTGGCCTTCTTGGCCGTGAGGACACACTGTTGGTTCATGGTATCCTGTTGTCCTCTAGGACTCCAAGGTCCTTTTCCCCAGAGCTGCCCTCCAAGAGAACAACCCCCACCCTGTAATGGAACATGGGGTTGTTCTTCCCCAGATGCAGCACTTTACACTTTCCCGTATTGAATTGCTTTAGATTTCTCCACGCCCAGCTCTCCAGGCTGTCCAGGTCACACTGGATGGCAGCACAGCCTTCTGGCATGGCAGCCACTCCTCCCAGTTTGGTATCATCAGCAAACTTGCTGAGAGTATATTCTATCCCTTCATCCAGGTCACTGATGAATATATTGAATAGAGCTGGACCCAGCACTGACCCCTGGGGGATGCCACTAGCCACAGGCCTCCAACTAGACTCTGCCCCATTGACCTCAACTCTCTGAGCTCTTTCCTCCAGCCCGTTCCAAATCCACCTCACCACCCAATGGTCCAGTCCATACTTCCTAAGCTTGTCTGTGAGGATGCTATGGGAGACTGTGTCAAAAGCTTTGCTGAAGTCGAGGTAGACCAATAGCAATATATCACCAGTAGTGATAATACCAACTCATTGCAGAGACATCATTATAACTTTATACTTGTGGAAGCAGTATGATAAAATAGTGACATGGGTCCTGGGAAATTCCAGTGAGGAAGGTTACACCATTCTCTTCACTGTAGAGCTTAGCTAGTAGGAAATAAATTATTAATAAGGGTAATACAAAGTACTGATTCTAATTGGAATGGTTTGTTGAGCCTTGTGCCAGGCTACAGAAGTATCTTATTCATGTCTAGCAGTAAAAAACTAAGCAGACAACACTGAAACATCTCAGAGGATTACAAGGGATTATTCTTCTTGTTTACTTTATTATCTGTACAAGATGATCTTCAGAATACACAAATCACTGGCTTTGGTTTGTTTTACTTATATTGTAGAGATGGAGTATTTTTGTCCTGTGCTCCTCTTAAGATTTTAAGAAGTGTTGGAAATGTGATTTGTATAGCCTGTCCAACTTGGTTGCTTTTTAAGTCAAGGTTTTATAAACATCCCTCAGACTCTATATAAGGCAGATGCTATCTCTAGAGAAAAATTCATTTTGCCTGTTATGTCTGAAGGAGTATCTTTAAATAAATATGGTCTGAAACATCCAAAAGCATTACAATATTTGTAGTTTCTGATTGCATATCCAGTATAATGATGGACTGTTCAAAGGTGATATAATTATGCCATCATTGTAATGATTTGTGAGAGAAAATTGATAGATTGATCAGTGAAGACCAGTTTGAAACTGCAGGTAAAGTTTAAGACTGCCAGACAAGGAATTAGCAGAGATACTGCAAGTAATGGAAGTGTATTCAAAAAGTGACAAAGGCCTTTACTGACTGCATTAGTGACACAGGTTTTTTTGCTCAAAATATGAGACTTCTTCATGAACTTTATCCATTGATAACAATAAGTCACCAATCATTCAGAGTGCAAAGAGAAATTGGTTAAATTACTGATGTTAATGACATTAAGTGTTCATTGTCTACTTGGAACCTTATTGCTTTGAAACTGCTGAAATTTCATAATACACGGGACAGATATTCAGCTGGTATAAGTTAAGTACTAGTTTCTGTAGAGTTATGATGATTTAAACCCGATATGGACTTAGGTTGCAGAGAATGTCAATAGGAATTGGCTAGTTTTTCAGTGAGAAATTACAGTTGTCCTGGGAAAATACATATGTATGCAAGATGAAGGTGATCATTATTATTTAAATAAATGCCAGAAATTCTCTTGACTTTAACAACACTAGTTTATTGAAGCTTCAATACTCTCTTTGAATACAAGTTGTGAATAAATTTCATTGTCTCTATTACTTGTAATATAGCCTCCTATTGAAATTGTCACTGGATAATCAGTGAAAATGTGGTTCATGCTAGTTATGTGGGAACCGTAATAGTGCATCAAACAAGTCCTGAAAACAGACCTGAACACTGTGCTGTGATCATCTGTACAGTTCAGCTGGAGGATGATCGCTGCAGATTCATCTGGGCTGGGCCCAAAAGCACTTTCCTAGGCAGGCTCAGATGAAGGGGAAAGCATGGTCTGGGGACCATTTCCAGCAGGCTACTCCAGGAGACATCGTTTTTTGGGAATAAACTTGTGCTCGAGCTTGTGGACAAGGGTTGCACTGGCTCCCTGGACACTGAGCTAGAGAAGGGTCTGTAGCTGTCATATTTACTAGTATAGAACAAACCCCTATGGGGCACAATAAGAAAAAATATATCTGACTTGTATGAAAACTATGTATTGAACAAAGTAAAATATTGATGTTGTGCTTCCCATGTGCTTGTGGAGCAGTGAATTGTTTTGCATATGCCTTGATTTATTTACCTAAGAGCTGAATTTTCACCCAGTGGTGTAAGGCTGGAGAGTGTATCAATCGGACCTCTTTTGCGGAGCATATGGAGGGGGAGTGGAGCGCGTGGAGCACTTGTAGCCGTACTTGCAACACTGGAATCAGCAGTCGACAACGCAAATGCCCTGGGTAAAAACAAGTTCAGGTTTCCATTGCTGTTCATCAGAATTTCTGAACAAAATTAAAAGCTTAGGAGTACAGAAACCCTTTAAGATATAAGATATTATAAGACATAAGCAATTAATTTTTTATGAATACTGAAAAAATACTTAGGGTAATAAGTATTTAAAGTTTTTATTGCATGGTAACACTATTTTTCTTCTTTTCTGCTTCTGTCAAAAGCTTAGATAATATTAATCGGTGAATACAACTTTCTTTTTAAGCTTCACTGGAAGAAGCAACAGAAAATTAAATTAGTAAATTCATAGTTTTTGACTTGCAGGGTGTTAGTGTATAATTCTAGTCTTTCAGTTTTTTGCTGGCCACTTCCAGTTGTATGCCTGAAAGCTACTTCTAGAATTCAGGGATGTGTTAATTTCACTTTCATTCACTCATTTTTCCAGGCAAAGTTCCACAAAGTTCCAGATAATTAGCTCCAGTTTCTGCAGTTCACTATTCTTTTTCATTTGTTCATTAGGACCTGCAAGCACAACTGAAGTGACCAAAAAGAAACAAAACCTTGTCTGAACTTTGCAACACCGTATTTGTAAAAAAGGAGAGATGCAGATTAATTAAATCGGCAGATATTAAGTCCTTTCAGTGGCACAGTTGTCTCAGTCCAGACAGAGAAAAATCACCTGAACTGTATCAAAATTGCAGTTAAGGTACTCCTTAATGAACACTCCTGCTAGTCCCAGTCTTCTTTGGGGCCAAGTGTAAATTATGTTTTGGCACCCATGACTATTTATATGTAATGTAACCAGGTACAAACAGAAGCCAAACATGTTTTGTTTGACTTTCATTTCTTGTGGGTGACTTCTTAATGTGTCAACAAAAAATCTGCTGTTTAAATTGAATTTCTGTATAGCATAAATAATAGATTCACAGATTCACAGACTGGTAGGGGTTGGAAGAGACCTCTAGAGATCATCTAGTCCAACCCCCCTGCCAGAGCAGGATCACCTAGAGCAGATCACACAGGAATGTGCTGTGCTGCAAGTTTGACAAAATATTACCAATAATAAAGCACAATATTTATGCCATCTTTTCTAGTTCAGGCCTTGAAGGAGAGTGTCACATTCCCACAATGCAGTATAGAGTATGTGAAAATCCTTCTTGTCCTGCTGGCGTGCCTGCCTTCAGGGACTGGCAGTGCCAGGCTTTCAGCATCAGATCTTCCTATCAGAAGCACATGCATCAGTGGCAGGCTGTCATCAATGATGGTAAGTATAAACCATCTCCCACATTCTTATCATCTGCTCATATGGCTTATAGCTTGTCAGAATTGTTGTTGATTAAGAAAGATATGGTAAATACTAAAGCAAACAAACAACCCCCAAGCCCAAGAATATTGTTGTCATTTTTAGACAAGATCTGCTAGTATTTTCACATGCTCTGGAATCTTTTGTCTTTTATTCCTATTGAATTTGTCCTTGATATGTAATTGCTACATTTAAACTGAAATTCAGTATCAGTTTGGTCCTATTTAATCAGAAATACAGTATGTAGGGACTCAGAAATACAGCTTTCTAGAGGAATGCTACATCATTAAGAATGTGTGTATCAGTTATACTTCTACCTCCAAAGCCAAACAAGCAATACAGATATCGTGAGCTTCTGTTGAGGAAGCTTTACATTTTAGCTTTAGATTTGAACCTTTCACATACCAGCGTTTCATTTTGGCAGAAATCCTTATGTAATACACACTGCAAACTTAGGTAATATTTCTATTAATCCTAACAGCTACTGCATTCAAAGTCCTGGCGTACTGCATGCATGCTTCAGTGTAACAAACTTGCTTAGATACCGTATCATTAGGTGCATGCTGAAGTAAGAGTATAGTACTGTCAAACTTACAGTATCTGCAAAGACAGTGTTGGTGTAAAATATCACCAACTAGAAAACAAAACATCCTACCCAAGTTGTTCTTAGAAATGTGGATAATAGCTGCCATTCCTCTGAATCTTCTCTAATTGTTATGATGTAATTTAATTAAAAAAAAAAAAAAAGAAAAAATGAAACCAACAGAAAGATTTGTTATGAAAACAGTTAATTTGAGAAATTATCAAAATCATACTATGGTGACAAAGAAGAGCTGGCAATGACACAGAAGTGCTGTATGTGTTTAAGTAAGTATGTGCTGTAAGTATGCATTTAGCAATTTTAAATAGTTCAGTACTGGCATTTATATTTAACTCTTGAAACTAATTATCAGAAACCATTAGAAAGCTTGGATTTTAAGAGAACCATTTTGCTGAATCCTGAAAAATATGAATTTATTATCAAGAACTTATTTTAATATATGTCTAGCTAAACAAGTATGTGTGTGGGAGGGGTTCTTCTAAGCTTTTTCTCAAGGTGCCAAAGTGAAAACTTGCGAGACTGTTTTCATTAGGCTTGTATGTTAGCTTATTTCATAGTAAGGAGAACTCTTTCCAGCTGTTTTATAGGTGCTTATGTAGTGAGTTAGTTTTGGTTTGTTTTACTGAATTGCATTTTAGCACACAAACATATGATTTTTATCCCAAGAGATCACGTCAGCCTGACTTCCAGTAACTCAGTCATCTGATGAAAAATCTTGACACTCTCCTGACCCATGTTAAGAAGTATGCATGGTTGCTTCCATCTAACTTTGTTGTGAGAGAACCTGTTGTCTTGAGGTATCCTTCAGTAGACACAGAAGTGGACACCAGTTTAAGAGTTCCAGTATTACAGAAATACATTGTTCTCAAATCCTTAATTATTTGCACTCTTAGCCTTCAGTAGACACTAAGTGTGCACCATGTCCGAAATAGTCCCTGTATTTGAATGAGGTCTACTATAGTCTGTTGAAATTGTCCAGTTTTGTTGAGTTACTGTCTCTTTGAGTTCAGTGTCCTTAAAATAATGTTTAGGTTGTTAACCTTATTTTCATTTAAAAAATATTGATATATACTTAAAGCTCACTGAGACCTTTGGGATTATTATTTAAGGAGTATAACAGGAACACAGAGGGCACATACTCAGGCCAAGACTTATGTTTTTCAGATGGGGATGGCTTGTGTCTGACTGACTTCACATGTTGGCAGAAGAGATCACATCTGTGTGCACCAGTCCCCTAGACACCCAGAGGCAGTGTCACTTTTAGTAAATTAAATGTGCCTAGTCCACTCTTTGATGTCTAAGTGCACAGCTGCCCCAGAAGTCCTGTGTCTGTACTTTTCAACTCATATTCACTCTAATAAGGATGATGATGTTCCAAACCATTTGGAAATGGTCCTTTGCAATTTCCAATCTAGATGACCTAGTGCTGGTTAACACCAGCAAAAAAGTGGGGCACAGAATGTTTTACAGGTCAGCTGTATAGGCAGTAGAATTCCAGTGCCTATGAACAGTTCCTGAAACTGTTTAATTTACTATTGAAAATGCACTCCTGGACTCTAGAAGCTGATATGAAGTCAGAGTGCCATAGATTTTGTGCAAGTGAAATCAGTTTCAAGTTCAAGATTGACTTTATCCTTTCAAAAATCTGCAACAGATTTAGGAAGAAGTTCTGGGTCAGTACCATTGTGAATAAAGATATGAAAAAAATCATGTAATTTTTTTACTCAGTTGACCACTGAGAGGACACAGTTTATTTTATTTGGTATTTTGGCAGAGGTGAAGTAAACCATTATTTATAAATTATGACCATTAGGAATATATGGATATGTAGGATATTATTACTTCTTAATTTTCTTTCAAAATTAGAAAGGATTTACAGAATGTTTTAGAAATGTAGTAGGAAATTGCCTGACCTTGGTGAAGATGTTAGAAAGAATGTGTCCCCTTTTTTGTCTTTTTTTTTAATGTGGACTTTGTAAATCTGTTTGTCTTTCTTCCCAGAATGTCTTCAGTTACTTAAGTTTTTTCTTCTTAACCTGCATTGTTAGAAAACCTGGAAAGTGTTAAGTTTATTTTGTAATCAATATTTATGATCTGCCAAAACTATAGTAGAGTGAAAGTACAGATTACAACCAAAATACTCAGGCAGCTGTAATACGCGTATTCTTAATTGCAACAATGAACATGACGTGAATGCTATGCAGGCCAGGTTTATAGCACCAGCATGCTTTAACAGGAAAACGAACTTGAGTATTTCAAACAGATGAGAAAACAATCAAAATATTTTCGTTTTCACTGTATCTAAGTTAACGTTATGATAATGTAGACTCCTGCCATGCAGATAAGCAAATACCAGATTTTAAAATAATGTTGGTAATAACTCTGTGTTTGTTATGTGATCTTTTACCAATTTGATGGGTTTTTTCCATCAATTGCTACTACAGAAAAGCCATGTACCTTATTCTGTTCACTGGCTGGACAGGATCAACCCGTTCTTCTAACAGAAAAGGTGATGGATGGGACATCTTGTGGCCAGCATGGGTTAGATGTCTGTGCAGATGGTAGATGCCAGGTATGATTTATCTCTTTTGAACCTAAATACACCAGCATAAATATGCAAGCACCTACATTTGTTATGAATGTGTGTTATTCCTCTGATAGCATGTTGACATGTGCGTGACCAAGACTGAATGGCTCTTTCTATAGTATTAAAATATTTTAAGCTAATTTCACTCAGTGCAACACAGTATGTGAAGCAGCTGTTAGCTTGGAAATGTGTGTCTGTGATGATAACGATTATAACGAACAGTGGCAGAGTGCAAAATAAGTATAACTGATATAATCTTCCAAGGGGAGCCTTAGCTTTCTACAGGTTGGTACATTTTGCCATGGGGTGTACATATGTATGTCTAGTTCTGCCTTTTTCAGAAGTACAGAAGTTTACGGCTAAACCAAGACTGAAGGAGCTCAGTAACAGATAATTAAAGCTGAGTTCTTACGTTCTTACTGATTTTCAGAATTCATGTAGTTCATAGAAGTTCTTCTGTCGCTTTTATAGTGCTTCATTTGGGAACTCTCCTATCTAAAAATCCCGCAGGGCTAGGTTTTTTTCCTTGTCTGCTTTTCATTGCACACCTGAATTCAGTAGAAAAAATAACCTTTAATGCAAAACCAGCATTGCTAGATACTGTATTAACATCAGCAAAGTAACCAATAGATGCATGCATGTATGTACGTATGGTTATCCTTTCTTAAGCGACTGGGTTCATGCAACAAGAATACCCTGAAATACTTCTCCGCTGAGGAGAGGAGGCTGAGGGGAGACCTTTTTGCTCTCTACAGCTACCTGAAAGGATGTTGCAGAGTGGTGGGTGTTGGTCTCTTCTCCCAAGTGACAAGTGATAGGACAAGAGGAAATGGCCTCAAGTTGCTCCAGAGGAGGTTTAGATTGGATATTAGGAAAAGTTTCTTCACTGAAAAACTTGTCAGGCATTGGAACAGGTGGTCCAGGGAAGTGGTTGAGTCACCATTCCTGGAGGTATTTAAGACATGTGTGGATGAGGTGTTTAGGGACATGGTTTAGTGGTGGACTTGGCAGTGTTAGTTTAACGGTTAGACTTGATGATCTTAAAGGTCTTTTCCAACCCAAAAGATTCTATGAATCTTCTGTGATGCTAAAGGCAGCTTTATGAAAAATATGGCCTGTGTCTCAATTGTTTTGTTTTCTTCTCTCACAGAAATTTGGCTGTGATGGCATATTAGGATCTCTGGCACGTGAAGATCATTGCGGTATATGCAATGGTAATGGAAAGTCATGCAAAGTTATTAAAGGTGATTTTAACCATACCAGAGGAACAGGTTAGTTTGTTTGTTTCAAATACTCAGGAAACCGAACAGGTCTTTGATTACTTTGACCACTGAGAGCTTTAAAAAGCTATCCTTCTGGAAGTTAGGCAGTTCCTCACAAGAACTTCAGTTCTACCTTTTTTAAGATAATAAGACATGAGTATTTTTAAATTTAATTGCTGCAAAATTATTTCAAATTGTTTCAATGATAAAATTAAGGAATTATCTGACACATTATTTCATAGAAGACCTTAATTTTTACAAAATTGTCAAATTTTATATTTTTAGTAAATAAATGAACTGTAAATTCTTATAGTGGTTAGATTCAATTTGTGTTCTTCAAAATAAATAACCAAATTATCATGTTACCTAGAGTAACATCATGAAACCAAGCCAGGCAGTGGGAGAACATAAAGCCACATGTGTGAAGTCTTATATCTTTTCATTATTCATTATGAGTAATGAATTTATTCATACTCATACCCATTCATACCCATTCATAATAATAACATCATAAAAAGCAAACATATTTTCTGATGCAGAATGAACATATTTTCAAACACTGCTGTGATATGTATTTGAATGAGAATAATTAACTGCCTCCAGCACCTAGTGTTGACAGAGTAGAGGATTGAAATTCTGTGTGCCATGCACCAGGTATACCTTCCCTCCAATAAGTCTTTGAAACACCATTTGGCCAACTGTCTTCAGCATTTGTTTGCCATTACACATTCAGTTACTTGAGTAGAAAATGTGCAGAACTTCAAGACAGTAAGTAAATCAAATCAACAAAAGCCTGTTATTAGAAAAGGCAATATATATTTGACAAATCAAGGACTTCATTATAGACTGAAGTGTAATACTTTAAAACAAAAAAAAGTTAGGCATAGACTCAGATGTTTATGTCTGGCCCTCTCTTAAGCTGAAGGGAATGCAGAACAAGAATTCCAAACCATGCATGAGTCTGGAGGACTACAAGATCAAAAACTACAAAGAAGGTGCTGCTGGTAGAAATTGCAGTCTCAGCTCTCTTCTACAGCTAATTTGACTACCCATACACTTTCAAGTTTAATCAGGGTTCTGTGTCAATCCACAATATTGTGGTATTGCCCTCTAAATAACTGTGTAAGTTACTTGCTTTCTCAAGAAGCTGGACTGTCAGCAACACTTAGCAAGTGTTATTACCACTTAAAGAAATTAAAGATAAATAATGCTACTTTGCAGCAATTTAATCTTTATGTTTCAGTGTCATTGTAAATGGGTTACAAATATTCAGTACTTTGTTATAGAATATTACATAGCTACACAGAATAAAACTTGGTTTACTATCCACTTTTTGAGGTTCATAGATAATCTAAAATTTGGTTTTATTTATTTATAACATTCCTGTTTGCACAGTGTTTTTCACCTGCATCACCTCTTTTTGCTTAAAGCAAATTGCTCAACAGCATGTCTTAGTTCCACACTCAAAGGAAGAAATTGTAATGTAAAGGAAATAACTGATAAGCAGACTAAAGCCATTTATAACAGGGTTTAAATGTGTTAAAGCAAGAAGAGGGAGAGGAAGCACAAAATATTTTAAAAAAGAAAAAAAAAACCAACCAAAACAAACAAACAAAAAAAATCCCAAAAACAAAACAAAACAAAAAAAAAACAATAACCAAACAGTGTGAGGCTGTTTGGTTTTTAGTGCCATATCATTTGTCTCCTCACACCGAGTGAAGATGGAATTCTTTTATGGTTGTCTAGTGGTGATGATGACACTAAGCAGCTTGGCCAAAGTCAACTTCATCTGTTCCAGCCTCAACTTGCCGAGCCTCGCTAGTTCTTGTTTCTTACTTTGCTATAGTCTTTTAATTGTATGTCATGCTTTATATATCACACACAATGTACAGTTTCATAGCTTGTTTCAACATTTTGCAAGAACCCTCAATCCATTGCTCTATAGATTATAACGTGTTACATTTAAAAAGTGATATAATGTAAAAGAAATTAAAAAACATGCTAGATGTAGTTTTCTACATTTTCGTATTTAACTTGGGACATCTGGTCTCATGCCTAGGTTATGTGGAAGCATTGGTGATACCTGCAGGAGCAAGGAGAATCAAAGTCGTGGAAGAAAAACCAGCTCACAGTTATTTAGGTAAATGTAATATGTTCTAGTGTTCATGTGCTGTTTTGATTAGCACTGAAGAGTGCTAGCTTAACATGCTTTTGTGATAAAACAAAACTAAGTTGAAAAATGTCTGTGAAGAATGCATCTAAAGAAATTTTATAGAAATAACAAAAGATTATAGCACCATTTGTCTTACAGGTTTTATTTTGAACTTTTGCCTCAGCTGATTTTGTTTAGAGAATATTTCAAAGAATGTGTTTAAATAATTTAAGAAAAAATATGCATACTTCAACGATTTCAATTTTTCATCTCGAAAGCACTAAAGAAAATACTTAACATTAAAAGTAGTGAAAAGAGGTTCATGCCGAAACATGGAATCATTTGTGCTCAGACCACAAAAAATGACACTGACCATACCACTAACAAAGTCAAACAAAAGTTGTAAAATTAAACTAAGAAAGCATGAAAGTTTTTCTTTGCATTATTTTGAATTGTCTGAATGTTTTAATGGACAAATTTATAATTGCACTGATTTTTTTTTTCAGCCTTTCCATTTCTATGGAATTGTCTTTCATGGAAAACAAAAATTCTCTTTTAATGAGTTCTAAAGCTGTTGTGCAGGAGAATAAAATTTGATAATGTGATTGTTGCAGGGTTTAATTGAATGCACGAAATATCACCATTGGTGCTGTTTCATGCACTGCTTAAGTTTGAATTGAGAGAGACTTAGTATGAGAAATAGGACAATGAAATGAAAAATGCCTTGGTCTGATCTTAGTTCTGTTCATAAGTAATATCTACCTTTTAAAAAACTTTTACTTGAGTGTTCTCAGTACTGAGAGAATGTTGAAGATGGTCACTCTTAATTATGACAGCTTAAGTTACGAGTGGGTGACCCTTGGTTTGTCATGAGGTCTGCACCTGACCTGTTTAAGATATTACACGAGATTTAGAGATCTGGATTATTTCATTGTTTGTCAGTGGACCATAGATATGGATATGGATACATATGGATATGTAAAAGAGTGTCAAATCAGTAACTGATTTTTCATTTACATATTTACTAAATTTTCCAAGGTGTTTTTTTCCTTCTGTGTCTGCTGTGTTAACATATGTGGACAACAAAAATAGGATATTTTTTTAATAATGCAAAAATAAGTAAATGTTGAAATTGTGTTTAGGGAAATTAATTCCTTTTTCATGAGTAGCAAATTGATACATCTCTTACCTTACAAAAGGCAAAAAGTATGTAATTCTTTTGATGACCGTGAAATAATGTCAGTCACGATGCTTATTTTAGAAAGGTGGTAATTAGCACATAATCAGCTTAATTGCTTACCACTTTAATAATACTTTTTCTAATTTCACTCATGGCACGCTGAATGAGGATCAGCCAGTATTCCACTGCAATATTTTGTTAAGCCTTTATGGGGATGTAGGAACAGGTCCGTTACAGTATTTTGAATTAAAACCTCTGTTGTTGCACCTTTTTTCTTTTTTTACTAACATAAGGTATTTAAACTTTCTTCAGTTGTAGGCAATTTATTCTGAAAGCATGAAAATCTGAATTGGAAATGAGTAATATTTTGAATAGGAATTTTTTCAAATAGGAGTAACATAAAGAAAGATTCAGGGAGAAGGCATAAATCTTTCATCTTACAAAAAAGGTTATTTAAATTACTATGATTAAAAATGTGAATCATAATACAGAGTAATGTTTCTGATTTGTTTTCTTATAGTTCTGTATGTTAATGTCATGTTGCAGAGTACTTTGCTTTCTGCATTTCTGTACTTCAAATGAGTCCATATAGGCCCAACACTATCTCTATTTTGCTAAGTTTCATATACAAAATTTTAGGATTAATTTTTTGAAATAATGTAGCTCATTATTCAATGAATAATTGTGTAATTAGGGATACTGCTGTAAACACAGTTTAATCCAAAGTACACTAAGATGTGGTTTACCAGGTAGAAGCTTAGGAAAGATTTGATCCCTGTTGTACAGAATAGGTCAAATACAGGGGGAATCAAAATACAATGCCTTCCTCTGGATTTACTTGGTGTTCAGAAAGCAGAGTCACTATGATCTGGAAGCTGTGATGATGTTGCCAAAGTGATCAGTAAAACTACAGCCCACACCTGTAGCATCACTGGGTGATTGTGCTGTGGAAGCAAATCTTAAGAGTTCTACCTGAACATGTCAGATATTTTCTTTATATCAACATACCCACAATAACAGGAGCTGTGGCATCCTATGACTAAAGATAAGGTATAACTTGCAGCTGTGTTTACTGAATCAATTGATCTGTTGAGGTCTGCTTTGTCACTTCTCCCCTGTGGGGAAGTAGGAGCAGTGATGTACCCAAACATTAGGTATTCCTTCCTACTGAAGTTTTATAAGAAAATATGTAAGATTGTGATTCTTCTTTCATCGGTGGAGTATTCAGGAAGAGGAATTATTTGTTTCAGTATAGAGGATGTGTGTGTTTACTTAATTTGAAAATATTTCCTAATGTGCATACTTATTAATTTTGGAATTAAAATTCATTATTTTATGAAAAAATTCTGAGATTTATTTTAAAAGAGTAAACTAGCAGTGATAACCATGTCTGTTTACAACCGTGTTGGCACGAGACTTGATTCATTGTCAGTTATTTGGAAAAAAATTATTATAAGAATAGCTATAAAAAGTTGTTTCACGCATTATCCAGATTCCCGTGGTCTAAAATCAATGCCTTTTCTCTTGCTAAAATTTCATTTATATTTGGTAGCTCTTAAAAGTTTTTTCAAAAAGTGTTCTTAATGTAGGATTTTGAAAGAAAGGTTACAGTATTTTTTTGTAAGAAACTAGACTTTTTTTGAGCTCTCTTTGAAACTGGAGAGCTCATTCATGTGACACTTATATAATGGCATGACAGGTCCAGGCCCCATAATGAATTAATGATTGGTTAATGGTATATAACTATGCAAATGAGATGCAGTCTAAACCCTGAAATTTTTCTGTGCTAATTGGAAATGAAATTACTTCTCTTCAGCTTAACTAAAGAAATGGATTAGCTATATTGTTTTTCTCAGATATGTGTTCAAGCTGCTTCAGGGATATAGACACTTTGGACCTGAAATTTAACGCTGCATGACATTGTAATTGCTGATTTTCTTACAGATACCAATTTTATAAGTGTGTTGTGTTCTGTCTGATTTCCATAATGAAATATATTTCCAAGTAAAAAAAAAAAAAAAAGAAAAAAACTACATGTTGGACCACATTTTGAGGGAGGAGGATGTGGAAAATCAGACAGGGTCTGTCAAATAATACAGAATTTTGAACCCCTCATTTCTGACAATACTAATAGTTTTGAAATACCTAGGACCAAATCCTTACACTCTGTAATTTCTAATTTTAAAGGAAGACAGTGGAGGATCTGATCCCATAGCAGAGACCAGAGTCCACTGAGACTAAACATGTTTTCTTTTCATATATAAAAGGCCATAGAAGATGGTTAGTAAGTAACACCTTTTGAAATAATTTTACATCAAGATGAAACACATGCCCTCTATATAAAAAATGAATTGACTTCACAGAGCTGTCTTGAAAAAGAGCAGTGAACAGGTTGAGAGCTTCTGGGTAAAGTTAGGGGCCAAGCCAACAAAGGCAACTTCATGGTTGGTGTTTACTTGAGGCTGCCTGACCAAGGGGAGTCTGCTGATGAACCGTTCTTACTTCAACTAGAGGAAGCTTCATGCTCGCAGGCTGTGATCCTGCTTGGGGACTTCAGTAGTCCGGTAACTGCTAGAAAAAAACATTACAGCAAGCTTTAAACAGTCCAGAAGACCCTTGGAGTACATCAAGGTTCATTTCTTAGTCCAGGTGATAGCCCAACCAGAGAAGCAGCAGTACAGGACCTTGTTCATTTCTTACTAACACAGATAAACTATTTATAGAGGTCAAGATTGGTGGCAGCCCAGGCTGCAGTGATCATGACATGGTGGAACTCATGATCTTGAGGGATATGGGCCAGATGAAGACTAAAGCCAGGACTCTGAATGTTAGGAGAGCAAACTTTAAGTTGTTTAAGGAACTATTGGACAGGACCCCCTGGGAAATTGCCCTCAGGGATAAAGGAGCAGAACAGAGCTGGCAACTCTTTAAGGACACGTTTCCTAGGTTGCAGAAGCTCTCAATTCCCACATGTAAGAAATCAGGCAAGGAAGGCAAGAGATCAGCATGGCTGAGTAAAGATCTCCTGGTCAAACTAAAGTAAAAGGAGGAAATGCATAGGCATTGGAACTGGGGATAGGTATCCTGGGAAGAATATAGGGTATCTGCTAAGTGTATAGGGATGGGATCAGAAAAGCTAGGGCACAGTTGGAGCTGAATTCGGCAAGGAACATGAAGAATAGTAAGGCCTTCTACAGATCTGTCAGTCACAAAAGGAAGATTAAAGAAAATGTATACACAAACACACCCTGATAAATAAGACAGGACAACTAATGACAATGAATATGAAGGCTGGAGTACTCAACAGTGTTTTGCCTCAGTTTCAATGGTAAACACTCTTACCACATCTCTCAGGGGCCCTGAATTTTAAGGCAAGGACTGGTGCAATGAGTCATAGACCACCTGTGGCTCACCATAAACCATAGACCATAGACTCACCATAGACCGCTCTCATAGACCAGGTTCAAGACCACCTGAAGAACCTGAACATAAACAAATATATGGGACTTGATGAGATGTGTCCCAGGATCCTGAGGAAACTGCCTGAGGTTGTTGCCAAGCCACTCTTAAGCATATATGAAAAGTCCTGGCAGTAAGGTAAAGTCCCCAGTGACTGGAGAAAAGGGAGTATTTATTAAACGTAATAAGGAGGATCCTTGGTACGGCTGACCAGTCAGCCTTACCTCAGTTGAAATTTTAAGAAAGTCACTCAAATACCAAGTCTTGATTTTCTTAAGATGGCTTGAAGGGATAATCATGATAACCTGAAAGGAGGTTAAACAATTACATTGTTGACAAAAGATATCTGTGAAGTTACTCTCATTTAGAACTGAGTTTCAGACATTTTTTGTATTTTCTTGAGAAAAATAAGGATCAGTCAAAATCACATTATTTTGATACTTTTCTGGAGAGTATGAATAAATTTTGAACAGAGCAAAAGGCAAAATTCATAATCCACGAAGATGTGAATTTCCCTCTTATTTTGGTACAAACACCTTTTTTCTCTATGTAAAGTTTGGCAATGTCAACTTAAGCAAAAATTTCAAAATTAGTAGGGGTATAGTATTTTACACTTTTCCATAAAAAGCAATAAAACAATGAGTAGGCACAGATTTACCAAGTGGAGGACCAGGACCAAGGCACTGTTACTCCCCACTGAGCAATGGGAGATGTAATAGCCGAACGGTGAAATGTTGCATCTCTATGGCTGTGTGCCTCTTGCACCTCATTGAAATTGGATGGGCGTATATCCCTGGTAGAGTAATTGAAAAATTGCACTCATCACCATTACTTGGCATTGTGATGATGGCTATTTTATGCTCTGCAGAGATACACCTGTAATTAGTTCCCTTGTTTTAACACTGAAATTTTGGATTTTGTTAAAGTTGCCGTAGGTTTTCCCGGTCTGAGTCTGCTTCCTTTGACTTTTTAGTTGTAGATGTATTGCTCAACTTTTTTATAGGCCGAGAGAGAATACGCTTGTGTGCTGAATTTTCTTCCTGTACTGCATTACTTTGTACAGGAAGTCCTCCTCTATCCAAAGCTAAGCACAGTGGGAGTACATGTGTGGTGTGGAATAAAACTCAGTGAACTTGCTTACAATATGGGGTGTGACGGAGTCAAGAACAGAAGCTGGACTGCCTGAATCCAAGCCTAAATTTTAGGCTTGATGATACTCTTTCTTACTTTGTCTAACCCCAGTGGCTCAAGTGGAATCTGAAAGCAGAAAATACACGATCTGGCATACTTCTGTATTCTAGGGCTGGAATTCCAGTCCCTGCCACATGTCTGCATGTTGTGGCACACATGTTCATTTTAAAGGCCAGACAAAATGATGCAAGGTCTGCTGCTCTCTGGGGAGAGGATGCTGCTCCATCTAAGCAGCACAACCCGAATGGACCTCAGCGTTTTGAGTACATTACTTTTGTTTCTCTGCTGGGAAGAGGATTGATGCCTATGGTTTCAACACTAAATAGAATCATAGAATCATAGAATGGTTTGGGTTGGAAGGGACCATTAAGATCATCTAGTTCCAACTCCCCTGCCATGGACAGGGACACCCTGCACTAGACCAGGTTGCTCAAAGCCTCATCCATCTTGGCCTTGAAGACAGTCAGGGATGGGGTATCCACAACTTCTCTGGGCAACCTGTTCCTGTGCCTCACCACTCTCTTCATGAAGAACTTCTCCATGATACCTAATCTAAATCTACCCACTTTCAATTTAAATTTGTTACTACAGGACCTTGTAAAAAGTCCCCCTCCCCATCTTCCCTGTAGGCCCCATTCAGGTACTGGAAGGCTGCAATAAGGTCTCCCCGGAGCCTTCTCTTCTCCAGGCTGAACAAGGAGAGGTGCTCCAGCCCTCTGATCATAGAATTTAATAGAACTTAATTACCATTAATAATAGATTTTTTTTCTACCTAAAATACCAATATTAAAATCTTGTAAAATCATTGGTTATTTTAGGTACAGGAGTGTTCTACAATGTTAAGAGATTTTATAGTCTTGGCATTTATTACACAGTGCTACAGCAGTACATACCAGTGGTGTCTTATGCAATTGTATTTCTGCCAGTTCATAGACCTGTTGCCATTGTTTCCCATAGAAACAAAACATAACAGTATAAATATGAATAGGGGACAAGATGATTACAGGAGTGACTCACATTAACTTACATCTTTAAAAAATAAATTTTGGACAAGGCTTAAAGCATTGAGGTTTTCTTACAGCAGTCGGATGCCAAACATGCAATTTCAGTGAAGAGGAATTTGTAAAGCTTCTTGTCCAGAAGGCAACTTCAAGTGTATTCTACTTCACATGATTATTCAGACTTGATCTGAACAAAACAAAATGACAAAGTAAAATAAAATAAAATCACAAGTCCTTCACAGAAGAATCGGTTCAGTTTATTATAGAAAACTAATGTGGAATCCTGTGTTCTTAATGTATGAAATATATTTTACCTTACTTGATGATGGTTTTGAAGATAAATTAGGCCAAAGAGGAATGATTCAGCTGAAAAGAACAAGTTTTTCCTGTTTGTAAGAAGCATCAAATTACATGGTAAATGTGTATAAAATAAGTGTTTAAGTAGGATGACAAGTAATATTGTCACATTCCAAGGTGGAGAGAAAGGCAAATGTAGATATTAGAGGGGAAAGAATACTGAACTAGAATTTTTTTTAAGTTTTAGCCTAATATCCATGAATTTTAAAGAATGTATTGTGAAAATTTTGTTTCCCATGCCTTTATGGCTTATAGAAATTACCACCCTGGGAGTAGAGAATGGTTGCCTTTGCCTTAAATTAATTCAGTGGTCAAATTATGAGTTATGCTGGAGTCTGTCAGGCATTAAAACAGTTCATGTTAAGTTCAAGTAATGTTAAACACACATGATTTTGCCAAACATTCCTTCCAGAAACTGTTTCTGAATAATCTTCCAATTGAAGTTCATGTATAATAGAACCCATAAATATCTTGCAAACAGTTAAGTGGTTTCACCTACTTGTTAAATTATCTAAATTGGAAGTGAAAGGAGTCTCTAATCACTACTGAACAGATCCCATTTATATTGGTCTTTTTTCATATATTTTGCAGCTCTTCGAGATGCTGGAAAACAGTCAATCAATAGTGACTGGAAGATAGAGCATTCAGGAACATTCAATATTGCTGGGACCACTGTCCATTATGTTCGGAGAGGTCTCTGGGAGAAAATATCAGCCAAAGGTCCCACAACATCACCTTTACATTTACTGGTATGACAATTATGTATTAGGGTTTTTTACCTAATTCCTATCATATAGCATGGTAACTAATTTTTTTTTCCAGGTTCCTGAAGATAATGAGATCTATGTAAGATGTGCCTGCTTTTATATATATACATATATATACACACCTGCTGATATATATATATAGAACTGTGAGCCCACTTCTAGAAAAATGCCTTTAAATCCAAGAATAATCTTTACATTGTTGAGGCAGATTGGAAGGTCTCAACATTCCTACACATCTAATAAAAAGCTAATGTACTGCTTAAGGAGAGAGATTCAAGTCAGATGGGTTTTGTCCTGGCTGACTGTAGCACAGCATCACCATTTCAGGATTGCAGTCACCAAGTTCTGCATGAAGAAGTAGAGTTTTGATGTATTTCAGTCTGGGGAGGAAAAGTTGATAGCCACCAGAAAGAAAAAAGGAGAGATAATGAGGAAGTACTTCACAATTCAAAGTCCCTCAAATGCAAGAAATTGTCTACTAAATCTAAAATAATTTTAAATCTGATTTATCTATCTGATGTAGCTTCCTATGTGGAAAGATCCTCTGTTTAAAAGCACTGGAATACAATAATCCTCCAGATTGGTGGTGAATTTTTTTTATTTCACATGGAGAGCTTTTTGACCTTTATGATAAGTAATTTTTCCCACTGTCTTGATTTGGGTACTCTCATTTATTTCTTCTACAATGTCCACAAGGAGTGTTGAAAGGCTATAAAGCATGAAGTCATTCTTTCATGCATTTCAAGATGATCTCATAGTTTGGAGTTTATCTTCCACAGTGCTTATGTACATAGGTAGGATTTTCATCTCTGTATCTTGCAGGTGTTGCTTTTCCATGACCAGAGCTATGGTCTACACTATGAGTACACAATCCCATTGGATCCTCTTCCTGAGAATCAGAGCTCTAAAGTACCAGAGCCTCTTTTCATGTGGACTCATTCTGGCTGGGAGGATTGTGATGCTGTATGTGGAGGAGGTAAAATAAAATAAAAATGTACAAAAAGACAGATAGACACAAATATATTAAAAATGTACAAACAATATTCATGTATATAAATTATGTATTTGTGTGTATACAGTACCATAGAATCATAGAATGGTTTTGGTTGGAAGGGACCTTAAAGATCATCTAGTTCCAACCCCCCTGCCATGGACAGGGACACCCTCCACTTGACCAGCTTGCTCAGAGCCTCATCCAGCCTGGCCTAAACACTTCCAGGGATGGGGCATCCACAACTTCTCTGGGCAACCTGTTCCAGTGCCTCACCACCCTCTTCATGAAGAAATTTTTTTCCTGATATCTCATCTAAGTCTACCCGCTTTCAATATAAACCCATTATCTCTTGTAAAAAGTCGTCGTGTCCCCCCCCCCCAGCTTTCTTGTAGGCCTCTTCAGGTACTGGAAGGCTGCTATAAGGCCTCCCTGGAGCCTTCTCTTCTCCACACTGATCAAGCCCTACTCTCTCAGCCTGTCCCCATAGGAGAGGTGCTCCAGCCCTTTGATCATCTTCATGGCCCTCCTCTGGACTACCTCCAACCGGTCAATATCCTTCTTATGTTGGGGGCCCCAGAGCTGGACACAGAACTGCAGGTGGGATCTTATGACAGGAGAGGGGGAGAATCACCTCCCTCAACCTGCTGACCACACTTCTCTTCATACAGTACAGGATACAGTTGGCTTTTTGGGCTGCCAGCGCACACTGCTCGCTCATGTCCGGTTTTTCATTCACCATTAACTCCATGCATGTACAATATGCATGCATATGTATATACATTCTGCGTGTGGATATATATCTCTTTCAATTAAAACTTATGGTGTATTAATATTTAAGATTCTGTCAGTGTTGTATATTTAATATTAATATCCTCATTATGGCTTGTATAATTCCATACAGTGGTGGACATTCTTCAGTCTCATGCCTCCTGATTGTATTAAAAGAATAGTGATTAACTTCACGAAAATATTCAAACTAAATAAAGTAAGTAGAAAAAGATGGTAGTGAGGTAACCAAATCTAGAATAGCAAAGGAAGTTCAGAACACAGCTTCTGAGAAGAAATACAACTGCAAGAGCCAGAACAAGAATAGAAAGTTCTTAGGCATTTCACTCTGTGTTTGAGGCTATTGAAGATAAATGATCTGTAACAGACATTTCAAACTACAGAAAAGTTGAAGCCCCATCTCAGATCAAATATGTACAGTTAGTAACATGAGTTGAGGATGATCCAGAAACATACAGAACAAATATTGCAAAGGCATATATTAGTATGCTGATGTGATATTTTTCCTGTATTTATGTTTATATACCGTTAAAAATGTGAATTTGGAAGAACAAATTATGATTATGAAAACAAGTACTGGAATATGAACAGTATTGTTGTAACAAAATCCTTTAAAACTGCTATCTAAAAGACAGTTATTCAAATAAATGATTACACTGAAAAAACACTTCAGAGTTTTTTTAATGAATGCAACCTGCTCATACCTTGTGCAATTAGTCAGACTTATCCCTGTGAATACTACATCTATTTTTGATACATATCTATCCTGCTAATGACCTAGACACTCATGATTGCTCTGATCAGCACTTCTGAAAATTGCTGTGCACCTTGTGATTGAATAAGGCCTGGAAATTATTTTCTTTCTCATAACAGCATCATAAGGAACACAGTGTTTTATCTCCTTTGACTCTGTGAACAATCCTGGTGTCATGACAGACTACTGTAGTTTCCATAAACATGCTTTTTGTGGTTTGGTAAGGAAGCTTCGTCCCTGACGGTATTTTGTTCGTAGTTCTCATAGCATCCTCAGTTTCTTAGTAGTGTATTCCTATTCCCTTGGAATATTCATGCTTTTTCCAGTTTCCTGAAGTAGTTTTAGAATAATTTTAATTCTACCACAATCTCTCATTATTACCCCAAATATTTCTAAAGTTACGTATCATGTTGAGAAGTCTTAAAAATCTGGTATGTCAGTAATTAATTCTATATTAATGCTTAAATAAATATTTAAGTGTTTTACTGTAATGTTTATTATCATATTTTTCTGTGGTAACTGGCCTTCATTCTATTTTATTGTCTAAAATAGCTGAGTTAATACAAAGTTCCATAAAAGGTATGCAAATATTCTGAAATACAGTGAAAGATTTTTCTTACTTTGGTCAAGACTATTTTAACTGTTCTTACAGTTCTTAGCTTAAATACAAAGCAATAACAAAATTAAAATGCTGCAGCTTGTACCTTGTGTAAATATTTGTGTTTCAATTTTTAACATCAATATTTTGTTGAATCTGAATAAAGTATATAACAATTACTGGTAGTTTTGCTTAAATGCTTGAAGTGTATGTCAGGATGAAACTATTGATGAGGCCATGTGGTTTCATGCATGTTTATTGTATGTAACTGGTCTGCAAGACTCTGCATTATAGAAAAGCCTTCTTTGTGTAGGAGAGAATATGAATACATAGATCTATATGTAAATGCAGAAGTAATTATCAAGTATTTCAAATGCTGTATATGATAGTTTAGTTGCATGTACTGTCATGTACACACCTGCTGTGTAAAATGTCAGCTGTGGTCACACACAACGCACATTTGTAGTTTAACTGCTCCTTCCACAGTGGTCTTCAGACCACTAGGTGAATACTGCAAGCTTGTCTGCCCAACTCCTGCACACACCCTGTTGTTAAACTTACAGGTAGAAACAGAGTGTTAAACTTACAGGTAGAAACAGAGTGTTAAAACATAACCATAGGAACAAAGGGTTATTAACCTATTTTCTGTTAATTCAAGGATTGCTAGTTTTCTAAAAATTAGGCTCCAGTGTAATTACAAGTTACTGCTTCCAGTAGGTATTAAATTACATTCTAATTTCTAACCCTTACAGCTTCAAGAGACACCATGCTCCAATCCACCATCAGGGCAAAGTTTCTAAAAACAGGCACTAGGTCTCTAGAGGCAGTACGCAACTTCCTAAATGATTACCCTACAGATCAGGTCAGTTACGTGGCCCCTTTATTTCATAGGGGATAATGCAGACTCCTTACTGAAGGTGCATGTGCTGATTCCCTCCAGCTGAGTGCTGGCCATGCCTGCTAGTGTATTTCTAAATGAGGCAGAACAACTCAGCTCAAGCAAGACCAGGAAGCAGGACTTGTCATTCCTTTTCTTATTTTATAAATTATTTAACAACCATACCTTTCTATGTAATTTTTCTGCAAGCTTTTCTCAACGCTGGGATATCAGTGTTTGAGGAAGAAACAGTTGTTCCAGGAAGACTAAGGGTTTGGCCAATGACTAGTTACAGGAATAAAACAGCAAAATTCAGTTGTCAGTGGTGTGCAAGGACTGGATCAGAAAAATCACATTTTCTCTAGAAATTTTGATATGTCTCTTAGGCTGTCTGCTAGGCTTGATTTTCTTGTACAAGTTTTACTGTTCTTTTAGCCAAACTATACATGAAATAGCTATGTCTGATATTTTTGTTCTTTTTAAACAAAGCTTCATATTCCTGGTTTTCCCACATACCTGCTTTGTTTTTTTCTAGGTGAAAGAAAGACAATGGTCTCTTGCACAAAGATTATGAACAAAAACATCAGTCTTGTGGACAATAAGAAGTGCAAATATTTAACAAAACCTGAACCACAGATCCGCAAGTGCAATGAGCAGCCATGCCAGACCAGGTAATAGTGATTTAGTTAAATTAAATTGTAATATCTAGATGTAAAAATCTTAAGGACTAAGAAAGATGAGTTCCTCTGGCAATGAATGTGCAGTAAATGCATACATCCAAGTTTGTAATGCAAAATGTAGGGAAAACACAAACACTGGCTGGTTTTATTCCTGAGTTTTAATGAAAGAGAGCCCTTAAGCACCATGACTAAATCCTTTCTTATTCAATAAAGCAGCTCATTACTTTCCTTAGGATGTGTTGTCACAGACTGATGTGTACTTTGAAATTGTAATTTAAATGTTGTTTATATAAAGAGAGATTTAATCCCATGTTTTTATTTAATGATATATTTTAGTGTTTTGTTCAATCAAGGTTTCACTCCTTTAAAAGCTCTCAGTAAGCTCTGAGTGCACTAGGCAGTGAATGAATGCATGAATGAATCAATCAATCAATCAATCAACCAATGTTAATCAGGTTTTCTACACTGATGTGCCTTAAAGCACAGAGACCCTTTCCCTCACTCCCCTCCTCCCTCTCCCCTCATCATTTTGTATGTGGATCAATAGGCAGAGCTAGACACTGATGATGGCCTGGTAGACGAAGTAGGAGGAGCTTTTTTCTCTGAATTTCACACCAGAAGGCAGCTGGAGCATGCATCCTTGTGCCCCACAAAGCCACCCCATTCGTTGTCCCTGCAGCTGAGCTAGCAGCCTGCTCCTTGCACTGGTTAGCCAGGCTGCCACAGTGACCCATCTGAGTTTGCCATCCTGTTTCCATATGGCAGCTAAGAATTAAGACTAACAAAGTCCACAGGTATTGGGTGGACTTGGTTAAAGTATCTGCCACCTTTCAAGGGAGGGGAGATCACCTAGCAATAGTTGGCTAGTATGCCCAGGAGTAAGCACTGGGATAGGTCTACTGCAGTCATCTGGAGGAGAGGTAGATGGTATTCTTAACGAAAGCAATGCAAATTAAAACAAAATATTGTTGAAGAAAGTATGTAAGATGAACCAGAAGATATATCTTTCTTGGGAAGGATGAAATACTGAAACTGATAAAATGCAAGGTATGATACATTTTAAGTAAGGCCAAACCACTGAGGTTTGGACTTACCCAGATGAGGGCATTACACTTCAGAGGGTTTCTTTGTATTTCATTATATAAATACTTGAGCAGTTCTTTACTTCATTTTATTAACATTATTGTGCACTTATTGACTAGATGTGGAATAGTCTGATCTTATTTTCAACTATAAATTTTCAGTGTTCTCTTAAATGAAACATTTTTAATATTTTGAATTGCTACTCAAAGGTGCTGTGCTGAGAAATGTAGAAACATGTCATGAACCTTAACATATATCCATTTTTTAATGCAGTTTTAGTGATTATTACAAAACAAATACCATTAGCTTTCAATAGAAATGTAACTAAAGCATATGCTTGCGTAACTGTTTGTTATTGGCACTTCAAGAAGTATCTTAAATTCTGTTGCATTATTTTGACAATCTGTGATTTCTAAATTGAGTCTCTGGACAATAATAAAAAACCTTACTTAAATGTTTTATTTTCTTACAATGAATATGTAACAGAACGTTGGAACAGATTTGTTAAATCTCAGTTTCCTAAAAACTCGCCCTTGCAATCTAAGTCTCTTGGATACACTTGTGTATTGCATCACTGGCAGAGCTGTTTGATTTTTAAGCGTGCATGGACATAATCTAGAGCTACAGAACTACTGGGGAGAATTATGTTCTAGAACAAGTGCTCTTCAGGTACGTGGGCTCTGCCTTCCTTCCTGCTGTGATTTAAACCATGCAACCTGAGTTAGGTCTGACACTGAAGAACGTGAAGAAGTCTGAGCTTTTATACTTCCACTGGAGCAATGAGCCTTTCACACAAGATTCAGTCTTCCAACTGAGTATTTTCAAAGAATAATGGACTTTACATGAACGACATGCACTTGACATACAGGTAGAGAATGACAGGCTAATCAGTGATCTGTCATCTTTAGAATATATGTGTATTTTGGAGCTTTTCTAAGTGGAATGATAGCAAGAGGAGAGTACTCTGAAAACATAGGGACAATGGCCTGAGGAATCAAATTATGTAAACATGAACACCTTATTTAATGTAAAATGTGTTAGATTAATAAGCATTCCATTAACAAAGTGAAGTTAGAAGGAGGCAGAAAATATGCGTCTATGTCTTGGGTTTGTGTACTGACAAGCAGGAGAGTAAGATGATGTGATGGTACTGTTCCCTTTCTGATTCCTTGTTACTGTATTGCCTGTATTTCTTTGCAGATGGATGATGACAGAATGGACTCCATGTTCAAGGACATGTGGAAAAGGGACTCAGAACAGACAAGTAGCCTGTACACAGCAGCTCAGAAATGGGACCCTGACTAGAGCTAGGGAGAGGGATTGCCTTGGGCCAAAACCTACTTCTGCACAGCGCTGTGAAGGCCAGGATTGCATGACAGTGTGGGAGGCGGGAGTCTGGTCAGAGGTGCTGCATTTATTTATACAAATACTCCATAGTGATTATTTATGCCTTACTATTTTCTGAGAATATTAATTTTTCAGTGGCAATTTATTTTCATGGTCCTCATGCAATGATTTGGCAAAGGGATCAGGGACTAGGAAAACCAGCCATGTAGAACTACTACATTTTACCTAGTTAATGTTCTGGAACTATCTCTTTTGGCCAGTTTTCAAGTACGTAAAATTAAGTATGTCCTGACTGTAGTCATGGATAACTAGGTGTAAATGGCATTGAGGCCATCATTTATCAGCTGCCAAGCTCAGAGTGGGAACATCTCTGACATACTTATGTGCCAAGGGATGTTGATCAACAGATGGTTGCTGTCATTCTGCTTCAGAGAGGCTATGAGGAGAGCAGCTTTCAAAGGACGTTTCCTTCCCTTCCTCTCTCTTCTCACCTCTTTTTCCAAGAACAGCACAAGCAGTGGGCAAAAGAGCTTGTAAATTACACAATTTTGCATATGTTGCATCCTGAAGCATTACTGGAGAATGAAAATATTATTCAAAAAATGTATTAAGATCTTTTAATGTGCATGTCCATTTGGCTTTCTTCTTCTTTAAAAAATCTGTACTACTAGATAAGCTGAAGAAGGGACAAGCTGAAGGGTTATTTGGAGCTTCTCCCTCCATTGGAAGAGTAAATGCAATTCTGATTGCCTTCCACACCAGAAGCTGTGCTATGGGTCCTTCCAGGTTCAAAATACAAATAGCAGCTTCTGAGTATGGGTGCAGTCCCATCTTTGGGCTCTTCTGCTCAACAGCACCCCTTGATTCCTAAGCGAGAAAGAGCTAAGACATAGGGAATGTTTTCAAAGATGAAAAACAGAAGGTAAGTTAGAGATAAGAAAAGTAAATAACATCAGTTCTTGGTTTGGTACACAGAGGTTTATAATGCAAGGGCTGTTTGTGAGAAGAATGGTATTCACTTACAGACGTGTGAGAAAGAAACCCAGATTGTTTACCTGGGGTTTTTTTTACGTGAGAAATGTGAGCATGTTTCTATTGGAAGCAATAAATATATTTTGAAGAGTAAGGTGGCCATTCCATTCCATGGCCCATGGCCTATCTTACTATCACCATTATATTGGAAGCTAGCCATTACTGCTTCCTGCAGTTATAATCAGCTCGGCAAAGGAGATTTTAGATCTTTAGGCAGTGGGTAATCAAAAGCAGTGATAACATTTTGAGAAGTAAATGGCATAATTTTTGGTAATGTAAGTGGGAATGGCAGAAGAACCATAGATTAAGACCTGTGCAACTTGAAGAGAGTTTTCACATGTGTATATACAATGACTGAATTTGAAAATTCAGTCTGGATTCTTGCATAGATTTGGAATATCTACATTTCCATTTTAACTTTTTTCCCTCCTGAAAAAGGTCTGTTACACACTAGCAGATTTTTTCTGAAGATGCTTCATATGTTAATCTTAAGAACATTATGTAGATTTCTTCCATTATGTTTTGTTTCATTCATAGAACAAAAATTGCCTAATATTTTCGTTATAACATTTTGCATTCACTCCATCATAACTTTTAAGGTGTTTTCTTATCCAAAATCCTAAGTTTTCCTTGAGCAAATAATTTTTGATCTAGTTATATATTTCTAGCTGAAAATGCAACAATTATAATTCTGCCCCATGAGGAATTTCTGCTCATTTGTTAAACAAATCCAGTGTCTATGCAATTGAAGATTGGAAGTCAGGAAATCACTGAAGTCTTGAAATATTTATGTTAGCCTGACAGAGGTCATAAGAAGGCAATAAATGGGGTAACTATGGCTTCTGTAGAAACCTGAAAAACATCTTTTTCCAACAGTGCTCTGTAAAGTGTGGTAAGGGAGTACGGCATCGGACTGTGAGGTGCACCAATCCCCGCAAGAAATGTGTTTTGTCCACAAGACCTAAAGAAGCAGAGGACTGTGAGGACTATTCCAAATGCTACATCTGGAGAATGGGAGACTGGTCTAAGGTGAGACATCCCTGATACTAGTGCCCCACAGCACATTTTGCAACCTGAGTTCTTTGTAAGAATTGCTTTTATCAGAAGTGTAGGAATCTCCCAGCTGAGTTAAAAATAAGGCTACAAAAAAAAACCAAACTAAACCAAACAAAACAAAAAAAACCACAGTCACACTGAGACCACAGTATAAATAAAAAACAAAAATATGAAGAAAGCATGCGATATCAATATCATGCAAATCTGCTATAAGCTTACTGTTGTCAGTAGACAAGGAAACAACTCTACAAACTGCAGCTCACTATAATCACACCATTTGCACATTTCATTAATTTGTCTTTGCACATTTTATTTGTTTCCAATAAGCTACACCCTCCAGCCTTATAAGGAAGCACCTTTAGCCTATTAAATTTCCACACAGACCATTTAATATCTAGGAAGCATCTATTACTGTCTATTCTGGACACTTGATCTAGCTGTCACTACATTATTTCCTGGGCATATTGGTTTTGATTTCAGTGAGGTGTATATAAGCATAGGACAAAATGTAACAGAAAATATTGGGTAGATCTATGATTGAGTGTGTTATTGGACTGGGACTTTGAACATCTGACACAGTATTGAATATCCAAACATGCTGAAATACTGAAATTGAACCCTGTCAAGGTTTTCTCTTGTGTGCAATAGTTTGGGTTGTTTTTTTTTTTTCCTCTTGCTTTTCTTTATAACTTTGCACACAACATTTCTACTTTCAGTGCCTGACATTATTGCCACAGTTTTCAACTGGCCTGTATGGAGAAGTATTTAATGTATTTTTAGTTGTCCTTCATGTGATTTAACAGCTGGAAACAAGGACTAAAGCCAGCAGTGTATGACTAGCCAGCCTTCCAAGAATTAGCTTCAAGTACTCTGTGGGCAACTAGTGTTTCATAGAATTCTGCTTGGGAGCTCCCATTTTATGACAATGGGGTACAAATTGTCACTATCACTTTACTATTTATTCTATATTCTTTACTTTTTTTAACATTTAAAGGATAAAGGATAGTGTCAAATCATTTTTTTTTCATAATGGTGATCATTTAAAATATTTGGCAGTATTTTGGAACAGCCTCACAAAAAGTAGAAGGTAACCCACCTACCTTTGTTACTTCAAAAGCACAAAGTAATAGAACTGTTAATTTTTTAAACAACAGAAGTGACTAACCTTCAGTAGCAAAGTTACTTTTACAAGAAGATGTTTAGTGATAAAATCTAGTATTTTTATTTGCATACCACAGTAGTGCAGTAAAAACCTGCATCATTTTAGCACTAGCACCAGCAGGGAGTAGACTATGGAGAACTGACCATCTGCTTTCTTAGTTGAAGCAGTCATTCAAATCGGGGTTGCTGAGGCTATGTAGGGATACTCAGACAGTTACACTGTGTTCCCAGTGCCCTCTGGAGAAAAACTTTATTCTCTAATTCAGTACGTTTCACAAACATCCATGTTATAGATGAATGTACAAGAATTTACTTCTTCCTGTTTAAAATGTATTGATATCTTGTATGTTCTGCTTTCCTCCTACAGTCAAAGCTGTAACACTGTAACCTAAATTGTACCTTGAACTTGAGATGAGGAAGTATTTCATATGACATTGACAAAACCTTTTGAACAGTTAACATATAGCCTGACTGTGACTTCTGCAGCTGAGATTTTCCAAGATTTATACCAAAAAACAGATACTTTAATTTCTCTACAGAAACATGAGTTCAATTTAAAATATATTTGGATTTCCTTCCCCCCCACCAGCCCCCCACCCCACCCCGTTACTATTCTGTTCCATTGCTAGAGTACATAGCAACATGAAGTCATGGCATACATGTTAATACGTCTGCAAGGGGGGAAACAAATGGAAAGCTCAGATAAAGGTTAATCTTTGCTCACTGTTTATTTCTAACTCAGAGGTTCAGTGCAGCCTTCTGTGTTGACTGTTTTTACTCTTTAGGATTGTTCTTGACATTGGCAAAGGCTGTTCTTTTGAGCAGAGCCAAATTCCCCCAAGTTAATGCAAGACTTGGCTTGAAAAATTTAAATGACGTTTCTCACACATTGAAACAAGAGGCTTAATGTGATCCTTACTGGCTTTCCTGCTTCTCTTGAACTCCTAAGGCGTATTTTTAAATTAAGCTTAAATTGTACTGTTACTGAAAAGATAACGTTATTAGTAGTCGACATAGAGATCAAATAATTCTTCTGCTCAGTGTTTTAACAATACTAAGATCAAAGAAAACTTGACCAAAATTGTAAGATTAAAACACATGAATCCTTCTAAAACTCTAACTTAATTTAAAATCATGCTGTATAACCTGGCCTATATGCAGTGTTAAACTCCATCATAACTCTGAAGTCAGCAAGGTGGCTTAATACACTACACATAGGTGTTCTTAACATCACCTGGCCTGTGTGCCTGCCCTCGTAAGGAAAATGAGTATGATGAGAAAGTGAAGAGTAATGGCTCAAGCTGAGCTTTTGGAGCCAGCACCTAACTACATTACCAGTTCCACTGTGTTTTCCCCCATACTTAACAGTGTAAAAGCTACTTTCAGATAAGGAAAGCTTATAGCTCATAGCTACTCAAGCAGTGGTTAGGGAGAGGCATAGCTCAGTCTTAGCAGCAGCGGTGTCATTTACTAAGCTGCCCAGTGCCTCCCATTTCAAGGCTATATGTGGACAGGGTCGTGCTCAGAGGAGTTCATCATCTGAGGATAAACAAGTAGGCAGCGAAGAGATGAAATTAAATCCGTATGAACTTCACATTTACACATCTACCTGGCTGATTAGGGAAGTTCAGATCATTGTAGAAATCATTCTCCAAAAAAGACTTAAATGTCAACAGCATAGGGTGCTCAAAGGATAGGTCTAGGGTATTTACTTTATGTAGGAAGCTGGTTGTTTTTGTTTTTTTCTAGCTATCTGGAATCTTCCGAACATTGGTGGAATAAACAAAGCATGAGAGGCAGGATGAATTTTAGAAGGGAGAATATTGGGAGCATGGGTTTTGAAAATAATAATTAAAAGTTGAAGTTTGATATTATATTATATCAGAAAGTTTTGGAGATATTCAGCAGGGAATAATAGGATCAAACACTGGCTAACAGAGTAGAATTTAGGAGCAGCCATTTGTAGGATGAAGAAATATATAGTATGTATAGGAAACAGAGAAGATAATATAGTATGAGCTCTGAAAAGGCATTTGGCTATAGAAGCTGGAAAGACGATGCATTCAGTAGAAACTAAAGAAGCAGCACCAGCAGAATTTCTAAATAGTATCTATGTGTTAGATTACAGACGCAGAGGAGTTAAATACGACATCTGGGATAATGGTCCCAACAGTTGGGATAGAGTTCACTTTGTCTATAGCTTAAAGATGCCAAAATCTTGGGGAACAAAGGTTAACCTGCAGATTTTTTTCCAGTGAGTCTGAAAGGACATCTGAAGCAACAGCTTGGATTTTACACCCATGAGTCCTCAACTCATGGCCTATTGCAAATTATTTATTTAAGATAGTACATGCAGTGCTGCCTAGAAAGTGTGTGTGTGTGTGTACTGGGGGGAATTTCCAGCTGTTGAGGAGAGACAGTGAACCCAACAGCTCACAGGGAGATCTTCTAGCTGAGTGGTACAAAAAGCAGCTGTCAGTGATGTGGATTGCTTCTCTTCAGTCAAAGAGGATGGGAAAATGGAGAGAGGAAAAAACATAAGTTTATTTTTTTGCCAGATATTCAACAGCATGGGGCATTCAACTTTTAAGCTGCTAGCTTTTTTACCGGGAACAGAACACTGTTGGCCATGAGTCAAAACATGACACTATTAATAGATTTATGGAAAAAGAAATTATGTCACTTTTGTAAAATAATAGAAGTCAAAATAACACTGCCATCACGTTAATAACTTTTCTATTGACTTAATTATACAGTTAGTTTCCAGTACATGAGGTATGTCTTTATTTCAGAAATTAAGTATAAGCAAATCATATGGAAGTTGTCAATATAATGAAATAAGATTGGAGAGGGCTTTTGTATATTTCTAACCAATCCAGTGATATTAACATCATATGTTTCAGATAAAGTATTTTTTATAAATCAATGTAGTGTAGTATTTTGCCTGGAATAAATGTAATGTCATGGTAGTTTAAATAAAAACAGAACAAGGCCACCTTTAATAATAGACAAAAGCAGTGAAAAGACTGGAAAGAGCTTTAAAAGTAGACATTACCCATTTTAAACACACAAACAAAATCATGCATTAATGGGAAATTCTGGTATCTGTATCACACTTCGACCTACTGGGACATCTTTGCTGGTTATCTGCTACAAGCCTTTAAGCTTTTACGCAAGTTTTGCAAAGGCTAAACTGGAATCAAAAGGTAGTTATGGACAAATGTTGTGTAGTCTGTTGAACTGCATTATCTCTAAGTGGCGTTATATTGGAAAAAAGTAAATTGTGGTACATCAATACTTCCCATCAGGACTGAGCCTTGCTATGACCCATGGAAAAACTAAGCAAGAACAAAAAAGATTAAAAGAAGCTTAGAGCTCCTGCTGAAAGATGCTTGCAGTCTTAGCTGACAAGTGGTAGAATTATAGAATCATAGAATAGTTTGGGTTGGAAGGGACCTTAAAGATCATCTAGTTCCAACTTCCCTGTCATGGGCAGGGACACCCTCCACTAGGCCAGGTTGCTCAAAGCCTCATCCAGCCTGGCCTTGAACACTTCCAGGGATGGGGCATCCACAACTTCTCTGGGCAACCTGTTCCAGTGCCTCACCACCCACTCCGTGAAGAATTTTTTCCTGATATCTCGTCTAAGTCTAACTGCTTTCAATATAAACCCACTACCTCTTGTAAAAAGTCCCCCCCCAGCTTTCTTGTAGTCTCCTTTCAGGCACTGGAAGGCTGCAATAAGGTCTTCCCAGAGCCTTCTCTTCTCTAGGCTGTACAAGCCCAGTTCTCTCAGTCTTACTTCACAGGAGAGGTGCTCCAGTCTTCTGATCATCTTCGTGGCCCTCCTCTGAACTCTATCCAACCAGTTGGTATCCTTCTTATGTTGGGGGCCCCAGAGCTGGCTTTCTGGGCTGCCAGCGCACACTGCCGGCTTCATGTTCAGCTTTTCATCCACCAGTACACTCAAGTCCTCCTCCTCAGGGCTGCTTTTGATCAATTCTCTGCCCAGCCTGCACTTGTATTTGGGATTGCCCCACTTAGGTGCAGGACCTTGCACTTGGCCTTGTTAAACTTCATGAGGTTGGCAGAGGTCCATCTCTCCAGCCTGTCAAGGTCCCTCTGGATGACATCCCTTCCTTCCAACATTTCAACCGCACCACACAGTTTGGTATCATCAGAAAATTTGCTGAGGGTGCACTCAACCCCACTGTCCATGTCACTGACAAAGATGTTAAACAGCACTGGTCCCAAAACCTACCCCTGAGGAATGCAACTTCTCACTGCTCTCCACTCAGACATCGAGCCGTTGACCACAACTCTCTGAGTGCGACAATCAAGTCAGTTTTTTGTCCACCAAGCGTTCCATCTGTCAAATCCATTTCTCTCCAGTTTAGAGACAAGGATGTCGTGTGGGACAGTATCGAAGGATTTGCACAAATCCAGGTAGATGACACTGGTTGCCTGTACTTTATCTACCAGAGTCGTGACCCCATCGTAGAAGGCCACCATATTCATCAGGAACAATATGCCTCTGGTGAAGGCAAGTTGGCTGTCACCAATCACCTCCTCATTCTCCATTTGCCGTAGCATTGTTTCCAGGAGGAACTGCTCAATGATCTTGCCAGGCACAGAGGTGAGACTGACTGACCTGTAGTTCCCCAGATCCTCCTTTTTTCCCTTTTTAAAGATGGGCTTTAAAAAGGGCCCACATTTTCCCTGATCTCCCTTTTATCCCATATGTACCTATCAAAGCCCTTCTTCTTGGCCGTGATGTCCCTGGCCAGGTTTAATTCTGTCAAGGCTTTAGCTTTCCTAACCTGATGTCTGACTTCTTAGACAATTTCCCTATAATCCTCCCTGGCTTCCTGTCCCTGCTTCCACCCTCTGTAGGCTTCCTTTTTGCACCTCAGTTTGTCCAGGAGCTGTTTGTTCATCCACACAGTCGTCCTGACATTTTTACCTGACTTCCTCTTCATTGGGATACACAGCTCCTGAGCTTGGAGGAACAGATGCTTGAATATTCATCACCTTTCTTGGGCCTGTCTTCTCTCCAGGGCTTCATCCCATGGAACCTTGCCAATCAGTTCCCAGAAAGTTTTCTCTCCTGAAGTCCATGGTAGCTAGCTTGATCTGCACCCTCCTCACCTCCTTATGGATCTCAAACTCCATCATTTCATGGTCGCTGCAGCCAAGGCTGCCCTTGAGCTTCACATTCCCCACCAGCCCCTCCCTGTTGGTGAGAACAACATCCAGCATGTCACCACTCCTCATCGTCTCCTCTGTCACTTGGATAAGGAAGTTGTCATTGATGCATGCCAGGAACCTCCTGGCTTGCTTGTGCCCATCCATGTTGTCCCTCCAACAGATATCAGGGTGGTTGAAGTCCCCTGCAAGGACCAGGGTTTGTGAACATGAGGCTGCTGCTGTCTGTAGAGGGCCTCACCCACTCGCTCATCCTGGCTTGTAGCAAACTCCTACTGCAGGATCCCCTCTCCTTGCCCTCCCTTTAATTCTGACCTGTAAGCTCTCGGTCAGCTCCTCATC
Organism: Rhynochetos jubatus; assembly: GCA_027574665.1. NCBI lineage: Eukaryota > Metazoa > Chordata > Aves > Eurypygiformes > Rhynochetidae > Rhynochetos > Rhynochetos jubatus. The sequence continues at coordinate 46,783,179 of CM050690.1, read as the reverse complement.
CACAATGCCAGTGAGGTCAGAGACCTTCATGTGTGCGCATGCCTCTAGCTCCTCTTGTTTATTTCCCATGCTTCGTGTGTTTGCATAGAGGCATTTAAGATGGGCCCCCGATGGAGTTGGCTGGCTGACTGCAGCCTCTAGAATTCTCTTGTTTTGCTTGCCAGGTGCCCTCCTGGCGACCTGTGATTCTTCTCCAGGCTTTGGGCATCTGTTGGTGGCACTAGTGGTTTTGCCCCCTTCCCCCTACAAACCTAGTTTAAAGCCCTCTTTGTGAGCCCTGCCAATTCACCGGCAAGAATTGTTTTTCCCCTTTGAGACAGCTGCATGCCAAGTGTTGCCAGCAGGCCCGGTGCCATGTAAACCTCCCCATTACCAAAAAAAACCAAAATTCCATCACTCACAGCAGCCTCTGAGCCAAATGTTGTTCAGGTGTGTGTCCATGTTCCTTCCAGTATTCTTCCCTTCCACTAAAGGGGTTGAAGAAAACACTACCTGTGTTCCCAATCCTGTAACCATTTACCCCAGTGCCCTGAAGTCCCTTTTGATGTCTTTTGGATTCCTCTCCTCATGTAGGAGGAAAACTATATAATCAAATAGGTAATAAAAAGGAAGAAAAAAAATTAAATCCACGTGTTAACATCTACTCTTTTTTTTTCCCTACGCATCCTAGGAGAGGGTCTCAAACAGAAGGTACAGCCTTTCAGCCTTTATACATTTGTTTTGAATGTTCCCTTCAAGAAGTAAACAAGTGGGTGCCCACAATGACCTTCTCATAGAGTACAAGAGATGGTAAAATGCAAAATGAAGGGGAACAAATTAAGAAAAAACCAATCCTCATAGCTACAAGAGGATGCCTGGAAGATGGCAGCATGTAGCAGAGTCAAATACAGCCCCATGCTTAAGTGTGTCTGTACAGCCACAGTCTTGTTGCACCATGTACAGCATATTGCAGGCTGCCATCTGAAAAAGTGCTAGGGGGAAAGATGAGATTCACTTACATAACCACTGTTGTTGCCTGTCTGAGGAACAAAAGGGTAATATCAATGAGTTCAGCAATTGTATGAAATTACTTTGGACTATGCTATTTTAAAGAGTGGTTTTCAGGGAGGCATGCTGAGATGCATGCTAGGGACCCAAATCAGTAGTGAAAAGGTTGACTTCTAAGTCAGCTTCATAAACATTAACAGTTAGAGGAAGTCTTGAAAATTCCGAAAGAAAAGGACATCTGAAATATACTTGAACAAGCTGGTGTTTTCTTAATCCCTTTTAGTAGAACTAAAATGGTAAAAATTCTGCAAAAATAGATAATTGAGAACTTTATAAATAAATGACATTTTCTTCCATGTATGCCCAGCAATATTTCAGAACTAAATATTATTAATGTTAGTATGCAGTCATAAGCTTGAAACTTTGTGCAGCTGTACAAATATTCTGGGTGCTCATTCCACCCATATCCTCTGTGGTTCCGACATCAGCCTGAAACCATAGCTATAAGCGAAGCAGTCTGGCTGCTATTTGGCTTACCAGTCTTTGGCAAGCCTGAAAATTGAGAGGTATGATTGACTGGACTCTGGCTGTGTGAGGAAGATGTGTCTATATCATAAAAGCAGACTTTTATTTCTAGTGAAGTGGAAATTGCTGTTTAAGTTGACATGAATTTAAAAAAAAATCACTATACAGTATGACCCGTTATATCTTAAGCTGAATAGACTCTAGGTGTCCATGATGTACACATGATCTCTAGTTTTCTGTTTTCTATTTTTGACAACTACCTGTTGCTTTAGTTTCTGTAACTACCTTTTGTACTGGCAGCTTGTGTAGCTGATTTTAAAATTGCCAGATACAGTAGTCTGGCATTAACCAAAAGAATAGATAGCTGCCATAGATATTTTAGTGGTACGCTGGATTCAGAGTATCCAGGATATCCATTGAACTTTGTGATCTGACACCTTTCTTTCGATATAAATGACTGTGTTTGAAAAAATGACTCTTCCTACAGCCTTACTGAAAAGTGGCAGTGTGGGTGTTTGGCAGTCTGGAAGGTGCTGATATTGTCTGTTACCATTAATGGTCTTCTTCAACTGTGATGAACAGATTACTGCAGAGTAATCTGTAGTCCAAAAACTGCATATATCAGATTTCCAAAATGCTGATTTATAATAACTTTTGGTAATTTAAAGATTTTTCTTTGACTATACATGAGATAAGAATCTGAATGTCTAGAATGGTGAGAATTCAAGCATTCTTTAAAATTAAAACGTAATTGCTTCAGCTCTGAAAAATTAAGCTGAAATGTTTTCATGAGAAGTGAATTGGTCGAACAATATACTGTCAAGTGGATAAGTTCTTGGAATGGCTTTTTTTGGACTAAGTGAAAGGCTTCTTTAAATTTTACGGAATAATACAAAGGTATGGCTTCAGGTAGAAAGTTTGGTTAAACTGTTAAGCATTGTAGCATTTACTGAACAGCTTCACAAAGAGAAAATCATGCATGTAAGTTTGTATCGCAATATTAAACTTTTATATTGGATCTTATTTTTAAAAAGGAGATAGGGATTACCTTCAAGGGAAAAAAAACTAATTAGAAACTGGAAAACTAGAATTAAAATTTTTTTAAAAAAGGGGAGGGGGGGGGGAACCCACCACCTTCACTTTAATTATTAGAGCTAGAAGTACAAGTGGGATTCCTTTGAATAAATGTGTTTTTCTACTACAGAGAAATAGCAGCAGGAACCCACTTGCTTGTGCTGAGGCTTATGCAGTGCTGTCTTCCAGCACTTGGATGTTGTGATCTCTTGGAACAAATATGGCCAGGTGAAGGAGACGCATAGCAGGAAGCAGAAGTCACGGAAGATAACAGTAGCAGCTTTCTATCTCCTCTTTTGATGCTGCCTTCTAAGACATTCTTATGCAGTCTAGATCAGGCCAAATACCAATTCCCAAACTTTTCTGGTTATTCTGGTTCAGCCTTATAGTGCCAGGCGTGGCATTACTGTTGCAGGGAACTTACATGTGCACACATATGCATATAAAAATAGATTTAAATAAAGAAAAAAGTTATTGGGAATTGCTGAATCGAAGCAATGTCCTATATCCAGGACTTGCTATGTGATTTCCCAGAAATGCCTAACAATGAGTTTTCTTGAAGACTTATGCATAATTCAGTAAATAGATAAATGGTGCTTTACCAGTGGAATAACACTCTACTGCACATCCATTACAATGCAGAACTTCATAGCCCAGCTACTGGGGTGCATATCCCAGAGTACTCTTCTGAATGAATAAGAGTAGCAACACTGAGCTTCCCTTCAGCATCCTTGTGCTGACAATGTCTTGCTCAATCAGGCCTGGTCTAAAAAGATTATTTTCAAGAAAATTTTATAAGATAGTGACTACACTGACTATCAGAATTTCTGTGTCCCAAGGAGCTATGCTGAATTCATGTGCAAAAAATAATATCACATAACATTAGGAGTACGTAAGAAAGGTGCTAATTAAATTAGAAGCAACATTGGACAGCAAATCGGGGGACAAGGCAAACAAGACCAGCAACTCTTTTTTTACTGTTCAGAATTTCAGTTAACTGAAATTAATATGTTGTGTATGTACAGCCCATTCTATGATCTCCAGTCTCTTTACAGTAACTGATTATGTAACTGAATCTATATTGTAAGACTATCTCAGTGTACAAACTGGAAAACTGTAATTTGTCTGACTTTTCACAGCTGGTCCCACGGTTTGGAGAACACCAGTCCCTCGGCATTTTGAATCACATAGTTTTTTTACCTTTTCAGCATGGGCTTTTGCTGCATGTTCATTACTCTAATTTCTGTTTTAATGTTCTTTTTTGCTTTTGCTTAGTGATACAAATTGGGCAAATAATTTCATTGGTCTGCTCATGATAATACATAGATTTTTTTCTCTCATAGCTGACAAGTCATTCTGAAGCTGTCAATGTGTGCAACAAAATTCAGTTACTCAGTCCAATGCTGACACTCACTCCAGTAGGCGGTTTTTTTGCCTGATATATCTCCATCTCTAAGATCATCTCCCTCTCTTTCCAAATGTTTTCCTCAGCATCTCTGTCTGTATCACCTGCCAACATGTAACTAATTTAGCTAATTCACTTGGGTTCTGTAAGAATTTATGTAATCCATCAGCACATTTGGGATCTAATGGATTTTTGTGTGTTGGAAAACTTCTTTCTTTCATGCATTTTTTTATCCTATCTTTCACACAGTTAATGCAGATAATACTGCTGCCAGTATTCATTCTTGCAATAAACTTGTTCTTCGATAAAGTCTTCCTTTTGTCACAAAAGTATTTATTGTTCAATCTTTTTTGTTATTTTGTTTTAATCTATGTGATTCCCATTTTATACTGTCTTCTAATAGGTTGTAACTATTTACTAGCGGGAAAGACTTTAAAGATACAATTAATAACTAATTCTTGAAAATGTCTTTTGAAATAATTGTTTCAAATAAAAGCTGGTGATTTCTGATTGGCAAGACAGAATCAGAATATCTACCTAACATTATTCATTTACGGGTTTTAAAGAATTACAGGCAGTATTAAATATTTTTTAATAATGTAAGGAAGGTATACTTTCCTTCTTTATCTGTTCTGTTTCAAGCTGTTGTTCATATATCTGTGTTTAATCTCCAGAGTTCCTTCACCTAATCTTGTCACAAATACTTCCAATAATACTGACATAGAACTGAGTTCCCCCCAAAGTAATGATGATTCTTTGGTAAGTTCATCACAAGATCAAAACAATTCAGGTCAACATTGTCTACCTCCTGGCCCTCTGATGGCTCCCTCAGGACAGTCGTGGTTTTGGGTGACCTCCTCATATGTAATGAGTGTTACACTTCAGTATGGTTTTCCTACTAATAAAGTGGTTAGAATAATTTTCTGGAAATCCATTTTCTTCCAATGAAGTAGAAATTTTGAAGCGAAAATTAACCGGTGGAAGTTTTATTGATAGCTGTAAATTATTTTTCTACTTTGTTTTGTCTGTTTCTCTTTTAAGATTTTTATTTCAAAAGTAATTACCTGTATGTGGGATCATGGTATTTCAGAAAAGAAAAAAAAAAAAAGTCCTTAACATTCAGTTTCTTCATGAACTCTCAATTTGTTGTCATTTTTTTAAACTATCTATCTTTCATATCCATTTAGCTGATCTACCTGCTATCACTTTAGATCTTCATGACTTAGAATGTGGTAGATATAGTGAATGGAAGTAAAGTCATTGTTAAGGATGAGCTCTTTCTTTCACTTATAATACTACTGAAAAAACTCGAGAGTGCTACATAGTTTGATGCTACTTAAAGGCAAATACTTAATTTTATGTGGTACAAAACAACTTTCTGACATAGATTTTTTTCATTTCTAAAAAGTAAATAGATTAAATAGTAGAAATTTTGAAGATAAAGGGATTTCTTGGAGGGTTTTTTCCCTTCCTATGGCATTTCCTTTATGTCCTTAATTGGTTCTTTGAATTTTCTTTTCGTTAGAAATGCCATAGTCCTTTAATTACGTTTTTGTGCCGATGAGCTATGCTTGGCTGTGGAAGGTTTTCTACAGAGCAGCAGATCAGCATTGTGATATATGCTAACATTAAATTATATACACAAAGGCTAATATTTCAAATTCTTTTTAAGAGTTCATTTTCATGAATTACAAACTCCAGAATGACATACTCCAACTAATTTCATCAGAAAGATAAAGCTAAGTATAAGATTTTCAAATCTAACTGCTTCCAGATTTTGTGTGTGTGTGTGTTTGATTGATAGTTATAATCAATGTAAAGTCATCTTCTGCCAAAATACCATGCAGTGATATCTCATATATGAAAGTGTGAGATATAATAATGTCTTATTCATCACTAAGCACTAATGGCAGTAATATGTAAGTATGCCATATAAAAACTTCTTTACAAATTGCTGGCAGTATAATATTGAGTCTAATCCACTAAGTGTGAATCCCTGTACAGAGTTGAGAGTTGCATCTGTATGACCAGGTTTATCACATGGCTCTAACAAATAATTGTCTCCTAATTTCTTTGCTGACATACCTTAAAAGAAACATACAGCCTCAGGCAAAACTTTAGTATCTTTAAAACTAATAAAATATCCATAAAGACATTGAAAATAAGCCATAGTTCTGTAAAAAGTGCTGTTGATTGCCGTTGTTTGTTTCCTTCGCTGGAGGGTAAATAACCAAAAGTATTGGTGCCCATAAGGTTTCTTAACTTCCCTCACCTCAGAATATCACAACCATTGCAGATCTATTTTATCAAAAATATTAAGTTGAATATTTAATTTCAGTTTTTTATCTGTATTGCCTTTAGAAACCATGAAGGATAAGCATAATTTACAGAACTGGGAAAATAAAAGCTAAGGCTTCACATCACTGAAAAACATGGAAATAATTTTATGGTTGCCCTACAGATCTATAAAGTGTAATGATTTTCAGTCAATTTAGAGAGTATATTACATTTAAGCGTGTGCAAGGATACATATTTTCCTGGGCAACTCTACCTGAAAAAGAGATAATAATATCATGAATCTGTTGACTTGAGTTTTGGACAATTGTTTAACTCTTTTTTTGTTGGTTTTTTTTAATAGTCAAGCTTGCCCTGCAATTTAAAATATATTCTTTGAGGATATATTTGTATATTATCAATAAGTTTCAATATCTTCACTTTTTACTTTTGAATACTGCAGCCATGTAGAATGCTGATGTATAATTGTTTGTCAGCATTCAACAGCTTATTTTTTTTTTAATCCACTAGTGTTCTGATGTCAAATACTATTTAACAATGTGCCTAAGGTCTTAAATAAGAATAAAGAACTGATTTTTTCAGGTGGAGGTATAGTTAAAATGGTCTTAAGTTTGAATGTGTTCTTGTGTATAAATATAAACCTATAGAAACTATAACTGCAAAATTGAAAATTATGTGAAAATAAAGTACATGTGGAGCACAGAGAAACATTGCTTCCTATATCTATTACATTACAGTATTACAGGTTTTGTCCATGTTTTGACATAGATCATAATGATGAGAGAAAAATGCTGATGCCTTCTTAATCTGGGCAGGAAATGAGAGACTGATAGAGCCTGGGGGTTTTATGGATCAGGACTAGAGGTTGTCATACATAAAATTTTTGCAGCTTAATGCTGAAGTTAAGTCTTCACTTTGAAGTTTTCAGGAGCTTTCATCTAGGTTTTTTGGGGGGGGGGAGGGGTTGGAAAATAATGTAACTATAATCAGATTTCTGTTTGTTTCTGCCTTTTTGATAAAGGCTTTTAATCAGCATAAAGCTGGTGGAAGAAAAAATTCCCTTCCATCAGCTCTTTCTGTGGTTCCAGAGGGATCCAAATCTATCCTGTGTGTCACATTAGACAACTCTTTAGTTTTGCAATAAATTTTGCCTTCAAAATTCAAAAGGTCTTCTACCCATTACTTGCATGGTCTGGTAAGAAGTACATTGCAGCATCAGCCTTCCCTGGGTTTGAGGATGTTCTTTGTGCCAGTACTTCCTCTAAGCCAGCATCCCTAAATGATTAATAGGCCTAACTGTCCCAAGAAAGCAAAGTAGTTTCATTGAGATAATCAAGATTTTTAAATCATGAAGTGACTTAGTTTATTCAAGAAAGAAATTGGGGCACTGAACCTGGGGTTTCAAATATAGGCAAAGAACTTGCTGCTTCTGAGCTGAGACCAGTGAGTCTGTTAAGACTGAAGCCTATCAAACTCCACTATTGAGTCAGAGTAAATAAGTAATGATATTCTGAGTATAGATTTTTATTCCTGTGCTAGAAAAAATTCTTCATTTTTGTTGTTTCATTAATAAGCATATTACACCAAATTCTATCTGGTTTTCCACTACAAAATTGTTACTTTTTAGTTTTCAGTTGCTTCTTGGCTTGTTATCAAAGGCAGTTTCACATCATCCACCCAACAACTGGGTTCCTCTGCAAAGGAAGCTAACAAGGTTTTTAAAAATCTAACTTAAATTAATAATCTTATCTCTTTTCAACAGTTATCCAATAGTAATTGTTGCTCCGGAAAGAAAAGCTAGAAATAAAAGTTGGAGGGGAAAGAGAGAGAGAGAGAGAAAGAGAGAGAAAGAAAGAGAGAAAAGAG